>JANRMT010062795.1:3871606-3967948 GCA_026402145.1 Polypterus bichir lapradei
TTTCCTTTTATAATAAATCTTCCACATTTTTAAAGAGACAAGGCTTTCATGGTCACTCTGTCTTTTATTTAATTAATTTATGGTATTGAAGATTAGTAAGGATTGTTCGGATTCTGGGTTTTCCATTTTTTTTGGGACTTTGAAGGATGAAGCCTACTTATAGCATGGGCAAATATCCATTTTGAACACTAGACCTTAGTTTAAACTGGAGTTAGATTAAGGAGGCAAGGACTTATGTTGGCATTTAGTGGCATTAATTACAACAAATGGACTTTCACCAAAACCAGTACCTTTTTCAGAATTCATATATCACAGGCAAGGTAAAGTTTTAACCAGACAGAACCTGATACTTATACCATCATCTTACTAGAACTTATATTCCCGACTCTATTTGTTCATGGTAATGTTTCTGTTAGTTTCTTTTATTTGGTAGTTTGTTTTGTCCTTAGTATTTTATTAAACCACTTTGTAATTGTCAGTTATGTAATTTCAATTTAAATGCATTAATTTGTACAGTATGGTGTGCTTAAGTAGGCTTAAAACCAATCCAAGAGTCCAGCATATTTTAGGAACACTCAGGCCTTAGTTTATTACTTTTGTTTGACTGGACTGCTTTGTGTGTTGCTGATTTTTTCTCTGAAATTTTGACCCTTTGCTGATATTTCTTGGATTAGGAAGTTTGGACTTCAGACATAATACTTTGTTTTGGAAGATTGTATGTAATATTTTTGAGATTTTGTTCTTGTTCTGGTTTTCTGTTCTGTTTTTGAGATTTTATTTTTTTATAGTTTTGGACAATTTTTAAATAATATTTTGACTTTGCTATTTGTGGGCCAGCAGTTTTATGGTTCCCCTCTCCCATCAGCATTAATAAAATTCACATCAATGTTCCCAAAATATTTTAACTCTTTGAGGGCTGAATATTTTTTCCAAAAAACATTTTCTGAAAAGCAATGGTTGCACAAAGAGATGAATATAAAACGTCTGTTGCTACATGCTGTGGCTGCCAGTTTGCCAAGAATGTGCAGCAGGCATGCTGCCAGGCTGTCTTCGTATTGCTGAGGCAGCAGCGGTCACGGTTGCAGTGCATCGCAATGTGGTTTCTACCTCTTATCATTGTTAAGTGGCAGTCCTCCCTGGCGAACATTGTCAGTACCACGATTAGCTGGGGACCAATCAGCTGAAGCTGGAACCTCACATTCGTTTTCAATCACTTGTATCAAAATCGGTGTCCGACAAGTCATAGTCCAGTTCAGAGATAATAGGCAAAATGTCGTCTGTGGAGTGTTTTGCTTTATACATTCGCTTTGATCTCTTGCCAGATGTCAGTCCCATTTTTGCTGTTGTTTGCGCCTTGCTACTCACGTGAGCGCAGGAAATCTCAGTCAATCTAACTTTCCTTCTAGCAACAAGAGTCCAACTAAAACATAAAAGTTGGTTTTTTCACAGTTTACAGTTGATTACCATTGTCAACTCCTCTTTTTGACAAAAGTCGACATCAGCCCTGAAAGAGTTAAAATGAGGGTTAAATAAAGAGTAATGGAACGAACCTTTGGCATGTGTAAAGAGAGGAAAAAGGCCAAACATGTTACATTTTTATGTTGACCTTCCAAATTCTGACTTCAAACAATGTCTATGAAGTACCATGATTTGATTCATTAATGTATTGTAAGTGAATTAATCTTTTAAGAGAATGTTGCTCTGTACATATTTCTATAAACCACCTTAATGCTGACTTAATTAAAATCCTTACTATGCAACAATTTCTGTCACACTCTGTAAGAAAACTGCAGTCAGACTCACTTCCACCGCCCTTCATCTTTAGTATTATGTTAATCCAAGCAAGAAACCAAGACACAACACAGCTCCTTTAGCCTTTTTCAGTCACAATTATCAATTCAAGTGTATCAATTCTGCATTTGGTGTTTACATTGTATTTGTAATATGAGTATACCACTAAAATATGTTAATTTGTTCAGTATGCTTCTTAGAGCCTGGTTGTCTCAATTCAATGTTGCAAGCAATTCAAAATTTTTGTTTCATTATTATTATTATTTTTATGAATCCTTGGATCTGCACTTGTCTCAACTGCACCCATGTTCTTGTATATACAGTAGCTCATTTATGTATCCATCTTCGTTCATGTGTCCATTTCCTAAAAAAAAAAACAAGTTCATTCTTGAAAAAAGGGCTGTGCTTCTCTTTGGATAGTCAAGTGTTTTTATAAAATAAGAAATATATAAAGTATGGTGATCAACATTCCAATAAGCACCCCAAATGTGCAGGGACAGATTTCTTTTATGTTTTAATATTTAATACTATGATATTTAGTCATATATCATTATTTAATTTGCAGAATCTGCAGCCAACACTCAACCAAACAAAAGATGTTGTATTAATGTTTAAAACTGCACTACAGGCAAGATAACTGGCTTGTCCAAAGTCATAGTGTGAAATGTGAAATGAACTAGGTTTGAAATGGCAACCTTAGTGTTTAAGTTCAATGAAGCCACACCTGCTTCATTTAAATAGTTGTTATCTAAAACTTTTAATCGCTTAATTCTATAAAATTAATCACATTAATACACAGGAAGATAATAAGATTATGAATGAATACTAAAAAATTTCTTCAGTCTTGCCCCATGTGGAACACATTCTCATCTCCTAAACATTAGTGGTTGAGAGGTTATCACACCTAAAGATTCTCAGATCAAATTAAATTAAATGCCAAAAGGCTGGAACAACCAGCTTGAAACTCCCCTGATATTGCTAATAATAACAGAAACTAATTTCAAAAAGTTTAGAGTGCTATTAAATGCCATGTCAAAAAAAAAACAACAAAATTTGATGATATGTAGAATAACTGATGTGGAACACAAAAACCATTGAAATCACCAAAACTAATTTACAACATTAGTAATGATTCTGAGTCCCACTTGAGAATTCCTCTAATTACATATTGGATTTGACTTAAAATGGTAAAAATCATAACTCATTTATATCACTTGTGATTATTTTGGAAAGATAAAGGAACATGCTAAAGAAAATAGCAACACTAAATGCATTGTGCTAGTGTTCCTCTCCTTTCATTTAGCTTTTGTCCCCTCTCTAGCACAAGTTGATATACATGTAGATATATTTAAGCACATAAAGAGAACCATCATTTTGTTTCTTTTTCAGTTTGTGGAAAACTTAACTTTATAAAAGAAGCATTTAGCCTCAAAGCGCATAATAAAAATGTACTAAAACAGTACATAACACAAGGGTTCCTAATTAAAATGCAGATACTACCTGAAGGGAAGAATTCTATACATTTGATTCATACCTCATCTCATCGATCTTCTTAAACATTATTTGTTCAAAGAGAATTAGAGTCTACCCTGACCAGATCCAACAACAGAACAGAATAGGATGCCAGTCTATACCACAATGCACTCATGCGTACAGCCCACACTTAGATTGGGCTGGTTTTGGAGTCAGAATAATATGAATGCCCCTTACCCATTCCTTTTACCTGCCTATATACCTCCAATCTGAGTCTTTTGCATGGCAATATTTGTTATGCAGCAGTCAAGTGATGGAGGAAGGGAGGACATGAAATGGGGATTCTAGGATAACAACTTTGCCCAAGCTTTTGTAGTCTTGTGTTTGCAACAGAAATGATCGAGTGATCACATTGGTTTAATTATGTTTAGTTTTTATTTTATTTTGAATACTCCTGTGTTTATTTTTATGTTTTGTCATTACATTCAGGGATTTTGTTTGATAGAAAAAAATCAATTTATTTAATTTAGTCTTACTTTTGGATTATTTTTCAGAGAGTTATTTTTTAGGCTTTGATTTATGTTGTTAAGTAATGCCAATTTATTTCTTTAAGGGTGCTACCATTTTGTTGAACCATAGCTAGAGGGCAAGGTCACATAAAGTTACATATGATGACATCATCAGTTTAACCATAGGAAGGTCTGCACCAAGGTCTCCACTTTGTCCCAGATTAAGGATTACTTGTGTTCTGTTTTGTGCATTGTATTTACCCCAATTATTTCAACACCCATTGCACGCCAATCTTTCCTGGAAGGGGGTCTCTCTTTGAATTGAATTTCCCAGGATTTATTCAATTTTTTTCTCAACAAAGTTTTTTTTCTTATTGTCTTAGAGAGTCAATGCTGGGTGGCTGTCAATAAACAGGGCCTAGTAAAGACAATTGAAGCATTCCTTGTGTGATTTTCGGCAGTAGAAGAAATACATTTCTGTTGTTGATTATGGATATTTACAAGGCATTTTGTTTAGTTGTCTCAAGTCTAGAAATTTTATCTTCATAACCTTCAGTACATGGTATTTACTTAGAACATTTCTGACCATTACTTTAATTTGGCAGTTAGAATCCTGGTGCACAGTTTTGTCTTGACAGTGTAGTTTTGACACCTTTTCCATCTCCTGATGTTTGAATCTCAATTAAAAACTTTAGTCTCCCATCACATCAGTACAGTAAGTGTCTTTAATTTCCTAGTGTTTTTGACCTGTCTCTTTTTTTGAATTATGAGTTTATCTTGTGCTTTTTAGAAATGTTTGCAGGAGTCTGTTTGCCTTCTCAAATTATGACCTTTTTCCTGTGTTTGGGATCTTTTGTTTTGTTCATAGACTTGTTAAAATAAATCATTTTACATTTTTTCAAAGTGTCTGCTTTTCATTCGCTCCCCCTAATCTGCATTCTTTAAGTCAGTTAGTGTGTAGTCAGCTACTCTTCACAGAGTGACACACCGCACAGCATTTCACCACCATGTTGCTGCCTAGATGAGTGCCAATGTTTGTGAGCAGAGCTGTGCACACTTATGGTTCTCTCAGTACACCAACCTAACATGCATCTGACAGAAAGCTTGAGCCAGAAACTCCACAAATCACTACTGCAAGCCTTAAACAACTTTGAAAAATGTCCTTGTTTGAAAATCAAAAGAATGCATTTTGCAGAGAAAGATATGATGTCCATTGTATCCTGGAAAAGACAATACTGTGTTTTCTGCTGGAGAATTTTTGACACTGCCACCTCAGTACTTGCACTTACACATGCACCCCTGACAATTCCTTCTTCACTGAAACAAACTCTCCAACCACTTTGGTTTCCTCTAAGCATCCACCCCAGCATTTCAAGACACATGTTCTTTCTGTAGATATGCTCTGAAGGAGTGTTGTATGTGCAGCACAGGTAGACTACACTGTTTGTTCTGTCATAGAGGCTTTTCGGGCCTGATTTCAGAGTTCCCTGCTCCAAACCTGAAATTAGGGAATGCAATGAAAAGTATAATAGAATAAAATGCAAAGAGCAGAAGCTTATTTTGGTGCAGCCTCACAAAAGCTCACAACTAAGACTTTCACAAACAGATCTGGAGAGCTAAAGTAATGACCAATGTTGTTTGAAAAACAAGTCTTGAAATAGTGAAGAATATTTACTTATTTCTCTTCTTTCCTTCTGTTTTAAGTTAATTTGACATTTGTGTTGATTCAAATTAATTACATGTTTATTTATGTGGAATGTCAGTGCAGCATCTAATGAACCAGTGTCTGGTGTTTTGGTTAAAACCCAAGAAAAATTAAAGATGAATATTTATTTATTTTTTTGTTTTGTATTTATTTGTGAGCCTAGCAGCTTCTTGTTTATCTCCTTCTTGTTTCAATGTGTGGTTTTCTCAGTGTTTTTCCAGCTTTGCTAAGAGACTACTATTTTCTGTCCTGTCTGATTGAGCCTCCCGCATATTTCTTTTGTGAAGAAAGCATCCTGTACTTCATTTGTAACTTAAGTACATCACATTGGCGCAACATGTGCTTCGTAATGGTGGTAATCCATTTTTCGTTGAATTGTGAATCTAGCTAGGTAAAAAGGTGTGTGTTCTGTACCTTATTTATCGTGCCTACTTTTAGACAACTTATCAAGGGTTACTTCCTGTTTGTCTTTTCTGCACAGGCTACTAGACCTCAAGCAACCTGAGGCTGTAGTGACATGCTTATTACAATTAGCTAAAACTCTGTCCTTGTCAGCACTAACTTTCCTTCTTGTTTTTATTGCACAAATGGCTTCCACTCACCAATTGACAACTGTCTCATCTTCTGAGTTATTATAGGATGCCCACCTAGCTACATTGTACATGATTTCTTTATCCTTCCTTTTTCCCTACTGCTCTTTGTAATGTGACCGCCACTGGTCTTTGCACTGAATTCTGTTTCTCAGCTCATTTATAATATTTTTTTACATGAAGGTGTTGGTTGCAACAAATTGTATTTTATTTATTGACCATAAAATACTTAGCCTTCCCCACACAAAAGAGAGCACCAAGAAATTGTGAGGTGCACCCTTGTCCACACATGTAACTAAGAAAATTGAATTACTGGAAGGAGATGTACAACATACCAGTGAACTCACACATTAGTCTGCTCCTCTACCGTTCCAACTCAGAAGGAGTTATGTGATCCCCAGCTAATTCTGCGTACCTCTATGCCCTGTGCCACTGCTACTCCACTGTCTTTTAACAAAAGGAATTAAGCTGGGCTGAAGAACTGCTCGAATGGAATAACATTAGACTTCACACACCCACCCTTCGATATGTCTGCATTAAACGGGGATTTTCCATTTCAGGACCCCTACCCTTCAGTTTTTCACATTTTTTTTCCTTACAAAATATACATTCTGAATGTACATTGTTTCTTCCAAATGGATTGTCACAGGATTAACCAAAAGGTAGAGCTTTTACGAAGAGAACATTTTATTCATAATTTTAACAATTTTTTTTTTATGAAACTGGGCAATTCTACAAGTTATGCTTCTTCTTGGAGTTATATGTATCACAATTTCATCCTGTCTTATGATGGTTTTCACTAACTCACTAACTTTTCTGCATGTCAACAGATTACAAACTAGTACTTCAACATTAGCAAAAACATATTGCAGATCTATATGGAAAAAATATAATTACAGTATAAATTCCAGTAACTGTGTTTAGCCCACTGCCTCAGTATACCATCATGCTTGACCCTCCCTTCTTCTTTTCCTGTTTTTATTTGTGTCCATCCTCTGTACAGAAGTTTATAGAATGAACATCTATCAGTATTCTACTAAAATACATGGACAGATTTTCTGAAAAAATATAAATGGAAGCAGATAAAGAATTGCTTTAAAGAAGTAGTCTGACAGAATTACTGCTTCACTGCAGTCACAATAATTGATATTAAGCATCCAGCTTTCATGACGCTTATCCAAAGAGAAGGGTTAAATGATCAAAAATGCTTACTGTAACATGAACAAGTGAAATAAATATATTTTTACATGATGATTCAGTACTGTGTGGCTCTGAATTGGATTAAGTGGGTTTGAGAATATCATGATGTTTCAATTTTGTCTTCATTCAATCTACCATTTAGACATGGAACAGAAACCTTGTAATAAGAAATATGTCCTTCATTTCTGTGATCAGAATATAAAACCAACATTGTACAAATACAAAGTAGTTACCCTACTTGAAATACATTCAGTTAGTTAATATCTTTGCTGTTTACTTGAACTTTCTCAGTTGCCTTTGTTTGTCACTGTGTTTCCACATGACTTGCAATAGTGATTTCTGTATGCTTTCAAAGTCATTCATCATTTGCTGTTGAGATGGCCATTTGGTCCTTACCAGCCTAACGGTGTCATCATTCCTAACCAATGACCCATTACAACCTTCATAGTTTGCAGGCCTGCACCAGGTAAGCTCTATAAATCTTCATCAATACACTAATTAGACAAGTGACAGTTTAATTAGCAAACCTGTCCATGACAGTGCTGTCTAATACACTGCCACAGCATGGAGGGCAAAAAAGAGATGTCAAGTATCATTAAAATCATTGGTTGCAGTGTACTAAAGCCAAAGTAATATTTCTTCTTCGGCATTTAATGAGACAATGAAAAAGCTTTCAGTAAAATTCTTTTGGGTGTCAATTCAGCTTCTACTTGCATATGTATATCCTTCCTGTAATCAATTCATTAATGTACACCAAAAATAGTTATTGTAATTTGCTATTTTCCCTTTATGCACAATTCAACCATTACATCTTTTACCATTCTTTTAAACCATTACATCTTTTACCATTCTTTTAAACTGCTCATTCTGAACCAGCTTGTTCTATTACAGACTAGCAAGCTTGCTGGGCATGTCCCAGCAGCAATGAACAAAATTTGGTAGAGAAGTCGCCAATACAAATTAAGACTTATAGGGTAACTAAAATGGAATTATATTAAGTGAGCAAACACATATTGTTCTTTATTGAGGACTACACTAGAATAGGATGAGTTCAAATGGTAAGAGTGAAATTAGGAACAAGTAATCTATATCAAAGATGAAGAAGCTGCATTGAGAGTACTTTATAAAGTTTATATGAAAAACAAATTTGCACATTGTTTATACCAATACTTGTGGACCAAACATCATTTGACATACTGTTTTCTATGACAAAGGACAGCTATTTTTGGTACTTAAAAATATTTGTATAAGTGAGGCAGAAAAAAGTTTGACAATTCAGTTTTTATCATGGTTCATGACCCTTATTTGGTTTGTATGTTGAAAAAATGTAACCCTTAAACATCTTTTATAGAGAATATACTTTTCACAGAATTGCCTGAAGTTATGCATGTTAAAAATTGTCCGTTGTGTTATGTGGCACCTGGAAACATGAAGTGAAGATGAAGTTGGAAGATTGGAGGAGCACTTTGGAAGACAGAGAAATAAAGATGAATAGGAAGGCAGAATACATGAGGTTTAATGATCAGGATTCAGATTATTAGTCTGCAGAGAGATCTATTGAAAAGAGTAGACAAATTTACATATCTAGGATCACTGGTAGCCTGAAATGGAAAACAAGGAGCAGAGATAACCCATAGAGTGCAGTGTAGATGGAACATTTGGAAGAAGGTATCAGGAGTATTGCGTGATCAAAAAATTAAGACAAAGGTTAAAGGTAAGGTTTTTAAAACTGTGGTTAGACCAGCAATGATGCATGGAGCTGAGACATGGGCAATAAAGGGAGTTCAGGAGAAGCTAGATGTGGGAAAAATTAGAAAATTGAAATGAATGTTTGGAGTAACAAAAAAGGACAAAATAAGAAATGAGAAAATCAGAGGTACAACGAAAGTGGGAGAGATATATAAGAAAGTACAGGAAAGTAGGTTGAAGTGGTTAGGATATGTGATGAGGAGAGAAAATGAATACGTGGACAAAAGTGATAGGAATGGAAGTACAGGGGTGGAGAAAGCAAGGGAGGCCAAAGTGGAGGTGGAAGGATAAAGTGAAAGAAGATCTGAAGGAAAAGGGCTTGACTGGCAAGGAGTTCCAGCACCAAGCTGTTTGGAGAAGGCCAATCAAGTACATCAACTTCACATAGAGGTGGGAAACGATGAAGAGGATAAAGAAGAAGGCAAAACAATTTATTGTCCAATGACAGTCCAACACCAAGAAAAATATTTTAAACACAACACTATAATTATCAATTAATGATAAGGACTTTACTGTCTCATGCAGTTTGAAAATTAAAAAGTAACATGTAAAACAAATTGCATTCCACTCGAGGTCTTAATTTCAGATCAATTTGGCCTGAAACGGTTCTAGAACAATGTGCCAATGAAGTATAAGCAGTTTTTGAAAAGTTACTTTTTAAATATATTACACACATTTTTCAAATTATGTACTGTTGCTGATGAACATCATATTTTACATAACATATTCATTCCAGGGGTAGCATGTTGTGCAGTAGCCTCACAGCTCAAGAGATCAGGTGTCATTTCCTTGTCACTGTCTAGGAGTTTGCAGTTATTCCCTGTGTTTCTTCCCAGCTCCTCTGGTTGGCTCATATCTCAAAGACATGCAGGTTGGATTAACTGCTGGCTTTAAATTGACGAAAATTGTGAGTGTGAGTGTGTGTGGATGTGTGCCTAAGTGTGCACTATGATGGACTGGCATTGTTTTTTGGGTTAGTTTATGCATTGTGTCTAATGCTAACAATTTATGTTGCGGCTCCTACAACCTTTAAGCTGATTTAATCAATGAATGGATTAATTCATTGCATAAGTGACTATAGCCAAGTATAAGACTTTTTCACAAAGTAGAAGGAAAATAAAGTGTTGCAACTTTATTTGTGTTCCTAAATCATAATTAAGTTAATAATTAAGGAGCATACTATATTCAACACTCTATTTTTGATTGAAGTAAAGAATTACATAAAATATTATTCGAAAAATACTAAGAAATGGTAAATTGTTAATTATTGCAAATTGCTTATTTATATGATATAAATATTTACAAAAGCTGTGGCAATTAGGAAAAAAATTACCAGTGATTACAGTAATGATTTATTGTTCTAGTATTCCTAGAAACTGCTTAATGATTTGTTTACCTGCTGATACCAACAGAAAAAAAATTTCTAAGTGAACAAAATTGAACTGAATAAAATGGAGAGGAGTGCTTGTACAGTTTAATATGTAAAAGATTGTTCTGAAATTGTGATAATTTGGAAAACAGAAGTAATTAAAGTGTGACGAGAGAGAAAGATATGAAGATATGATAGGAGTAATGGTGAACATAAAAAGAATAAAGAAAATGAGCAGCGGTAAGAAGAGGGGGAATATTTTCTTTTAAACAGTTCCTTAAACAATAAATACCTTCCTTACTAATGGTAACAGAAAAGTGAGGTCACACTTGTTAAAAAACAAGAACAGGCCCCATTCAAAACTACATAGTTTGTTGTTTTCTTTTTACTTATTGTTTTCAAAATAAACAAGATAACCTATGTGCTGTAATTTATTCAACATTTCTGTGAGAAAAAAAATACTTCTTTGTAAAATATACTTTTTATCCAACTTTAATATGTTTCCTTTTGTTCCTGTTAAAGAATGGTTTTAAGATACTGTTTGTATCCATTCTTAACATTAATAAGTTTCAACATTTTTGTCATCTTATTTTACTAAAAAGAAAAACAATCAACTCCTTCAGTCCTTCTTCATAGCTCAGCATCCTAATTCTGTGGTACATCAAGTAATTATTCTCTGGATTATTCGTAATGCAGTTTGGTCCTTCTTGGAACTTGGAGCCCAAACCTGCACAACTGTTGATTTGCATTCCTTACAGTCTGTTATGTTTTTCTTACATCCTATTACGCCCTCAATGTCATGGAGGACAGTGATGAGACTTTTGGGTTTCCTGGATCTATCTGGTAAATGATCATTTCTAGGTACATATGCTTATAAAGATTTTGTTATGAATACCTCTGTAAGGTTACACTCATCCTTATTTCCTACATATACAGCCATATCTATGGTATCTGCAAAATCTAATTTAGCATCTCTAGTTCTGGCAAAGCTCTTTGAATAATACTTTAGCTTAGGTACTACAAAAGCAGTATGACAAGACAGTTGCACTGAAGTGTGAGCTAAGTTTTTGTATGCAGCAACCTCAAATAAATTTAAGATAAATTGGGATAGATTTTTAAGGGTGGAAATATTTCAGGAGATGTGGGGCAAGGTTTAAAAAGTATTTCACATACAGTGCAGGACAGGTTTATTACCAAATTTAGAAGGAGTAGGCAATTTAACAGCACTACATTGTGGTATAGCAGGTCTACGGCTGGGAAATCAGAGTCCAATTTTAAATAAATAATTGCTCCCCAAGAAGGTGCAACTCCAATCGGGCAAGGGTGTGTTGGAGTGCTCTTCTGTCTGGGGTTAATTGGGGAGCTGGCTGGCCGAGACGCATGCACATTCAGAAGCACAGCAAAAAGAAAAGAGAAAGAAAAAAAAAAGGAAATCGAAGAAGACTTAGGTCAATGGACAGGAGTGAAAGCACAAACATGGAAGAGCCAGTGCATGAGAGAGCAAAAGAGAGAGAGAAGGCAGGTAGCTGCAAGGAGAGCCCCTTCAGAGGAGCATGCGGCTGATGCTCTGGGGCTGGCAAAGGCTACCCCAGCTGAGTCCGGGAAGGCAGCAGGAGTTGGGGAGGCTTGGATGGGGAGCCCTGCCGGTTCCATGGATGGCCACAGGGACTCAAGCCTTGGAGTGAGGTCAAGATTGGGAGCCCTGCTGGGTGCCATGGTAAAGTAGGGACCTGGACCTGAAGAAGAAGGATAGCTGTGCCTGTTGGTTGGATGTCTCCTCTGCTATTCCCAAATGGAACCAGTTTTAAAGGATTGCACTGGCAGCAGAGTTTTAAAGAAGCTGCCTGCACAGTGCTTTAAATTCTTTTACTAGATTGTTTCTTTTTAGCCTCCACTGAACACTTGTTTCTTTTCATGGATTATTTATTTATTAAATATCTTTGAGCACTGTACTTTGGAACACTGCTTTATTTTGGTTGATTTTTAATAAAAGCACTAATGACTTTATGCACCTAAACCCTTGTCTGAATTTATGTGTCCTCATCTGTCTAACTCATCTTGGTAACATTATCAGCAGTAGCGGGTTCAAGAGGCTCCCGGAAGGCTTTGTGCTGACCTGCACCATCACATGCATAAGTAAAAAGCTAAAAAAGAAGTTGTGAAGAAAAAAAACAATAGTTGTATAAGGCATATAAGACTAATTACTGTAGTTCTAACCGTACAGCTTATTACAGCATGAAGGCAAAGGCTAAAAAAGATTTTAGGAAATCTAAAAGGCAGTTGGGGTGAAACACTGCAGAAATGGTAAAAGATTCTTTTAATATTTTAATAGTTATAGAATGGTCATGGAGGAGGTGAAATATACAGACAAGTGAAACAGAATACTCTGAATGCATATTTTTCTGAAGTTTACATGAAGAAATGAAGAAGAACAGGGACTTCTAAGGAGAGGTATCTAGTGATCTGGAAATTGTAAAGACAAAAGTAAAGAGAGTAGTTCTTCTTGAATTAAATAAGCTGAATTCTAACAAATCACCAGGACCAGATAACATATAGGAGGTTAGTGAATACATATACTGTATACATCACTGATGCTTATTTTATGAAAATCTTAGCACACTAGGGAAATTCTGAAGGACTGGAATCTAAAAAACATTATCTACTTCTATAAAATTTGTGATTGGACTAATCTGATTAACTATAGCCCCGTAAGTTTAACATTAATCACAGCATAGAATTAGATGGAGAAGGTCATGTTTTACTGGAATTCTAACATGAAGTAACAATAACATATGATAAGAGAAATACAGTACATACTGTGGCCTGTAGTGTGTGTCTCGCAACCCCAAACACCAATCCAGGAGTCCAAAATGACAAAATAAAACAAAGGCTTTAAATAAAATTTAAAAGGTAATACAGGAAAACATAGCAAACTTCCAAAACAGCAAATAATAAACACTTCTGCTATTAGGGCCTAACTAAACAAGAATAACCGCTGGCTACTCTCTTAACACATTTCCCCTGCTCAGCCTTTCACAACTTGGGTCCTTTTCCTCTGTCTGTCCAGCTACCTCCCAAATCTAAACTCTCTGAGCAAAGCCACCAACCACCTTCTGTGTACCCTGTTGTATTCACATTTGTGGTTCCTGGTGGCTTCGATCTCTGGTGCCATGTGGGTTAGGACTACCCCTAGCAGCACCAGAGATTCCTGTATATTAGCCCACTAAATAGGTGTACCAGAGGGGGCCAGATTGGTTTTCCTCCCCAGTATGCCTGTAAAGCCACAACACATCACCCTTTAGTGGTCTGGGGAAACCTCAAACCTTGTAACTGGGTTTATATTATGACCTCTGTAGTCTTGAAAGACTTTTTGCTATTATAGTAGCATTCACCATTGTTTAATAAAGTACTGCTACCAAGATCAACATCACAATATATAATTCATCTTCATTTTCATCAGGTTTTTAATAAGGTGCCACATGAAAAGCCGCTTATCAAACTAAAAGTGGGAATTCAGAGAACTGCGTGTTAGTGTGTACAAAATTGGCTTAGACAATGGGAACAAAGGGTTATGATGAGGAGAACATAAATGATCTGGATAGAATATAAACAAAAGGCTGTTTAAGGTTGCAGATGATGCCAAACTAGGAGAAAGGAGAATGAGAGAAATGTAGAATTAGCTAAATTGTTACAGATAGACTTGGACCGCATACAGCCTTGGGCAAATATGTGGTAGATCAAATTTAAAGTTACTAAACGTCAAGTATTACATATTTTTGAGTACTTAATGAGAGGTTTGGAACTTTGAAAATACCTCTTAACAGAAGGATCGAGAAGTCAAATTGGATGTGTCACTATATCGAAACAGCATACAGAAACAATCAAAACTGCTAATGGAATGCTACGTTATATGTCACGTTTTGTGGAGTACAAGTCAAAGGAGGTTATGCATAAGTTAAATAACACACAAGTAAGGCCTCACCTGGTGTACTGTGAACAATTTTGTTGTGCATATTACACAAAAGACATAGCAGCACTACAGGAAGTCCAGAGGATAGTGACTAGGCCTAGTACAGAGATGGCGAACATTGTGGGCTCAGCATGTCAAAAATTCTGAGAATGCCTAACTTGACTCTGCTATTGTGTCACCCCCGCTAAACAAAAGAGAAGCAGATCTTTACATATTCATTTATTTAAAAAATAAAACCCCATTATTTATTGTGCTATGTATTATAAAAGTAAACGAAAAATTAGTGCACATTGATAATTGGGCTTATAATAGTGCACTAAAAAGTTACTCTACTTTTAATAGTAATTATGAATTGAACTGAAAAACTATGGAACACATTGCATTTGATTCGACATCATTTAATTACTTTTTTGTTGCTGATCTTTAATAGATAGGTCTGAAATTGAAGATAGGTACATTGTGCACTTCAAGTCCAAGCATGCAGCACTAACTTCATCTGTCTGTTGGTTTCTTTTGTCCGTTTTAATGTTATTTAATCCCGAGAATAAGGTCTCGCATTAGTATAATGTGGAAAATAAGCCTGTTTTAGGAGGGATTAAGGGGGGCAGTTGAAAACAATGTAAAATAAAAATGCAAACTGCTTGCCCTTTGCAAAAGTGTAACCACGGAGAGAAAACAATGTTAGCACTGCCCTTTGTAGACTCTGTTGAGACAGTATACTGAAAAGAAGCTCAACTGTACAATGAAAAAAATGGGATACGTGTCCTGTATGAATGTGAAAATATCCAAATATATTACATACAGGATAAGTACAAGATAAGGATTATCCCACAATTTTTTTTCATTGTGCAGTTCAGAGCTTCCGTACTTGAACTGACTCCTGGCACTTCACACGAGCAACGAATTCAAAAGCTGATTTCACACAAATGCTGATAATGTGTTCATTTTGGAGACAGCGTGTAGATCTCATGCTTGTGCCATGAAAATGAGCTTCCGATGCAGCGATTAGAAGTCAACTGAACTGTGCGGCTGCCAAAATGATGATAGGATGGTGAGAATCCATTTTAAGCTCTGGGTTGTGCAGGGTCTTTTATTTCTAATATTTTTATTTGTTCAGTTTCTTTGGTAACTTGGGTGTTGGTGAACGCTGGCATGTAACCCTAAACATCGAGGCTTGTCACCTTTGACATGCATGTTATGGGTTTGCCATCACTGGCCTAGAGCATACTGAGAGGTATGAGTTATGAGGAGATGTTGAAGAAATGGAACTTTTCCAGTTTAAGAAAATGGAGATTAATAAGAGACAACATCAAAGTCAAGTCAAGTCATTTATTCATATAGCACATTTTAAAACAACTGGAGTTGACCAAAAGTGTTATAAAATTGTGACAGGAATTAGTACAGTGAATCTCAGCTCTTACTTTAAAATAAAATTTCAACAAAAATATGGGAATATGGTTAGAAACTTGTTAAGGGAAGATTTTGCTCAAATGTTTGAAAATTATTCTTTACATAAAGGAATACAGTGCCATGGAATAGTATACCTAGTAGTATAATAGAGAGTAGGAACCTTCAAATCTTGAATTTGAGTTGCACAGGATGCATAGTATGCATACTCTTTTCATGTTATTGTGGTTTGTCCTTTTTCATGTCACAGCTGTTTGATTTACTCAATATATTTTACTGAGCAGCAGCTAGTTGCAAATCTTTCATATTATTTTACCTTTAAATCTACATGGGTGTATTTTGTTATAGGATGACAATTTTAGAGGGCATCACAATGATCTGATGATAATCAAGACAGACCAGACACAAGCATCCTATTCTTTGATTGAATTTGTGTGACATAAAATAGCACTTGAAGTTGCATATTTAACTTGGCATTAAGAAGAAGAAGAAGACATTGCATTTATATAGCGCTTAAAAACGGGACATTTATTATTAGTGAGGAAAGCTAATGTTTATGTTAGAGAAATCTGCATAAATATAGGAAAATTCTAGTATGGCCTCACCAAAATTTTCAAGACAAAATTGTCGCTGCATCAGAGGTCATTCTGCTCTTGATTCAGAGAAGCCAGTTGAGATATATCAGACATGGCCTAAAGGAAGACTATGGGCATGCTGATACTATACATCTCAACAAATATAGGAAGCACCTGGGAAGAAACGAGGGGTAGCTCAAAAGTGTTGCTAAGGACAAGAAAACTAGGTCTGTTATAGTTGTGACCCACTCTGGAAAAACCATGTAGAATATTAGAAAAGAGGTAAATGGAAAAGTACTTCAGGGATTGCCTATTCAGACAATGAACAGTTAAATCACTAAATGCATAACACTTTATTGAAAACAGTGAAATTTAACAAGAATTGCCACCACTGTTATGCTGTATTTCCTTTGAGGTTTAATCGACTCAACAATGTGAAAGAAACAGACAATCAAGGCATATTATGAGCATTTACGTTCTGCCATGCAGTACCAGGGAATATTTACAAGTGATAAAAATAAACTACAGCGATAAGATAAATTGTGAAAATTTGCTGAAACTGCTTTAGCATTCAGGTTCATTAATTTTATCCACCTACTGCAAAGAATTTTAAAAAAGTGTAATGAGTAATTTGTTCTTTTTGAGAAATCTGTCAAAGATAATTTGCATATATTAGCACAGATGCAATGTTTAATGTGTTTTAATGGTATGTATCATTTTTTAGTTGACAATGTTAAATACAGAGGTATTATTATTTAGTTGTTTATTTTTAAGTGAAACATCCCTTTTCATTTAGACACCTTCACAAGCCAATATTCTAATATTCACTTTTCCATTATAGGGTAATAGGGAGTAAGAAATAAATTCCAGACACATTAGATTTAATAGAAACCATCAGATTTCATTTTTTGGGATATATACACACAAGGACCCCTACACTCACTCATAGCAGTCTACTATCATGAGATAACTTAAAAGCATCTGTCCATAGCATCATTATTAAAACATGACGTCTCCATAACACTTTGGAGGTATAGAAATATAGTTTTACTAGTGTGAACCTGGACAAAATTTGTCACCACAACAATCTATTTGGTGTCACAATACCTGTGGCTGCGTTTCACCCAACAATGTCACAAGAAGGCAGCACAAAATGCAACACAAGAAAGAATTTGTTGCTGGTTGTGTCAGTTAGAAACTCACTCAACAGAGGGAATAAAATTACAAATGGACATGCAACAAATATTGAAAAGGCAAATAAAAAGCAAAAACTATTTTTTTTTATATTGTATGCTATTCTTTCAGGTTTGTGGTAACTATTTACTTGTGGAACTATGCAAGTCTTTCATTATACAAAACCTTAAAGAGAGCACGTAAGGTTGCCTATGTAAAGCACAAGTAGGGAAAGACACATCAATATAGTCAATATTTTACACTTGACTTAATCACTGTGACATCACATTAGTGAGAATGTTAGCACTTATTGGCAATTAGCAGTCAATGCCTCCACTACCAGTAAAAAGTATGGACACTCCCAGAAATGTTGATGTTTTTGATAGAAATTGATTCCTTTTTTGTCAAGTTATCATTAAATTGGTTTAAACCAAGACATTACCATAATGTTAAATGACTATTACTGCTTGAAATGACAAGTTTATACTTTATTATTCAAATATGACTGTGAAGTCCCATTTTCACCAAGCACCCATTCCATACTATATACCACCTAAAGCAACAAAAAAAGGAATGACATTTTCATATTTAAATTTTGAAGAACATTCTTCCACCAGCACCCACACAAAACCCACCTCTCCCCAGAACTAGTTAAGAAAGTGAATACCAAATGCAGCCTTAATCTTTTAAGTTTATTCTCTTTGACTGTAGTTACTGTATAATCTTAGATTAATGAAGAAAGGGAAAACTAATTCAAAAGACAGCCAAGACCTGAGATCCTGAATAAAAGTTCAGATTAGGCATCTGACTTCTTTATATAAAAAAAAAACTTTTGCATTTGCTTTTCTCCATGATAATCCAACTTTATTTATTCAAATCCCACCACTTAGAACAAGCTGAAATTATGGTAACTACAGAGTCGTTCAGTGTCTCTAATCATCTTTTTGTTTCCTTCATTGTTGTTTTTCCCTTTTCTTTTTAGAAGGTGTGCTTGTTTTTACTCTCCTCACACCAGTACAACTATGATGAGTCCCAAAAGTTTGTAAAGTTTAAAGTGTTCCACCACATAATGTCAAAATAAATTCTCTCCAATGCTATATCAAGAAATAATTTGAAAGAAAGATTCAGTAGAACAGAAAACATAGACATCAACACTAGAATCCCTGATGCCTACGAAAAACCTTGTAATCCCGGGCCACCTTAAATTCTCTCCATTAGCGTCTTTTGTTTTGTGAATGTGTCAATCAGCACAAGCAGCGAGCAGCCTGCTATCCCATCCCACCCACCGGCGCAGCTCAAGTCTGCTTATCTGCATGTGAGGTGCCTGGAATTGTATAGGGTAAATAATATATCGCTATTTGGAACACATACATTTCATGTGTGTTCCATGTCTACAATAATCTGGGTAAATGTAGGATGACAGGAAATGCAAGGCAAGAAATGTTGAACACATGCCTAAAACAGAAACTTTTTTCATGTTCTAGTACTAATGACACAACTTTGACATGAAGTGTATAATGTTGGAAGACTGAAGTCCAGATATCAAATGAACACTTTCACAAAAGGAGAAAGTATAACAAAACAAGTCGCTTTTATTCAAGAATATAACCGAAGAAAAAAGAAAATTGGGTTAGGGTATGACACTGACAGCGGTAAAAACTGCTGACTCATAATCAAGAGGTTGCCAGTTTGATTCCAGGCACTTCCTGGATTTACCATTTTAAGTAGTAGTAAGCTGCTGTTATTGTTACTATCTATATGTATAATTCACTAAGGGCACGGAAGACAGAGAGCACAAGCAAGACAGAAAGCTCCACCCACCAACTCACAGAGCCCCGCCCACCAACACTAAGACCATGGGATATGCTCGACAGAGCCCTGCCTACCAACTGTAACCCTCCTTCTGCGTCCACCGTCACTCTCGAGGCATGTGCACTGCATGCTCATGTGCCCGCACGCAACAACTCACCAAACACAGCCTCAGTCGCTTTTGTCTGTGCTACAGTCCACATGAGAAAGACACACACACATGTGCTCAAGAGAGAGACACACACACAGGCACACGAGAGAAGAGAGACACACACACAGGCGTGCGAGAGAGAGACACACACACACAGGCGCGTGAGAGAGAGACACACACACACACACAGGCGCGTGAGAGAGAAAGAGAGACACACATAAGCGCGCGAAAGAGAGAGACACACACAGGCGCGTGCGTGCATTGTTGCAATGTTACTTTTCTTGGTTGTTTATTAAATTACGAATTTTTCAAATGTTCATTTTTTTCCCTGTGCTTAAAACTCATTAAAAAAAAAGTGTTTTTAGCGAGCGGTTCGTAGCGCTATAGCGCAAACTCTTGCAGTGTTAGTTTTCTCTGTTGTTCAAGGTTTTCTCAGTGTTATTCAACATTTAGTTTACTATTACAGTGTGTATTCTATGGTATAATCAACTATATTTGTGCTTAAAAACTTAAAAAAATATATATTTACATACAGTCCGTACGGTCTGGAACGGATTAATTGTATATACATACAATCCTATGGGGGAAATTACTTCGGTTCACAACCAAATCGGTTGAGTTTTGGAACGCATTATGGTCGTGAACCAAGGTTCCACTGTATATATAATCGACCAAGTCGCCTGACCATGGGGTATGCATGGCACAGCCCTGACCGCCCACTCGAACCCTCCTGCCGTGTCATGGGGAACGCACGACAGAGCCCCGCCCGCCAACTGTCACCCTCTTCCAGCGTCCACCCTCGCTCTCGAGGCATGCACACTGCTTGCTCATGTGCCCGCCCCCAACATGTCACCAAACACATCCTCACTCGCTTTGGTCTGTGCTACAGTCCACATGCAGCTGTGAGCTACATTGACTGTTCACGTTGATAATGATGCGGCGTATGCTGCGCCACGGGTTAGCTTGTTATAGAATAAAAACATACATTTCATTTGAGTCTGAAATAAGCCGGCATACATTTATGGTACTTGTAAAAGTTAGCTTTTTTTTTTTTTTTAATACAGTTTAATCTTTTAGTCACATTCACACTACCCCTGATCTGACACTGCTGTTTTCAAAAAAGACGTGGTATAACAGAGGTGAACTCAGATGAGGATGAAGGTTCTACATCAGAGAAAGAGAATAGTACCCTTCCCGCAAGAAACGTCCATTCACACATAAGAACAGCGTAGCTGCACCAGGTGTAAAGGCAAAAGATGGCACCGTTTGGATGCAGCAGTAAATCTGCTACATGCATGTCCTTCAATGGAACAGCAGGCCTTACAGAGCTCGCCAAGGTATCGTACAAAGTTCTGTTTGTGATCATGTTTCTTGATGGTCTTTATATGAAAAACATTTATATGTCACTTATATAAACACCACATCAAATGTTGTATACCTATATTTATTTAATTATCTTCCTACAGCATAAAGTCACAAGTAGACTGCAGAGCTTCCTGTGTTTGATCGATACGGGCATGCTGACAAAATAATTAAGCTTTCACACCTTTAAAGGAATACCTGACATTTTAGGTGCTGTAGATAGAATGGTCATCCCTATTCATAATCCCAGCCTCTTAAATCCCAACCATACCTGTTGATAAGGGTTCTCAGTGCTAAATGTCCAGGTGATATGCAACCAACCTCCACGGACTTTTTACAGACCTTGTAGCCAGGCAGCCTGAGAGTACACATGATGATTATATCTTCTTCAACTTTGGAGTGTGTCTGATGGCAAGGGATAGCGTACTTGCGGGTGGCAAAAACCTGCTAACTGCAGTGTTGAATCCCCAAACTGTGGCTGGGGAGAGCTATAAGGCCACACATCAAAACACATGCAAGGTTGCAGAGCACGCTTTGGGCAGGTGGAAGGTGTGATCCCGGTGACTTCACAAGTACTCGGGCGCTTGTGTTAACTTGCCTGTTGTAAGGTGTTGCTTTCCCAGTCGCTGCTTACCAATGTTCATTTTTCCAAAAAAACCACAGCCCTTTTTATAGATTTTCCTGTAATAGGTTAAAGTCATATTACCTGTTAGTTAAAATTTTAATTTTTTTGTGTTGTGCTTTTTTGTGTGTTGGTTTTTCTATTTTTTTTTTTTTTATACACTTGCATATGTCCGGTGTGACAATATCTTATATATCTGACAACTAAAATATGTGGGATCGATGTTCCTGTTATCAGTCTGTTTTTCTGACATGGATGCTGGGAAGGAGCCCAGTAAAGAAGTACTTTAAACTTGTTCATTAAATATTAAATAATACAGGGCTTTGGGAAACACTAATAAAACTCACTTGTTCTTTACCTACGTCTTTCATTGTCTTGTTCGTCACTCACTAAGATTAATTGTTTTTGAAAAATGTACCCTTGATCAATACAGCCTGCATTTGGCTTGTTATATCCTTGTGCTACAGGATGAAGTTCTGTTTGCTGTAATCTGTTCATTATGCACTGTCAGTTGTTGTGAATTGAAAATAATTTGGGCTTTATGTGTACTGTATTGTAGACAAGCATCACCCCCACCCCGTGAAAAGCCTTCTGTTAATTTTTTCCTGGCACCAACCCTGTTTTGTGGTCCAGTTATTTACATATTATACACTTTTATATACTTTTCAAAGTCATCGGTAGGTAGAGAGCAGATGTCAAAAGATTCCTATTTGCATCATATTTTTATTTTATTCATTATTTTAATAATATTAATGCAGCTCAAATTCTTATACTTCTCTGTATGGTTTCACATTATAAGGTTTTTAAATAACATAGTAATTCTAATTCTGATTGAATATGAAGAGGTAAGCTGAACACTGATTGGTGTATAGATGATAACTGTTGCTTGATATAATTTGCACTAATGTTTATGTACTATACAATGTTGTATATCACCTTTTTTGATTTAAAAATACCCATTACAAGCTCACTTATGTGTGAGTTGCAAAATGCATACACATACAACACGTTCATATGTGTGAGATGCCTGATTAACTTCAGAACTAGGAAAAGAATCAACACTCACTATTTATCTATGGAACCTAGCAATTGATAATCAGACAAGTCTTCTAATATCTCTGCTTCAGTTATTTTTAACATGACTTGCCGACAGAAAGAGCAACACTTAGTATCTTTTCTAACAAAGTAACCAGGTAAACAATCAAAAGGCACTGAGCATTAAAGTTTATAAAATATCAAAGAGTTAAGAGGAAATTAAAGTAACATAGAAGAGTAATACCATAGCTTTAATGAAAATAAATATTTTATTTAAAAAATTAAAGTGATGCTGCGGTGGGCTGGCGCCCTGCCCGGGGTTTGTTTCCTGCCTTACGCCCTGTGCTGGCTGGGATTGGCTCCAGACTCCAGTGACCCTGTAGTTAGGATATAGCAGGTTGGATAATGGATGGATGGATGGAAATTAAAGTGAAGACAAAATTATAAGGTCAGCTGAACTTTATTTAGATTTATTTTTATTTAAGGTTTTATGTGAAGTTATGGTATTATCATATGTGATTTGTAATATAATATTATCAATTGTGAAAAAATGACTTATTTCATTTACAAAGTAGTCCTATATCCACATTTCTAAGAAAACTAATCGAATGCTCATTTTTTCAAGTATTTTGGCATTTATCAGCATATGTTATGTGTTATGAGCAACTCTCACGTCAAGTAAGGAAATGCTTTATGTAAAGTTCAACTGCTGAGAAAGCATACAGTAACTATATCTTTATTTATTATTTTTTTTCTTTAATATATTCTAGAGTAACACAGAACAGTTATACCCTAATAACATAGTAAAACAAATGTTCAAACTAAAAAAGAACATTGAAATAAGGAAAGTTAATCTTTTGCAGCGTCTGGTTTGTGATTTTTAAAAGCAACTATAGACTGCACCCTATTTGAGGTTTAATCTTATTAATATTGAAATAAACATCTTAAAATTTGTTAGAAAATTTAACACAGTATGCCACGATTATGCCAACATGTGATATGATGTTGTGTTGAAAACGTCATGGGGCAAACTGACACCCAATCAGTTTCTAGGAGAAACACTAATGCACATTGTTAGCAAACAGACAAGCATTGTATGCTCTCATTATTGTTTTCCATTTGATTTTAAAATAAACAGTCTATTATGAATTGAAATAAAGCAAATATTAAATGCATCAGAAGTGAGTGCACTTCTGAATGTACATTTGAACATTTTGCTAGTATTTTCAATTCATTTACGGAATGATGATTTTTATCAATATTTTTTTCTTTCAAAGTATTATTTTCATAATACAACAACAACTTATAAGGCATGTTGACAAAACAGTTCAAATCCCTGCCAGGTCCTTTTTTTTTTTTTTTTTAACTTCATTTACTTCAATTTATCCAAAGAATGAATTGTGGCATGCTGAGTGTTTAAGGGTTGCTCATTAAAAGAATTTTCAGTAAATACATGAGGTGAAAGTTCAATATTTGTTCCTAGAAAAATGAAACAAGTTGTTAATTTCTCTTATTTTTAGTGTAGTCATGTGCATCTTATGAAAACAAAAATAATTAACAGTTCCTTTAGTGCTGTTTCTGTTACTAGGAAGTTCAAACACATAATTATCAAGTCCAATACAAGAAAAGCCTTAGCTGATCTGTACTAATTAGTAAATTAAGTCTAATTTTCACTTTGTTTTTTTTCTGTCCAAGCTTATAGAATATGTGGTTTCTGGCAAATTACTACGCTGCTGTAGGCTAAAGTGGTATCTAAGAAAGTTTAATCTTTTCTTCCTTATAAAAATGTGAGATGTATTTCACGTTTGTTATTTACTTGCATTTTTATGTGATTGTGCTTGTTACCAGTGCCATACCAAAAAGGCATCACTGCAATAGCTACATTTCTATTCACATGGTGAAAAACATTGTACGTGTGTCTGTTTATGTAAGTACACATGGTTGCAAGTGATTTTGCTGCAGCCATAAATCTCATAAAAAGGCAAAGTATTCTGTTAAGATGTTTCTGTTCTTTATAAAATTACAAGACACCAATTAAAAAATGTACAAGTTTTTTTAGGTAATTTCATTGTGTTTTGTAGTTTTATGCAAATGTATATTAGAGCAAATCAAACTGTAAAGCAAAAAAAATAATTTTCTGAGCATATTTTTCTTAATTGTGTGCCCTGATTAGGTTTGTGTGTGTGCTGTTTTTTTTTTTTTTTTTTTTAATTTTCGGGTTAAAAATGAAGGCACTTCACCTTATGACTGGAAGGATTTTCAGGGTATAGAAAAGTAAAGCAAACCTTTGCAGGCTCATCTCATTTAGCCCCATTTTCAGTCTAGTGCTGTGTTCTCTCAGGGACTTTACCATATGCTATTCTAAGTTTTGTTTGGTCAAAGCATAACCTTTCCACATAGATTTAATGTCAAAGGGGAAAACATATAAAAGAAACAGCTTACAATCAGACAGCAGGGAATCATTTACAAAGAGGACACTACATTATCAAGCTTTTTGCATAATTGATGAATTACAGAAATGCATAAAGCATTACAGAAACACTTAGGGATAAAACCCTATTAATTTAAAAATGTGACAGATGGATATTAGTGGTTAAATATTCAACCTTGTATGGTATGGTGGCACAGCTCCATGGCATTGGGTTAGAATGCAAGCTCAACCACTGTCTGTGTGGGTTTTGTCCATTTACCTCAGTTTCCCCACCACAGAGGTGTTGATTTAATTGAATGATGACATGTTTTAAAGAAATGCTTATTGGTGTATTGTGCTGGAGTGTTATCCAATATTGATACAGTATAATAGTTCAATATTTTTCATCAAGATTAACCATTGATAAGTTTAGAATACATTTTTTCTGTTTTGTTTGCATTTTTTCACACAATATATAGATATAGCAATTTCTTGAGCAGTTCTAATGTTTACTAGACACTCTTTGTTAGAATATAGAAGCAATGCCATTTATTAGTATATGCATGCCAAAATTCACTCCAGTAGATGATATACCATCTTTAGAAATTCTTATACCATGTATTTGGATTCAGTTTTACAACAAAGATGTGTTTTCCTATGACAGATTAATTCTAAATCTAGACATTACAAACAGATTTCTTGAAATAGAAAGCAAATCAGCAAGAGACCTCAAGCGAAATGACTTATTACATTCTTCACTTATTAAGCTCCTCAGGATGCTTTGTTTGCTCCAATTCTGAGTACTCAACATTTTTCTTCTCTTGATCTACAGCAAAAATATGTAAAAAAGAAGTCTAATTGTCCTTAAAATAAAAAAAATATATATGAAAAGTGTTACTCTAACAATCTAGGATGGACTGTATTTGAACTTTTGAGTTTTACACACAGATGTTTCAAAATAGGACAATCCTGTGCCTTAATTCCAGTATATTCTGTTTATTTCCTTTCTATTTTATCTCAATGTACTCACATTATAATCTTAGAAGAGAATGACCAGACAGTGTATAACTCAAATTTTAGAGTTTTCCCAAGGGAACTGGAAAAACCACAGATAAACACTTTTGAAAAGATAAAGTGCTTTACATACTCTAATGATCAAAATTTAAGCAATAATGTCACTAATGTACTACTAGTGTAGTTGGTCAATTATCATCACAAGGTCTGGAACGCCTTTTTGTGTTTTTGGCATGAAGTATGGACCTCCCAAAGGTGAGAGAGTGAATCCATTCCATCAGAGAGAGAGAGACCATCCACCTGGATGTCAAAGACACAATCCATGCATTAGCCTGCCTGCTGAAAATGCTCCATTCTAAAAGAATGTCTTCCTTTTTCTAATAGTGCATACAAAGTAAACATACACACTCATTCATCAATGTAGTTCAAAGACATATGATGACATTTAATTTTGTTTAGTATATTGCCATTAAAAACAGTTCCACCTTTTCAATAAGTCACATTGAGGAAGGTACATTTGTGGACAATTAGGATCTGACTATTTATTCTCTTGCTAATATGGCAAGTTGTGTTGATTTATTTTATACTACATTTTTTTCCAGCACTGTGCTGTATGCGATGGTCTTCATTTTTTTTTAGGATTTTCCATATTGTCAGATTTCTTTTTGACCTTTTCTAGTTAGAACCTTGTGTAGCTTATGAATGACAGCTAGGGAGATGAAGAATTTAAAAATGTCTGAAAGTGTGTCTCACTCACCAGAAAGGAAGCAGTAGCCAGGGGCCTCATGTATAAACGGTGCGTACGCACAGAAATGTTGCGTAAGAACTTTTCCACGTTCAAATCGCGATGTATAAAACCTACACTTGGCGTAAAGCCACACACTTTTCCACGGTACGTCATACCTTGTCGTACGCAAGTTCTCTTCTCGGTTTTGCAGACTGGCGGCACCCAGCGTCAAAGCAGTGCTACTGTTCCTGTGTGGTTACACCTTATTTTCCTGACGCGGTTTTATAAATACACTGAAACTAACTGCATATTGTTTATTAATGTAATGCATCTGATTGTAATTAACTTGTAACAATATAATGGTCCAGGGAATAGCCATAGTATTCCAAATACCATAACTGCTTTAGCGTTGTTACTCTAACTGCACCTTCTTCATCTTTCAGCTGCTCCTGTTAGGAGCTGCCACAGTGGATCATCTTTTTCCATATTACTCTCACTGCACCACTTGGAGTATTTATATCACTGCATCTGAGTGTGACTAACAGCAGCAGCTGATCGGAAAGAGAATTATCGGTATACAGCTTCAAGAACATGCTGTCTCAGCCACGGCAAAACGTTTCAAAGCCTTTCCTGTACGGACCTCGCGGTTCAGAAACAGTTTCATCCTAAGAACTTTAAACACACTCAATCAATTGCTCCTTGTAGAACTGTTTGTACTTATAAGTACAATTACCTCACTGTAAACTTGCACTACAGTTATAATATTACACAACCTGCGCCACTTTATAAAGCGCGTATTTACATATGATGACAATATCATTTTTAAGATGAAATGCAGCAAAATATGTGTATTATATTATACAGGTAAAACTTTAACTTCATTTAAATAATCTATATTCTTCACTGGGACTGGCGTGAAGGATAGAATAATTAAACATGTACTACGAAGATATTTCAATGTTCCTTAAACGTTTTGAAGAATCGGCGCTCTAAGCTTACAGATGGCTTAACGTCCATTACAGAGCTGATTGTGTGGCGATCGGTTACTTGGAGAAAGAAAAGCAAGGACTGCAGGGGCGGCCACGCCAATATATATTGAATATAAAACAGAAAGAGAAAATAATGACACAGCTAAAAATGCAGCGGCAAATTTCAACAAAACTTAAATGCTTGTGTCATGAGCATGAGGCGGCTATGCAGTGTCCGCAACGGACGTGGCCATCCACCGTGCATAAGATAACATATTGACATTGGACTTTCTCTATTGGACATAGAGCCGCCCATGAGTACTGCTGCAATAAATAATTTCATCAAAGGTCGCACACAATCACTGCGCCGTGAAACCCATGTTTAATAACGTGCTTTAACTATAATCATGAAAATATCACATATACATCTCAGTATTTTAGTTATTCAGAGAGCTGTAATATCATGAATGTAATGGATTCTGTGTCCTGTCGGAGGAAGAGAGCTGGTTTAAGAAGCACGTAGTGATTCACACACATAGAGCACATAGAAGATCACATACAAAACAAAGCATTTAATGTGCTATACTTTAATTACGATGTGATTTGAGAAACTGGTTAATTAAATGATTTTAAGATGAAGTTTATGATGGTCTATTTTAATGACAAAATAAACTACGTGATTAAAGTGGAAGTTTCGAGATTGAAGTTGACATTTTGTGCTTTTTTCCCACTGTGTGCCTTTTTTTCTCTGTACCCTAATAAGCTTTCATATGACACTCAGACAGTGGGCTACAACTCGCCTTTTCACGGCGACTTTGATATGTGACTTCTTTTTTATTTCCGGCACTGTGCGACTTTGTGAACGTGAGCTTTCAGGTTTCTCCAACACGCTATGTCACTCAGTCAACTTCCTTTTGTTGATTATACCACGGTTTAATTAAACAAATAGTATGTTTTTCCTTTGCCTCCACTTGGTATTCGCTGAAATTCTTATATTTCCCCCGTGCTTTTCCCATTGTCTTTTCACAGAAGGCTGAGCTTAAGGGTGATTTATATTGATTTGCATATTCAAAGAGGCATAATTCCTTGAGGAGTTGGGGCGGGACATAAGGTGCGTGCATGAGCGTTACTTTTCACGCTGACCGGGGTTTATGTAGCGGAAGAACATGGAAGTTTTAGTATGCTCAGATTCCTGCATGTAGATTTTTCTGTGCGTAAGCACATTTCGGCTTTTGTGCTTACGCCATGTTATAGTGCAAATTCTATGCACAGCGTTATACATGAGGCCCCAGGTGCCCAAGACATGAGAGATGGCACTTGAAAAACAAAAAGTTTAACCCTGCACATATTACTTCTTCTGGTTAGGCATCCCCAAAATGGACTATAAAAAAACAGTAAAAGAAGAAAAGGGGAATTAAGTAACCAGGTTCAACAGAGTCAAAAACATTCCAGGGCAGGCTGCTCTGGACAACTCCAGAATGAGAAAAAGGTGGAAGTTCAGAGATAGAACCATCATTAGCCCCAATTTACCCTTGATTTTAAAGTCACAATTTACAAAGAAGGTGAAAGAAAAATGTACAGTATAACTGTAGTTAACTTACATCCCTGGCTCTTGTTAACTGCAACCTAGCATGAATATCTATGTGATGCATTTACAAATTAAATTTAAATGTCAGCATGTTTTAAATTTTTATTCTTCAAAACCAGAATAGGAAGAACTCTAGGGCAACCAGTATTTTTTAAAGCCATGCCTCACTACACCACTTTTCCAAAGATTTTAGCTTCATTTACATAATCATAAGAAACTCTAAGTGAGTTGTAGAGAATTCAGCTGGAACTGCAAGCAATGTCCATAAACAGCAAAAAATTATCGGGAAAGAAAGAGAGCGAGTGTTTTGAAATGTCAAAAACAGAGATGAAAGCTGTTGAAATTTAGAGGCAACATAGAAGTTTGTTATCATGTTATCATCTCAAGTAGAGATTGCAGTTTATTCCTGTGTGCCTTATTCTCACTGGATGCTAAAATGTGGCAATGTCCTGGTTTATGAGGTACAACATGAGATTGTGAAACATGATGAAATGTTTTGAGAGAATTTTGTAATCTCCCTATAACTATCATTTAAAACCCTGAGAGGCAAAAGGATTCAGGAACTGCAGTTATTAAATATGACATTTAAATTTGACTAGAAGTCATGTCAAGTCCTGATGTGTGACACTTACTTAGAAATATTTCTGTTATTTTTGTATGTTGTGATGAAGCAGTACAGTATTTGTTCACTTCTTCTTCATCCTTTTCAGATTAGTTAGGTCTAAAGTAAATTTTCTTTGTCTTATTCTTTATACTTTTCTATGTAGCAAAGAAGTTGTTTTCTTAAAGTATTTGCCCACATAAGCAGTCCCTACCCAAACTAGATATATAGTTTAAAATTGTCTATTATATACTTTATTTTAAATGGTGTAAAATAGTGGTATGCAAATTATTTCAGTCTTTGTCAGTTCAAGCCCTCCCATGTCTGTTATAGTGTGTCTTAGTGAACTCAGGCTGTTCATTTGTCTTTACTCCGTCAGATATGTTAGAGGCTGCACACTAGGACCATTGCAGGTAGATCTCCCCAACATCAGGGGAAATATAATGAACAATAAATTTTGATTTATTTTTTACGCAAATGTAACTATTTTATTGCCTTTTTGCCTTATATTTCATTCTCTGGAATGTTGCTTTAAAAGAACATTAAAATAATTGTGAAAAGGCCATTCAGCCCAATAAGGCTGACCATCCTATTCACCTAGATTGTCCAAAAATAACATCAAGTCATGATCTGAAGGTCCCTAAAATGCTCCACTGCACTACTTGGTAATTTATTCCATGTGTCTATGGTTCTTTGCATAAAGAAAAACTTTTTAACATTTGTTCACAATTTGCGCTCAGCAAGTTCCAAACTTTGTTCCCTTGTTTTTGTTGCAGAATTTATTTTAAAGTAACAGCTTTACTAATTAATTTCATGATTTTAAAAACTTTGATCATCTCACTTCATAATCTCTACTTGCTTCACCTGTAAAGGTTCAACTCCTTTAGTTTCTCCTTATAGCTGATATCTCTCAGTACAAAAATCAGCTTGGTTGCTCTTCATGGGATTTTTTCTAATGCTACTCTGTCCTTTTTTGCAATATGGACACCAAAACAGTACACAGTACTCCAGGAGAGTCTTCAATAGTTCAGTACATGTAACTTAAGCATAACCTCCCTTGACTTGTAGTCCACATAACGTGATTAATAACCTAATGTCCTTTTAGCCTTCTTGATTGTTTCTGTATACTATCTGGAGGAAGAGAGTGACAAGTCAACTATGACTCCTGGGTTCTTCTCATAAGGTGTACCTTCAAGTTTTAGACCTTCCATGTTGGACCAAACATTTCTACTGCCACACTGGTGCCAGGCCAGCAGTATTCTACGGATTGTCAGCATGACAGAGGAGCTGATTATGGGCATTGGGAGCAAACAGCAGAGGCCCTACTACCTTCTCAGGATTAACAGCACTCAAATAGAGAAGGTGGACAGTTTCAGATATCTCAATGTCCACATCATAGAAGATCTGATCTGGTCCAAGTTCATGGACACCTTGATGAAGAAGGCACAGCAACATTTATACCACCTTAGACATGTCAGGGATATATCAGGCTGCCCTCCTACATATTAAAGAACTTCTTTACCTCCAACATCAAAAGTATTCTGACATGAAGTATCATCACCTGACTTGGGCATAGCATGCAACAGGACTGCAAGCCTCTGTAGAGAGTGGTATGGTCAGCAGAATGTATCACAGGGTGTGCACTCATTAACCTCCAGGACATTTACACCAAGCAATGTCAAACCAAGGCAAGGAAAATGATCAATGATACCAATCACACCAACAATAGCCTCTTTTCTGTGCTGCGGCAGGTAAACAGTACTACTGCCTAAAGTCCAGTTCAGAGAGACTGAGAAGAAGCTTTTTCCCACAGACCATCTGCATGTTAAATAATGAAAGTGTTTCAAAAATATATGACACTCTGTTGTTAACTCTCTCACATTAAGTTATTTAAGTTAAATCATCTAGGTAGTTATTATTATTCATTCATTATTATTACTATTTTTATTATTTATTACAGCTTTATATTCTGTAAATGATCATTGAATGTGTAAAGTTATGTATTGTCCCTTTATATTTATCTTAAGGCACAGTCTTGAGGAACTAAGCATTTCACTGCATATTGGACCACCTGTATTAGTTTTATGTGACATATAAAATTTAATATGTTTTGATGTAATATTTTACACTTTCTTACATGGAATTGCATCTGCTACAAATCTGCCTAAGCCTGTATGCTATCCAAGACCCTCTTCTCACAGTTTAGCTGGTTCTACATTAGGCCTATCTGCCCTTCCACCTAATTTGGAATCAAATGTAAACTTAAGCAGTTTATAGATTATATTCTTGTTCAGATTGCTTCCGTACATTGAAAAGAACAGCGGCCTGAGCACTGATGCTTGATGGCTTCCAATCCTTAGGAATTTATTCCATATGCAGAGAATGTTTAAAAATAAATGTTAATTGTTTGTATATGCACTCCATTTATGCACTTACTTCTGAAATATGGAAGTAATATCTCACTGTATCATCTTTTGTCTTTCTCTTTAGCTGCATTTTAATTTTCCTAATATCCTTTTTAATCATTGCCCTAATGCTATCATGAGTCCTATGCTTAACACTTGAATAATTTGCCTTGTATGCTTTTTGCAACAGTTTTTATTTTTACTTTGCTATATCGTTTTCTGCTCCTTGTTTATCCACCATCGAATTCTCTTTAATCTCTTACTGTTTTTAGAATTCTGTATGAAGTTGTTCTGCATTGTATGTAAAACACATTTAAACATGCTCCACTACTCCTCAACTGACTTCATACTTAAAAGATTATCACAGCTCATGTTTTCTTTAGACTTTGCCCCATCTGATCAAACACCTTTTGAATATGTCCTCTGCCAAAAACTAAAAATAAATATACTCTATTATACTCTATTATACTATGGTCACTAAATGCTAACGGTTCATTCACATCAGCCCCCTGAATTCTGCCTGGATTATTACATAATACAAAATCTAGACAGGTCCCCTGTCACTTGGGCTTTAATATACTGTGTTAAAAAACATCTAAAAACTCCTGTACTTATATCTGCTGTTTTTAAGGATGGCCCAATTATTATTTGGGTAATTAATGCTCCAATGACTGTAAAATCCCCTTCTAAACCTTTTTTTTTTAAAATGTCATTACTTCCTGCATTGGGGTTGTCTAACATACTCCCAATATCAGGTTCATATCCATACCACCATCTAGTCAAATCTAAACATCCTCACTAATCTCATTATCCAACTGAAGAAGACTTCCATTCAAATTCTGTTTTATATAAATTGTGACTCCCCGCTTTACAGTTTTTGATATCTCTCCTAGGTAAACGTTTAATCCTCTATATTGTACAGGTAAATCTCACTCCATTTCACTTGTCATATTCCTGATAGGATGAGTATAAAGATAAGCAGTTTTAATGTATTACTCATTTTAGTTTGCCTTTTTACCTATGTGCTAGAAAGTTCACTTTATGTGACGTTATACACCCGGCCTGTTCTACACTCACCACTCATCTAATTCATGATAATTGTCTGTTTATTTACCTCTGCTTATAAGTAACACTTACTTTTACCTCTTCTCTCTCTTTCAGCAACTTACAGTTTAATTGCAGTGAAACACCAACTGCATCTCCTAATACTAACTAAAAAAGATGTTCTAAACTATGTATTAGTAATGAGATTCATTATAATTAATTTGTTGGTTTATGTATTAATATAAATTGGGTTTGTTCATTTACATACTGTTATTAACAACATGATGAAACTCCAATATTAAAAAAATGCTGCTTTGCTTACTGTATATATTATCTTGGCCCACATTTCACGCTTTCAGTGATTTGGAAAGAAAGACTCAATGGAATGATAATCTGCATCAGTATGAAAATACTGTATGGCAGACAGGTCTAAAAAGCAGAAAATAGGTTTTCAAAAAATACAAGGAAATAACTATTAAGTGTGCTGCACCAAAGATGCCACTGGAAATGTCTGTGGTATGTTTCTTAAAATATGCAATACACTGTATTGATACCTTAATGGTTGGCAATAGCTTATCTGCTTTTTTTCTTCTATTTTTGAAATACCTGTAGCTACACTGGAAATAGGACTAGCTTTAAACAACTCCACTGTCACAGCCTTCTGTTATAAGCTTAATCAAATGAATAACAGGTTCAATTTAAATTTCTCCCATCTGACTTATATCTTATTAAAACACATTACCTTAAGCTATCCCAGGCTCCCTGAGCTCATTCTTCAAAGATATGTGTTTTAGATGTGTATTTTCCTAACTTACCTATTTTACACAAAGAGATTTGGAGTTAGCAGCACGACATTTAATATAAACTACATATATCAGGAAAAATTCACATTGTGCAACTCATTGGGGACATGCATGAAAGTGCTGTGGGGAATTTTGAGTTTTTGTTATTTAATTAATTATCAGCTTCACTTTTGGCAAAAACAATAACTGACGTGACTCTCGGTAAGGCTTCTATGATATGCCTTTCTTTACTGTTCTTTTTGGAGGGGAGTGTTAGCCATTAAGACTCAGATAAAGGTAACTACATCACCCTTTTATAATCAACAGAATAATTCAATTTATCGATAAACCCAAGGATTATAAAAATGTGATCATTTCTTATATCTAGATCCAAAACAAAAGTCATAGAAAGGCCTAACTTTTAATGCTGATTAAGCTGTTCCAAGCTTTTTTCTTTTTTACAAAAATAGACAAAAGGAGTTTACCTTCTGCCTTATTTTACAAGTTTATTTAATGTGTAAGAGTTAGAGCTAGAAGCTGGGTTCTTTGACTGAGTCTATTGCTTTTGCTTGATACCACAGACAAAGGTTAGTTTGGTAACTTGACTAATTTTTCTTTTTACAAATTTACCTGACATTCTTATTGCAAATTTTTGTTTCACAGAAATAGAAAAATAAAACATATTTGGAGTATTTATTTACTAAATTCATAGTTTTACAGTTTATCTCAATACAGTTACGTGCATCCATTTAGTCAGATTTACCCTGATCCCCTCCAAACCAGACTGCAGCGAAGAACTCAGATGGGCATAGTGGAGTACACAAAAGGTCTTGTCAGTTTCTACTTAAAAAACGCGTGAACTGTTTACTTTGTGCACTATTTCCTTATGAGCTGAATGAGTTGATAATACTGTATATACCTAATATTTATTTAGTGTTGGGGTACCCTTAAGCAAACCCTGTATAACTGAAAGAATACAAAATTTAAAAAAATATGCATGTAAAAAATAAAACAAGTCTTTTCAGATGCAAGTCTCATGTGGACTGCCCAAGATGGTGGTTCTTCCAGTTATGTGGCAAATGGGCAGGAAGAGGTAGGTGCAAGTAGGCGGACACAAGAAGTGATGTTGGGGAAGGAGAGCTGTCAGTCTTCCTGTCTGCAGGAGTAAGAAAAGAGAGGATATTATCACACAGCGCCAACCCCTGGATTAGTGGAGAACAGCTATCAACAAAGCCCTTAAACTGTCTTTCATATTGCAGATGTACTTTGCTAAAGTTCCCCACTTTGGGCAAATATTACCTGCACTTCAGTTGGGGAATATTGTTGGCATAGGGTTACATCTTGTAGGCATATGCGGAATGAAATATACACAACTTGGGCTTTAAGTGTTTTTAAAAAAGTAAGCAACCTTATCCCGTCTACTGTCAACTTATGGGGTCAATGGTTAATGATGGATAAGTTCATCTCAGGATAATGATTTCACATTTAGTTTACGTGAATATGCCAAAGAAACGTGTTTTGGCCTTTTTGTTTTTTTTTGTTTTTTTTTCGTAAACTGTCGATCTCTGATACTTTTGATTGTTAGCAAGTGTTGGATATGACCCTGTTATGCTGTAAATGTGGCCATGTGAATAGGCACATGTGTGACAGAGGTAGTTTTCTCCTCTAAAATGCTTGGTGAGCCATTACAATTGTTAGCTAATTAGATTTTGATAAATGCCCAGATTCCATAATTTTAACATTTATCACACTCTTTGTTTATTTGTAGTTTCATCACCTTGCTTTTTGAACTATTTTGTGCATGTGCTTTGTGTTTTGTATATCATTTTGGCACTTTAGCATTTGCTTCTGTTTATTAAAATCTTGACTGTAGTAATTTTTGACAGATATACACATTTGGCCACATAGGCTGAGGTGTTTGAAGGAAGTCTTTGCAGGCTCTGCCATAAACCCTTCAGTTTTACCTTCTAGTTCAGGCAAGTGAATATGGAGTGTTAGAATTTTTTAGCATTATGCACTTTTTTTGATTTTGTCTCTCTGTACACCTAGGTGACTCAGCAACATGTGTAATGTCTCCAGTGTTTTTTTTTTATCTCTGTGTAGCTGAAGCTTATGGCATCTTTATCAGAGGCAGATTTATATTGTGATATTAAGCACGTTTCATTCATTTACTTAGCACATGTTACAAAGCTTTATAGGTTCATTGTTGTCATGCATATGGAGCTCAGTGAAATAGCTATCAAATGTAATAACCTTATCTGAAATGTCTGACTTCCTTACCTGAAAAATCTCAGTAGATAATTATATTAGTGTTGCTTCAGAAAACTGTTTTTGAATCCTGGGTTCATCATTTTATCTGTGGAGTCTGCAAGTTCTCTAATTATTGTCAGCACTTCCCACCCCCCTAGTACTCCATTTCTTCTTGTCTACCTATCAAGAGCTGCACACATTTTAAACTTTGCTAGCTTTACCTGATTGGAAAAGTGTGGTTAAACCCAGTTCATGATATAACTGACAATAACCTATGAGATCAAATTAATAGTAACTTAAGTTTATCAGTGTGGATTTGCCACAATGTTCCTTAATTTAGCAACCACAATTCTCTATATTCATACAGATTAAGTAGGGTTAAAGCCAAAGTAGAATTTGACTAGTTTAACAGAGCCAAAACTATTACCATAAAAGACGATTTAGTGGTGTAAATACCACAAGAAGAGGCTTGTGAGTATTTGCAGTTAGTTGAGAGTCCTTTACATTTTGGTTATTGAACTGCTGCAACAAATGGAAATTCAAAGGTGTTCAATTGAGATAAGACTTTTAAAAAAATGTAGTGCTTTTCAGCAAGCAGCAGGTATTTTAAATATATATGAAGCAACAATGGTATGCAAGTGTTTATTATTTTTTAGGGAAATTTGTGAAGATTGTTTTTTGAATGTAATTCTCAATTGTAGCCACTTAAAGTTTCCTGACTTGCAAGGTACTTAAGTTTAATGAAAGCTACAGTGAACTAGGATAATAATTATGCTTGACACTGGTATACGGTGATTTTGGTGCCAATATCTGAATGGTTTTATATTAAGTTTAAGGTGTTGATTAGGAATATGACTTTGGTTTTGCCAGATTGGCTCTAGTTTCTGAGATATTTAATAGTTAATTAATTAATGCAACACATTTGAAAGGCATTCAGAATTGCAAGAATATTTTTATTTTGGTTACAACTAGTAAGTAAACAGTCTAACATCATACAAAAAAGAAATTAAAAATATCTAACCGTGACAGGAAAAAAGTTATGTATGATTTGATTAATTAATACAATATTAATTAGTTATTAATTGTTATTAATGTCAATGCTTCAAAAAATGCTGTTTATGCGATTTCCTCTTATGTGTGTCATAAGGACAATCACGTTGGAGACTCCAACAGTAGTCTGCCATCATGTGTATGTACAGATGTAGCAGAATACATCAAGATTGTTGATGCAGGCTCTTCTTGATGAAGTCATAATTTTTACATGCATTTCTATACTTATTAAGACAGAACTTTTTGGGTATAAACCAAGACTGGGTTGACAAACTTATACTGTAGCCGACTTCTTTCCTCTGTAAATTCACAGTTGAATTCTGGCTTCAAAAAGTTGCTTATATAGCATTGTGGGCCTACAAATTGAAATCCAAAATAATTATATGGGATATTTAATTACCTAAGACACTATTAAAGAGTCAAAAGACAGACCAAAAGCTATTGCATTTGTTATCATACACAAGTCGCATTGGGGGAATGCATTATTTTCATGGATGTCCATTATCTCAGAAACTAGAACCAATTCAGCAAAAGTAATAGGATTTTTGAATTCAGCACCCTCAAAATACCCTAAATCCATTCAAAAAACCTTGGCACCTGGATTTTTTTTTTTTTTTTGTACACCTGTGAATTATAGCTATTATACACTAACATCATGATTATTAAATATAAATCTCTTCATTCTTAACATTAACATATTACTCAACCTTGTGTCCTGTGCTTTTATATGAATACATATTTATCGTAAAGAAAATGCAAACCTATTTAATATATTTCAACATATGGTTTTCCACCTACTCTGGAGATCTCTAGATGGAACAGCCACATTCAGATGTTAAAAAACTCACAAGCCTCCATCTGGGCTATCCATTTAGAGTGTGTGCTGGTGGATGAGAGGGCTTTGAGTTGCAGAACAGAAACTTCACAGTATTTTCTGCTTACAAATTTGTAACAACTGTTCAGAGTATTCTGCCTTTTTTAAAATGAGACACGATGGGATTACCTGGTGGTTTGTAATTTGCTATTACTGTAATTACTTACCTTATTTAAATCCAAGCAGTGAAATTTTATTGCACTTCTCAGCTAGTAGTGAGGCTCCATAACAAGCTTAAAATAAACATGTTAGCGAAATACTCTGTAAATAAATAGTTGAGAGCCATCGTTAACAATGAATTCAAGATGGACGTCCTTTATTACATCAGTGGATCAAAGGATTATGGCGCCTGTTATATGCACTCCTCAGTGCAGCACGGCAAAACTGACTAATCAAAGCATCATCTTAAAAAAGTTAGGATCATTTGCATAACACAGTCAAGAATCATTTTAGTCTACACCAATCAAAATACAGGAAATTGGAAAAATCATAACACGCCTAAATCTTAGTATTATCTAAAGGTCCCAAAACAGATTAAAAGTGATTTAATAGAATAGAATTTCCTATATATAAATTATTATAAAAAAAGTATTATCTTTATCTGGGTGTAAATGTTACATAATATCTTAATTAAACAGGGAGGCACAGATTGAAGCACTTTACAAATTCATGCAATAAGGTCTTCCCTTATATCAGAGCACATTGAGCCAGAAGTCAACAAGTGTCTTTTGGCTTTCAGGTATGGAAAATATATGAAAAATAATTTATGAATTTGGAGATTTAAGGTACTTTTTTAAATTAAATACATTCTAAAATCCATAAATTACAAATTAGCAAATCACTTGTGATATTAGCATAGTTAGCCATAGAAAATTCTGAGTCACATTTGGAATATATTGGAAATTATTGTAATCAACAGAATCATATGGTAGTAACCAAAATGTTTCAGAGGTAAAAATAAAACACAAAATAAGTTAAAAAGTATATTAGTTACAGTACTTTAAGCACATGAGCAGCACATTCACCTGTCAGTTTTTTTGCCTTCACATTTTCCTTATCAACACTATATAAGTACAAAAGTTTCCATTTTGTAGAGCCTGATGCATCACACTGATGCATACTTTGTGCTTATCAGGGCATACTTATCTTTTGACTGCTCTGCACCGTATTATTACTTAAGAAGTGAGATTGTGAAGACAGCCATCTTTACACTCATTATTTAACATTACTGAATGTTTGCATTCAGACCATCCTTCTTTCTCTTGTGAACGCTTTTTAAATCTTAAATGGAATCTACCAGCAGATAGGCTCAAGCATATAGTCTCTGCTGTTTGTTACTTTTCATTTATCTGTAAAAAATAACCCAAACAGAATTTTGCAAGGTGTATGAAGTATTCGCAAAGAGGTGAACATTGCAATGTTTGATTTTAAGTTACGCAATTAAATCAGGAGTGCTCAAAGTCTAATGCGAGTACACAAGAGCACCTGGAGTTGCCAAGGATGTAATGGTGGCTGCTGCCACATTATCAGGCGGGGACGCAATTATGTCTGTGACCCTAGAGGGGGACACACTCTATTTGCTGCATGTGACACCAGGAGGGGCTGCCTTCAAATTAAGGTCAAGGACTTCACAGACATTAAAAGTGAGCATACAAAATAAAAGCTTACTTCTTAGCTTACATTTTCTAAACTTGTCATCCCTGTGGGGAGCTGTCCAGCTGTCTGATATTCAGTGGGGATCACCAGGGGCCTCACGCATAATGGCGTGAGTAGAATTCACACTAAAACATGGTGTAAGGACAAAAGTGTAAACGTGCGTATGCACAAAAAAATCCAGATGCATAATTCTGTGCGTTCACCAACTTCCACATTCTTCCAGTCCATACTGTAAATCCCAGTCAGCGTGAAAAGTAACGTACGTGCATGCGCCTGCTGTTCTGCCCCGTGTCCTCCCAGAATTACGCCTCTTTGAATATGCAAATCAATATAAATAGCCCTTAAGCTCAGCATTCTGTGAAAAGGCAATGGCAAAAGTATGGGGGAAATAGAAGAATTTCAGTGAGTACCAAGTGGAAGCAAGGAAAAACGTACTATTTGTTTGGTTTAAACAGTGGTATAAACAACAAAAGGAAGTTGATCGAGTGACATAGAGTGTTGGAGAAACTCGAACTCTCAAGTTCACAAAGTCGTACAGTGTCCAAAATAAAAAGAAGTTGTCAGATATCACAGTCGCTGTGAAAATGTGAGTCGTAGCCCACCATTTTGATGTGTCATATGAAAGCTTATTAGGGTACAGATACAAGAAAAAAAAAGGGACACAGTGGGGAAAAAAGCTCAAAATGTCAACTTTAATCTCAAAATTTCCATTTTAATCACGTAGTTTATTTTCTCATTAAAGCAGAACATCATAAACTTCATCTTAAAATCATTTAATTTACTAGTTTCTCAAATACCCTCATAACTAAAGTAGCATGTTAAATACTTTGTTTTCTACGTCTTCTTCTATGTGCTTTGTGTGTGTCAATCACTATGTGCTTCTTAAACTTCACTTCCTCTGACTGGACACAGAATCCATTACATTCGTGATATTACAGCTCTCTAAATAATTAAAATACTGAGATGTATACTTAACATCATTTTCATGATGATAGGAGTTAAAGCATGTTAATAAACATGGGGACACGGTGGTGCAGTGATAGTGACGAGCTGGCACCCTGTCCAGAGACTGCCTCACACAAGATGCTTGCTGCGCCATGTGTGACCTTCGATGAAATAATTTATTGCAGCAATACTGTCTCTTTCAAATGTACTAACCTCCAATTCATGTCCTTCCCTTTCTTTGTCCAAGTAACCAATCACCACACAATTAGCTATGTAATAGATGTTAAATCATCTGTAAGCTTAGAACTCCGATTCTTCAAAACTTTTAAGAACATTGAAATATCTTCGTAGTACATGTTTAATTATTCTATCCATCTATCCTTCCAGTGTCGCGCCAGCCCCAGCAAGAATACAGGAACAATCCCTGAACTAGCTAGTGTTGCGACACCGTGTCGTTACATGTTTAATTATTAACAATATAGATTATTTAAATGATGTTAACATTTTATTTGTATAATAAACATATTTTGCTGCATTTCATCTTAAAAATGATATTGTCATCATATGTAAATACGCGCTTTATAAAGTAGCTCAGGTTGTGCAATATTATAACTGTATCACAAGTTTACAGTGAGGTAATTGTACTCATAAGTACAAATAGTCCTACAAGGAGCACTACAGGAAAGGCTCTGAAGCGCTTGCCGTATGGGAACAGTTCAAATTGGCAGCATGGCTGAGGCAGCGTGTGCTGGATGCTGTATAACGATAATTCTCTTTGCGATCAGCTGCTGTCGAGCTGTGATTCCACACTCAGATACAGTGATGTAAGTGCTCCGAGTGGTGCAGTGAGAGTAATATCGAAAAAGGTGACCTGCTGTGGCAACCCCCAATGGGAGCAGCTGAAAGAAGAAGAAGAAGAAGGTGCAGTGAGAGTAATAATTCTAAAGTAGCTATGGCATTTGGGATAGTTTGGCCATTCCATAGACCATTATATTGTTACAGGTTAATTACAATCAGATGCCTTAAACTAATAAACAATATACGATTAATTTCAGTGTATTTATAAAGCCGCGTCAGGGATTTGCATCTAAAAAAAGAAAGGAAAACCACACTTGAACAAAAGCACTGCTTTGACGCTGGGTGTCGCCAGTTTGCAAAACTGAACAGAGAACTTGCATACGCCAGGGTTTGAGCTAGTGTGAAAATGTGTGTGGCTTTATGCCAAGTTTAGGTTTTATACATTGCGATTTGAGCGTAGAAAAAGGAGTATGCAACATTTTTGTTCGTACGCACCGTTTATACAGGAGCACTTCTTGGCCCCAGGAGCACTTCTTGACTCCCCTGCCTGGACCACCGGGAGGTGGTGCTCAGTCTCCTACCCTACTGCAACCACCAGGAGATGGTCTGCTAATTTCATTTGCTTCACTGGAACTATCAGTTTTGTTTGCCTATGTTCAGTGTGTTTTGTGGGTGATTAACCAAGAAGCTAGACCATCTGCCTATCACCACCAGAAACTGCCCTCAGCCCTGTAAAGGTGAGTGTTTCCTGACAGTTCCTGTGCACTAGGGAGTGTTGAGTGTTTATTGAGATTGAGAATGAATGGAATAAAAATGTTTGTCGTGAGAAAACAGAGGAGCACAAATATAAAAGAGAGGGCTATGAAAGTGTCAAAGAAGATGACAATAGATAAAGCAGTAGTCACAACTCGATTGGTGCTAGAAATGATGGTAAAGCAGTGGAAGGTCTTAAAGGTGGGATCCAATCTTTATTGTCAGGTACATACAGGAAAAGGAAATATGCATTTATGCAAATATGGAGAATGCGTTTGCCATAAGAGAAAGGTAGGTGTGGGCAAATGGTTTCTGTTTGTGGTGATGTCATATATATGAGGAAGCAAGAACAGTCAGCAGGACGGCAAATAATGAAAGATTTGAAGTGGTATTAGGGCTGCATCATGTATCTATTCTGAGTCTGCTACTTTTCATGAAAGTGATGGAGTTGTTGACTAGTGAAGTTCATTAATAATTGTCATTGGGGCTCTTGTACTCTGACAACCTCATAGTGATGGAAAAAAGGGAAGCAAAATTTAAGGTGATGAAATGGAAATGTAGTGTAGAAGCAAAAAGCCTCATGGTAAATCCAGGATAGACCACTGTGATGTTTATATGTGAAGGAGCAGGAAGGAAAAATAGGTTAATGGCTAAGGAGTATGTGTTAGAGGTTTAGAAAGAGGCTTTCAATGCTTGGTTTGTCAAATGTAAGTACATAAAAGGTATAGTGGTGTGGTGTCCACCATGAGTGCAGCCTTTGTTTCTAGTCTGTCAGTGGGTGAGAGGGAGGCAAGTTGCTAATATATTAAAAGTAAGTTTAAATATTGCGAAAAGAGTTGTTTTGGAGTAACAAGTTAAGCACAGATAAGGTATGGTGTGGCACTAATAGTAAGGGTGAAAAGGACATGGAAAAAAAAATCAGCAGCTGTCTCCCATTCTTTTCTGGCATTGAAATTATGAAGGCTTGGTAAGAAGTAGTGTATTTTATGAGAGTAAGACATGGCAGACCATGAAGCAAATATGAAAACAATAGAGATGACAAAGACCATATGGATGTGTGGAGTGAGAAGAAGATATGTGCTGAGTTGAGAGAAAAAAGTTAAAGCAACAGGTGTTGTGCTGAAGAGATGTAGACTAAGATGGTTTGGGAATTTCCAGTGCAAGACAGAGGACAATTTTGTGAAGAGCTGCACCATGATGAAGATGGAGAGAGTAAAGCCTCAAAAGATGTGGCTAAGATTATTTCATTGACATGAGAAAAAGTCTCATACCAAAAATTATTATGGAGTATGGAGAAAAAAGGAAAATTATTTTGGGGGCTAGTGGCTAGTTGTGGGCCATTTTATGGTAAACCCATAAAATGGCCCACAATTAAGAGTAACACCAAAGAGATGAAAAGGTCAACAAAAATAGCAACTTTGCTAACAAAATAAACATACCAAGGGGTGAACACTGGACAGTAAACAATGCAAAAAAGAAGAGAGTAAACAAAACTCAGCTGCCTCATTAGGTCTACCTCAACAGTTTCTGAAACCCAATTTATCCACTGGGGTGGTTTGGCCTCTTGTCCACTTCAGAAGACTGCAAAAAATACCATTTGTCATCTTCCAGATCTCTTCTTCTCTTACTTTTCCTTTTTTGAAGCTAGTTTCCTTCTCCTGTAAGTAAAACATTCACCACAACTCCACTTCTTACTTTAGCCACCTATAATGAGGATGCTTTAAACCCTCTGTCAGGGTCACTTGCAGCAAAACCTAGAATACTTTTTCAGGGTCAGAGACAGCTGTACTTTTCCAACAGAGATGCCTCTCAGGCTACATTCATGGAGGAGGCAGCATGGATATGGTGATGCTAAATAATGGTCAGAGACATTCAACCTGGTATCCTGCCAGCCCTTACCTTTTAAACGATGTCATTGTCTTATGTCTCTCGGTCAATAGATGTTTTGTCCTCCTACAAATCTATTGAGAGCTTACTCTCTCTATAATGAAAGGGTCACCTGCCCTCTAGTCAACTGGGAAATTATTACATAGTCAGCTGGAAAATTATTACATGCTTCAGCCCAGGCCACACCTCTATATTCCACATTCTGATGGCCTAGCCTGTGGCTCTTTTGAGGCACCTAGCCCACACATACACACACACTTACAGGGAACACCACCATTTTATGCCCTTGGGTTCTTACATAAGCACATACAATGTCTCTTCTGCTCCCAATGTTGTTCACCCTATCCACTGGAGATATCATGTGAGACCTACTGTAGGTTTTTCCTGTGCCATTCAGATGGTGATTTGATACAATAAGTAGAAGCACTCTGATACTGATTATATTGAATTTAGGGGCATACAGTTGTAACTAATGACAACTGCCCCAGAGGTTTGATATTTTTTTATGATGTATCATATAAGTGGTGGGCATCAGTAAAGTGGAGAACCTTATGTATTACATAAAATTCTTATCCTTATATTGTATATGGGAAGAGGATGTGTGACATACAATAAATCATTTTAAGCTAAAAAGTGTGATCTTTTTCAACAGAGATCCAATATGGATGAGTTAAAACTGGACTAATACTTACAGGGTGGTCCAGAAATAATTATGCAGATTCAGATCATCTGGATGATTTTAATTTATGCGGGGACGATTCCAGTTTGGCGCGAAGACGATTCTTCATGTTGTCAGTTCGCACACTTCTCGATGGTCCGGGATTTTTCGGGTGATTTTTATGTAATAAACTTAATAAGTTATAGCATAATGAATATTGTATAATTAGATCTAGAACTCCCTATATTTGTCCCAAATGACAAGCAGCTGAGATCTTAACTATCTGAAATTTATTCAAGAACCACTTTAAAAAGACCATTGTATATGATGTTACAATATTCTGGGTGAAAATATATGAATACATAAATTAATTTTAGAAGCAGGAAACTTAAAATCAGGTCAGGTTCATGATTTTGATTTTTGCATTAACACACAGCTCACAATCAAACACAATGCAAAAGTTATGCAACTATGAACTCATATGATCTGCATTATTTCCTATAAAATTCAAACTTGGGATAAAACTTGGGAGACATCATGCTACTGAGGGATAAAGCAGAATTATGGATCATTGTAAAGGTGAAAGTCTTTTAAAATATTATCAAGTAAATATTGTGATTTTTAAAGCAGTAACAATTTAATGGTACTGAAGAGTGTCTATCTTTTTATTATTCATGCTTTCGATGTTTTATTCAAGAAAACTATGCACAGTATTTGTGTAAGAGTTAAACCAGGTTGTAAAAGGCACTTATCTTTCTGTTTTTGATTGACATGTTCAGACAATTGCCTGGTAAGATTTCCTTTCGCAAAGTTCTTCTTAAATTGCCATGTGACAATAAGATTAAAGAAGATATTTGATTATAGTTCTCCATAACCTTTTTCTAAAAGGCTTTATTAAAGACTAGAAACATTAATTGTATTTAGACACTAGTTATCTACTGACAGCTAGAATATCTTTTGCTTAATTGCACTACTTTTAGTATTGTGTTCAAAAGAAATTTCATAAGACAATTGACAAAACATTTAAACATAATATGCACTGAACTAAAAACATAAGATTTAAAATTTTTAATAATGGCTATACTTTAATTTCAACAAAACATCATAAAAGTAAGAATGCATTTAGGTTAAGATAATGGGAAGCCAGAAAATCAACTCAAGGGCACATTCTAAATATAAAGTATTTACATTTAAAATAAGAAAGGCATAAGTAAGTAGTCAGAAATATTTAAAAATTATCAACTGTGCAATTTTTTTGGTAACAATACAAGATTTTGAAAATTAAATTCATATATTATCAATGATGGGCATTTTATTGTATAATTATATCATATGATGTAATATATATTTTTATTTAACATACAGTATAGGGAAATAAAACACATTATATATTTGTGTAATGTATTTTTATGTGACTAAAGGATAGATTCACTTCCTGTTGAAATCATTGCAAGAACTAAAAAGAACAAACACACAACTCCTGTTTTTACAAAGAAAAAAGAAATTTGTGTATTTATGTACATTCATTATGCAATTAGTATGCCTTAAAGTTTGTTATTTCACTTACCTTGTTAGAGCTCTCAGAGATTGCACTCTGTTCTAGGAATGTCTTTGGAGTCTTGTCTTTAATGGGTTGTGTCTTGTGTTCTCGTGTGGAAGGTGCCAAGGTGTCATTCTTAATACATGAGCATGTAAATCTGGGTGAACAGTGGTTCTATTCACACATCTTTCCATATTGATGAGCTTGTCATTCTATCAAATACTTAATTTTGGCCGCTTGTACTTGTAGTTTTATTCTTTTGGTCACTACAAGTGACTTTTATAAAAAGCAAGGCATGAATTGTGATACACTTACCTTTGTCTCCTCTCCTTTTCATGATTTTCACATCACTCTTTTAGAGTATGCCATATTGCCCCAGTTTCTTTGTGCCCTGCAATGTAATGTTATTCATGATAGAGAGGTGAACCTGAAATGTATTCCAAAGACACACTACAGTGAGGTACAAGCCTAAGACTGGGTTTGCAGACATAGTTAAAGACTGATATGCAGTATTTTAAAACAGATGATAAGGAAATGATCTGCTGGTGAGATTAAAGATTATGCATGGTGTATGTCCAAAGTATTAACTTCACTGTATTTTGCATGCCAAGTTTGTTTCACAGATATTGTAATCTAGGTCTGCAGGATTGTTACTTTGTTTTCCGATTTTGTGTTATAACTGACAAGGTAACTGACACCTCATCCATGGTTGGTCATTGCCTTGTGTCCAGTGCTGCCAAGTTATGCTTCAATCTCCATGATCCTCAGCTGCTTCTATAGCGGAACAGTGGATATATGGTTAATTAAATTAAAATAGTTTGATTGTTGTTCATTTTAAGTACATTCCAATTTTGATAGCTGTGAGTGTGGGGAAGGAATTGAGCCAACAATAATAAGGTGAAATCTAAAAAAGCGTATGCTTATAAGGCTAAATATTTTTTTTAAATATTTGCCTTTTTATTGAACTGCCAAACCTATAAATAAGGCAATCGTTTACAAGGAAAAAAAAAGATTTTATATTTTTTACTACTTACCTGCATCTTTAGATGTCAGAACAGAAGAGTTCAATCTGTTTGTAGATAAACTGCTTCAGGCAGTGGGTAAATTAAAGGCTCTTAAAAAATTGTAGATAGATAGGTAGAGGTAAGGAATAAGCCTACCTGTCAGAAAACTCCACAGGTTTTTACCTTTTCCGTCTACCTACATATTTTGAGTCAATTTTCAGTGTATCAGAGACTCAAAACAGCACTCTCACCTCAAACACCAATACCTCCTTTTTTTGCTTTGACAGCAATTATCCTTTTACCAGGTCCAGCCACAAATGTCTCACTGACATGAAATTCTGTTCTTATTCATGAATTATATATAATTGCTAAAACATGTTAAAAAACAGAAGTATTGGAGTACATGTCTTAAAGAATGTCAAGGACTTGATTTGTGAATCAGATAAGAATATTATCCATTATAACTTGAAAAATGCATAACCCAGATAAACTTGGCCAGCAGTGTTGTGTAATACCTAAGAAAATGGAATATTAAACCACAAAGTTGAATGTTCAAGTCCCATTTTCCACCCTGTCTAAATTATTTAACCTTCAGGTGGACTGATTATAATAACCGCACACAACAAATTGCAGCATAACCTAAACGTACACAAATCCCTCACCCATGTATATCTCTCTATTATAAAAAAATCTTGGGAGGGAGACGAGACGTGACGTGATCTCTTCGGAAGACATTTTGATGTTACATGAGACAAGGCAGTGAGACAAAAGGACAGCTGCTGTACAGGCTTTTAAATGATCGACGTGCAGCGCGACAACCAGAACACGCAGCTCGCCAGCAGCAGCAGCAGCAAGACAGCAGCTGATCCAACCACATCTTCTTAGTGTGCATTCAGCCCGCCCCACCCCAACCATGCGAGCTGCATTATACGCCCCGCAAGAAAGAGATTTAACCACCCCCGGGGCTGGAAATAAAGGACAAAGAGTAGATGACAAAGTAGAACATCGTAGAGAATTCAAAAATGATTTACCGTACGTCGCTCATGGCAAGTTGAAGAAATTAGATGTGCCACTTGACTATGTGCCTTTTTTAAATAGTGCATTACATTTGAGGTAATTGAGTTAGAATTGCTACAAATTACAACTCTACTTTGGTATCACAAACAAAAACCAGAAATACCTACCTCATCACTTTTTGCAAAAACAACATTTATTTATATAGTACGTGTTCATACAAACAATGTATGCAGCTCAAAATGCTTTACAAAACGCAATAAAAGAATGTTAATATAAAACAGAAAAAAACAAGATTAAGCAATAACATTATACAGTATGTAACAAAGAAAAAAGTAAGGTTGAATGGCCAGGAGTACAGAAAAAAAAAAAAAACTCCAGTTAGGTTGGAGAAAAAAAACAAAAATCTGCAGGGGTTCCAAGTCCAAAAGACCACCCAGCCCTCAAAGGGCATTCTACCTAACACAGATGTTCTAAATCTGTCCTTATGGTTTTCAGGCTTCATAATGGAAGAAATTAATGATGATGGTGGTGTGGACATCTGGGACACTTGCCATTCAATCCATAAACATAGGGGGCAGCAGAGAGTAGTACAGAATAGTAGGGAATTGCAGAACCCAATGGAAAATGATAATTCAATCCCCATATAGTGTAATAGGGGTACAACTAAAATGTAGCTACAAAAAAGCCATTTAAATAAATAAATAACAGCAAATGACAAATAATGCTTTCCATTCATCTTTTCATTCATGATGTACAACTTTTTCAAGAAAAAAAAAACTGATGACAGAATGCAGTTGAGCAAGTGCTGATTTGCTGCCACCCTCTACTGGCAAAAATCATTTTGCAATTAGTGAACCGAGGGAGAGGCACAAATGCCATAACTAACTGTTGTACAGCTGTATATGTTCTGTGCCATTTGCATGGGCTTGAGTGCACTAATAACAATAACACCACATTATAAATGCCCTCGTCCATGAGTATCTTCACCAGGCATTCCAGTTTTCTGTAACATCTCAAAGGAATGCAGCACAGGTTTATTGGTTACTGTAAGTTGGCTCTGCATCTGTTGGGGTGTGTGTGTGTGTGTGTGTGACCATGCCTGGAGATGGACTGCCATCCAAATCTGCTTTGTACTTAATGCTGCTTAGATAGACAGAGGCTACCCATGACCTTGAAATGGTATAAAGTGGATTTAAAAAACTGATAGTCAGATGAATTACAAGATACAACAAATATCAGGTAACAAATTATTTTTGTCATTTTCTTCCAAGCTGTTGGAATTACTTAATGTTTTCACATATTTATTGAAAACAGCATTGATTTATAAATGTATTCATTATTTACCTACTCAATTAGTCATTATTATAACAGTCAGAGCACCTTAGTGTTTGTGCTATTACAATTTTTAATAATAATTAGTAATAATTCTTTGCATTTATTTATTTACAGCTCTACTAAAATGAGAAATTTTATTAAACTGTTATATTATTTACCTGCTGTTTTCATATGCAGCAGTAACATCATTTTGGGTGACAATTTACAGCTCTCCTTAATGAAGTAGTCTAATTAAGTTGCATTTATCTTTTGTTTTCATAAGCAGCAATAAGATATAAACTGCTTCATCCCCCAAAAATGAGTTTTACTCAATTCTTTATGGTTTGACTAACCCAATAGGCATTATTCCTTAATTGCCAGAAGCAAAACATGCTCTGTCTAGATAAATAATAGATTAGGACTTTAATATTTGGATAAACCTTTCTGCTGCTATAGAATTGCCAAGAGCAAATTTGATGAACACACACAACTTAAATGCATTGATCCAAAGACTGGCTGAAAACCTGTCATTGCAATGAGTACCCTTACATTTTTGTAAATAGACAATTATTTGCTTTTTAAATTTTCAAAAAGAGGAAATACACTGTAGCTGAAATAATTTATGCTTATCTAATTCAAAAATAAAATGAATATAAAACACAAAATTATTTGTGGTCACTAATATTTTTAATAATTATTTAATTGCAACATTAAGATAGTGGTTTTTCCTGAATATTTGTTCTTTATCACCTGTTTTGCTTAAAACCTTATTCTGCTTTATTCATCTTTTTCAGTATTTTCAAAATATGTAAAGTTCCTTTAAAGAAGGAAATCAAGAGAAAGTGCATAGATATATTTATTTTAAATTACATCAATAACACTTTTGTAAAGAGCATTCAAAAATTCTACAAAATTTTGAAATATTTTTTATTTCACTCTGAGCCCATTTTAAAATGTACGCAAAGAGGAGCTATACCTTGCAAAAAACTATTAAGTGGGCTTTACAGAAAAAAGCGGACATGGATCTCCATTACTTGATGATCTTCTGTAGCATGCAGTGAACAAACTCTGGCTTAAATGTGGATTCCCATCAATCAGAAAGACAACACTACAATGAGCAACAGGAAGGGCTAAAAGCACAAAGTGTTCAGAAACTTAGAAATAGTCTTGAAAGAAATGTGAGAGGTCTTCTAGGTAACATTGCTGTTGCAATTAAAGGAAATGACCAAGAACAGCAGACATGGTAAACGTATGACATAAAAAAATTAGAGTAGCAAACTGTGAAAGTGAGCAGGACACATGTGAAGGTTCTTCAGTTACAAATTCTCTTAAAAAGATGAAGGAACTTTAAGATAGAGACATTTTTCAAAACAGTGAAGTAAGATTTTGCTGGTATATGGTGTTCCGAATTAGGTGACACTGGTGGCCACCTAGGGTGCTGTCAAGTAAGGGTTGCCATTTAAGGGTGTCAAGGGGCATGTGCTCATGACATCAAGGGGAACCACCGGGTCAGTCAACTCTGATGATACTGAATGGGCGCTGTTACCTGCTATTTATGAAAGTTAAAGTGCATGTGGTCCACTGTGGTAAGGTACACTGTGGGGTGAATGCTCCTTAGAGTCTGCAGTATACACAGAGAGGAGCACCATTTGTGCTACTGAAGGGGTGCACGCTTTGGACTATGAAGGGGGAATGTCGTCAAAGTTAAGTAATGCCCACTATGGAGAATGAGGGTTGACATCTGTTCACAAGTGTTGGGCTCCAACTTTCACTGGCACTGACAGGGCCTAAGGGCAAAAAAAGTAAAGATGTATAAAATGGTTGTAGAAATACTGCAATATTCCTTGTGACTGTAGTTTTTCCTTAAGAAGGTTTACACCTGTGTCCAAACAAGATGAGATTCCACAATGGTCTGATTCTCATGTTGAGGCTAAATAGTGAAGAAAACCATAACAAAGAAAGAAACCTATATAAAGTACAAGAAAAAAAAGTTAGGAACAAATACAAGGTACAAGGTAAGAGCAAGCATTAGGTTTCAGGTTTGGATTGGCACATATGATTCAGTAAAGCGTGAGCAAAGATCAAGAGTGTAACCTCAGAAGTTCACATGCAAATTGTTGGATTAAATATGAGATTACTTAAACATGGATATTGACCTAAAATAAGTAAACAATCTATAAGTGAGATTTTTTTGTTCATTAACCCTAATTTATTATTAATGCCTCAAAGAAAATGGGATTGTGATAAAGTGAGGTCCACAGCTGTTTGCAATTTTAAATAAATAATCGCCGCACTCGCTGCTTAAGAAGAGGGCGTGGTAGTGCAGCCGGGATGGTTACCTGGCACGATATGGGCTTGGGCGTCTCCGCACTGAAGTGCACAGGTGTGGGATCGCCCGTGTCTGTAATTAATGCCAGAAGATTCTAATCACCACACAACTGTGCCACGTCCCCATTATAAATAGGAGGAGCACGAGTGGAGAAAAAAGAAAAGGATGGAGGTTAAGGGAGAAGAGGGCTGGAGAATTAGAGAGCTGGTGCAGGAGCAAGCAAGCGAGAGCAGGCTCGCTGGAATGCAGGCAGCTGGGGAGGAGAGCCCCTCAACAGGAGTGTATTGCCAACACTCGGTAGGGACAACAGGAAGTGGTCGCTCCTGCTGAGCGATCTTAGGAGTTGGAGTGTCCCAGAAGGTGGTTGGCTCGCCACGTAAAGCTGTGGAAGGCAGCAGGGGTCAGGGAGGTTTGGGAGAGTGAGCACTCTGGTCACTGGGGAACCCGAGTCTCGGTCTTGCAGATCAGCTGTATGGAGCCAGGGGACAGAAGGCTACTAGATGAGCAGGGGAGCCGTCAAGTAGAAGGATGGAGGCACTGGATTTTTAAAAAGGGAATGTTTCCAGCCTGTTGATTTGAATCTCGTTTTAAAGGAATTGTTTATTGGATTTTTAACCTCCACTTTTGGTCACACTGTTTTTATGGATTATGTATTTATTGACGTTTTTGAGCAATGCACTTTATTTGGACACTGTTTTGATTGTCAGTCAGTCAGTATTCAACCCATAATATCCTAACACAGGGTCATGGGGGTCTGCTGGAGCCAATCCCAGTCAACACAGGGCGCAAGACAGGAACAAATCCCGGGCAGGGCGCCAGCCCACCGTAGGGCACACACACATACACACACACACACACGCACACACACACACCAAGCACAATTTAGGATTGCCAATGCACCTAACCTGCATCTCTTTGGACTGTGGGAGGAAACCGGAGCACCCGGAGGAAACCCACGCAGACACAGGGAGAGCATACAAACTTCATGCATGGAGGTCCCCTTACTGCGAGGCAGCAGCCCTTCCACTTCGCCACCGTGCCGACCCTTGTTTTGATTGTTTGATGTTTATTTAATAAAAGGACTGTTGCACCTTTTGCACCATCCCCTTGCTCAGTTTGATTTGCCCCCATCAGCCCAGCTCATCCGGTTACATTATCGATGGTGTTGGGTTCGAGGGGCTGCCAAATTTGGAAGAGGGAGCATGGAGCAGAACCGTCATCATCACAGGGATAACAAACAGCTACCATTTTATTTATACTGTTGCTCCATCATGTTGCACCGAAAAAGTTTTCTTCATGAGCAAACATTTTCAGTTACATTACCCAGTGTGGATTAATTTGTGTTATGCGACATACAGTAAGTACCTATTCATGTGCAAACATTTTTTGACGCATTCCAAAACATATTTCACAATATATTTATTATGTATCATGATTGTTTAAATCCTGATTCTGACACCGTGTGACCATGAGCAACTCACTTCACCTCACTGTGCTATAATTGGAAAAACAAAAGAAATGTAACCAGCTGTATCTTAAATGTTGTAAGTAGCCATGGATAAAGGCAACAGCCAAATAATTAGTAAAGTAATAATAAATTATAGTAGTCCATTCAATTAATTATTTTACTCATTCATTCATGAAGGTAAACAAATATGCTGTATGTTGCTTGTGACTTTAAGATGAAAAAAATTACACAGGCAACTTGACCATGTACATGTACCTTTATTAAATAGTACATTATATTCACCTGGCATATTGCAAAATCATTCAAAGCTGATTTAGAACTGCAGCAAATTACAACTCTGTATTGGCAGTAAAGTCAAAAAGAAGAGATTCATCGTTCATCACATTTTGCAAAAATGGCAGCTGGACAGGTATGTGTTTCCATTGATCCATTCTCTTATTATTAAATGCAATCAATCCACCAGAGCCTAACCCAACAGGATCACGTAAAAGGCAGGAATTAAATCCAAACACAAAAAAATGTGTTCTAAAGAAGGATAATAATATGGAAAATGAGAAAAAATAAAGCAATAGGCAATACCACCAATACCACCAATTACTACCTTAACCTTCAAAAAAAAAATCCAACAAAAAGCAAGCATTAAAAAATGTTTAGGCTTGCCATTTAACATAAATAATCATTAAGAAAATGGATAGGCTTCCACATCTTAAACCTGAGATCTCTGACCACCTGCTGCTTTGTTCTAGAACTTTATGCATCCATCAGAGCACACAAAACTGAAATGCTTTGTCATTAAAGACAATGAAACATAACTACTGTATTTCTGATATTGTTATTATGATTTCATAATCACCTCGGACATAACCAACAAGCAGTTTTGAATGCAGTCTCTCTCTTATGTGGTAGCTAACTTGACACACAACACCTAATATACTGTACATGTCATTTGTATTCCATTATTACTATAACTTTAGAAAGAGGGGCAGAAAATTACTTTTTATTTTATACCAAAATGTTATTTATTGACCAATTGTCCCTACCCACAGCACTCAAGTGGCTTCTCGTGTGGTTAAGCATCAAGTGGGCCTCTGCATACTTAATCCATCATCCCCTGGCTGCATTTTTTAAAATGTGAAACAAGAATCAACTACTGACACATATAAAATAACCAGCTATTTTTAACTGGGATTTTCACAACCAATGACACTATTACAAAACAGTAAAAACTAAACAAAACTTAATTATTAATATATATATACACCTACACCATGAACTATACAATAAAAGAAAAAGGAAAACCAAAATAAACTCTGTTCTTTTCAACAACAAATGTTAACAATCTAGAAAGGTAATTTCAAAATAAACAGCCAGATAGCTCACCACCTCTTCCTAACGCCTAACTCCTTTAGGTTATACAAACCTAACTCCTTTAGGTTATACAAACTGTGATCTTTCTCTTTCAGTTCAAGGATGAAAAAGAAAAGAAGATGACCTCTAGTGCAAGCTCTACTTTTTTATATGTTCATGCGGTTTGCCTGACCATTCAGTGCTGACATTCACAAGAATTATCCAATTCCACTTGATGCAGTGAATTACACCACACAATGTATCCTTTGCAAGTAGGAAAAACACTGTAACTGTCAACTGTATATTGACTTCCTAAAGTTAACACAGACTATTTTCTCCCACTGCATCCCACTGCACAGTTCCTTTCACCCAGCAAGCAAGCAAACAATGGTATGAAGGTCCCCTGTTTTCCACACAGATGTGTGGAGACTAGTAGGCTTACACTCTGGATGAAAGTCCGCCGAAGTGGACCATTGTGCCACTATGGAGCTGCCTCTCTAAAGAGTGCCACTACAAACCACCCCTTTCAACACAGGTAAGTGTCCTCCAAAACTATTTACAAATTTCTCCAAATTGAAATTATGTCAAAAAGAAAATTCTTCTGACTAACATCAGTACTGTGATGAAGTTCATCACCTTGCTCATTATTTTGTAATTTGCCAGTCACTATTCATGTAAACTTTCTAAAACTTCTTCAAGATAAGATTTGATCTCTAGACAACTACGATCAGCTCCACAACCTGGACACTTTTTTCATTTGCTGGTGGTTCTACACAATAAAATAATTTGTAACCAACCATCATCATCAAATTCTTCCATGAGAACCCTGAATACAATCAGGACTGATTGAGGTCATTTATGTTAGGTAGAATGCCTAGAGGGGGCTGGGCGGTCTCATGGCCTGGAAGCCCTGTAGATTTTATTTTTTTCTCCAGCTGTCTGGAGTTTTTTTTTTTTTTTGTTTTTTCTATCCTCCCTGGCCATTGGACCTTACTTTTATTCTATATTAATTAGTGTTTCTTAATTTTAATTATTTATTCTGTCTTTTTTCTCTTTCTTCATCATGTAAAGCACTTTGAGCTACATTGTTTGTATGAAAATGAGCTATATAAATAAATGTTGTTGTTGTTGTAACATTTGATGGATTGGGAGAGCATGGATTGGTCATGAGGTTGCTGGAAAGAGGTGTGTGGCGCTCCCGATTTGTATGCAAAAGGACGAAGGTCCAAGTAATTTAGAGTCCTGGTGCTTCCTGTCTTGCTATATGGTTGTATATCTAGTGACCTGAGCAAAAGACTGGTCTTCTTTGGTACTGTGTCTCTTCGGAGAATCCTTGGGTACCACTGGTTTGACTTTGTGTCGAATAAGGGGTTGTTCATGGAGTCTCAAATGAGACACATTACCTGCAGTGTGAGGGAGCATCAGTTATGGAACTGTGACCATGTTGGGCGATTCTCTGAGGTTGATCACAGGACCCGAGTTGCTAGACCAGGCCAAGGGGTCGCCAGTGTAGCACCTGGCTGCAGCAGGTAAAGAGTCATTTCCATAGGGTGGGACTGGACTGTGTGTCTGCCTGGGGGTGTTGCCAACCAGGAACCTGAGCTGTTGCATTGTGTGGTGGGTGCGGCAACGCACTGTACCAATGCATGCTTCCCAACCTGACCTAACCTGACCTGACCTGTAACATCTGTGTAAGTTTTTTTTTTTGGGGGGGAGACCTTAGTAGTGTATAATACAGCTTAGGCAATTATAAGGTACATTGATTTCTCCTTAGCACAGTCTATTTTTCTAGGGTGTCAAAATTATATCCTGGTGGACTACAGTGGCTACAAGTTTTCATTCCAGCCACTTTCTTGATTAGTTACCAATTACTGACTTTAATTAGTAGCCAATTACTGTTACTAACAGAACATACTTGCATTGCCTTAATTTCAGCTGACTTCCTTTTAAAGAACCCTTAATTGCTTCTATTTTCTGTCTTCAGAAAGACTTATACAATATAATCTAAACAGAACAGTCAAGATATAATAAGAAAAAAATAATTGTAATCAAATATATGTCAGATTGTAATCGTTAGAATGCTTCATAGGTTATGTTTGTCTTTTTGCATTGTCACAAATGTGCAACTAGGAGTGAGCTGAGTGGACCAAGTGGGGGTAATTACCCGCCAGGCCAGGGGGTGGCGGGGTGCACTAAACCTACCTCTGTTATCTCTACAGGCCAAAAATAGGAAAACCTGCCTGAGTCAATGACACTTCCGGTTCCGGGGCCCAGACTGACATCACTTCCGGTTCCGGTCAGATGACATCACTTCCGCCTTTCGGCTTATAAATCCGCCATCTTTCATCCACCAGTCCGTTCAGTGGAGAATTTAAAAGAATGCACATGAGTGGTGTAGAAAAAACCTTTTGCAGCCAGGGACAATATATGGGTGGCTGCCTCAAACCTTTTTGTGTGTGTCAAGGCTATTCATTTCACAGCACGTATTGAAATACTAGGCCTAAATGGTCCAAAAATGGAGTGTTTACCAACAGTAGAGCAGCAAAGCTTTAAAAGATTGAGATCAAGAGGATTAGATCCGCAAGTAATGCTTCATCCACACTTAAAATAAGTTGTTTACAGCATGAAAGAGAGCCATTGTTTTTTTGTAAAATAAACAGTTTGTTCAAGAAGGAGAAATGGGTTTTCCAGGAAATTGAAAATTCTGTATTAACATAATATATAGATTGATAGATAGAGTTGAGTTCCTTTTCACCAAATAAAATGTTAGTGGACACCAAGACTAGCCAAGTAAGAATAAGATGACACCTTTGCACAAATCAAAATAAAATATAAAAAACCTAGTTACAATACATGACTTTTTGTTAAACATATCATTATTTTCCATAAGAAACGGCAATCCATGGCAAAAATAGTTTTTTCGTTCTCTTCTGAGAAGTTTAATCAAATCATCAACCACAACCTCTCAATCTTCTTGCTGCAATGAGCAAATTCTCAGAAGAAAAGGTGATGCTTTGTCACTTCTTTCAGACATATTCTATGGATCCTATATTTTTCTCCTATTGTCATTTTTTCAGAATTACTAACCAACTAAGTATATATATAACTAACTATGCTCACTCATTACTTATATAGTATGTTTTCAGAATTTTCTTATTAGTTTTAATAAGCATCATTTAATATAAATTGAACTTTATTGAGGTTTTTCAAATAAGACTTAATGCCTTTTGAATGTCATTCTTACCAGCATAATTGAAGTAAGAAATTAAAAAGACTATAGTATTAAAAGAAAATGATTTCCAATTAGAGCTGCCCAAATTAAAAAAATGAGAACCTAATAAATTTTAACTGCAGTGTGACCCATGAAATAGCCGAAATTAAATAGACCAGTTATAGAATCGGAAACTAAGAATACTTAACTTTTTTAAGTGCCATAATCAGTTTCCCACAAATTTCTTATGGGATTCATCTGCTTTCCTTTATTTACAATTTCACAAATGACAAATTTTGTTGCCCCTTCTCAAGTGTACCTTAAAACTGGACTAGTAGAGAGGTTAGAGCCAGAAAAGATGAATCCGGGAAGAAGAATTTATTATTCTCATTGAAAATGAGAATGAGAATGTCTTGCTGGCAGTAATCAATAGTGCTTATAGGAACAATGCCCCTGAGGCAGAAAGTTTACAGGGGAGATATTTCTTTTTAATAAAAGAAGTAAACACAGAATCTTGATAATAAACATGCAGACAAGCTCCGGAGAAACCAATACAATCTAAGGGCACTAACCTTCAAAATTGTTTTGTGTAATGCAGCTCACTAGTGTTTATCACCCAACTCTTTAACAATGGAGCTGGATCCAACATACCACACTTATATCACATATTAGGTTACAAAAATATGTAGGTGGATGTGTGGATCATAGCAGACTGACCTCTATCATTCCTTCTACAAAAAATGAATAATTCGTGGTTATGCACACTTGAATTTTATATAACTAGTCCACATATCACTGGATGAATAAAGTCACATTATAGAAGACTCAGAGTAAATAAAAATGTATTAGTATTCTTTATTTTGTTAACGAAGGCAAAATTTGGAGCCATTCAGCAATATATACTATACACTCAATCCACTTAATCCAATACAGAGTCAAAGGGGATGGAGTCTATCCCAGCACCTTAGGCAGAACAGGCTGAGCAGAAGCCAAACTGGTAACGTTGGTCACTTCATTACAGGATCCATTAATGCACACACCCATACTCACACTTGGTCATTTTAGAATTGCCAATTAACCCAACATACCGTACATTTATTTGGATTGTGGAAGGACAACCAAAGAGCCCCTGAGACAAAAGAAAGGTTAATTGCTTGACCCACCCAAACAAACATACAATAAAAACAAAGATTAAAACAAAACCACAACAATTAACCAGCCAATGATGGCCTCTGAGTGATAACACATAAGAGAGTACATGTTAGAGCAATGCATGGCTATGTCCCCACAGCAAACCCACATATCCCAGCATCATAAAATGATAATCTTATTGACGTTCAGTGTGACCAATGCCACAAAAATATACCTGTTTATATAAACAATCTGAAATTGTGAGTTTCCCACACCTTTGACATGTTTTGTAATGTGCTGGGGCCTCATGTATAAACGGTGCGTACACACAGAAATGTTGCATAAGAACGTTTCCACGTTCAAATCGCGATGTATAAAACCTAAACTTGGCATAAGGCCACGCACATTTGCAAGGTAGCTTATACCCTGTCGTACACAAGTTCTGCGCTTGGTTTTGCAGTGCTGCTGTTCCTGTGTGGTTTGCCTTTCTTTTTCAGATCCACATTCCTGACGCGGCTTTATAAATACACTGAAATTAACCGCATATTGTTTATTAGTTTAATGCATCTGATTGTAATTAACCTGTAACAATATAATGGTCCACAGAATGGTCAAACTATTCTAAATACAATAGCTGCTTTAGTGTTGTTACTCTCACTGCACCTTCTTCTTCTTCTTTCAGCTGCTCCCCTTAGTTGTTGTCACATTGGATCATCTTTTTCCATATTACTCTCACTGCACCACTCAGAGCATTTATATCACTGTATCTCCATGTAAATCACAGGAGTACAGCAGCTGATCGGAAAGAGAATTAACAGTATACAGCATCAAGCACACACTGCCTCAGCCATTTGCTATTTGAACTGGTCTCATCCAACAAACGCTTTTCCTGTTCGGACCTCGCGGTTCACAAACAGTTTCATCCCAAGAACTATACACGCACTCAATCATTCCATCAAGTGCTCCTTGTAGAACTGTTTGTACTTGCAAATTTACAGTGAGGTAATTGTAGTTATGATACTGTTATAATATTGCACAACCTGAGCCACTTTATAAAGCGCATATTTACATATGATGATGATATCATTTTTAAGATGAAATGCAGCAAAATATATTTATTATATTATACAGATAAAACTTTAGCTACACGGTGCTGCAGCGCCAGTGAGTAATTTGAGCATCGTTCACGGTTTGTTCCTACATTGCGCTCTATTCTTGCTGTGGCTGGCGTGACACTGGAAGGATAGATGGATAGAATAATTAAACATTACAAAGATATTTCAATGTTCCTTAAAAGTTTTGAAGAGTCGGCGTTCTAAGCTTACAGATGGCTTAACATCTGTTACAGAGCTGATTGTGTGGCGATTGGGTATTTGGAGAAAGAAAAGTAAGGACGGGAATTGGGGGTTAGTACATTTGAAAAAGACAGTACTGCTGCAATAAAGTATTTCATCTAAGGTCGTGCATGGCGCAGCAAGCATCTTACGTAAGACATGAACAATCACTGCGCCACCGTGTTCCCATGTTTAATAACATGGTTTAACTCCTATCATCGTGAAAATGATTTCAAGTATACATCTCAGTATTTTAATTATTCAGAGAGCTGTAATATCACGAATGTAATGGATTCTGTGTCCAGTCGGAGGAAGAGAAAAAAACGGAAGCACGTAGTGATTCACACACATAGAGCACATAGAAGAACACATACAAAACAAAGCATTTAACGTGATACTTTAGTTACGATGGGATTTGAGAAACTAGTAAATTAAATGATTTTAAGATTAAGTTTATGTTGTTCTACTTTAATGACAAAATAATCTACGTGATTAAAGTGGAAATTTAGAGATTAAAGTTGACATTTCATACTTTTTTCACACTGTGTGCCTTTTTTTTTTCTCTGTACCCTAATAAGCTTTCATATGACACTCAGACAGTGGGCTACGACTTGCCTTTTCACGGCAACTTTGATATGTGACAACTTCTTTTTTTATTTCGGGCACTGTGCGACTTTGTGAACTTGAGCTTTTGAGTTTCTCCGACACGCTAGGTCACTCGATCAACTTCCTTTTGTTGTTTATACCACTGTTTAAACCAACAAATAGTACGTTTTTCTTTGCCTCCATTTGGTATTCGCTGAAATTCTTCTGTTTTCCCTCGTACATTTGCCATTACCTTTTTACAGAAAACTGAGCTTAAGGGCTATTTATATTGGTTTGCATATTCAACGAGGCGTAATTCTGGGAGGAGTTGGGGTGGGACAGCAGACACGTGCACGAGCGTTAATTTCCACACTGACCGGGATTTATGTAGCGGAAGAATGTGGAAGTTGACGAACGCACATATTTATGTATCTGGATTTTTTTGTGCGAAAGTACATTTCCGCATTTGTGCTTACGTCATGTTTTAGTGCGAATTCTACGCACGGCGTTATGCATGAGGCCCCTGGTCTTTAATAATATTGGAAATGCAGTGGAAGAGACATTGTTACATTTATAACAAAGACAATATGAGAAAAAAATGCAGCAAAGGGGTGAGGGTGAAGAGTATTTAAGCATTATGTTTCTGATATCTTGACACTAATATTTCTTGAAAAATATGTGGATGTTCTGTACTGTATTGTCTGTTTAAGTTAAAGTCTCTTTTGGAAAAGCAAAGTTTATTTCACAGAATTTTTATATGGACAGAAATTGTTAGGTCAAAGCCAATATTAGGATTATATTTTAAGTGAACTGGCTGAGCATAAAAAAAGGAAACGAGTACACAAGTAAAAATCTGAGCATCTTGTGGTTTAGCCAAAGGTTTGAAGTGTGCCACTGTGATCTGTGAGGTTTATTCCAGACATTATTTTGTTTAAAATGGGTAATTGATGCCAGAAATAAATATAACTGAAGCCATGCAAACAAGCTGGCAAGGAGAAACATTACTGCCATGTATACAACGTGACAAGGAGATGTGAAGAGACAAGTGGAGGCAGCTCAGGCAGGCTATTAAAAGAGAGAAGGGGTATCCCATGGTTTAACAGTTTATGGACAAAGGTTACTGTGTGCTATTTCCTTTTACCTTATGCCGGCAAAAGATTGTAGCATATGTTTGGCAAATGCATGCTCGTGTTTTGGAACCAAAGACAGTAAGAAAAGTGTAATGTTCTAGAAACTGCACTGAACATTAGAGCTCACCTAAGGACAGATGGAATACATCACTCCTGCCCATACCTAAGAAACATGTACTTTCGAAGCAGGCCAGAGTCGACTACAGGAAACCCACTGCAGCACACTTTTGCCAGTACCTTTCCTTCGACAGTTGTATTATTGTGAGTGTCCAGCTGGTATTAAAAGAAGCCATTTACAGTTGTGCTTGAAAGTTTGTGAACCCTTTAGAATTTTCTATATTTCTGCATAAATATGACCTAAAACATGATCAGATTTACATTTAAGTCCTAAAAGTAGATAAAGAGAAACCAGTAAAACAAATGAGACAAAAATATTATACTTGGTCATTTATTTATTAAGGAAAATGATCGAATATTACATATTTGTGAGTGGCAAAAGTATGTGAACCTTTGCTTTCAGTATCTGGTGTGACCCCCCCTTTACAGCAATAACTGCAACTAAATGTTTCCAGTAACTTTTGATCATTCCTGCACACCGGCTTGGTGGAATTTTAGCCCATTCCTCCGCACAGAACAGCTTCAACTCTGGGATGTTGGTGGGTTTCCTCACAATAACTGCTCGCTTCAAGTCCTTCCACAAAATTTTGATTGGATTAAGGTCAGGACTTTGACTTGGCCATTCCAAAACATTAACTTTATTCTTCTTTAACCATTCTTTGGTATAACGACTTGTGTGCTTAGGGTCGTTGCCTTGCTGCATGACCCACCTTCTCGTGAGATTCAGTTCATGGACAGATGTCCTGACATTTTCCTTTATAATTCTCTGATATAATTCAGAATTCATTGTTCTATCAATGAAGGCAGGCTGTCCTGGCCCAGATGCAGCAAAACATGCCCAAACCATGATATTATCACCAGCATGTTTCACAGATGGAATAAGGTTCTTATGCTGGAATGCAGTGATTTCCTTTCTCCAAACAATGCTTTTCATTTAAACCAAAAAGTTCTATTTTGGTCTGATCCATCCGCAAAACATTCTTCTAATAGCCTTCTGGTTTGTCCACATCATCTTTAGCAAACTGCAGACAAGCAGCAATGTTTTTTTTGGAGAGCAGTGGCTTTCTCCTTGCAACCCTGCCATGCACGCCATTGTTGTTTAGTGTTCTTCTGATGGTGGACTCATGAACATGAACATTAGCCAACGTCAGAGAGGCCTTCAGTTGCTTAGAAGTTACCCTGGGGTCCTTTGTGATCTCACCGACTATTACACGCCTTGCTCTTGGAGTGATCTTTGTTGGTCGACCACTCCTGTGGAGGGTAACACTGGTCTTGAATTTCCTCCATTTGTACACAATCTGTCTGACTGTGGATTGGTGGAGTCCAAACTCTTTAGAGATGGTTTTGTAATCTTTTCCAGCCTGATGAGCATCAACAACTCTTTTTCTAAGGTCCTCAGAAATCTTGTTTGTTCGTGCCATGATACACTTCCACAAACATGTGTTGTGAAGAGCAGACTTTGATAGATCCCTGTTCTTTAAATAACACAGGGTGCCCACTCACACCTGATTGTCATCCCATTGATTGAAAACACCTGAGTCTAATTTCACCATCAGACTAACTGCTAATCCTAGAGGTTCACATACTTTTGCACATACTTTCACATACTCACAAATATGTAATATTCGATCATTTTCCTCAATAAATAAATGACCAAGTATAATATTTTTGTTTCATTTGTTTAACTGGTTTCTCTTTATCTACTTTTAGGACTTGAGTGAAAATCTGATCATGTTTTAGGTCATATTTATGCAGAAATATAGAAAATTCTAAAGGGTTCACAAACTTTAAAGCACAACTGTATATCTATTCTTTAGTCTTATTTGTTTTTTTCTTCATCTTAGAATCACCACCGTACGACTAGGAAATAAAAAATAATACAAAATCAAAACCAGATATTTAAACTTTACATTTCATTTCATTTGTTATTATTATTAAGGTTTAGGAGAGGTGCATAATTGTAAGAATATACGTAAGTAAATAAAAATGTATAATTTCACTTCTAGATTGCAGCATTAAAAATGTTGCCAGAAATTCATCCTTAAGTAAATTCATATAACCTGAGTCTTTTTGATTCTGTGAAACTCTGCACTCCTGGAATCCACATTCTATCAGAACCTCCACGCTGTCTTTGGCTGACAGAGAATGTCTCATACCACTGCAAAATTGAGACAATATGTCTTTAAAGGAGAAAAAAGGTCCAGCCAAAATCTTTGGTGTTTTACAAAAACATCATGAGTCTTCATTGAGCATTCTTTATGAGACATATGTGTTTCACGCTTGTCAGTAAAGTTATTGAGATGAGAACATTTTGAAAAATTAACTGACTTGTGAAACTTCTGCATTAATAGAGTTGCTAATTTATAACTGTGCTGTCATATGCAAAGAGGGAATTAGACTAAATAAAACTATACACATAGCCCACAAGAGCTGAGTCTTAGAAATACAGATGGCTTTTTTACCAAATAGTCTGAACTTAAGAAAGGAGTTGAGATAAAACAGAAACATAATTTTGAAATATGTGACTTGCATTGTTAAATGTCCACTTATTAACCAACAGATGACTTATTAGATGGGTTAAAAGGAAAATGACCATGGAACAGTAGTTAGAGTGGAATGGAGGCATATCACTGAAACTTCAGCATTGCATCTTTGGTGTAGTCCATCAAATTCATGAGCAATAACTATTTATATAAAAGAGAATGTTTGAGTATAAAGTATGTACTATGTATCTATACTAATAAAAGGCAAAGCCCTCACTGACTCACTCACTCACTCACTCACTCACTCACTCATCACTAATTCTCCAACTTCCCGTGTAGATAGAAGGCTGAAATTTGGCAGGCTTATTCCTTACAGCTCACTTACAAAAGTTAAGCAGGTTTCATTTCGAAATTCTACACGTAACGGTCATAACGGTCGACAACGTCCGCCATGTTGAACTTTCTTATTTATGGCACCATCTTCACGAAATTTGGTAGGCGGCTTCCCTGCGCTAACCGAAACCGATGTATGTACTTATTTCGATGGTATGACGCCACTGTCGGCCGCCATATTGAACTTTCCAACGTCACTAATTTTCCAACTTCCCGTGTAGGTAGAAGGCTAAAATTTGGCAGGGTCATTCCTTACAGCTTACTTACAAAAGTTAAGCAGGTTTCATTTCGAAATTCTACGCGTAATGGTCAACAATGTCCGCCATGTTGAACTTTCTTATTCATGGCCCCATTTTCACGAAATTTGGTAGGTGGCTTCCCTGCGCTAACCGAAACCAATGTACATACTTATTTCGGTGGTATGACGCCACTGTCAGCCGCCATATTGAACTTTCCAATGTCACTAATTCTCCAACTTCCCATCTATGTAGAAGGCTGAAATTTGGCAGGCTCATTCCTTACAGCTTACTTACAAAAGTTAAGCAGGTTTCATTTCGAAAGTCTACATGTAACGGTCATAACTGTCGATAACGGTCAACAACGTCCGCCATGTTGAACTTTCTTATTTATTGTCTCATCTTCACGAAATTTGGTAGGCGGATTCCCTGCGCTAACCGAAACTGACGTATGTACTTATTTTGATGGTTTGACGCCACTGTCGGCCGCCATATTTAACTTTCCAACGTCACTAATTTTCACAATGTCCGCCATGTTGAACTTTCTTATTCATGGCCCCATCTTCACAAAATTTGGTAGGCAGCTCCCCTGCGCTAACCGAAACCAATGTACATACTTATTTCAGTGGTATGACGCCACTGTCAGCCGCCATATTGAACTTTAGAACGTCACTAATTCCCCAACTTCCCGTATAGGTAGAATGCTGAAATTTGGCAGGCTCATTCCTTACAGCTTACTTAAAAAAGTTAAGCAGGTTTCATTTCGAAATTCTACACATAACGGTCATAACGGTCGATAACGGTCAACAACGTCCGCCATGTTGAACTTTCTTATTTATGGCCCCATCTTCACGAAATTTGGTAGGCGGCTTCCCTGTGCTAACCGAAACCGATGTACGTACTTATTTCGATGGTATGACGCCACTGTCGGCCACCATATTGAACTTTCCAACGTCACTAATTTTCTAACTTCCCGTGTAGGTAGAAGGCTGACCCCATCTTCAAGAAATTTGGTAGGTGGCTTCCCTATGTTAACCAAAACTGATGTACGTACTTATTTCGGTGGTATGACGCCACTGTCGGCCGCCATATTGAATTTTCCAAACATCAGTAATTCTCCAACTTCCTGTGTAGGTAGAAGGCTGAAATTTGGCAGGGTCATTCCTTACAGCTTACTTACAAAAGTTAAGTAGGTTTCATTTCGAAATTCTACGCGTAACGGACATAACAATCAACAGCGTCCGCCATCTTGAACTTTCTTATTCATGGCCCCATCTTAACGAAATTTGGTAGGCGGCTTCCCTGCGTTAACCGAAACCAATGTACGTACTTATTTCGGTGGTGTGACGCCACTGTCAGCTGCCATATTGAACTTTCCAACGTCACTAATTCTCCAACTTCCCGTGTAGGTAGAAGGCTGAAATTTGGTACTTATTTCAGTGATATGATGCCACTGTCGGCTGTCATATTGAACTTTTCAACGGTCTTTGTTACTTATGGGCCCATCTTCAAGAAATTTGGTACACGGGTTCTCAACGCTAACTGAATCCTACTTACGTACATATATACGTCCATAGCCTGCCGCTCGGTCACCGTGTGAGGCGGCGTTGGGTCCCCCATCCCAATGCCTCCCACATTGTTGGCTGCCTGCCTATATAAGGCCGTCTGTCGCTCCAGTCTCTACATTCCCTTCCTTGCTTCGCCACGGTATTCACGTCTCCCTGCTGATAACTACAGCCTTTTTATTTAATTCACGGCTTCTCCGCTGTTTTATTGTTCATTTATTACGATTATAGTTATTGTGTAGGTATTTTAGACTTACTTTACATTGTTCAGGTACCCATTTCCTTTATCATTCCAACCGTACCCCCATTAACATGTCTATCAAGGTGATCACCATCGATCAAAGAACTGTCACTTACCAAGTGGTTTCCATGCCCGGAGATGGCACCTGCCTTTTCCATTCTCTTTGTTACATGTTGCACGGCCATATCAGGCTCACTCTTGATATCCGGAGGAACATTGTGTCTTATGTATTGAATGACTGGGACAGGTTCAAGGTGTGAACTGATGACGGTACAGGAGATAATTATACTACACAGGAGCACTAGAAGAGTGAAATGCTTAAGTGTACCGAAATGGCCAAATATTTTACACCTTTGGACAACCGCCAATGCCTCTTAAACATCTTAGATTCACAGGTGACGATTTCAGTAGTGGACACTTTGATGTTTAGAAATGTTTAAACTCTCAAAAGCTGGATGTGAAGTTATCAATCAAACTGGTTGTATACTTAAAACGCTTGACAGATGCCGAATGTCTCTTCAGCACAAGTCCTACAAATACTGTCGTAATTGAAACAAACCATGAAACTCAAACTGATTATGACAGCAGCAATCCAAGCTGTGAGATTTGAAACAAGATTACTGTTCACATGGCCAACTGTACGTTGCATGCTCAAGAGTAAGCTCAGCGCACAGCTACAGCTTGGTCATATTACAACTGGAGGGCCGAACTGACAATGTGGCATACAAAGAGATCCTTAACAAATAATTATTGGTATATTTTCCCTCAGTTTTAAAAAGGTTTAATTGTCTTCTTAATAAAAATTTTAAGGCAGTACTTCGCCGCTGCGAAGCGCGGGTATTTTGCTATATTATATATATACTAGCCAACCCGCGGTGTACCATACGCCACATTATTCAGGCCGTTTTATTTAATGATTTTAAGCACAGGGAGAAAATTAACATTTGAAAAATCGGTAATGTAATAAATCAGCAAGAAAAGCAACATTGTAACAATGCACGGAACGAACCAACACACAATCGTCCGTGACTGAAAATTGGCGGACCGCAATCACGCCTTCCCCTGCCAGACGGAGGGATGGGGGTGCACGGCGCGGAGTGTGGAACGGGAGGAGAGGAGAAGGATGTCCATTCAGCTTCCTCCGTCATGCTAGTCTGCTGATTTCTCGTTCAGTATGCACTGCCTGCTCATGTGCCCACCTCCAACTCGTCACTTGAGTCGTTGTCGTCTTTACACAGTCCAGGTGCACCTGTGACTCACGTAGACGTTTCATTGCTCTGTGCAATTTTGGCTGCTTTTCTATATATAATCCACCAAGACACCCGACCACGGTAGTAGCGAGGTGGGAGGGGGGTGTGCACAAAGGGTAGGGACGCAACCAGTGGGAGCGTATGAGTCGCACTTTTTTTTCGGGTTTGCAGCCCGAATGGGGTTCAACGGCTACCCACGCCTCTCTGCGCCGGGTAGACACACGCTCAATCTCATGCATAATTATTTATTGAATGCTAAACACTTCTGGAAAGACACGGTTGTCTAAAACGGGTTGGTGTGAGAATACAACAGTAAGTGAATGAAAAGATGGAACTCTGCAGAGAGCAAAATACAACACAATAGTGAACCCGCGGCATAACAAACGCCGCATAATTATTTATTGATGGTTGAACACTTCTGGAAAGACACAGTTGTCTAAAAAGGGAGGGTTTGAGGATGCAACAGAAAGTGAATGAAAAGATGAAACTCTGGAGAGAGCAACATATAATTGTCCGTGAGTGAAGAAGACGCATGTTTGTCGCGGATGTGAATTGCTGTATGTAGCGTGTAAAACAGTTTGCTATGGTGCACGCGGTTGTGCGTCGTAACCGAAAACTCGGTTTTTAAAGACTGCTTACTTCATTGTGTTTTAACCTCAGTTGTAAAGGATTGTTTTAAGGATCCCATGGGATACCCCTTGCAAACCGTTTTACACGCTGCATATGGCGACTCACCTCCGCAAGAAACATGCCTCTATGAACAGTCAAGGTGGCTCGGAGGTACATGAGGCCTCTACGACAGACGAATATAAATGACGCCGTTCTTTCTGTGTCGTCGTGTCTGAGTTGGTGGGCGTGGCTCTGTGAGTTGTCGTCATATCCAATGGTCTTGGAGTTGGTGGGCGTGGCTCCTCCCTGCGTGCGCCATAGGTGTCTTACTTGTCAGCGGCTTAGTGAACCCACGCCCCTTCCAGCGTGCTTTCCATGGGTGTCTTGCCTTAGTGAATTATATATATAGATTGTGATGCATGTGGTGTAGAAAGCTAGGGATGGTTTAGTTACAAAGAAAATACACTTTCTTACAAATAAATCAAAAAAGGTGCAGGATCAGATGCATGTTCAACTGCTTTAATGCACAAGTCTCATATCTCACAGTAATTCAAATTTGTATAAGATTTATAAGATCTTTATAACAGTGCACACAAACAAGTACATAAATGACCAGCAAATAAATCCATAAAGAACGGTCCTCCACAGTGTTTGTATTTTTAATCCTATTGAGTGTGAATCATAGAAACATATAGACACAGATGATCACAATCCTTTTTAGCGTCTTTTGGATCCTTTTTCAAGAAAGCACTTAATCATCCCTCTTCCCAGGAACCTTTATGCCACTAATGAAGCTGCCCAAAGGTGCAATACTACTGGGCTGCTGGGATATGTAGGCCATTTAAGTAGCACTGCGACAGATGTTTAATTCTCTAATGCAAACACCCTTTCCCTGGCCAGGGCGCTTCTGTCTTTTAGGTTAATATCAAGAGTAGCATCCCCACTCCTTTCCAGGAGAGCAGATCTAAAAAAGTTGCTTTATTAAATTTATAGCCTTGAGAATTCAGAAACTGCGACAAGTTTTGATTGATACCTGATTAAACTTTCTTCTCCAATTTAGCTGTTGTTGAAAGACTCTAATGGTGTTCCTTCAATTGCCAGAATAAAGAGAGAGAGAGGTTAGGAGCATGCGCTGATAAAGCGTATTGCCGCACCCACCACATGACAAACCAACGCAGGATCCCAGATTAGGACCAGCCATGCAGCAGGTGACACCTCAGCACCACACTAGTTCAGATGGAATGGAACATTGTGAGCTTTTATACGGTGGCTGGAGTCAATTCTACCTCCAACCCCCAGGTTTTTTTTTCCTGCAAGTTGGAGGGCCATACTCAGGAAGGAGCAATTGCAAGTTAAGGGCCTTGCTCAAGGGCCCAATGAAGTAAGAGTCACTTTTGGTGTTTACGGGATTCAAACCAACAACCTTCCTGATGCCTGCGCAGATCCCTAGCCTCAGAGCCACCACTCCGTCAGAATAAAGTGTGTTTGAAAAAACTCTATTTATTTGTTTGTGCAAAGCAGAGCCCAGAATACAATTCTCCTTCTCTCTCTCTCTCTTTTTTCTCGCTCTCCCTGTACTGTATATATACGTATATATTATTTGAGTAGTGTTCTTTGCTTTATTGCTTGGTATTTATGTTTTTCAATTAAATGTTGTTTTGTGTTTTAGTTTAACATGTTACTCTAAGTTAAATATTGGAAATGTGCTAAATATAAGTAAGTTTCCTTTATTGTAACATGCAGTTTTTATGTCAAACAATAAGCAGGTAATGTTACATAACTTACATAAAGTTAGTAGAGGGAATTAAGTCAGCAGCCTTCTGTTGCAAAGGCCAGTTCCTTAAACACAAGACCACACTGATAATGTTAATTGAGCAATACATTCTCTTGTAATAACTCAGTCTTTCAGACATATTGTTCAAGCAGGCTAATTTTTCTGTACTCAGAATCTACTGAACCTAAACAGAAAAACTTACCTTTAACTATGGGCTCAGTTGTGATGATAAAACACTTTTATTCCTGACTGAGAAGCAGTCATTGCTTCAAGAAGGGATCTACAGCATCTAAACTCTTGTGCCAGAAACAGTCATTCTTTTTCCTATAAGGTTGCTGAGGACAAACAAAGAGCCTGAGAAAATTATAAAAACCCAACAAACAAAGGACCACATTGCAAGATAATGCACTGCAATGCAAGAAGAATCCTTAACTTGAACGCAGAGCAACAACAACAAACAACTCCAGACAGCATCAGAAATCATCTTCAAAGATTTGGTATTGTAAAACTCTTTATATGTGGCAAGATGAATTAGAACTCAAAACAGCAAGAAAACAGTGAATCTCTTCTGTGTTATATGTTTATCTGTCTTGTCTGTCTTACATTTTGTCAATATACTGTATATGAGAGAGAGAGGTTTGGAACATGTGCTGATAGTATGTTGCCATGCCTGCCACACAATGAACCACCTGGATTGGGATCCGAGTACAGTGGGTGACACCTTAGCATCCCAGTAGAACAGCGTGAGTTTTTTAACGTGCTGGAATGCTGATCCTGCTCACCAACCCCGAAGTTTTCCTTGTAAGTTGGAGGACCTGCTTGAAGGCTGGATGCAGATTAACATCATACTAGAATGAAGCAATTGCAGGACCTTGATGAAGGACCAAACAGAGTAGAGTTACTTCTGGCATTTATGGGATTCGAACCGGCAACCTTCTGATTTCTGGCACGGAACCCTAACTTCAGAGCCACCACTCTGCCTCAGTATATATGAACTTATCATATGTCTTTAATCCTGTACTTATCAATAAACTATATTATTCTTTTAAAAATGAATGTGCTTAAGATACCTCAATATAAGTCTAACAGCTGGCGGCCGCCTCCTACACAAAAACATAAGAAAAATAAAGAGCCTTACTAAATTATTTAATTAACTACCAGGATTGCTGAAGAAAAAACTGATAATTAATTAACCAAGCTAAAATTTCTTTTCCACTTTCCTATAATATTTTGCCATCCATGGGGGTGGGCAAGTAAAAGTAACTAATTTTCCCACAGACCTTAGAAGAAGTAGCCTGACTTTAAAGTTAGAAACATTTTGAAAATCCAATGAAGTTGGACAAAATCTGTTACTAGTCTGAGGAAGTAAAGGTGTAGGATTCAATAAGGGATGTATTTTTATTGCATCACATTATTTAAGAAACTCTTACATTAAGCTTCAGGGAAAGTAAAATACCAGTGTGTTTAAATTGAATAGCTGTCTTGAACTTCAAAAACAAACTGTTGTACCAGTAACCACCAGGAATAAAATAACATCAAAGCTCTGTTTGACTTTGTTAGTGCAGACAACTGCTATAGTTCCACCTTTAAATTGTTGATACGAGTTCTGCTGGATGCAGTACCACTGAATATGTGAAGTCTTTATTTTTTTGTGGTCAATTCTGATTGCCCAGGAATGATTTTGAGGTTTCCTTTTTTTGACATGACAACCCCAAAATCAATTAGGACTCCATTTATGGTCTTTTGAGGAAAAGTGTGTTTTGAATTTTATTGCAGAGATGTGCATATGATACACCTATCTAAACCTACTAGGTGGATTTACTACCCATTCTTTACTGTTATGATTATGTTATTTATAGTTTTTTTTTTTTATATTTTTGTGTCTCTTTTGGGTTTCTGGAATATAGAGAATCCATATTTCAGGCTTATTCTGTGCTAAAAAAACCAGTTGTTACAATATTTTGCCATTTTGTACTACTGGAGGACACGTCGCGTAGTGAAGATTTAAAGATCAGTGTCACACACTACCTGCTAATTCAGAGTTTAGGATTGCTATAATGGTGATGGATGGTGCACTTGAAATCATGGAAATCATGCTATAAAATATGACTGCATGTATTTAACAATGTTTGAACTTTTTAAAAATACAAAGTAACACATTTTGAAAAAAGGATGTTTTTCTTTTATGAAAAATCATCATTTTAGGACTTTAAATATCCCTTAAACTTGATGATGGATATCTTCTGTATATTTTGAACTTCATAAAAGAAAATATCAATCAACTCAATTAATTAAATTGATAAGTAAATTAAATTTGAATGTCTGCAGCACTTATGCATATGGAAAAGTTTCAATGACCACTGGCACTCTGGAGAGAAGCACTTCTCCAGTTAGGTGCTTGATTTAATTTTCTGCAGCAAATGGATAAAATATTAGTTTTGTTTTAATTACTATGAAACATTAAACTGAAGTACCCTATGAAACACATATTGAATTTCTCTTAAAATATGGGGTATTAGAAAAAGAAATTGTGAACTATAAAACTACATTAATAGAAACTAAGTAGAAAATGTTAATAGAATACAATTTTGGTCAAGGGCTAATGACTTCCACAAGGGCATTTGAGGGGGAAGCTCAAGCCCCACTTGAATGTCTGCTTGCACACATGACTTCATTTGAATGTGTTAATGCGTACGTTTGAGAAAACTGCTATTTTATGGAGGCATCAAATGACAAAAATATTGGACAATATTTATTTTCAGAGCTTTCAGTTTTGCAGTTAACTGATAGTATTTCCTTCTCAACAAACATTTAACAAAATAATAAAATGAATCACATTTTTCAAAGACTAATAATTTTGTTATACTGTCTGACTTACTTCTTTCACTGTTTATGGAAAACTCTTTACTTTTGCAAACCAAAGCAGGACTCTTTGCCAGGATTCCACACTAGGCTCTTATTGCTTATTTTTTAATTGCAGAACCACACAGGCTCTTTTCAACTAATAAGACTTATTCTATTGTGACTGCACTAAATCCTGTTATTGAAACTCTGACAAAATTGTTCCAGACCTCCAGCCACAGAGTTTTAGGAATAGACTACATTCTACAATGTTAAACAACAAAACTGGCATTCTCAGTATAAATCCAGTTACAGCAGAATGGGCCCGTCAAGCAGCTATTGAACCAAGCTAGCTAAAATAATAAGGGAATTTTGGTGCACAGCCATTAATCTTCTTAATAACTGGGCAAACTGCTTATCTGCCTAACTAGGCTACACTTTTCTCAACTGCAGGGCAGAGATATCACAGGCTAGAAGCTTTATGTGTGTGTGGTTAGTGACAACTATCTGAAAATGGTTAGAAATGATACAAAGTACAGACCCTAATTGAGCAAACTCTTTTAAATCCTTTAGAAATGTCTAGGTATTCTATTTTATCTGTATTTAGATATTGTAGCTTCTTGCTGAAATTATTCTGTAGTACCTCACTATGTGCAATTAAGACAGGTTTACTACCTAGAAGAGAATGTTTATTATGCTTTTAGTTAATAATTCTTTTAATTTAATTTGTCTGCTGTCTTTACTGTAACAAGTGTTTTTGTGATCTTTGCAATACCACTTATCTTCACACTCATTTGGCATTTTTATGGAATCCACTATTTTTCACAGTTTAAGTGATGCTAAGTTCTGTGTTTTTAGTTAGAATCATGAAGGGATGATCAGATGGAGCCATTTAGTCTCTAAGAGAAGTTGAAAGCATATATGCCAGTTGGAGAACAAGGGCACTACTAGGGGCAGTAAACAGGGGGCTTGGAAAAAGGTCACATTAATTATTGGCTGACAGAAAGCCATACATGATCACAGGTCAAGAGAATTGCATTTGTGATGCCCTTTTAAAGGTTAGGCTCAGAAGGCCTGTCAGAAGGCTGACACAGCCCTCCAGCTTTTTATTGGACACACAAAGTCCCTGAATGGGTGTGGCTTGATCATGTTATTTTCTTTTTTAATTTAGGCACTCTAGAAGTTGCCATGAGGATATGACCTCTTTAAGGACTTCACTCCAGCTCAGCGATGCAGCAGTCCTGGGGTGCCACTACTAGTGGGTTATAACCTGGTGCATCTATAGTCGAGTCCCTAACATTCTCTGTCCTGGATGTGATTACAATGAGTGACTCCAGAATAGTGGTTAAAGCCATGTCACCCTTGAGGTCATATGTAGTCTGAAGTTTAAAGGTGAGTCTAAGGCAAGTGCTAATTGGTGAGAGGTAATGGTGTGGGTCATAAATGAGGGAGAAGAGGAGAGAGTGTTTTAGGAGAGGTGGGCAAGCAGGCAAACCTCACCTATTCATACAGGAGGAATATTCCTTATGAGAGATTCCAGAGAGTGTTCTCTCTTTTCTTTTTCATATGTATTCTTTTTTTTTTTTTTGCTTCTTTTTGTGTTTTAAGAGAATAAATGCATCTAGTTTTTTTATACCTTTAGGCTCCTTGATGTTCCACCAGGAGTGAAAAGACACTTAAACAAGGCGATCTTCTGTTACAATGCTGACATGTCATTAGATGATAAAATCAATAAAAATAATTTGATTAGGAAAGTCTATTCTTGGCTTTGTTAAAAAAAGGAAAATACATTTTTAAAAATCAGTGTTTTTTATGCAATGTTTATATGGTTCTTTTGGCATTTTTCATTTATTTTTTAGTATCTATATCATGCTGTTATATTTTTTATATGTTTCACACAGCACCCTGTTCTTCACTTAGCACATCTTATTTTTTATTCATTCACTGTAGTGATTTTTTTTATATCAAATACATTCCCATATGGTGAGTCCTTTAAAAATGATCCCCATTATTACAGAATTCTGTTTTTCCATGATAAAGAAAAGATTAAACAAATTGGATAGATTGATAGATGTTCACTGATCCCACGTTTAAAAGCATACCTACCATAATTTTTCAGAAGCTCATTTATTTCCACTTTAAAAAAAGAAATCAAAAGAAAAATGACATACAAAGCGATGGTTGCTGTATTTAACCCTAACCCTAACCCTAACCCTAACCCTAACCCTCACCCATGAATTCATTTTTAGCCAACTTTTTTCAATAATATGGAACAGACAATGGAATTTGATCTCAGAGGCAAAGTGTAAGAAAGGAATTAACCTTCGGTAAGAAAGCAGTCTATATAGGCATGTGCTTCTACTCTTTCATACAAGGCTTATTTAGAACTAACTAGGACCCAGTGAAAATGTGTTAGTAAAAAAAAAATAGTTCATAGTGCAATACGCTAAAGCAAACTTCAGCTTCTTTCTCCATAGGATGCCTATTAATAAAGTGTACTTCAGCATACTGATGATGATGTTTAATTAAGATCTTATTGTTCTCAGCAATAGGTTGATTGGATGAAACTGTGATTACCCATAAACATAAGGTTTAAAGATTCAGTGAAGGTGAAATTATGCAGATAACACTCTAGGTACATACAGCAAGAGATACCAAATTGAGAAACTCAGCTCACATGCATTATGTTTTAGAATTTACCATTCCCCAAATAAAAGCATACAAATTCATATATTTGAACTGAGTATGTTGAGATTTTCAGTTTTTGAAGGTTAAATAAATATGTTAAAAAATAGTATTCCAAGGTTGATGGCAGGTCAGGCTGCCAAACCAAAGGACTAGAAGATGCTTTGTATACATTCACATATATTATTACTACTGATTTTAGAGTAGGAAAGAGTAAATAAGGAAATGTTAAATTATGGAATGGTATGGAAAAGAAGAAGACAGCTAAGCCCCACATGTCTTGAGAACAGATCTTAGCTGGAGACAGAAAAAGAAAGAATGAGAGGGAATATCAAGACTAGACCATGTAAGTTGGAATGTTCTGAGCCCTGTGTTGTTGAAACTGCCCTCAAGTGTTGTAATTATAATGAGTCTAAGCAATCAGGGAAATGATTCAAGTTTTCACCAAAAAGTTCAGAATAGAATACCTAAAAAACAATTACTATTTAAAATTTAGTGATGGATGGGTTTCCCACTTTGTCGCATATAGTCGATGTGGGTGTAAAGGCCTTATTTTTCATGTTAGTTTAAAAACTAACATTTTACTTAGATAAATGTTGGATGCATAACAACATGCCTGTATGCCCATGTTTGTAATTAGCCTTTCATAATCCTACTCTACCACATGAGGGTGCACATCTTTCAAAGAAGCAAGATGCAACTCCATTAACTTCAATTTTTTTTCCCAACATTTTCTAGCTCAGGTTGTCGCCAACTTCGGTCCTCGAGTACCACCATGACTGCAGGTTTTCAACAATTTCAGAAATGTCTGCTAATGCACCGCGAGAGCAGCAACATGACAAAGAATTAAAGAATGGGTTTAATTAATGACAAGAATTGGCACCTCATTAAGCAGTTGGTTGGAGTGATATTGGTTGGAGTTTGAGGCCTGACTTAGTTGGTCTTCTGTTGGCTCCCTCACTTCACATTTCATTTCCATTTGGATACCATTTAAGGAAAGTAATGAAGCAATTCAGAGGAACGATAAAGAAATTCTGGGGAACAAATCTTAAAAAAGCAATTCAGTTAAAATAAATTTACAAAAAGTTAAGTAGCAGCACAAACAGGGCACTCATTAAAAAAAGGGTTAGAATGATAACCTGCAGCCAAGGTGGTCCTCCAGGACCGGACTTGGCAACCCCTGCTCTAGCTTATGCTGATAAGAAACTAATTGTAAAATCTTGTATTGCACCTTTAATAGCTGTTCATACGTATGATGGATTAACCATATTCAACTAATTAATAATGAACATCTCTGATACAGCCACAAAAAAAAATAAATCAAGGAGGAATTAATATGAGAATTATACCTTACCCAATGTACTTTGGTTTATACTGCTTTTAAGTTTTGAAAAAAGTAAACATGTTTAAATTGTTTGAAACCAATTTTTTATATATATTTTAAAGGCAAGTATTGTTTTTGTGTTGTTGGTGTTGCGTGACTTTCAGTTAATCTATTTTGTGATTTCCTTTTGAAAATGACTATCAGTATCCATTCAGGAAGAACAATCTATAGTTGGTATCAGGCGTGGTACATTTACCCTAGTATAGACAATTATATTTACTGTAAATACAAATGGACAAAATCGGTTACAATATTAAAAGAAATCAGAAGTCTTTAAAGTTCATATTAAATACTAAGCAGTATTATCCATCAAGAAAATTTAAACTCTAGAAAAACTGAAGTCTAGCAACACAGTGGATTTGACACCATAACCTCTGGATGAAAAAATGAATGCCAAGTCTAAACATCTAAGAACCTCAATATAATCATCTGAATTATTACTAGGTGCTTGATATAAGACATAAGGTTAAAAAAAATCACTATGTAGCAGCTATTTTTTAAGTTTCAGGTGCCTCATCACCCGATATCTCTATGCAACACATTGCTCTACTATTTGATGCAATATGATTTGGACGATGTAAAATGTGTTATGATTATATTATGGGTTTTTAGCACTTGATTTCCGTGCAGAATGCAAAAGTGATTAATGGTTTCTGTCACTGCTAACACACACTCTGCAGCTAAGGGATATTTTACTGCTTTTAGCAAGCACTGTTTAAAAGTAGTCAGAAGGCTCAGAGAAAAACCTGCTTTACACTCTTATTCACTTACTGATTTTATACAGAACACCTATAGTCTCTCAGTTCTCATTAGAGAAAAGTTATAAGCAGATACAGAAAAGCATTTTAATGTCGGTGAAAAAAAAAAGTTCATGAAAAAAGTGAGCATGGGTAGCTGAACTTTCTTTATACTGACATCATTGCACCTATCCACCTGTGCTGTATACACCAAGTACGAGTATAAGGTCTTCCATTCATAATTTGGTTGAAGAACCCTCTGCCTGTTTTGTCAGTAAAAGGCTGCTTTTAAGTACTTTCTCTGTTATTGCATACTGAATGTTTTCAGGTTCTGTATTCTGTATAATATAACAAAGTGCCAATGTGTAATAGAGCTACTTAAATTTGCTACAACTCCCAGCAATCCCGGTGGTTTTTCATCATTGGGAAGCTTTAGTGTGGCTGGGGTTGCCTGGAATTAGGTGCTCACTTTAAAAGGAAACCAAAAAGATGTCTATATTTGTTTCTAGGCATCACACACTATTGGATTACAACTACAACTACCATGGATTACAGTTTCTGGCTGGGTGAATGTGCTGTACTGTGCCTGCTTGATTTCATCTTGGATGGATACATCTTCGTCTGCAGAGCACTCCCATTCACACTAAATCTTCACCACTATAAACACTACAACTAGAACCTGGTAGAACAAATCTTTAAATTTCATTCAGAGGGCTGTTCACAGGGGTTTTCATTCCTCACACCATCAACATCTGCACTTGTTGGACCAGGCTGCGTTTGGACATTATTGTAAGTGTTAATTGTTTAATGAGTAGTGTCTGTTGTTTTGTTCAGTTTCATGTGTGGTTTGTAAATTATTATCGCTGTTAGGGAATTAAGGAGGGCTTTTGTGAACACATTGTTGTATTGGATTAAGGGGACTTGAAAATGTTATGTTTTCTCTGATTCTGAAGAATAGTTATCAAGCCATTAAAACTGAAGTTTTCTGATTCAGACTTGTAAATATGTTACTGTGTTAACCTACAAATCATTAAATCTTTTAAAATATTTAAATATGCATGCTCTATGTGTAAGGTGATTGAGGATGGTGATGATTTAGGAATTCAAAGCTGTTGTTTTCTGTCACAGGAACATGAAAGTAGCCAGATCTGAATGGGGCATGTCTCTGTTACAGAGCTTTCACTTTTCAGTCAATCAATAGCTTTAGGCTGGCTTTTCCAATCAACCAGTTTGATGTCAGTGGAAGAAATTAACTGTACAATTTGTTATTGTGTGTTTGATTGAATTTTGTGTAAAGAAGTGTAAGGGGTGTTTGAAATCACAATCAAAGAAACTTGCTTGGGTTTTGAATGTGGGAGGCAAGCTCTCATATATGGAGAAAAACCCCACATGGACACAGCGATAACTTGCACTGTCCACAAAAACAATTGCAGATTCAAACATAGAATGTTGCCTTTGTGAAACAGCAGCACTACTATGTGGTGGTATGTAAAGAGTGTATTTTTTAATAAAATCAGTACTATTTGTTTCTGCTTTCATGTTTCAGATTGCTGAGTATGAAGTATAAGCATCCATGTGTACTTCTATGTGTCTACATGAGCAATGGTATAGCAGACAGTATCTAAAACTCCACATTTAAAACTGATTAAAGAGATGTGATAATTCATCAACCATTGTACTGGTAAAATTATGTTTTATAAGAAAATTAACACAGAAGATTCCTCTGCCACAATTTGAGTTTAAAACCCAGTATTTATTCTGTATATACATTTATATATTCAGATTGTAACCAGGCTGCTCACAAATCCCTGTAGACTTTCTAAAAAAATAGGAATGAAACAAAAAGACAATTGGTCTTTCATTTCCTTTATTTTACCAATCGATCTTGCAACACATTTGTACTGTTTGTTCTTTGAAAATACAAGTTTATTTATATCCCAGAGAGCCTTATGTATTTATTTATTTTTTAAATCAAATCTGCAAACATTTTCATCTTCACACAGTTTCTTATTTTAGATTTTTCACAGTATTGCATTATTTCATGGTATGTTTTAGATTAAAAAAATGTAAAGAAAGAAGTAAAAATTGATTATTTCAGAATCCATCCCATAGAAAATAAATGTATTCTTTAAAAGTATTACCAAAAGTCATCAGGTGTTTTGAGCTGTATCATGCATCATAACACATTACCTTTCATGAATAAATGTTGTGACACCTTAAAAAAAATGTTACAAAAAGAAAAAAAGGTATCTCTTCAGTTTTTTAGGAAATATTTTTCTCTGAATAGCTCTACACACAAAACCATCAGAAATTAAAATACAAAATACTGATTTTGAAAAATATGCAGCATTTAATTGCTGCTCTATTGAGTATCACATGAGAGAAACATTTCACTTGACATTTAGAAATGGATGGACAAATGAGATCAAAATGAATGGTGAGAAAAAGAAAACAAATCAGAAAAAATACATCCATTAACTGAATTAAGTGTAAGGATGGAATAAATGTTGAATGAGATGCCAGTCTATCATGGAAAATGTCTTCAGATGCACAATTTAGTGTAGGAAAGGGCTCTTGACCAATACAAAAAGAACGGATGTAGGTCTTCAATTCAAAACCTCAAATTTGCTTGAATGAATTTCACTTTTGTGTACTACTTGGTTTTCAGTGAATATCAATTTAACAGTATTTTAGCAAAAAATACAGCGCATGTGTTTTGGATGTTGGGTGAAAACAACTTGATAACTGGTACTGAATTATGTGACTTTAGTAACATAATATTTTTTTTAAATGGTTATTTTAATATTTGTTATCCTATTATGTCAGAAACTTTGTTATCTTCATTCTTCATGAAAACACAAGATTCAGTTTTGTTCTCAGCCATCACTAAAGACCACACAGCATAAGTAACAGGATGTTTTCAGGTCCAATAGGATGGTAGCTATAGATATTGTATGGGTTCTAGGAAAATAATTTGGTTATAATTAAAGGTTCTTACCCCCTGCCACATTCAGCAGATACACTCACTGGCTTGTTTGGGGCCTGCTGGTCCACTGCAAAGGCTTTGCCAACTGAATACTGGCAATTTGAACTTCATCCCCATGACAAGGAAAAACTAGTTTTAAACCTGGAAATGTCCTTTATCATTTCAAAATTATGCCAATGAAGTTAAGAAATGCTCATCTAACTTTCCAAAGATTGATTGAGCTTCTGCTTCATGGATATTATTGCAATTTATGTCTCATTTTTCTTGATATTCTCAATTTAGTGAAAGTCTAACTTTCACTAAGCACCATTGCAGCTTGAATGCAATGTTTGGCTTTTTTCTGTGGGTCTCATCCCAATAAATGTAAACCAGGCCTGCAGCCAACAATTTTTCTAGGGATTGTTATATCTAGGGATCGTCTATAGCCTGACACAAGTAACACTGACAAAGTCTGGGACTGGCAAACCCCTAGAATAATGACTAAGGTAGGAACATTCATACACTTGTGTTCATAAGATTTCTCAGAAATGTTACTTTTGTTGCCTCATCCCTTATTGTAAAGTCTGAGTAATTGAATGGACAATATGCATGCAAAGATGGCTTTCTATCTCTGAATATTCACTAATTACTCCTTTTATTGCAGTTTGGTTCTTCCATTTTTCTCACAACCCTTCATCGTCTACACAGATGAATCTCAAGAGAGCAATCTTGTTCAAATTCAAAACAAGAAAGAGCTTATTATAGGATATGCAACATATCAAAAAAATTTTTACTTTTGATTAAGATCTTTGGACACTTTTTTAGTCAGTATGACTTTTTAAACTTTGTCTGGGATGTCATTCTCAACCCTCTCAAAATATAAGGCTCTACTAAATCTGAAAGATCTCCTGTTGCTAAGGGTTATACAGTAATCCCTCCTCGATCACGGGGGTTGCGTTCCAGACCCCCCCGCGATAGGTGAAAATCCGCGAAGTAGAAACCATATTTTGTATGGTTATTTTTATATATTTTAAGGCCTTATAAACTCTCCCACACTGTTAACATTATTAGAGCCCTCTAGACATGAAATAACACCTTTTAGTCAAAAGTTTAAACTGTACTCCATGACAAGACTGAGATGGCAGTTCTTTCTCACAATTAAAAGAATGCAAACATATCTTCTCTTCAAAGGAGCGCCGTCAGGAGCAGAGAATGTCAGAGAGAGCGCTCGCTAAGAAAAGCAAACAATCAAAAAATCAATACGTGCTTTTAAGTATGCAGAAGCACCGCGATAAGGTGGTATTTTGTAGAGAAGCGGCCGTATCCTCTAGGCAAACAGCCCCTCTGCTCACACCCCCTCCGTCAGGCGCAGAGAGAGTGAGAGAGATAGAGAGAAGCAAACAATCAAGCACTGCGTGGGAAGCATATCTTATATCATTGAGGAGTTTTAGTTAATATGTAATACATGCTCTGATTGGGTAGCTTCTAAGCCATCCGCCAATAGCGTCCCTTGTATGAAATCAACTGGGCAAACAAACTGAGGAAGCATGTACCATAAATTAAAAGACCCATTGTCCCAGAAAGCCGCGAACCAGCAAAAAATCCGTGATATATATTTAGATGTGCTTACTTTTAAAATCCGCGATAGAGTGAAGCTGCGAAAGTCGAAGCGTGATATAGAGAGGGATTACTGTACAGGTAGATGGGGATGCTTGATAACCTGAACTAGTCTTTTTTAGGCACATATGCATAGTGCACCATTTATGGGGATTAAAAGGAGCAATGGGGAATGATTTGGATGTAGCACCGAAACTTTCCCATTTTTCTGTGCAATCCTTGGCTAGGAATAAGGGACTAACAAGACTATTGACCTCTCCTGGTTCCTACCTTTCAGTCCACCTCTTCCACTTCCAGACAGTTAAATCTTAGCCACTAGTCAAAATGGCATCAGTCCTTCGATGACCACTGAAGGTACTGACTCAGAACGAGACAGGAAATGTCTTAACGATACTGGTCAAAACCAAAAGTCAAGTTAATCATCCATTTAAATTTCTAACCAAAAATTAAAGTACCAAAAGAAAGAGCAGAGTATTAAAGGCAAGAATTCAGTTTTTACCAAAAGAATCACACACCAACACATTGATTATCTGTAAAACGAGATGAAACCATGGCCCTAAATTTCAGCCTTTAAACCTGTTGCATTAATGACAGATGTTGCAACCTCCTTGCCCACACCCACAGCAACTGGAAGCCACATTTCAGCTAGGAGGACTCATAAAATAAACACACTTATATATACTGTAAAACTAGCTGTGTAAGCCCATATGGTAAAACGCCCTGGCTCCTAGAAACTATTGAAATGCAGAGTTGGCGGTTTTGCTAAGCGAGTTTTTGTCTCGTTTGTCTTTCCTCGGCAGTTTCACTTTGGCGATGGAGTTGCTTTCTTTCAGCTTCATGCTATATCCTTGTACTTAATTCTTCTTCTGAATCGTTAACTTGGGGCCGCCTTACTGGCTCTTTGAGCTTCATGCTGTAGCCTCGCAGTTACGGGCCAGACAGACAGACACATTTCCACGTGTAGACGTTTATATATGTGACATAATGCTTTATATTTTTTTACTTTTCAAAACATCTTGTAAGAAGAAATAAATGTTATTTTCACAATCCCTAGGTTCCAAACCCCCTAAAAAGGCATATACTTAAAACAATTCATGGGAATTCACAATGATTTTTTTTTCTTTTGTTTGCTTCCTTTTGCCAACAGCAGATTAAACTGGGTTACTTTTGGTGCCATAACGCTTTTACATTGTTCTCTCTCAGTTATTTTTTTACAATGTTTAAGAGAATACTATTGTTTATAGAAACGATAACTAGGGGCTTCATGTGTAAAATTTCTTTATGCTCTGAAACATGTGTAAGCCATTGTTTACACCAGTGGTTCTCAAACTGTGGGGCGGGCCCCCTGGGGGGCACGAAGTAATAAAAAGAGGGACGTGAAGATGTGCAAAAAAGAAAACAAGAATCAAAAATATGAAAAATACATCTATTGAAACCAAAACAAATTAACTTAAACTACATTCTGATACTAGAAAAATAGAGTTAGATAAATGTTGATAAAAGTTAAGTAGGTATAATAAAATATGCATCTATGATATATCATTAATTTAAAAAGAACAAATTGGTATTAGTGGGCTCCTTTCAAAAAAACATTAGGGGGGCGTGATTAAAGCTGTTATGAAAACTCGGGTCGCAAATACTTAAAGGTTGAGAAATGCTGGTTTACACAAAAGTTGGGATTTATAAAACATGAACCTGTTGTGGAAATTGGCTTAAAGTTATGTAATACTGTGACCATCTGCAAGACCTACACAAACTTTTTGATGGCGGCAGGACAACAAAATTAACCTTAAATTAACCTTAAATCTCATTTTGTTTCAATGAGGTGCCAGTCACTGTTATGCTATGTTACTGATTATATCACAGTTAACTGATATGTTCTCTCAGTACATCTATCTTCAATGTTGGTATTAATGCCTAATACAATACTAATTGCTTCATTATGTAGCCAACTTATTTTTGCTATAAAAAGGGTGTGCTTTGTGTTGTATGACATACTCTTGCAATGGCAGCATTAGCTGTTTTGGAGGGTATTACCAATGGCAGCCAATACAAGGTGATGATGATTGGCTAATAAGCCAATTTAGACTTCCTAGGGCCATCTTGTACGAGGTATGTACTGAACTGGATCTTATATTACAGAAACCATCACAGACCTCAGAAATCACACAGTCCGTCTTGTTGCAGGTTTTAACAACTGTAAGCTATTTGGGATGGGTGTGTTTCAGCATGAGTTGGCTGATGGTATACAGTTGTGGCCAAAAGTTTTGAGAATAACACAAATATTGGTTTTCACAAAGTTTGCAGCTTCAGGCTTTTACTGACAATTACAATTACATTAAGTTTATGCAAAGAGTCAATATTTGCAGTTTTGGCCCTTCTTTTTCAAGACTTCTGCAATTCACCCTGGCATGCTATCAATCAACTTCTGGGCCAAATCCTGACTGATCGCAGCCCATTCTTGCATAATAAATGCTTGGAGGTTGTCAGAATTTCTGGGTTTTTGTTTATCCACCTGCCTCTTCAGGATTGACCACAAGTTCTCAATAGGATTAAAGTCTGGGGAGTTTTCTGGCCATGGATCCAAAATTTCGATGTTCTGTTCCCCATGCCATTTAGTTATCAGTTTTCCATCATGCTGGAAAAGGTATTGTTCATCACCAAAGTTTTCTTGGATGGTTGGGAGAAATTGCTCTTGGAAGATAGTTTGGTACCATTCTTTATTCATGGCTGTGTTCTTAGAGAGAATTGTGACTGAGCCACATATGAATGGTCTCAGGATGCTTTATTGTTGGCATGACACAGGACTGGTGGGAGCGCTCACCTTTTCTTCTTTTTTCTGGGATTAATCAAAGAAAATGACTTTAGCCCAGTCCTCAGCAGACCAATCCCTGTACCTTTTGCAGAATATCAGTCTGTCCCTAATGTTTTTCTTGGAGAGAAGTGGCTACTTTGCTACCCTTCTTGACACCAGGCCATCCTCCAAAAGTCTTTGCCTCACTTTGCATGCAGATACACCTGTCTGCTACCATTCCTGAGCAAGCTCTGCACTGGTGGTGCCCCGATCCCGCAGCTGAATCAACTTTAGGAGATGGTCCTGGCGCTTGCTGGACTTTCTTGGGCACCCTGAAGCCTTCTTCACAACAATTGGACCGCTCTATTCTAAGTCAAACAAAATGGCAGAATGATCGCCAACCCTTGTCCTCATCAACACTCTCATCTGTATTAAAGAGAGGATAACTGAAATAATGTCAGCAGGTCCATTTGTGGCAGAGCTAAAATTCAGTGGAAATGGGTTTTTTGGGATTAAGTTCATTTTCATAGCAAAGAAGGACTTTGCAATTAATTGCAATTTATCTGATCATTCTTCATAACATCCTGTAGTGTATGCAGATTGCCATCATAAAAACTGAGGTAGAAAACTTTGTGATTAATATTTGTGCCATTTTCAAAACCTTTGGCCGCAACTGTAATTAAGATGCTACCCAGATACATCCAATTTTCTTATAGTCAGTGGAAGCAAGCCAAGATCAAAGACAATTTGAAGCAATTGCTGATTTTCCTAATGCCATCAGTATAATTTACTGCTCACATATTGCAATAAAGATGCCATCGCAGAATGAATTTTTTTTTCATAAATATAAAACTCTTCCATTCTATTAATATGCAACTAATATGCATCAAACTAACATTGCTGGAAAATGTCTTGGCTCAACCCACAATTCTTTGACTCTATCAAAAAGTAGTGTGGGACATAGACTTCAGAGTTTGCTGTTCTGTGTGTGATAGTTGGCTTCTTGGTAACCTGATTGATAGGAACACAATTAAGGTTAGTACATTACAGACTACTTGTATAATCCCTTTTTCAGGTGATAGTGGGTTCCCCCTCAGAGACTGACTCCTCACACCACTCGCCAATCCGCAAACACCACAGGAGAGGAGATATAATAAAAGACACTTCCGCACACAGTCAGTGATAGAACAGACTATTGGTTCATTAAATGTTTGGACTCATCAGGCGAAACATACGCTAAGGTATTTCGCTTTTTCAAAAGTTCAGTGAGAATGTTCTATATATCATTTAGCTCTGCACAGATAGCCTGCACAAGTTCATGCTGCATTTGACACAAAGCATTAATAACCTAAATCAATTCTTGATGTGTCTGCAGTACCTCATCAGTCAAAACACGTTGTATGGATATCCCAACATTGACAGAGGTCTGAGCATTGGATGATGGCATATTGTTCTTTCTCTCTCCACAAATTGCAATCTACAAAATGATAAACAAACATGTAAGGGCATATGTTGGTCATGTGTGTTCATTGGCAATTTGCACAATTGTATTGTGCTCGATTTGGCCACAATCAGTGTAGTAGCTGATACTGAACATTGTAAAATGAATGTACTCACCCACATCATCTTGATACATTACATAAGAATCCCCATCACAGTCTGGTAGAAGGCCAATGAAGGCTGTTTTCCCTGTGGCAGCTGCAACCTGCAGGTCAAAGGGACTAAGGTCAGGTGTAACGGCACCCCCACAAGTAACATATATTGCGCTCTTCAATTCTTCTTTTCACTCCAACCTTTTATATTGGACCACTTTTTCATCATTTCAGTAACAAAGCCATGTTCTGATGTTGTAGCATTTACTGCTGCTATCACTTGCTCCCATGCTTCTTTTGTTGGTGACTCCCGCAAAGAGACCGGCAAACAAAATGGTTTTCCAATTCTCCACTTCAGTCAATAACAAATCAAGTCCTCATTGGTTGGGATTTCTTTTTCTGCCTTGTTTCCTTTATTTTTCCATGGTTTGTAGAGTAGATGTTACCTGGAAGCATGGGCAAATTTATATAATGATTAGGTCATATATGTTCAAACAGGGTGTTTTTAAACCATACATGGGCACTGACAGGCAGTGATAGAGAGTGCACACAGATTTATAAAGGAACTTGCTGTGGACCTTTAACTATGCACAGTTTTATAAATCAATTTTTTTGTGTATATGCTACTTTTGCCTCTTTTGTGTAAGCAAAATCTTTGTATGAAATCTAGCCAAGGCATTATACATGAGGCCCTAATTTCCAATATAAACACACCATCTCTTTAGCCTGAACATTACAATAGTAAAATTGCAGTTGAAAGTGTCAATTTGTCATTATCAGATTTCACCATAGCGAAACAGCCACATCTGTTAGAGCTGAAAAGAAAAATAACTTGTCCGCTGGTGCTCTGGATATTAGGTTTAAATATTTAACTGATGTGGATGAACTTTGGAAATAAGAGCAAGCTGATGCATTTCTTAAAGTTGTCATGTTCTGGAACATTTACGGTAAACATCTGCCACCTTTGGTTTACATTAAAGGCTTCTGTTCTGTAGTAAGACAATTATTGCACAACTTCCCCAAATTAAAACTTTGGACTTGAATGCTCTCTTGGGCTATCTTATGGTCTCCATATTCAAGCCCTGTGTATCTGAGTGTTTTACCTGGGAGTTTAATTTATAAAGCTTTTAATCACTTGAGTGGGAATGAATTTAGTGGGCATTGTGTGAAAGAGTGTCAGAAAACTTTTTATAGGCCATTCCTGTCCTGGGATATTAGCAGCATTTCTTGTGGTTGTATACCCAGTGGACCTTGTGGTTCTCTTACTCCTACTCTGACCTGCATTTGACTGATGCAATGGGGCATTTCAGAAGAATTCAGCAGATGACATCAAGTTATTTGTCACCAGCCAGATGAACATGTTTGTATTAGTTGTGGTGGATTATTTTAAATGCTCTGTCAATTTGTTGCATCTGGAAAATTAGAATTACACCATAGTGGCTTTTAAGTTTAAATATTTCCCCAGGCAGCACTGTAGGCATTCAGAAAACTTGTACTTCTCTATATTATACCCAGTGAGAAGGCATGGCGAAGTAACTACTGTAAGTTACTGAATAAATGTGCTTGGTGAGCACATACAGGATAAGGCAATGCTGGCAAATTGGACTCATATTTGCTGCTATTAAACTTGCCACAATTCTAGTGTCCCTTAGAGTACAGGGTTTTCAACTTCCTTTCTTGGGTGTTTATCAGTGAATATCAGCCTGTGGTCCTACCATGAAATGCTCAACAACCAGATACACCCGCATCTTATGCCAATAATTTGACCACAGGTCTGTCATATGCTTTTTAGATAACCAGCTCAAAAGTCTGCCAGCAGTATTACAAGAAAAGGCAGTGTTACAGTCTCACAAGAAAAGTAAATTTATGTTTTGGGTTAGTCTAATGCAACAACTGAACGAGTTAGCACCTAGATAGGAAGGACATTTTGTGGTTTGGAATTGTTGATCAAACAGAATTGTTCCAGTGCCATCTGTGAAATCACAGACCCAAATAATGAACATTCAAAGACAAGGACACAAATTCTTTACCATAAGCAACCTAAGGTCTACAAGAGAATGTCTGACAAGGTTGTTGTCGGAGTTAATTTTTTTTCGGTTAAATATGATTTTCATTATTTGCTTGTATATTGATTATACTGAATGGCTTATATTGTTGCTAACTTTTAGCTTTTGCCTTTAGCACTATTAAACAGCTTTTAATTAAAGCCTCATGATGATCTGTGACCCAGCCCCAGTGTTACTTTTGCACAGGGTCATGTATTGATGAGAACCAGTTCAATCCAGAGTAGCAATCTTCTGACTCCTAGAGTTAATTTATCAGTAATTTGCAAGGACATCGGAAATACCCACTGATCATGTACTTAGGTAATTAACTGGGTATTTAAGAAGTGTAAGATGCAGTTCAGCCATCTCCTTCTTGGTACTGTGGTGAATCCACTTCAGTGTCAATAATAAAAGGTATTTTCATCCTGAAACAGCTCTGTGAATTTGACTTTAAAACTGCCAACCATAAGGAGTGACCTGTGTCTTCTGAGACTGAAAATGTCTAAGTTAATGTCTTAACTGTCTGGTCAGGGCACTGATCCTTCTATCTGCTCCAAGCTGGTAGCACTGGGAGAATGATGTTTTTGATTTCTCTAGTACATTCAATACCATTCAGCCATCCCTGTTAAGGGGTAAACTCAGAGATATGCAGGTTGATGAGCCTATGGTGTCCTGGATAACTGACTATCTGGTGAGCAGGCCACAGTTTATTACGCTCAAGGACTGTGTTTCTGATATGGATGTGGGCAACACTGGAGCACCACAAGGACCAGTCCTGTCTCCTTTTCTCTTCACTCTGTACGCCTACGACTACAAATATAACGTCAGGTCATGTGGCTTACAGAAATTCTCAGATGATTCTGCACTTATGGAGTGAATAGATAACAGGGATGAGACAGAGTATAGGAGTCAGGTGGAGAACTTTCTTTCTTAGTGTAAACAGATTTGTCTTCAACTTAACATCATCAAAAGCAAGGAATTGGTTAATGACTTTTCCTTTATGTCTGGTCTCTATTTAAGGAGTGGATGTAAAGGTGGTTCACTCCTACAAGTACTTTGGGGTCCACATCAATGACATGTTGGACTGGTCTTGGAACACAGAAAAACTATATAAGAAAGGGCAGAACAGGCTCTTTTTCCTTAGGAGAATGTGTTCCTTTAATGTGGGAAGTGACATTCTTCACATCTTCTATAACTCTGTGATGGTCACTGCAATTTTCCATGCTGTGGTGTGCTGGGCTGGTAACATCACTTCAAGAGAGTCCTACCACATCAGCAAGCTAATTAAAAGGGCAGGCTCAGTTATGGGATGTGAAAGTAGTAATAGTGGAGAGTTTTAAAACAAAACTGAGTGCCATTATGAATAATGCTGCACATCCTCCCCCTGACACACTGAAGAATTTCAGCGAACAAATTATTCATCAAAAGTGTGTCAAGAAATGCTACTGGGGGTCCTTTATATCAACAACACTACTCCTGCATAATGCCTCACTATGACTGTGAAAGCCAAATCAGAACTTTTCTTTCTTTTTAATTTTCTTGCTTTATAGAGTGAACCTGAAGAGAGGCATCCGAGAGGCCAAGGCAGCGTACAGAAGGAGGAGAGAGGGCCATCTGAGGAGAACACCAGGCAGGTGTGGCAGAGTGTCCAGCACATCACCGGCTACAAATCCAGCAACTCCTCGGCTGCTGAGGGAGACGCTTCTCTGGCAGAGGAGCTGAACATCTTCTTTGCCTGCTTTGAGGCGAGACCAACAGCAACTCCATCAAAGCCGCCTGTTCACAACAGCAACATACTCACGGTGGAAGAGTGTGAGGTGAGGAGGAAGGTGAACCAGAAGAAGGCTGTAGGATCTGACAGTTTGGCTGGATGGTTGCTGAAAGACTGTGCGGATCAACCGGCCAGAATCTTCACTAGGATTTTCAACCAGTCCCTATCCCAGGCCACTGTCCCATCCTGCCTCAAGTCCTCCATCATTGTTCCTCTGCCAAAAAAATCCATCATGAACAGTCTAAATGATTTCTGCCCAGTGACACTCACATCTGTCATCACGAAGTGCTTTGAGAAACTGGTGAGAAGTCATATCATCACCTCCCTTCCAGCAGACCTGGACCCATTTCAATTTGCTTACAAAGCAAAGAGATCCATGGAGGACGCTGTGGCAACAGCTCTTCATGCTGCCCTGACCCACCAGGAGCAGCAGGTGAGTTACGCCAGACTGTTCTTTGTGAACTTCAGCTCGGCGTTTAACACCATGGTCCCACAATAACTGGTGTCCAAACTGGCAGATCTGGGACTTCCATCACTCACCTGCAGTTGGATACTGGACTTCCTGTCTGTTCACTCCCAGAGGGTCAGGCTGGGTCCCCACACCTCCACTGCTCTCAGCCTCAACACCGGGACGCCGCAGGGTTGTGTGCTCAGCCTGCTCCTCTACATCCTCTACACATCTGACTGTGTCCCCACTCATCATAGCAACAAGAACATAAAGTCTGCGGATAACATGACGGTGGTCGGACTCATCTCAGGCAAGGAGGGTGAGCTGGCATACAGGGACGAGGTGGAGCGGCTGTCAGAGTGGTGCAGAGTCAATAACCTGCTCCTCAACACCACAAAAACAAAGGAGCTTGTTATTGACTTTAGAAAAAAACAAAACTGAAATTCAGCCACTCATTATTGGCGGGGCCTGTGTGGAGAGGGTCCCGGTGTTCAGGTTTCTGGGCATTGAGCTGGAGGATGGCCTGACCTGGAGCGCCAACACCAAGGAGCTGTTGAAGAAGGCGCAGCAGAGACTGTATTTTCTGAGAATCCTTAGAAAGAACCATCTTCCCATAAATCTGCTCCTTGCCTTTAATCACTGTTCCATTGAGAGTGTGCTTGCGTACGGACTGTGTGTGTGGTACGGCAGCTGTACTTCCTCAGAAAGGAAAGCGCTCCACAGGGTCGTCAGGACAGCAGAGAGAAAATTGGTTGTACCCTCCCCACTCTGGAACAAATCTACACCTCCCGATGCTGCTAAAAAAGCAATAGATCTTCCAGATTTTGATATCTGTGCAAGAGATACAGAGCAATGAAAACCAGGACAAACCGCTTTAAAAACAGTTTTTATCCAAAAGCAATCATGGCCCTGAACTCAGAATAAAACTGCTCCATATCATTCTCCCAATGTGCAATATAGACCTTAAGTCAACCAGTGCAATTTGTACATTTAAGCAGTGCAATTTGTATATTTTGTAAAATATGTTTATTACTATTCGCTTTGTTATTATTTTCTCTCTTCTTGTCTTTTTAACTCTTATGCCTCACACTGAGTCGACTGCACCTTCAATTTTGTTGTTCCTTTGTAAAAGTGACAATGACAATAAATAAATATCTATCTATCTATCTATCTATCTATCTGTCTGTCTGTCTGTCTGTCTGTCTATCTATCTATATTCATTTTGGTGTGTGCTGAGCCCAAAGTGCATGTGTGCATTTATTTTATTATTTATCTAACTATTTATTTATTGATTTATTGAAAGAGCTTCTGTAAAAAATAAATAAGTTTCCCTCTTGGGACAAACAAAGCTCTGTCTCCTTCATCCTTTTACCTCACCTTATGTTCTCCTAAGGAAATCTAAAACTGCTTTCACTCACAATTACAGCACATGACCCATTGGCTCTTTTCAGACCTGGATCTTTTAAATTGATCTCTGTCCTCTTCTGAACACACCACATTTTGGATCCCAGTTTAGGATATTCCCTTTGATGAATGGTACATAGAAACATAATGTATCATTTGGGTACTCTAATTCATAATGAAAACTTTCAATTTACTATTTTTTACTCTAGGATTGTGATATTTATTATAGTATCTGTTATGGCTATTTATGATGTATTTTACTTATACTTTTGTTTATGAAATCAGGATGTTTCAGTTTCAGTGTGTCAGAGGTAGATTATAAACTTGTTTTATTGACCTATAATGAAAGATAGTGAGTTAGGAGTATTTCTGCAATAGACCTTTTGGTGAGGGAAGGTTTAAAAAGTAAAAAGGAATGAAAGAAGGGTAACATCTGTAGCACAGTGACCCAGCACACACCCTCTGGGTGTATTTTCTGGGCTCTTTCAGAACTGCCTGTTTGTAAATTCTAAACCGCAAAATAAATTATTTCAGCTTTTCAAAAATAAGAAAACACAAGGATACAAAGGCTGCCTTCCACAACTATTACTGTAGGCATACTGGGATGCATGCGTCTAGTAGGCAGACTCTGTGTTGCTTTAGGAGGAACCAGCTGAGTTTCTTCAATAGGCGGTGATGTGTCAGCTTTAAGAAAGCAAAGAAAAAATGACATTGCTCCCTCCTGTTTTTAAAATCATTAATGGAGTGATGATTGTTCCACTTTAAAGTCTCTTTTCAAAACAGTACCACAGGGCACAGTGAGAAACTGAGAAAAAGACAGATTTAAAAACTACAATCAATGGTAGCTATGAAAAGGTAGTTTTATAAAGTGCAGTTACTCACCACACACAGGTCTGCTCCTGGCTGAGACTGTGTCACCTCAAAACCAGATGATACATTGAACTGTGCCTGTGATATGCAGCAGATATTTTTCCTTTCATTTTAGTGCAAAGCTCTGAGCTTTTGAAAGGGAAGAAGAAGCTGTATCTCTACATGTTTCTGTTGTCTGCTCCTCATATAGCAAGGGCTATTTAAACTAAGAAACTGCCATCTAAGAGGATGAACAACATTGATAATTTATTTTGATTTATAATATTCAATAAAATATGTATATAATAACTGAGATTGAATTTGGTAAACCCAGTCTCTCTGTTTGTCAGGTTTGATGCCAGGGCAGAGAGCTAGAAATAAGAGGTTTCTTTCCATTCCACCCATTTTCTAACATACTCATTAAAATTATTGGTTACATTATACTGCAGCCAATCCTTGCTGCACTGACCAGAAAGGAGGAACCAACTCTGGATCAGCAACCTGTCCATGGCTGCACACGGTAATTCCAGGACAATGTAGATTCAACAATCAACCTTATATATAGTTTGAATTTTGAGCTAGAGTCCCAAAAGAAAAGGTCATGCAGACTCAGGGATTACATGAAGATTCCATGCAGAGTATGACTTGGCCAAAATTTCGGGGGGATTCTCTTAATGATATTTGTTGACTTTTCTGGGAAGATTTCACTTTGGGTATAAATAAATGTCAATTTGAAATGTTGATGAAGAAACTATTGTAAATATATAGATTTTTGAGTTAATATTCGGGTTCATTTTCAAGTTCAGCAGGTGCTTGGCTTAATTACAAAAATGTGATTTTTAATAATTTGTGTATTTTCAGAATTATTAGCATCTGTCTCCTTCCTGTGTCTTGCTCTTTTGGTATTTGGAAACCGAAATAACTATTTTGATTATAAATTTGCCCTTGTACTTCTATTCAGAACTCTTAATTAACTTAATTCTGGAATGTTTACCAAAATTAAAAATAAAATTTTCTAATGACACTGAAAAGTTGTATCAGCATGAATCACCGGTGAGTCACCAACAATATGAGCTGGCATTCCATTATTCAAATGAGCAGCTCAGTGCCAGCTCCAGGGGAGCCTAAAAAAACAGCAAGGCAGCAACAGTGACATTATCTCCAAAGAGTGGTGTTACATTGGTTTTAGGAGCAGGATGAGGAGAATACTTAAAATCCAACTCAGCAAAGTGGCATGTGCCATTGAGATGCTAAATTAATTTGCTGAGCTTTTATGATGATTTGCTAGAGAGTCTTGAGTTTGAGATCTAGAACCTGTAATACTTGTTGTACAGCAGCTTCAGTACAGGAAAGAAGGCAGTCTGAGAGATTCCTGTCTGTGCAGCTCCAACTTCGCATCTCTATCTGCTGAGGTTCTTTGATCTGGATGTGCAACTGTCGGCAGAGCTTCAGAAACGAACAGCTTGAATCAACCTATAGAACTGTGGAAAGTATAGCAGATTTATTTATAACTGATATATATGAGTAAATTGATATTGATTGCATTTGATTAGTATGATGCACGGGCAGCGACACGACTGCACAGCCAACGGATGAGGCATATCATAGCAGTGTTACAGAGGAGTCAATGAAGGAAAGTTTTGAAGCAGAGATCTGGGAAGTGGATCATGGAATTTTAGTTGCAGAGTTAGCTTAGAAAAGAAGACAGTCAAGATGCCAACTCGTCTACAGTTTCACACAAGGAGGTTTGCTTGCCCACATAAAATGGACAAATCACCACAAAGAAGTGCAGTGAATAACATCCCTGCTGCATTGCATGATATTGCACAACTCAACATCCCTGATGTGCCACCTGACAACACAGTGCTCAAAACCCCTGTCATTGTGCCCTCTTCACTGGACACACAACTACACTACAAGAAACTCCAAGTAGTTGCTGGGGATATCGACTTCAAAAGGAGGGCTATGTCACGTTAACAAGATTCACCAACCTGGGGATGGCATTACTGATGAGACATCAACAGCATGAGTTGGCATTCCATCATTCAAATGAGTAGCTTCAAAGCCAGATGCAAGGGGGCAGATAAATACGGCAAGCCTCCCAAAGTGACACCATCTTCAATAAGTGCAGTGTGAATTTCCCCTTGGGATTAATAAAGTATCTATCTATCTATCTATCTATCTATCTATCTATCTATCTATCTATCTATCTATCTATCTATCTATCTATCT
>JANRMT010062795.1:3976943-4013423 GCA_026402145.1 Polypterus bichir lapradei
AGATAGATAGATAGATAGATAGATAGATAGATAGATAGATAGATAGAAAGAACTTTATTTGTCCACAGGGGGAAATTTGGCTTTTTACGGAAGCTCTTTAAAAAAATTAATACACATCCACTCCATGAATAGTGGTTGGGTATAGAGGCTCTTAGGTGCAGCAAAAGTCAATAACCAGTTTCTTGGTTTTGCTGATGTTAAGATGTAGATAATTCTCTTGGCAAAAAAAACTTCTCCACCTGACCCCTATACTTTGTCTCATCCCCTTTATCAATACACCCCATAAGTGAAACATCATCTGAGAATTTCTGCATGTGACAGAACCTGCTGTTATATTTATAATGTGAGGTGTATAGAGTGAAAGGAAAAGGAGACAGGGCTGTCCTTGGCGGTGCTCCAGGGTTATTAACATAGACACAGTCTATGAGTCTCACAAACTGTGGTCTACCTGACAGACAGTCCATTATACAGGACACTAGACTCATCTACCTGCATGTCTTTGAGTTTATCGCTTAATAGGGATGGCTGGATGGTATTGAAGGGGCTGGGGAAATCAAAAACATAATTCTTACAGTACTGCCAGCTTTATCCAGGTGAGAGTAAGCCTTGTGGAGCAGATAGATAATTGCATCCTCAACTCATCTTTGTCCAGGTAAATTGCAGTGGGTCCAGGTGGTCTACCACAAGAGGACATATATAGTCCAGGACCAGTCTCTAAAAGGTCTTCATGACGTGAGACATAAGTGTCACTGGTCTGTAGTCATTAGATAAAGAGGCACCTGCCTTCTTTGGAACAGGAACAATGCAGGGTATTTTCCACAGCAGTGGCACTTTCTGAAGTCTTCAAGACTGACTGAACAGGTGACAGAGGACATCACACAGTTGGTCAGCATTGGCCTTAAAAACTGAAGAACTGACTCCATCTGGTCCCACAGCTTTTCCTCTGTGTAGCTTCCTCAGTTGTGTCCTTACTTCAATAATGGAGAGTCCATACTGATGGTCACAGGTGGCCTTGTCACTGGCCATTCCAGTTGACATGGTAGGAGTTGTTGATGTAGTAGGGATGGTGTGGGGAGACAGGTAATTGGAAGAAGGTGGAAGTGGGAGGGAAATCTATTAAGGAAGGGAAAATCTATTAAAAATTGCTTCTGGGCCTTAGCTTTATGTATAGAGTGCCTTATGTTTTCTTTTAAAATATTCTGGTATGACTCTCAATTTATACTTCCCTTAACCACAGTAAGTTTTCTGAGGCCATAGACAGGAAAATAGACACAATTCAAGACATTCCCTTTTCCAAGTTATTTTATTATGTTACATTTTCACCAAATGTTGATTTTTATGGAGCAAAAAGACGAGTCACACACTTATCTCTACCCAAAGACTATTTTACCTAAGAATCTACAGAGTCATCTAGATTTTCTGAAGCAAACTTAATATCAGCAGTAATGATGATTTTTGAGAGAACAGGTTTTATTCTACCCTTCCATAATGCTTCCATTTGTGCTTTAATGCTTGTCTCATGTTTTTCAGGAATGGACATAGCAGTCTGGAGATTATTGGATGTATTCAAGCTCTTTTGGATATTGTAATAAGGATGGATTTTTTGACTTTGAACAATTGTTTGTTGTGTCTGCTTTCATATTGCAGGATATTTTATTTGCATTCTTGTAGTGATAATAAATGCTACAGGAAAACTTTAAGGTTTTGGAAGAAAATATTTCACTGTAACTATTTAGTTAATAAATAATATGAACTTGCTTGCATGCTCTGCTCACCACATAAACAGTTAGAATCAGCTAAAAAAAGACCTTGGGGTCATCTGAACAGGCACATTAAGCACAGGTTGGGTTCTATAAAAATGACAGACATGTTTTCCTTAGCCTAGGACCATGGGTTGAACACTAATTGGTAAATTGGTAGACGGTTCAAAAACCTAGGTCATGACTAGCCAGGACAGTTCAAGGGCATGAGGCCTGCACATGAGAGGTGAGTTAGCCTTTAAACCATGACGCCCCATTGGCCAAGGGCACAGTAAGGAAACATAAGAATTACATAAACAAGGGGCTTGCCAGAAGCTGTAGGCCTCTCCTTCCATTGATTCCATCCAGAGACCATGTAGGATCAAATAACTATTGGAATACTCAGGTCTACATAGAAAGTCCTAAAGCAAAAATAGCATCACCATTGGGTCCTTCCATAGCAAAACACAAATCCTGTTAGAGTTGCCTTATTACTCTTTTGGGATAATTTTGAAGGTTATGTATATCTATACAGTGTTAGTTTATACTTTAACTATTTGTTGACTATCAGTCTTACAGTATATTTCTAATTCCAAAATGTGAATGTTTAAACCTCCTCAATCTGATGATCACATACAGCACTCTTCCAGAGGTTTCTGGTTGTCTCTTTAGATCATGTTCTATTACAACAACTTGTATAAGTAACACCACATCATATTAACTTGATTCATTACACAGTAGACTGACTCTTTCATTGGTCCATTTTAACTTACGTGGTTTACTTGTTTTTCCAAAAGAACTAATTCATTTGGACTTTTTTACTGCATTTATCTGTTCCACTAAATAATACATAAAATTATTTTGGTCAGCAATGCTTTCATGAAAAAAAGCAATTTTTAAAAGCTTGGTTACAAGTCCATAAAATTTTATGTTGCATTCTAAAATGCAAAGCATTAGTATGGTTTAGATAAGGCATTTGGCATACATGCAATGGAGCAAAATAATTCATAGATAAGAAAAACATTATCTGAGTATGTGTGGGTTGTACCCTACAATACAACAACATAATATATAACTATTTCTATATATAAAAAGTATATTGGATGCAGAAATGAACACTGCATTGTAACAGTCGTCTGGAATATGTGTGTGTCCCTGTAAGTTTGAACCTTATCCCATTCCTGTTTTTAGTGGAATGCCTTAATTTGTAAGGCCGGCCCATTGTACAGGGGAGGGAAGCACTTGGCTTGAAAGGCCAACAGACTGTATGGGGAGGAGCTATCAGTATGTAAATGGGTGGCGGGAAAAAAGGAAGAAAAAAAAAAAAAGCACAGAGCCAGGAGAGAGGTGAACACCATCATAGGAAGAGGCAAGAGATAAAGGATTTACACCTCATGGATATCGCCAGGTATAATTTTCAGACAAATTATTTTTACTTTTTGGTGGAAGGTATTCGGGAGAGGACCTGACAGGCCAGCACAAGGAACGATTAATCTATACGTTTCCCGGAATAAGAGGTATGGTCGGCGCCTCATTCCCCACTTCAGACTGAGCTCAACGATTCCGTACAGATAAGATTTAAAGGACTATAAATCCATTGTTATTTTGTTTTGTTTCCCTTGCTAAAATCTCTATTAGTAATGTATGTTTTCAAGTGTTTTGTGCCGTGATTTGTGGGAGGGAAGTGCTGCAGCGTGATATTACGTATATAAGGTTTTTTTTTGTTACAGTGAGCATGTGTATTGTCTTACAATAATCATTTTTTACTTGACCCTGCTTTCACTGGTGTGTCTCTATACTTAAAGTGGTGTACTAGGAAAGCAGTGTTGGTCACTTTACCCCCGGATTACTAATTTTCTTTTTCCTTTGCTGCCTCTCAAGGAGGGCAGCACATATTATAATCATGCCGGATCTGAGAGTGGTACAGCATGTCTGTGCAGATTTAACATTCATTGTTATATAACGAAGCCCCTCACCATTGTGCGGTAAATAATGATGCATTTGAAGAAGATTTAATGAATCTAAATAACGCAGAATTCTAAAATTGATCCACAAGTTATTTATTTAAGTTTGAGCATCATACAATATTACTAATTCTAAACCTCAGAATTAAGTTGTTTCTTTGACAAACAACAATTTTCCTTGTCTTTATCTTTAGAGTGTATTTGACATATTGTAAGCATTCTATAGGCATAATTACTTTAGGTCATTGGAATTGGATTAACTGAATGGTTTTAATTACTACAGCAGATATTTTGGTTAAGGTGTCGCCACAGGCAAATGGACAAATAATAAGTTGCTACATTGATTTTTTTAATGTTTACACACAGACTTTCAGAATATTAGAGATAAAATATCCTTAAGAGAATGTCTTAGGTTAACTTAATAAAGTTATAAGGAGAAACATTTTACAGACATCTATTGTTGAAATATTTATTGAGACAAATACAATACACTGCATACTTCCAGAGTCCTCCTTGTTTAAAAGTCATAGTCAACCATCTATTTTCTAACATGCTTTGTCTTATTTGGGTAGTTGGATTCCAACGCTTGTCTTTTTATCAAAAGATGAAAGATAGTAGACCCATTTTGGACATTAGTCCATCACAAGTCACTTATCCATATCAGGGAAATCTGTATTATATATTTAAATCAGCAGAGAGTTTTTGAAATGTGTGTGATAAGCAAATAAATCATGTAATGATGAGAGTAATGACAGAAGAAACACTGTACATTTTTTCTGTTTCACTGCCAGTCAACTTGTATGTTGTATGTAGTGGTGAAAACTTCTACAAGTGCTTGGATGTGTCCTAATCTGGTGATCATGCTAATGACAACATTGAATAACTTATATGCATTATTTTAATAGGGACTTTGATCAAGGTTCCATGTTAAAGGTTGACTTTTTGTCATTCAAAAACCATACTTAGCAGAATGAAATTAAATCACCTGGCCCGATTATGTGCAAGATTTGCAAGATTAGTCAAGAAAAAAATAACAAGAATAAACAAAAATAAACAGCAGAATGAGCAACGTACATACATATGTATATACAGACACCTTACACAGCATAATCCACCAAGTACATTTAATTTAACAAACAATAACAGAAATTTCACAGATGGGTTGTATATTGCATTGTACTAACAGATTAACCCTGTATTATCAGACTTATAATTATTTAAGAGTCTAATGGCTTGTGGGGCAAGGCTTTTATGAAATCTGGAAGTTCTGCACAATAAGCTTTGTTAATCAAGTTGAAAACCTGAGACAGGACAGCCCCCAAACCAAATGCAGTAGCGCATGTCTGCAGAATGAATTCCTTAGAAAAATCAGGATTATTTTAAACTGGGTATGATGACAATGCAGTCTTCAAATCATAGAAGGATCTTTCACAATAATTGGACCTGACCAGCAGTAATATCAGTTTGAGGAGCAGTTCTATTTAAAAAATTTGGGATGAATCCCCTATAATAACCAACAAGTCCCAAGAAGACACAAACCTGCTTTTGAGTTTCCAGATGGGGATATGCAAGCACCTCACCTACCTTCTTCAGCTGAGGTCTAATCAAACCCTTCTTCATAGAATATCTCAAATAGTGCATTTCAGACATACCAAACTTACATTTCTTAGGTTTAGCTGTCAACCCAGCCTGCCTTAAGCTGCCAAGCACAGCCGGTAGGCATTCCAGATATGTCTGCCAATCATTCTTGAAAATGATGACATTGTCAAGATACACCCCAGAATATTCATAATGGGGCGGAAAATCTGATCCATCATATGCTGGAAGGTTAGAGGGGTGCCATGCAGTTTTACCAGTAATTCATCAATATGTGGCACATGATGTGCATCAAATTTGGAAACCTTATTTAAGTGTCTAAAATCAATACAGAACCAAACAGAACCATCCAGGGTTGGGACTAATATGATCGGGCTGCGGCAATCGCTTTCACTCTTATAAATTATGCCTAATTCTAGCAACTGTTTCACCTCATCGTGTACAACATTCTTCTTTGCTTCCGGTATCCGATACAGCCGCATTTGCACTTTAATACCAAGCTCCGTCACGATTTTATGTTCAGCAAGTTTAGTGAGGCCAGGCAACGATGAAGAGACATCAGTGTTTCTTTCAATCAAAGACAGCAACTCTGTTTTCTGAGTGTCCATCAAATCATCACCAATAGTAAAGTCAGTCTGGGAGACTGCAGCCATGGTGGTTAACACCTTGTCTAGTTTATGCCATTCTTTCAAGAGATTAACATGTAAAACTTGAACAGGCTTTTGCCAACCCGGTATTCTAACCTTGCAATTTACAAGACCTGACCGCTCTTCAACTACAACAGGACCCTGCCATTTTGCCAGGAACTTATCCAGGTCAGATGGAATCAGAATAAGTACCTGATTGCCCTTTTTGAATTCGCAGAGTTTGCTTTTCTTATCATAATTACACTTCTGCATCTCCTGCTCATGCTGCTGATGCTCCACAGCGATAGAGGATAGAAATTTGCTCCTGAAGTGAAACAAAATCAATCTACAAATTTCGAACCTTAAGTATTAGTCTGCACACCCATCCACTCTTCATGAATAATACCAAAGATGCCCCGAAGACGCTTGCCTAACAGTAACTTAAATGGAATTAAGCCAGTAGAAGCCTGAAAGGATTCTCAAACCATGAACATGAGGAACAGCAAAACAGAGTCCCAGGAAATTGGGCCATCTTGAGCCTCACGTCTGATCGTTTGCTTTAAAGTCTTGTCAAATCGCTCCATCAGGCCATTCGTCTGAGGATGGTAAACAGTGGTGCTCAATTTTTTAATGGAAAGGCAATCACATTAATGCTTCTTTTTTAAAAATGTATATTGATTTCAATTACAAACAGGTAACATTCCATACAGTCAAGTGAAATTTAACAAATCAAAGCAAAATTCAAACACCACCCAAGAGAAAGAGAGAGGAGCCAGCAACCGAAACTACTTTATAAAAGGATCAAGAAAAGAAGGGTTTCCTTTTCCCCAAAATTGAAGCTTATTCTAAAATGTTATTGATTAGATCCTACCATATTTTTAAAAAGTTTTATAAAGATCCTCTATGTGGAAATGTGATTTTTTCCAATTTCAAGTAGTATAGAACATCGGTTTCCCACTGACTTAAGAGTGGTGGGGTGGGATTCTTCCAGTTGAGCAAGATAAGTGTATGGGCTAGTAGTGTAGTAAAAGAAATTACAGTTTGTTTGCCCTTCTCCACATAACTGTTTCATTATGCGGGAAGTAAAGGGAATACTTTGGTCAGTTAAGATTTCTCGAGGATACGAGAATACGAGTAAAGATCTCATACAGAGTCCTTTCAACAGTTGCCGAGTTGGTCTTTTGCAGAGCAGCCACTTCAGAATACCATGTTGTGTAATCAATCAGCACGAGTACCTACTGATAACCATTCTTACTCTTAGGGAGTGGGCCGACAGTATTCAACCCAACTCACAAGAAGGGAACATCTAAAATAGGCATTGGTGAAAGGGGAGCTCTAGGAGGTCTGTGAGTGGAAATGACCTGACAGTCGGGGCAAGACTTACAGAACTGCTCGACATCTCTGCCCATATTCAGCTAACAGAACCATAGATAGATAGATAGACAGATCTTTATTTGCCATACGAGGGAAATTTGGCTTTTTACAGAAGCTCTTTAAGTAAATGAATACAAAATTAAATAGAAACGTAAATATATATAAAGACACCATGGTCCGAACACACACACACCAGAATGCCTAAAACGAAAAGTTTTGTTTTAATCCTCTCCTTTGTTGCTACCTCCAAGGGGTCTAGAGTTTTTCTTATAATTGAGGCTGCTTGTTGGTTTGGTTGGTCTCTTTTGAAGTGATGTTACTAGCCCAGCACACAACACTATAGAAAATCACTCACCATCACAGAGTTATAGAAGAGGCGAAGGATGTCACTTCCCATATTAAAGGAATGCAGTCTCCTAAAATAAAAGAGTTCTACCCTTTTTTATATAGTTTCTCTGTATTCCAAAACCAGTCTAACCTGTTATTAATGTGAACCCCCCCAAGTACTTGTAGGAGAGAATCACCTCTACATTGACTCCTTAAATAGTGACCAGCCATAGAGGCTCTTTGGTGTGGCAAAAGTCTATAACCAGTTCCTTGGTTTTGCTGATGTTATGATGCAGACAGTTTTCTTTGCACCAAGGAACAATGTTCTCTACCTGACTCCTACACTTTGTCTCATTCCCTTTATCAATACACCCCATAAGTGAAGAATCATCTGAGAATTTCTGCAAGTGACAGAACCTGCTGTTATATTTATAATCTGTGATGTACAAGTGAAGAGAAAAGGTGACAGGACTTTTTCTTGTGGTGCTCCAGTGTTGCTCACATCCATATCACTGACACAGTCCATGGGTCTCGCAAACTGCAGCATGCCTGGCAGATAGTTCATTACCCAGAACAACATAGGCTCATTCTCTTGCATCTGCATCTCTGTGCATTACTCATTAAAAACTTTTACTCTAATTGGTTATGTTTTCTCAAGTTCACTGGAATAATCTGCAATGAAAATTTGAAAAAATTCTCCCTTTCATCAAAATGAATACACATAGGTCTTCCATGCATTAAATTTTAAAACTGCCAGCATTTTGAATGACATTTTCATTACTGGCTGTGTAATCATTATACAGCTTGTACTCTTTTTGAACCTAAAAATAAAATACAATTATGTAATGAAAAACAAAAAGCAAATAGTATAAGTTAAACACATATTGCATGTTTTGGATGTTTTAAATGCTTTACAATCTGCTTAAAATATTATTTATAAAATTTACAATTTAATGCTTCTTATGGAACAGGAATTGAAAAATCTTATTGATCTTGGGTTAATTTATTAATAGTAAGTGTTTTCTTGTATTATATGTAATTGTTACATCAAACACTAACGTTTTCTTTTGGTCTTTTTTCCACTGAGCACTGAAGTTTTTTTTGTTTTTTGTTGTCTATCATACTAGACTCTTCTGACCAATTATTTTATTTTGTAACTTTCCCTCGTTTGATTTGTTTTGATCATTAACATGGAATGTCAATAGATGAACGTGCTATCATGAGTGACTTTTTGTGTAAAAGCACATTGAATACACAGCATGCTGCCAGATGTTAATTCAGTAAAGGAGAAACTGTGTTGATTTATGGAAAAATATATAAAAAAAGGAAATATTAAGTAAAAAAACAAAAAAACAAAACAATTATCAAGATCAAATAATTAATTCAAAGACGTATGTGAGTACTTAATTGATTAAAGACTTTCAAATGCATAAGAATAAATACTACATGTTGACAGACTGTTCAGAGACAGAGACATTCTCTCATCATCTAAAGGGATTTTTCCCTGGGTACTCTGGTTCTCCAACATCCCAAATACATACATGTTAGGTTTACCAGTAACTCTATCTGAACCGTAAGAGTAAGATCTAGTTTGTTACCATCTGTAAAGGGTCTTATTTCCATCTTGGTATTGTACACAATAAAGGAAAATCAGTTTCACAGACTTCTGCAGTAAGGTCAGTCATTTTTCAACTTTCTATATCCCAACACAGGGTCACGGGGGTCTGCTGGAGCCAATCCCAGCCAACACAGGGCGCAAGGCAGGAACAAATCCAGGGCAGGGCACCAGCCCACCGCAGGGCACACAGGCACACACACACACACACACACCCACACACCAAGCACACACTAGGGACAATTTAGGATTGCCAATGTACCTAACCTGCACGTATTTGGACTGTGTGAGGAAACAGGAGTACCCGGAGAAAACCCATGCAGACACGGGGAGAACATGCAAACTCCATGCAGGGAGGACCCAGGAAGAGAATCTTCTGCAGTAAGGATCCATTGCAAAGGACTTTTTGAACAGCCACAGCAAGTATAGCTGATTGGGAATTCTCTTTTTGAAGGTGGAGAAAATGAAAATGTCCATAAGTCATATAGTGACCTGCATTGTCTGAGAATATTCTTTATGCATGCTAGTCACATTATTTTGAAATGAACATTGTGACAGATAGGGGGCGCTGTCGTCCCCTTGAACCCTCTGATCAGACGCCAAACACCAAATAAAAGTCCAAATATAATTTTTATTCAGACAAATAAGTGCACAAAGCACCCTCCACTCCACTATACTCATAAACACAATACAATACTCAATAAAAAATCCTCCTCTCCCAGAAGCATTGCCACCCTTCTTCCCAGTTCAGCTCATTTGTCTGGGATTTCCCATAGTCCTTTATAGTCCTTGACCCAGAAGTGTTTTCTCTCTCTGTCCATGTGACCGGTAACACTTCCGGGTCAGATAAAAATTCCTTTTCTTCAAACCGGAAGCACATCATTCCCTCTGTCCGTGTAACTAGGACGCACTTCTGGGTTGTAGGCAAAACACTCGTTGCTCCTCCCTGCAGCGCCTTCTAACGGCCCCTGTGGTATCCAGCAGGGTTGTGGATGAAAACTCCATTGTCCATAATTCCCTGCTGGCATTCGGGGCACCTCCATGCTGCAGGGAGGGCTCCACCTGGTGGCTTGGGGGTATTGGCCGGGATGACTGGCCGGCCATTGTCCACAACATATACTGCAAATACAACAGTTCTGCAAAGGACAGATGTCCTGCTCAGTGCTTGTCCCTGCCGTTTGCTCAGTACTATCTAGACAGGCTCTACTTCCCATGACCCTGATTTAGATGAAGTTATTCTGAGATTGTATGTATGTGTCTGTAAATGTGACAGTGAGCACTTTATCAGCTACAGGAGAGAAATCGAAAGGTTTGGTAATACTGTCCAGCAGGTTAAATTTAGAGACATCTACTCACAAAGTCTGTGAAAGGAACATTAAAATATATCAATAATCTGATTAATATTCTGCACTAAGCATGTAGTTGAGAAAATATAAGCATTCAAAGAATACATTCAGGAAACATATCAAAAACATAAAAATTTGTAAATAGATTTAGAAGAAGAGTCCACTGATAATGTTGCCTAATTTGTTTAGGGATGGAGCCTAGATCAGTTACTGAATCTAGGAAATTAATTTCCTTCTCAATACAAAGTAGCAGTGATTGTGACAAAAGTTTTATAAAAGGTTCCTGTGTTATTATCAGTTTGAAGGAAAGAGGAATCTTATAAAAGACAGTGTTACAATCTCATTTTTATAATAATAATTATTACTAGTGCTCTGAAGAAATAGTTTTTTTAAAGGTAGGAAGAATGGAAAGGCCATTGTTTTGAAGTCATGGAAAACTAAAAGCCCACTTTTCTACTTTTCCTGTTTTGCAACTATTGCAAATCTTATGTTTACCTTAAAAAATACATTTTGTACTACGACAAATAAAGTTATATAAATGCAGATTATTCTTTTATATCTCATCCCTCTACCATACCTTTTCATTTACACAGTCATTTTTTGTGAATGGTAAAAATGGTGTTATAAAGTCACTGGAAGAAAGAGAAATTGAAATGCTGGTCATTCAATCAGGAAGTTTGTTTTTAATTGAATTATTCTGTAATTGTGTCCTTAGTATATTCATCTATACATAAAGTTTGTAAATGCTTCCTTTGTGATATTTAAAAATAATAATACAACAATTTAATTGTACAATCTAATCTGCTAACAGAAACATAATTGTTTCCAATGAGGTCACAGGTATTGTATCTCAAAGAGTGACAGTGAAAGAAAACTTTTATGTTATATAGAGTAAAGCACAGTGAAAGAATTAATGTACTGCAATAACCCTGTTTAACATGTATCAAATCTAGGCTTTGTTGGGAAAAAAAAAAAACACAACGTACGGCAACCGGTGCTCCTTCCTTTGTCTGACTGCAAAATAATGAGTCTTTTCTGTGGCAACAACAACAACATTTATTTATAGAGCACATTTTCATACAAATGATGTAGTTCAAAGTTCTTTACAGGATGAAGTAAGAGAAAAAAGACAAAATATAAAAATACAATTTGGCAATATTAATTAACATAGAATAAAAGTAATGTCCGATGGCCAGGGAGGACAGAAAAAACAAAAAAAAAAACTATAGACGACTGGAGAAAAAAAGTAGTTTTCTGACTGTTGAATGGGAAGCGACATAGCCAGTGGTCACTGGTCTTCATCTAAGTGTTTTTCTTTGGCTGTGAGGACAAGAGAGGAAAATAGGTAAGTGGCCATGTAGTATTTAAATCCTTCCCTTGTCCACTATTCAATGCAGTACCCAAAAGAGAAACACCATGCCCCCATGTGTGACAGTTAATATACTAGACCACTGAACATGAGAAATGTGACAAGCAAGTGGTGGCCATTTAGTCCATCAAGCTTGTTTGTTTAGCTAATAGCTAAGATGTCCCGATATCTCATGCAGATTCTTCTTAAACATTGTCAAGGTTTCTGCTGTAACTACAGGTCTCAGTAATATGTTCCAGATTTGCACAACTCTTTGCATAAAGAAGTGCTTTCTGGCTTCAGTCCTAAATGCACTTTCCCTTAATTTCTACTGATGTCCTCGAGTATGTGACCCACCCCTAATCTAAAAAAATTTTTTGGATCGTCTTTTAAATGCCTTTGAGGATTTTGAAGACCTGGATTAGGTTCCCACACAGACTCCTCGACTCATGACTAAACAAATTTAATTGTCTGTGTCCGATTTAAATACATGTAAGTAATGAAAAGCGAGGCATTTCAAAATCTTTAGTCTGGTAATGTGACATTGACGTGTTGCAGAATTTATTCTGAACAATGACAAAAGCAGTCAATGACCTTTGTGCTTCAATGACGTTGGAATGTCTGATGTTGCACTGCCGGAATGTTAGCCAAAGATGACAATCTTTCATTTTAGTATTAACGACTGTTAAGATTTTTGAACTTTACTGATTTAGTAATATTTGTGTTTGGAAGACTAGATAGCTGTTATGGGAAAATAAATAACATCATGTACTGTTTATTACAGATAAATAATGCAAATATGCCAGCAAAAGTTACAGAATTCATGAACTGCTGCTACAAAGTCCTTCATCACCTTTCATTCCCATAATATTACATATAGTGAAGAGTAAATGGTGAATTATTTTCCTAAAGATAATTAAGAATACTAATAAAATTTGACAATATGCACTACACAAACCTATAAAATTTAACCAAGATACTGTAAATTCAAAAGCATGAAGGTTGACATTATTTAATGGCTATATCTGCCAGTAAATACGCCAAGGACTAAGCTTCTGTTTTTGGAGAAATGCTAAATTGGGATCATTATTTGAAAAAGTGTAAAATTTTAATATTTTTGCTAGGGGCAACAGAAGATTGATGCCATATAACTACACTAGAATACATTGTGACAAAACGTTGGCACTGCTACTATTAGGGAAAATTCTCTGTAAATAAAGAAATAGTCATGTTTCACGGTTAGTAAATTAATCCATGGGGAACATCTTTTATTACAAAACGTTTGAGGAAGTTAGCCACATGCACTAATCAGTCTACTGTGACCAGACAGACTAGTCTAACAAAGAAGCATTCTCAAATTAGTTAGGCTAATTATATAACACAACCAAGAAGCATTAAAGTTTATGCTGAATCAGCATACAAATAAATGGTTTAATCTTATAATGCATATGTGTCTTAATATTATCTGAAGTTCTCAAAATAGTTAACATATTAGAAGTCACATGTTTATCTCTACAGAGAAGCATCTTATTTATAAATGTTTAAATGTGTTTAATTCTGCTTATCACATGATAAGGATATCATTCCTTGGTAACTGTTCAGGACTCAGTAGGTACAGAATATCTTAGTTATGCAGGAAAGGCACAACCAAAACACTTGTAAATTCACAAAAAATAAAAATAAAACAAGGATACACCATTGGGTTTGCTATGGCTACTTCAAAACATTATGGATTTATACCTATTTCTAGACTTGTTCACCATCTTTGATGTTTACATACCTCTCTGTTTTCACTGAGTTTTTTTCAAGTTATTAAGTTTACTTCAACTTTCCAAACACGATGAGACTGTGATGTGTAATCTAAATTATGCTGCCCTACTAAACTGGCCTGGTATGAAAGTGTGCCCATCAGAGTGGGCTCCTGCCTTGCACCTAATGCCAGGATGGGTTGCAGCTGCTTGAGAGCATGTCAGTGAAAAAGACGGTCCAGAAAGTGGATTGATGTATGAACAGTTTACAGATGTAATGCACAGTTTACAGTTTAACAGACCACATATGACAGAACATACACTTGAAAACAAACTTAAAAAATGCTTCAATGTAGTTAATATGTGCATTTAGCAGAAAAAAAGAGTACAGAGAAAAAAAAATGCATAATGCATATCCATGAAATGAAGCCCAAAAATTGTTTTCCAATGAGTAGGTGCAGAAACAGAAAATGACTAAGGTTACGAAGACTTATTTTTTAAAAAAGTGAAAAAATATTAATTGAATTGTTAAACACTTGTTTTGACTTGTAAAACTTCAAAAGGCAAAAAGTTTTGGTTTTTTTTTTGTTTCTATTGCTCTTTTATTGCTTTAGCTAGGAATTAACCTTTATCTTTTTTATTTGCTTTTCAGATGCATGCTGATAAAAGTATAGTTCCTTTTGTTGATTGCAGTCTAAAGACAGCGAAGTTTTGCCTTAGATTCCTTCTCACACAGATTACAATTAATACCGCACACAAAATGGCAACATCTTATCTCAGTAAATTAATCAGACAAGCCTTATTTGTATTTGCAATGTGGAAAAGAACAATAGAAGGGCAATTTGCATGGCAGGTTTTATATTAAAATTAACTTCTCTTCCAGTGAATAGATGGCATATTTAACTATATAACATAATTCCATGTACTTTATACTAGATACTAAAACAGAACTTGTGAACTGGAAGAAATCCTGGGTGCGAATAAACCAAATCACAATCCATTATCTTAATTATTTTATATATGATAATTGAGCTGACTCTGAACTGACTGCAGATGAGATCAATTCTAAATCAGCACTATATAAGCTTACTGTTCATATTCAGTGCCAGCTGCAGGGGAGCCTATGAAGTTTGGAAGCCAGTCACAGTCACAGTCACATGATCACCATTCTATTGTGGCTAAACTGAGCCATTCTTCTAAGATACTAATCCCTTGATAGTGGGACAAGAGTTTGTCCTGTAAATGAGCCTGCATTCTACATGATGGACCTTCTTAATCAGGTTTTGAATCTCTGTGTCCACTGAGTTATATCAGTCACTTACTTGCATGCCAATCAAGGACAGAGCAAATACTCCATTTGTAACTCATTCACTTTCGGGCTCTGTTATACAGTGTTTTCCAGTTCCTCTCACCAGTGATCTCTGCCCTAACTCAGGTGCAATGTACTTCTTGACTCTGTAGGCTAGAAATGTACAACCAACCTCCTGTCTGTTTTACCCTTCAATGGCAATACACTTATACATATCGGAATGCCACAGTAGGATGAGACCACCTCCAATCAAGAAAGTTGTTCTAGAACCCATGCTCTGCATGAAGGTGATACCAGCTATATCTACCTGGTACTTCTGCACCTCCTATACCAGTTCAGGCTCCTTCCCCACCAGAGAGGTAATATTCCAAGTTCCCAAGGCCATTGCTAGAATCTAGTTTATCTAAGTCTTTCCTGCTTATGCCTACTAGTAAACTGCATCACATCAGAATCTCACCCTTCATCTTGCAGGTGGTAAGCCCACACGATAGCTCCACATTGCAGTTTCGGTATGAGCATGGCTGAGTTATATGGGTTCCAACTACCAGGCGCTCTCTGGTGAACACCACCGCCTTGGCCTGACTGCAGGAATTGGTCCCTGTAACCCTGTCTCTGTTTTCTATCTTGATTTGTTTAAACAGATGAGAAAACTAAGTGGTTCAAAGCTTAAAGATTAACATAAATGGAACCTAACAATAATTGTTCATTAATTGAATGTTAAAATATGACCAGTTGACAAAACGCTAGTCAACAACATCTATGGAGAAAATAAATCTCTGAGGGGTCCATGATTAATTTTAATGGACAAAGTCAAAGACAGAGCCAGACATGGTCACAGTTTTGCAAACCTAGGTCAACTGGCTACCCACCCCATCCTTGGTAATCACAGACTAAATGTGTATCTAAATGTGTTATACAAAATATTAAAATCAACAGAGGCAATCAAAGATAAAACAAGCAAACACTAAAATCAGAAAACATGGAAACATTAGACTAGATTCTTTTGCAAGAGCAGAATGCACAATGCTTCAGCAAAAACCTTTACTCAGGCTCACAGTTTATTTCCAGTGTTGTTACCTTTTTGTGACTTCCACACAATCACCACTACATAGCAGCTGACACTGACAAGGGAAGCCAGGGGCAAAAAGAAAGTAAAAGGAGTGGCAGGGGTAGAGGTATTCAAACCTGTGTGCCACCTCCTTTAAAATCCTTCTAACCCACTAAGACAAGTCTTTGATATTTATGCATAGTGTCAGGAATTTCCAGCACCTGCAGGGTCGTGTCCCCTTGAGAATTCTTTACTTTTTCCCGCACTGAATACAGATATTGCTGCCCGTTCCCTTTTTGGACAATACAGTGCTATAACTGGATTTAATACCCACTAATGCAGGCCAATTTACATTCTCACAGCCAGTTCATGTTTTTCACTCTTGCTGAGTTCTGCCCTTTCTTTTGCTACCCTTTCCTCCCTGCCAAGCCATTGACAACCAAGGAAAATTTCTCAATGTGCACCACAGGCTTAAAAATGACGAAATAAATCTTGACTATCAAACCGTCCTTCAGACAATATAATACATTAGGTACTCAATTGTGCTTAAACTGAACAGTTTCCTAAATTGTTAAAAATGCAAAAATATCCATTATTATTTAATGAGGTCTGCTTATGAAGCAGTTTTTGTGTTTGAAACATTATCTTCCATTAAAAAATATATTCCAAAATAGAAATAGGTTAAATGATTAAATCATTAAATTCACTGTAGCAAGTAGAGCATAATGTTGTACTCATAGTAAGTTGATTAAATATGCATAATTTAGTTTGGTTTTATTTCATTGACTCTTTCAATATATTTTGGACGTCTTTATTTCTACAAAACTAGAAATGTTAATGTTAAAGGTTTATTAAACATAAAATCATTTAATCATTAAGGTTTAGACTCCCTGCTTGGCTTTCTCAGTCTCTAGAGGTCTCTCTGTTACCATTCTGTTCCAGCAGAAGTAGATAGTTGTGCAGAATGATTTCCCAGTACAGTGCTTCAGACTTATATCTTAACCCCTTTTTACTATGGACACCTCCACTGCCATTCTTAATTTACATTCCATCTCTCGAAAGGACAAGTGAATGGTCTCCTTCATTTCCTTAGTGCAGCATGAGATAGTAGGTGCAATCCTAACTTAGAACATACATAAGAATATAAGACATTCGACTAATGAGAGGGGACCTTTCAGCTAATAGCTAAGCTGTGCCAATATCTCATCTTGATACTTGTTAAAGGTTATCAAATATTCTTCTTCAACTACTTAAAGTGCTTTCTCTCTTTATAGAGGATTTAAAACTTTTATTAATGTAATCTCCATCCAAAATTTAAAATGGAAGATGTTGTATTAGCTAGCCTCAGGTTGTGAAAGAGTTAAACCATTAAAGGCTCATGCCTTTATTTTTTCCTTTTCTTAATAAATGGAGAAGTCACCTTTATGTACCAGTCGCAAGTCAGGAACGTGAGAAGTGATTTAGTGGACATAGAAGGAAGGTCACTCCTAGGGATGGGTGGTAACTATATTTTGGTTTTAAGAATAATGCTGGCAAAGTAAGGGGGCAGAAAAGTAATTATTTCCGATAATCATGAGAAAATATTGGTGGTATGGATAGGAATGAAGGATTTGTGCTTTTGGAGTCAGATAATGACGTTAAAGTATAAAAGAGATACTAATAAGAATTGTTAGAAATGAAAGATTTGCCCAAAAAAAGGCGCTCACATTGAACTGAGACGGCTGTTGCACATCTTTGCAATAAAGTCCATTCTGGTTGTCTAGCTCCAGACTCCGGGTGAGTCCTCTGCAACATCTTAAATACATCCATCTTCCAACCCGTTGAATCCAAACACAGGGTCACGGGGGTCTGCTGGAGCCAATCCCAGCTAACACAGGGAAAAAGGCAGGAATCCAATCCCGAGCAGGGTGCCAACCCACCGCAGGACACACACAAACACACCAAGCACACACTAGGGCCAATTTAGAATCGCCAATCCACCTAACCTGCATGTCTTTGGACTGTGGGAGGAAACCAGAGCACCCGGAGGCAACCCAGCAGACACAGGGAGAGCATGCAAACTCCATGCAGGGAGGGCCCAGGAAGTGAACCTGGGTCTCCTAACTGCGAGGCTGCAGCGCTACCCACTGCGCCACCCTAAATCAGTAATTAAAAAAAAAAAAACACATTTTTTTATATGGTAGAGGAATCCAGAGTTCCTGTAGAAAATCAACATGGATAGAGGAAGAATACCGAACCTTCTCAAGATCAATGACTATGAATAAATGCTATGTACTTGGAGCTATAAATTTAGGGAGCAGTGCTCAGCACTGCATTCACAGCTTGATTCTGGCTTTATAAACAATGTTAAAGTATTAAGCACTTATATTTATGGATACATGCTGAAATTTCACCAACAGTTTGTCACATACAGTCAGTCGGTAGTTGTGATATCTGATAATGTCATTGGCCTGGTGAGACAGGGCATGATTGGAATTTTCCAATAGCTCTTTAAATATGATATGATTTCACATTATTATTTTTTAAAGGGTGCTACGGTGGCTTGAGATGAACATTTTAAGACTCTGAGCTTCCTGTTGCTATACATGACCCTAATTTTTAAAGTAGCAATCTGCTTTTGAAACATAGACTGTTTTATTTTCACTGATTTTAGTGCTAGGAATCCGCATTTCTTATGGTTGGAGTGCTTTTATGAGGCTTTTGCAATCTTCACCACCATTGTGGTTAATTAGATTTTTTTTCAGTTTTAATTATGTAGTGACTGAGGCAAATGCATTTATCTTTCTGCACACTGTACCATGAGGTATTTTTTACGTGTTAGTTTTTGGAATGAAATTCTCTAATTAAATCACCATGGGTCAGCTCTTCAAAGAAATACCTAAAAGAGGATTATTGTTAGAATTTAGAAGTAAATATGATAGAATCAACATCATGATGTACAATTTCAGTTCTCAGCCATTTCACTAATTTGTAGTTCTAATCTTATATAGTTCCTTGTAAAAGTTTGTACCATTTGCATTTCTCATTTAAACATATTTGTGTTCTAAATATAACCAATGGACTTACAAGATTTCATAAATCACAACATAAAGTAACATGCTTCACATTGTTTTTGAGGCTAGAAATAAAATAATTCTACCTCATCTCTCATAGCCTGCTCTTTTACATCTTTGCTAATACTCATTTACCTGCCTACAGCCACCCTATCCTTGGCTTTATCCCATATTTTAGGTTATCTTCCAGGACAATAATGGGATAGTCATGTGATTTGCAAGATGTGTATTTAGGCAGGCATTCTTCATCAGTCTTTCCTTGTCGTGTCCTTAAAGTTTAAGCTCTGAGTGGTGTTTTCACATTATTCAAGTCAAGTCAGTTTATTAAGCACACTTTATCTGATTAGCCCAGGGTTCTAGAAAATAATTGCAAAAACACATATTATTTAAGCACAAAACACAATGAAACAAACAGAGAAACATCATGCACTGTCTCTCTTCTTCTTTGCACCTAATAGTCCTATTAATAGTCTGGGCCAATAGTAGGAGCCTTATGTCTTGACCAGAGGTGCTGCACTTTGAATATCATTTATAGTTCATTCCCAGATACCATCCAATCAAAGTGATATTCCGTAAAGGATCACTCAGTAGTTAGAGTTTAAAACAGATCCATGTTCACGTACACTAGCAAGAACTTCTCTTCAGGTTACACCAAGTGATTTATGCAATCATATAAATGGCCTTATGGATTCTCTTAAATATGGAAGTAAGTAACCTTGATTCAGGACTGGATGTAATAATATTTGCGTAAGAACATAAAAAATATTGTAACATTTCTGCAGTATCTCTGAATAGTTTTTTTTCCTTTTTTTACCAAAACTGGTCATTTCACACCTACAGGTGTGTATGACACCTGCACTGCTGACAGACATAAAACAGGCTGAAGAGATGGGTGACTGAAGCAGTTACTCTGTTGAATACAGTACATTGATCTAATCTCAAATTAGAAGTAAAAAAATATACTACTCCAAAGCAAAAGTTTAAGTATTTAAAACTGGAAAGGAAAACATGGCAGAAGTTTCAAGGGCTAAAAAATTACACTTTCCTCTTTTGGATCCTTCACTACTGAAACCAAAGTTTCAAGTTCAACTTGAACTTGAACTTAAACTCAGTCTTTTAGTTATGAAAAAAATATGAGGAACGTCAGGGGAAGATAATCAGTATTTTATTACCTTATATACTGTTTACTGTCATTGTAATTGTGAGAAAATATATAAAAAAGAACAGTCCAAACTATGAATTTATCTCTTAGGTATAAAAATGAAATGGAACCAATAACCCAGACTATGGCTGACTCAAGTACTGTACTGTTTTAATATGTGAAGTAACCACTACTAATTAATGCAAATGAACAAAACCATCCATCCATCCATTTTCCAACCCGCTGAATCCAAACACAGGGTCACGGGGGTCTGCTGGAGCCAATCCCAGCCAACACAGGACCCAATCCCGGGCAGGGTGCCAACCCACCGCAGGACACACACAAACACACACTAGGGCCAATTTAGAATCACCAATCCACCTAACCTACAAGTCTTTGGACTGTGGGAGGAAACCGGATTGCCCGGAGGAAACCCACGCAGACACGGGGAGAAAATGCAAACTCCACGCAGGGAGGACCCGGGAAGTGAACCCGGGCCACCTAACTGCGAGGCAGCAGTGCTACCACTGCGTCACCCTATGAACAAAACCCTCTAGCATTTTTTACATTGTTTTTGACAGCTCACACAGGGCATTGATATAATTTCTAACATCACTGTACCAGGAAAACTTACTGTCTGAAAGTAATGAAGCACCATTTTCAGTTGACATAATGTTATTTAGCCATAATATCATAACAGCCTAATATGTCTTTGACTGCAGAGAGAGAAAGATGTCATGCCAGTCTGGAAGGGTCAGCTCCACTGTATACCAGGGTGGCAAATTGAGGGATTTGGACCTCAGTCAATTTATTTATAAGGTCTACTTTGCTTCCTGGAAAACATACATTTTACCATCTTATTGCAATGGTATTTTAAATGTTGGCAGACGTTGTTATTGTGGAATCTTCCTGTCACCGGTTGCTATGGTTTCCATCCCAAAATGCTTTAAGAGGGTCCTGACTAGTTTCTGATCTACGACTATGATTTTTGTTGAACGTTATTGGATTTACAAATTTAATTCATCTCCTGACTCTGTGTTGACTCTATCCTGACTTCCTTGCTGTGTAGTTTCTAATCAGAAATTTACAGAAATGTTCTCTGTACTTACATTAAGAGCATCATGACATAAGTATTGGTTAGTCTGTTTCTCTGGTGGTCAATAAGTTAAAATCTGTTTTGAATGCTGATCTTTATTTATATAGCTCAGTGATATACATTGTTTTTTTTATTTTCATTATTGGTTTTAATACTTCATTTCAGCAATAAATTCAGATTTGTTTCTCTTTTAATTTATTTTTGCATGAAGCATAAGAAATCATTTGTTGCCTTGTGTATGTGTTTCCTGAAGTGTTCTAATTGATATCTTTGGAGAAGTGCTAGTTTCACCAAAAAGTCAATTTGTGTGGAAATAAATGTAACACATTTTAAATCTGCTATTAATAAAGCACACAGTCTGTATAGTTCTAATAATACTATTTAAAGTTCAGAGCTCCAGGGCAAGAGGACTGTGGTCAATATGGGAATATATGTGATACAATGAAGAAAAGAGAGAATAGTGTCTCAGACACAGGTAAAGAAACTTTCTTGACTACTACAGCTATGCTCCTTAAAAATACATGGAATTGTTAACACTAGAATTACCAAAGGTTACAAAAAAACTCGTAAATCTGGCCCAACTTAAATCTGTTCGCACCTCTCCATCAGCGTCATTTGTCTTGTAAATGTGTTGATAAGCCCAAGCAGCAAGCAGCCTACTATCCCATCCTCCCACCACTGCAGAAAGTGCAAAAACCTCTTCCAGCTCAAGTCTGGTTTATCAGGGAATGAAGTAGTACCTAGAGCTGTATTGGCTAAAAATATATATCGTTATTTGGATCACATGCATTTCACATGTGTCCTGTGTTTACAAAGATCTATGTAAGTGTAGGATGACAAGAAATGCAAGAAACGTTGAACACATACCTAAAAGACGAACTTTTTCCATGTTTTAGTACTAATGACAAAATGTAGACATGAAGTGTATAATGTGTGAAGACTGAAGTCAAAATATCAAATAAGCACTTTCACAAAATGTATAAATATAACAGAACAAGTGCACTTTTATTCAAGACTATAACCAAAGAACAAGAAATTGGGTTAGTGTGGTTCATTGCAGCGACTTCTTTGGTAGTACAGCGGTAAGAACTACTAAGTCCTATTCAAAGGGTCGCCGGATCAAGCCTCCCTACTTCTCAAAATAAATGTTTTAAGTAGTGAGCTGCTCTTATTGTTACTATTATACAATAAAAGCAAACATTGGATTTGAGTCTGTAACAGCCGGTATAAATGTATGGTACTTGTAAAGGTTAGCGCTTTTTTTTTTTAATTCAATTTTATTCTCTCAGTCACATTCACACTTGACCCGATCTGATAAAGACATGCTATAACAGAGGTAAACTCGGATGAAGATGAAGGTTCTACATCGGAGAAAGAGAACAGAAGCCCTCCCCGCAAGAAACATTCACTCACATATAAGAACAACGCAGCTGCACCAGGCATAAAGGCAAGAGATTGCACAGTTTGGATGCACCAAGATGTCGGGCATCATCCTGCCAGTCAGTCTACCCCACACCTGTCCTCCAGCAAAGCAGCACGGCTTACAGAGCTCGCCAACATATTGTGCAAAGTCCTGTTTGTGATAATGTTTTGTGATTGTCTCTCTATTATAAAAAAAATTCTGGAAAGGAAAAGCAGTGCAACGATAAGTGATCTTCTCGGAAGTTCTCGGAAGACATTTAAAACACCTTGCAAGACACGCCCTACTTAAAAAAGATATCATATAAGAGCACACCCATAAAAAACACTCAGTCGAGTAAAAGCACGTAGCACAAACAGACCCTGTGTTTTCAGCACATATAAAGCGTATTAGGACAATACGGAGAATAGAGACCCAAAGGCGTTGGAGAGAAAAAGAGCAGATAAGAGATTATGAAAGCAGTGGAATTCGAAAGGCTCAAACAAATGATGGCACGATACACATGCAGAGAAAGGTACAGACTATGAAAGCAGTAAAATTCGAATGTATTATAGCGTCCCACCCAGGTTGAAGCCTTTTGGGTTTTAAGTGACTATTAGTTGCGATTGAGGGAGGGCGGAGTACAGCACAGAAGACTGATAGCAGAGTATTAATTGATACGGTAAGGGGAGGCAAGACCCGGAGGAGAAGGGGTTGGAGAGGATGCTAGAAAGTTGTTTTTGGGGTTACGAAGTCGGCGATTGATCAAGTAAACCTTTTGTGACACTTTATCACGTCAGTCACTACAGCATTAAAGACAAGATAGTAAAGATTGCATTACCGCAAACAAAAGGTGATTAATCATCAGAACCAGGTGTAATTGAAAAAATAGCAGGACAAATCAAGGTCAGAAATAAAAGGAAAAGAGTAAACAACAAAGTCATTTCACATTTGCATCATTCAATGCACAAAACGTGGATTTACACAATAATGGACCATACGCTATGAGAATCTGTGGTTCCGCAACAGTTAAAGCAACAACAAGTTTAATTTCAAAGAAAACACAATTCAGTCAGGTGTATATTTATGATCACAGAGAAGCGATGCAAATTTTAACAGGCGACAAGAAAGGTAATGTATATATTCCGCAAATAACATTAGACACCAAAGGAGATCATGATATGCCATTCGTATTAAAATGATACTTTACTAGTTTAGTGTGAGAATAGCTTTTGCTATGACAATCAATAAATTACAGGGACAAACATTAGAAAAAGTCGGATTATTTATTAGAGAAATAGAAACAATATTCACTCACGGGCAGTTTTACGTTGCGTTGTCACAATGTGTCTCCAAAAAATATTGTTTTTACTGAAGCTTTAAAGTAAAAGTGCAAATAATGAAACTGAAACAATTCCAACGAAAAAAAAAATTAAAAATTGTATATCTGATTAACCAAACACAGGGGTTGGCGAGTGAAGCGAGCAGGGGGCGGAGCCTCCTAGTGTTTATATAAAAACATTTATATGTTACTTATATACAAGCCAGATCTAATGTTGTTTACCTTGATTTATTTACTTATCTTCCTACACCGTAAAATCACTTGTAGACTGCAGAGCTCCTCTGTTTGTTCTACAAGGGCATGCTCACAAATGACACCGTCCAGATCTAAACACTAGCATGGAGAGTCGCTCGCGTACTGAAGATTCTATAGCTGCAGGTGCAAGCTGCCGTTGGACTTTTGCAGTCACTGTACTTTGTATATAAAAGTCAGATCGAATATTATTTCCTTGATTTATTTACTTATCTTCCTACAGCGTAAAGTCACAAGTAAACTGCAGAGCTTCCTGTATTTGATCGATACGGGCACGCTGACAAAGTACATGTCTACAGAGCTTCCACCTGCAGCTAAAGTCACTTCAGTCAATCAAACCCAACCCAAGTCTAGAACCAAATTTTAGATAACTGCTGAAGAAAATAACAAATACATATGCACTACATAGTATTCCCTATTTGGAGAAAGATCCCACTAGATTACCATGGAAAGGCAGTTTGACTTGTGAATCTTGTGTAGGTGAGAAAAGTCACTCCTGACAATATTTTCACATAGCTTCAATGGCAAATAAGTTACTTGCTCAAAAGACAAGCCTGCTCTGCATCGTACAATAAACAAAATGATGCATTCTTTTTTTTTTTCTTCTTTTGGCTGTGAAGCTATGTAATGTCCAGTACATAAGCAAATAAAGTGTTTTGATTTCCTTGCCTCATTGTCTAAGGATAATAGAATTTGAACTCCTAGAATATATAAAAGTCCTACAAAAATTTTAGAGAGGTACCAATGCTGTCTGTGTTCCTTACATATAGGGGCACTGTGAAAGGAAAAATTTTGAGAAACACTGCTGTATGCTAACAGGAGGGGAAGGGAAGGCATGGAAGTAGAAGAACTGCTCAACAGCTGCCTCTCGGTGTGATCCTCGTGGGAGACAGTCCCATCCAACTTTGGATGCTACAGCACTGTGATGTCACTCTAACTCAAAGTTTGCTTAAGCTGGCTGCACAGAAAAATTTTCCATGAAAAATTATGAGAACCCAGAAAATTTGTTGTGAAAAATGCTGTGAAAAAATGCTGTGACAAATTTAGCCAAATAACACTATTGAGGATATGGTAATAAAATAACTTAGGACAGCATTTTTTAGTGAATAAACTTACTGATACCAATCCATCCATAAATACATGGGGACGAATATGCAAACTCCATATAGATGTGAGCATTTTGAGGCAGGAATGACAGCTCTGCGCAACCACTCTCCCTATAATAAAGCATCAATACTAAACTTACTAAACTTCTACCTGATTAACACAAAATTTATGCCTATTGGTTCTTGACTCTTGATTGCATGCTGTGTGTGTTCACAACCTTTTTTTCTCTAAATCACCAAAACATGTATATTTATGATTATAGCAGCAGCAGTAGATATGATGATTGCAAAGGTAACTCAACACTATTTTTTTTTAGTGGCAGAAATAAGTTTTGCATTGCAAAAGGCTGTGAGTGAAGGTGTGACTTATTCAGTGATGATTGTGTAGTTCTCTACAGAACAGCAATTCACATCCGGGCATCAACAATAACAACGCTTGGAGACAAATTTTCAAGTTCACACCATGCTCCTGGCCCTAAAGGATGATGCAGAGGAAGACAAACACAGAAGCGAAGATCACAGTCAATTTCCATTTGAAAATGTTTTGTTTTTTCCTTTTTTGCTTTCCTAAAATTTTATGGATGTGCTGGTTTGCAATGTGTGTGCAATTTCAAGATGCATTTCAATATTCAGTACTCTTAGCTTATACAGTGGAACCTTGGTTCACGAACGTCTTGGTACACGTACAACACGGTTTACGACCAAAAAGTTCGCCAAACTTTTGCCTCGATTCACGACCACACACTCGGTATACGAACAAGACAGTTTCCCTTTCGGTTTGTGCGCGTCGATGATTTACGCACGTGTTGCATTGTTCTTGGTCAGACGTGCATGCTTTCGCTGTGAACTCTTTGTGCTCTATTTCATTTCCCTTCCGATTCACACTTGTCAATTACTGTATTTAAGCATGTGTTCAGCCTCTCCCTGTTGATTGTTCTCAGTCAGACGTGCGTGCTTTACCTGTGAACTCTTTGTGCCCTAACTTTTGCAGTTAACCATGGCTTCTAAGCACTGTAACCTCCTCTCCACCCAGTTCCTCCTCACTTCATGCCAGAACTCGACTCATGCAAGGTTAGTGTTTTTGGTGGTTTATGGTTAGTTTTTGTATTACGGATTTTTCAAATGTTCATTTTTCAGTTTGTAGCGTGAATTGTTGCAATGTTACTTTTCTTGGTTGTTTATTAAGTTACGGATTTTTCAAATGTTAATTTTTGTTCCCTGTGCTTAAAACTCATTTTAAAAAAAGTGTTTACAGCGATCGGGTTGTAAGGCTATTAGCGTGAACTCCTGCAATGTTACTTTCTTGGTTGCTTGTGGTTAGTTTTTAAAGTTTTAATGTTTTTTTTTTCCCCGTGCTTAAAACTTATTTTAAAAAAAGTGTTTACAGCAGTCGGGTCATAAGGCTATAGTGTGAACTCTTGCAATGTTAGTTTTCTATGTTGTTCAAGATTTTCTCAGTGTTATTCAATGTTTTTACATTTAATTTACTATTACGATGTGCATTCTATGGTGTAATTAACTATATTTGTGCTTAAAAATATTTGAAAAAGATATATTTACATACAGTTCATACGGTCTGGAACGGATTAATTGTATTTACATACAATCCTATGGGGGAAATTGTTTCGGTTCACGACCAAATCGGTTTATGACCAGAGTTTTGGAGCAAGTTATGGTTGTGAACCGAGGGTCCACTGTATTCAGTTAAGTTTTAATGCTTTTGTTTTCACATTTGACCTTGGAGACTTTTACGTTCATTATAAAGCACAGGAGCAGGCTAGGTTTTTTTTTTTAAATTTATAAAAAATGCTTCACTTTAGAAAACAATTTAATGTGGTAAAATCATATACACCATGATTGTGAAAAAATACTTTTAACTTGAGAAATACCAAACTTAGTCTTTAATATTTAGGTAATTTGGGGATTAGTATTCTCTAAATGAACTTTTTTTCTACTTTAATAAGTATCTATACAAACTGAAAAAGAGTAAAATGTTCTTTTTTCATGCATTTTATATATTTATGTGGTGCTACATTGACTGTCAGTTACTGCTACTTTTTGAACCACTTGCCTTTTCTCAATTTCATAGCTACCTTGATGCCTTTTAAACTATTGGCTTTTCCTGCTGCTGCCTGCTTCCTTTCCATTTGTCAGGTACATCTGTTGTTTTATCTCAGCCAGCACCCTTTTATGCCGTTGCCTATTTTGCTTTCAAGACTTGCATTGTATTGAGTTCTGCTGAGACTGCATTGCAGGCCTGCGCCTCATCACTCCATCTCATGCTGAAACCTCTCAGCTTGCTGTCTGTGACCAATATAATGCCTTTCTTTTTTGTCCATTTACTGAAAGCAACTTGGCCCAAATCACTCTACTTCTATGGTTCATTGCCCTTTTTCTTGGTGCCTTTTGTTGCTCTTGATTATTAATTGTTAGCCTCATAACTTCACATTTGGTTCTCTCTTTCCCAGCATTATCAGTCGTGCTGCAGAAACCAATGTATAGATCCTCCTCAGTCTGGCTTTTAGATGAAATTCTATAAATGTTCAAGGTTATGATCTGTTGACCTTCTCCTCACAAAAGAAGAGACGCAGTTGTGTGATACAGCAATATGTAAGGTGTTAGAATGTTGTGCCTGTCAACTATTGAACTTTAAAGTATAGCAAACTTTAACATATATAAGGTGTTGTCCCATTAGCATGTATTAAAAGTGGTCCTGCCACCATTAGAAAAAAAAAAAAACCCCAATGATATATGGTTACTTATACCTGTCCCTGAACATGCTTATTTATTGAACTGCACTGCCCCCAGTTGACCTCCTTGCCCTTAAGGCAATCTTTAAATAGAAAACATTAAATTTGTTACAGGAGAGATTTCCCCAAGAATACCAGAGAGCTGCTAGGAGGTCTAAATAGGAAATGGTGTGGTCCGGCTTATTTCAACTAAAGGGCAGGCAGCCTAGAAGCAAACAAAGGTTGATCTGGATTACATAGGCTTGAGAATATTATGTTATTTTTATTTTGATTCTTCATATTTTTTATTTTGCATTCTTTGTTTATTCTTGATTCTTTTCATTCGAGTGGCACATTTCTTGAGATAGTAATGTGGTTTGTATTGAATTTTGGAAGTCAGTTGGCCTCAGGTATAGTGCCATTAGTTAATCAGATGCATCAGAAGTACTTTTCTGTATGCATTATTTTTTTTTTTTTTTACTAGTTGACTTGAGGTGCTTACTGTTAAACATGCTACATACAGTCCTTGGCATTGTTGGTGTGAAAGAACTGGCAGCAGAACTCCACATTAAAGCAGTATTAGGTAATGTTTATAAAGGTGATTGAAAGTTGATTCATTTAAAGCTAAAAACTGCTAAAAATCATAATTCTCCATTATCGTCAAAATCTAAAATTAGTACTGCCTCAGTATACAGTGTATTTGAATAAATGCTAAACAAAAAAAAACTAAGCAAATGTTGTATGTGGACAACAGTGTTGTTATTTTTTTCAAAAATGCAAGGCTATGCACTGATTAAAAATAGTTTAGTGTAATCAGTTTATTTTAGATTTATTCTTTCATGTGACACACCCCTGGTGCGCCAAAGTGATCAAATATGTTGCAAAAAAATTTTTTCCCTAACATCGCTCATTTCACCAAGGGAATCCACTTCCCCTCGTACTTCTCTGAAGTTCGCTGAAACAGGGGATTTAGTGTATTAGAATGTTCCATTTGCTAGAGACTTACTAATGATGCATGTTGGCTAATTTTGTTTTTTTTCTACCAAATCACTAAATTTCATTCAAATCCATCAAAGTATTTTTGAGATTTTGGGGTATTTAATTTTTCAATTGTGTTTGTGTGTGTGTGCGCATATGTGTGTGTGTGTGTTTTTTTTTTTTGTTATATTACTCCAGAATCCGGATATATTGAAATGATCTTTTTCAGTGAATACATACTGTACTGGATGCATCATCCTGCCAAATATCAGCTTTTTGAGTCAGTGAGTGAATCAGTCAACTGTCATTATATCTCTCTATTATATAAAAAAATCTTGGGACGAGACAAGACTTTTTCAGAGAGACAAGACAGGACATTTTCAGAGAGATAATTTAATGTCCCGCAAGACGAGACTTTGTGCCAAGAGATGAAGTGAAAACCTAACAGGTCCAAGCAGAGGTGGAAATAAAAGAAAAACAGTAGAAGAAGAAAAGACAAAGAGTAGAAGACAAAGTAGTTAGTTGTTAATGAAAGTACTAAAATTCAAAAGATTCAAAAAAATGATAGTAAAGATTGCATTAGTGATAAGAAACGGAAATTACTACTTGGTGAAATAATGGAACAGTGAAAAGAGATTGAATATAGTAATCCCCCCTCGATCGCGGGGGTTGCGTTCCAGAACCCCCCGCGATAGGTGAAAATCCGCAAAGTAGAAACCATATGTTTATATGGTTATTTTTATATATTTTAAGCCCTTAGAAACTCTCCCACACTGTTTATAAATATTCTCCACACAGTTATACAGTATCGCAGTTAATCCGTTCCAGACTCTACTGCGATAAATGAATTTCCACGAAGTAGGATTCTTTATTTATAAATCTAATATTTTCGCAGTTAGAGCATAGAAAACCTGTTTACGACCTTCTAAATACGTTTTTAACATTATTAGAGCCCTATAGACATGAAATAACACCCTTTAGTCAAAAGTTTAAACTGTGCTCCATGACAAGACAGAGGTGACAGTTCTTTCTCACAATTAAAAGAATGCAAACATATCTTCCTCTTCAAAGGAGTGTGCGGGTCAGAAGCAGAGAATGTCGAGAGAGAGAGAGAGAGAGAGACAGAGAGAGAAAAGCAAACAATCAAAAATCAATACGAGCTGTTGAGCTTTTAAGTATGCAAAGCAGAAGCACCGCGATAAAGAGGCAGCAAGGAAGGGATCAATGTCTTTCAGCATTTTTTAGAGGAGTGTCCGTATCTTCTAAGCAAAACAGCCTCTGTGCAAACAGCCCCTCTGCTTACACCCCTTCCGTCAGGAGCAGAGAATGTCAGAGAGAGTGAGAGAGACAGAGAAAAGCAAACAATCAAAAATCAATACGTTTTGTTAGAGCTTTTAAGTGTGCGAAGCACCGCGCGGGAAGCATATCATATATCATTGAGGAGTTTTATTTAATACGTAATACGTGCTCTAATTGGGTAGCTTCTCAGGCATCCGCCAATAGCGTCCCTTGTATGAAATCATCTGGGCAAACAAACTGAGGAAGCATGTACCATAAATTAAAAGACCCATTGTCCGCAGAAATCCACGAACCAGCGAAAAATCCGTGATATATATTTAGATATGCTTACATTTAAAATCCACGATAGAGAGAAGCCGCAAAAGTCGAAGCGTGATATAGTGAGGGATCACTGTATATGGACATAGGTGATATGACAGAAGTATTTTAGATATTATACGGCTTTAAACTTTAAGTCAGAGACTTGTAGATCGTCTAATTGGTGTTGCCATCAGGCAAAAGTAGTGTTTCTTTCCAATAAGGAGCCATATCCGCGAGAATTAAAAGATTTGGTGTTTGGTGAAAGTGAAATCCACATATATGTGTGGCAGAGACATGAAGTGGCTGGCATGCCTACGGTCCACTCACTTCTCATTTGTGTAAATGCTATTGTCAGACACAGTTCCTATGCTCTCAGAGTAGAAGACAAAGTAGAATGATTTAAATAGGTTAAAAAATGTAAAATGGCACGATACACATGCAGAGCAGGTTAGAGATGATGAAAGTACTAAAATTTGAAAATCTCAAAAAACTGATAGTAAAGATTGCAAAAGTGAAATCCACATACGTGAGTGACAGAGACATGAAATGGCTGACGCGGAGCACAGGCTGGGGGGTGGCGGGCGAAGTGAGTAGGGGGCAAAGCCCCCTAGTATACACACACACATATATATCTATACTAATAAAAGGCAAAGCCCTCACTGACTGACTGACTGACTGACTGACTGACTGACTGACTGACTGACTCACTCACTCACTCATCACTAATTCTCCAACTTCCCGTGTAGGTAGAAGGCTGAAATTTGGCAGGCTCATTCCTTACAGCTTATTTACAAAAGTTAAGCAGGTTTCATTTCGAAATTCTACGCGTAACAGTCATAACGGTCAACAATGTCCGCCATGTTGAACTTTCTTATTCATGGCCCCATCTTCACGAAATTTGGTAGGCGGCTTCCCTGCGCTAACCGAAACCAATGTACATACTTATTTCGGTGGTATGACGCCACTGTCAGCCGCCATATTGAACTTTCCAACGTCACTAATTCTCCAACTTCCCGTGTAGGTAGAAGGCTGAAATTTGTCAGGCTCATTCCTTACAGCTTACTTACAAAAGTTAAGCAGGTTTAATTTCGAAATTCTAAACGTAACGGTCATAACGGTCGATAACGGTCGACGACGTCCGCCATGTTGAACTTTCTTATTTATGGCCCCATCTTCACGAAATTTGGTAGGCGGATTCCCTGCGCTAACCGAAACCGATGTATGTACTTATTTCGATGTTATGACGCCACTGTCGGCCGCCATATTGAACTTTCCAACGTCACTAATTTTCACAATGTCCGCCATGTTGAACTTTCTTATTTATGGCCCCATCTTCACGACATTTGGTAGGCGGATTCCCTGCACTAACCGAAACTGATGTATGTACTTATTTCGATGGTATGACGCCACTGTCGGCCGCCATATTGAACTTTCCAACGTCACTAATTTTCCAACTTCCCGTGTAGGTAGAAGGCTGACCCCATCTTCACGAAATTTGGTAGGTGGCTTCCCTACGCTAACCGAAACCAATGTACGTACTTATTTCGGTGGTATGACGCCACTGTTGGCCGCCATATTGAATTTTCCAAACATCACTAATTCTCCAACTTCCTGTGTAGGTAGAAGACTGAAATTCGACAGGTTTATTCCTTACAGCTTACTTACAAAAGTTAAGCAGGTTTCATTTCGTAATTCTACGCATAACGGTCAACAATGTCCGCCATGTTGAACTTTCTTATTCATGGCCCCATCTTTACGAAATTTGGTAGGCGGCTTCCCTGCGCTAACCGAAACCAATATACATACTTATTTCGGTGGTATGACGCTACTGTCAGCCGCCATATTGAACTTTCCAACGTCACTAATTCTCCAACTTCCCGTGTAGGTAAAAGGCTGAAATTTGTCAGGCTCATTCCTTACAGCTTACTTACAAAAGTTAAGCAGGTTTCATTTCGAAATTCTATGCGTAACGGTCATAACGGTTGACAATGTTCGCCATGTTCAACTTTCTTATTTATGGCCCCATCTTCACGAAATTTGGTAGGTGGCTTCCCTGCGGTAACCAAAACCGATGTACGTACTTATTTCAGTGGTATGATGCCACTGTCGGCCGCCATATTGAAGTTTCCAACGTCACTAATTCTCCAACTTCCCGTGTAGGTAGAAGGCTGAAATTTGGCAGGCTCATTCCTAAAAGCTTACTTACAAAAGTTAAGCAGGTTTCATTTCGAAATTCTACACGTAAAGGTCATAACGGTCAACAACGTCCGCCATGTTGAACTTTCTTATTCATAGGTAGAAGGCTGAAATTTGGTACTTATTTTGGTGATATGATGCCACTGTCGGCCGCCATATTGAACTTTTCAACGGTCTTTGTTACTTATCGGCCCATCTTCAAGAAATTTGGTACGCGGAAATTTCCCAACGCTAACTAAATCCTACTTACGTACATATATACGTCCATAGCCTGCAGCTCGGTCACTGTGTGAGGCGGCGTTGGGTCCCCCATCCCAACGCCTCCCACGTTGTTGGCTGCCTATCTATATAAGGCCGTCTGTCGCTCCAGTCTCTACATTCCATTCCTTGCTTCGCCACGGTGTTCACGTCTCCCTGCTGATAACTACAGCCTTTTATTTAATCCACGGCTTCTCCGCTGTTTTGTTGTTCATTTATTACGATTATAGTTATTGTATAGGTATTTTAGACTTACTTTACATTGTTCAGGTACCCATTTCCTTTATCATTCCAACTGTACCCCCATTAACATGTCTATCGAGGTGATCACCATCGATCAAAGAACTGTCACTTACCAAGTGGTTTCCATGCCTGGAGATGGCACCTGCCTTTTCCATTCTCTTTGTGACATATTGCACGGCCATATCAGGCTCACTATTGATATCCGGAGGAACATTGTGTCTTATGTATTGAATGACTGGGACAGGTTCAAGATGTGGACTGATGACAGTACAGGAGATAATTATACTACACAGGAGCACTAGAAGAGTGAAATGCTTAAGTGTACCGAAATGGCCAAATATTTTACACCTTTGGACAACCGCCAATGGCTCTTAAACATCTTAGATTCACAGGTGACGATTTCAGTAATGGACACTATGATGTTTAGAAATGTTTAAACTCTCAAAAGCTGGATGTGAAGTTATCAATGAAATTGGTTGTATACTTACAACGCTTGACAGATGCCGAATGTCTCTTCAACACAAGTCCTACAAATACTGTCGTAATTGAAACAAACCATGAAACTAAAACCGATTATGACAGCAGCAATCCAAGCTGTGAGATTTGAAACAAGATTACTGTTCACATGGCCAACTGTACGTTGCATGCTCAAGAGTAAGCTCAGCGCACAGCTACAGCTTGGTCATATTACAACTGGAGGGCCGAACTGACAACGTGGCATACAAAGAGATCCTTAACAAATAATTATTGGCATATTTTCCCTCAGTTTAAAAAGGTTTAATTTTCTTCTTAATAAAAATTTTAAGGCAGTACTTCACCACTGCGAAGCGTGGGTATTTTGCTAGTATATATATATATGTGTGTCTGTGTCTGTGTGTATGTATATATATATATATATATATATATATATATACAACCAAGACCCTTGCCTACAAAGCACAGGACATTATCTCCCCCGGTCACTAGGTGGCAGCTTCCCTGGGTTGCTGCGGTGCTACGGATTCCCACAGGGTTTCATGGGAGTTAGAGTTTGGAACACCCCTGTTGGGTTTCGGGGGTGCCATCAGGGGGTATTGCACAGGCTGTGGAGCTTTACTTTGTTGGGCTTCCACCTTACCCGGATGTGCTTACAGACCACTCTGTTGGGACACTGGAAGTACTCCCGGGTACCTGAATAAAAGGAGCCAGCTGCCACTACTCCTGGAGCCAGTGTCGGGAGGAAGTGGACAAAGCTTGCTGGAACAGAAGTGGAGGCAAGAGAGAGAGAGAAAGAGAAAGAAAAGAAAGAAAGAAGAAGGAAAAATGTTTTCCTACTATAATAAACTTGTGCTGTGTGGAGAAACTCATGCCTGATGTCTGCTTGTGTTGGGTTTGAGCAGCTGGAGAGGCCTTGTCAGGTCACAATATATATGTAAAAAATGGTACTTTATTCCAGTTTTATACCTTGGATAAAACCATAAGCCTTGTCCAACATGCTACTCTAGAGAGAGTTTAATAGATGTTGGAAAAATCCATGGGGGAAGAGTAAGTATGATGCATGTGACCTTACCTCCAACCCACTCGCTATTTAAAAAAATGCCACCACCTGAAGTCTTCATTCATTTGGTTGTCAGTTTTTAAATAAGACAGACCTGCCTGAAAAGGTAACTTACAACTTGCAGTGACCAAAGTATTATGCCATGCAGCCTAGCATCCTTTTTGTATCTTGTATTTTGATTCTTTTTTTTTCCAGAATCAAATTTGACATCCCATCATGACTCCAAATTGTTATCTACCTTTCATATTTTGTCTCCACCACTAAATATAAAATATTAGCACCATAACTTTCTATTCTGATCTCTATAAACAGCACCATACTTTTGTTTTGTCTGCAACAGTTTTTGTAACAGTAGATCACTGTTCAGGAGTTCTTAATACAGCCTTCCTCATTTGCTTATTAATCAGACTTTGTGTACTTTGTCTTCAAAATCACAATATGCTCTGTTACCAACCATTTTGGGAGTTCCACAACCAAGACAGACAAGTAAATGTGTTCCATTTACTAAGGGATCACAGTCCTCTGTCGCCCTATGGCAGAATACTAGGATGGAGATTCCTTTTAATAGCTAAAATACATGGCAAAGACTAAAGGTGGATTCCATTTTAGACATGAAGCAATGAAACAACTCATTGTCTTTGCAAAAATATCATATGATTCATATGATTCATATGAATTTCCCAATCTTATTTACAAGTACTTTGTTTATTTGGAAAGCACAAATGATGGTATACCCTATTGTACTGTATTAATGTGCTCCTATATACTATTTGGACTCTATGTTTGTGATTTGAGATTTTTGTGTTAATGTACTTGGTATTAAGTCAAGACGATTCAATATGAGGTTTAGAGAGTATTCAAGTTTGGAGTATGAATGTTGTATCTCTGCTTTTTGGAGATGTTGTCCTTTTGGCATCACCAGACTATAATATCATATGACAACTGGTGTAGATTGCATTAGCATGTGATGCAGCTCGGGTGAGAATCAACACAAGCAAACGTATTGTCTACTTCCAGAAAAAAATGGCTTGTTCTCTTAAGGCAGGGGTGGTGAACTCCAGGCCTGGGGCCTCAGGCATAACGCTGTGCGCAGAATTCGCACTATAACAAGAGTTCCCAAACTTTTTTTGGCCGCCGACCCCTTTACCAAAAATTTTTAAAACCATCGACCCCCTAGTCATTTACTTTATTTACTCAAACTAGCAGAATACCCGCGCTTTGCAGTGGAGAAGTACTGTGTTAAAGAAGCTATGAAAAAGAAAAGGAAAAATTTAAAAAAATAACGTAACTTGATTGTTAATGTAATTGTTTTGTCATTGATATGAGTGTTGTTGTCATATCTATCTATATATATATATATATATATCTATATATATATAGCAAAATACCCGCGCTTGGCAGCGGAGAAGTAAAAAGAAAAGGAAACATTTTAATAATAACGTAACATGATTGACAATGTAATTGTTTTGTCATTGTCATGAGTGTTGCTGGCATATATATATATATATATA
>JANRMT010062795.1:4033423-4055675 GCA_026402145.1 Polypterus bichir lapradei
ATATATATATATATATATACCCGCATCTCGCAGCGGAGAAGTAGTGTGTTAAAGAAGTTATGAAAAAGAAAAGGGAACATTTTAAAAATAACGTAACATGATTGTCAATATACAGTAATTGTTTTGTGAGTGTTATTGAGTGTTGCTGTCATCAAGGATTTGATTATCATTATTTCTTTCAATCAGGTTCGTATTTGTACGATGTGTTGTGTTCAAGTTACATTCCGTGTTTGTCAATCGTTGTAAAGATAACAGGTTTCATTCATCGAATCGTTTCTTACTGCATCAATAAACAGCTCATCTTCCTCTTTATCTGAGATGTGACACACTGCATGCACGGGTTTTTTTTTACACTGTCTTCCTTTAGCGGGACATTGACTTTTTCCACCGTGTGCTTTGTTTCCGCAGTAGCTGCACTTATGAACATGCTTGTATGTATCAGACGCTTCATGTTTTTTTACTGCCTTCTCAATTGTGTAATTTGGTTTTTGTTCAGCACTCTTTGGAACTGTTGCTTTTTGTCTGTGCACTGCGTCAGTTCACGTGAGCCGCTTGGTGTTCATGCATCGAAGGTTCCCAGCTGTGCTGGTGCCATCTCGTGCGATGTCCATGGCTGTATTTAATGTTCACTAAGACCCGGCACTTAAAAGTTTCTCTTGCAGTTTCGCTGAGTTTGTGCCAAACACAACCCTGACCATCTCATCTTCCTCTGCATAAGCACAGTCCTTCACCCGTGAATATTTAGTGGCAGTGTTTCTATTGGATTGCCGCTGACGGACGGCCTTATATGGGCAGACACTAAATTACAAACGCCAGCGGCAGCCTGTCTATGAACTTAATTTAAACTTTAGGTTTACACCGTGCTTTGTTTACGAAGTAGCAGCACTCATGAATATGGTTGTACATGTCAGTCGCTCGCTTCTTATTGTTTCGCTGCCTTCTCAATTATATAATGCATGTTTTCTTCAGCGCTTTTTTGAGCTCTTCCTGGTTTTCTACGTATAGTCAGTTCACGTGATTACGTGGGAGACGTGATGATGTCACACGAAACTCCGCCCCCCCACGGCCATCCAGCTCAACTCCATTACAGTATATGGAGAAAAATAGCTTCCAGTTATGACCATTACGCGTAGAATTTCGAAATGAAACCTGCCCAACTTTTGTAAGTAAGCTGTAAGGAATGAGCCTGACAAATTTCAGCCTTCTACCTACACGGGAACTTGGAGAATTAGTGATGAGTCAGTGAGTGAGTCAGTGAGTGAGTGAGTCAGTCAGTCAGTGAGGGCTTTGCCTTTTATTAGTATAGATGAGGAGAAGCCCATGCATATGAACAGTACCAAAGGAAACAGTAGAAATTTTAAAAGAGTACTCCATTATGGAAGTGATGTCAATGCCTGAATAATGTGTCATTACTATATGGCAGATCATCCACCCAATTCAGAGCAGCACATTAAAGTCAAAGTCACCGTCCTCTCTGTGATAATTATTGATAATAGAACGCTTTTTTCTCTTTTTGGTCATGCCACTGGATTTTCACTTATTGCAAAACACCTTGTTGGTAACTCTCTGAGGTATCCATGATGATCAGTTTCAAGTGCTGGAAGGCTGCAATAATCAGTGGCTTTGCTCTACAGCTGGTTGAGTCTTAATTAATGAGTTAGAACAGCTTGTGAGGATTTATGCCAAGAGTCAATCAACAATGTACAATACATCAAATAGAGTTTCTGGAGCCAAAGTGGGTAAGCTGAAAAGGATGATTAGGGGATTTCAGATTTTCACTAATGAAAGATTTTTTAAATACATACATATTACAATAAGGTAACAATAAAAACACCCATATGTTCTCCCAAGTCGACAGAAAATTAGGATACTTGACAGACCTTGATGGAACTATATAAAGAGGACTGTCCTTCTGTTCAAGGCTTGTTTAGATCAAATTTTACATTTTTATAGGTGGCAAGGTTCTTATCTTTGTTCTGGCTCCCCTTAAATCCTGAACATGTACTTGATAGCTGAACTGGCAGCTGTACATTGGTCAGAGTGATTGTGACTGTGTGCTGAGAGAGCTCTGCAATGGACAGGCATACCATAAAAGGTGAGCCTCAAGTTCTGCAATAAGACCCTCTGACTCCCTATGACACACTATTAAACAACAAATTAAATGCAGTAGTGTAATCAGAAGATATTTGTACCCAAACACTACTGATATCATTTGGATAAAATTTGTTTATATCTCTGGACAACAAGCTGAAGAGAAACTATTTACATCATACATCCTATTCCCTTGTACTCCTTTTTCCCCTGACAGAATAAATAAAAAAGAAATGCAGCACTGCAGAAGATGCTGTGTAGAAGGCATGCTGCTTGTCAGATTTCATGATGCCTTACTGATGCGGGAAAATAGTTTGCAGTTTGGAAGAAAATTACTCATAGGTCATAGGATAAGAACATAATCAAAATAGTGTTTTAGATAAGCTCCATATGCCTGTCCTGCTGCTATATGGCTGTGACACAGAATTGCTTTTTAAACATGATTCTTAGACATGACCACAATCCTATAAGCCAACCTTAAATAAAGTTGTTTGCTCCCCTAGGTTGTCATTTGGAGTTATACACAGAAATCAATCGCCTTTTTCTCAGACAGGAGCACTGAGAGCTCCTTGACAAGGTTATTCCTTGGCCCAGTGAGTTTTCTTCCTCCTGACTTGCAACGGAGCAATGCTTTATATTAATATAATCACTTCTGTCATGAAATATTTATCTGCTGAAGCTTAGCTGATTGAAACAAGTAAGAGAGAGAGAGAGACAAACAAAATACATGGTGTGATGAAATCTGGCACACAGAAATTCAATATATAGACTTTATCAAGACTTTAGAGAATATTTCAGAATGAAATATTCAAGAACGAAGGTTGAAACATACCTATTTTCAATATTTACAGCAGTAGTGTTTTCACAAATGTATTTTGTAAGAAAAATATATATAATCTGTGCTGTTGGAATTGTTGTGTAGTATATATTAATGCTGCATCAAAGTCATTGGCTTCAGAAATGTGTGATCTGTTGTAACAGCTTTGTTGTGGGATTTTATGTCTACCTTAAGAATCATTAGTTGGAATAATCAAAATTCTTATAAATCCATAATTACTTTTACTCACTCAATAGTACCGTCCTTTTCTCTTCTTTTAACATTCTGAAAAACAACATCTCCATCAGCTATAGAAAGAAATCTCACCTTATTCTATCCAATCGGGACTTTGCTCAATCGAACGCTTAACACTGTTTCTAACTGTGCAGCACACTGGATGATGGCAATTTTAGTCCCCACTTAGTCATTTGCATAAAGTTGCAGATAAAATGGAGTGGCGGGGTAATATATATTAAATGCCTTTCTTACTGGATCAGTTATGTGAAATTGACTACTTTCACAACTAAAGCACCTGGCAAGCACTTGCTAAAACCGCCCTCTTTGAGCTTTGATGAATTTTGCTTCATCAGATGGCCTACATTTGCCTAAACCAGCATGTTCCATGCAGTGCGTTAGAATGTTCTACTTGCTCTAATATTGCTTAGAAAAGCAAGCAATATTATTAAAGACTGCCACCATCCTGCATAGTTGCTTTTTTCACTTCTTCTTTATGGCAAATACTATGGAACTGTTGGCAGTGACAGCAGGAGATTCAAGGAAAGAGTCTAAACACAAGTCATACAACTGCTGAAAAGCGAATCATAATTTTAAATACTGTATATATATATCTATTATTAAAGTAAATCTTGAGACGAGATTATTGCCAAGAGATTTTTTCAAGCCCTGCCTCCTGTCAACCATTTTTCAACCATGCCCACAGTTTTCTCACCTCTCTTTCATGTGAATGCTTTTATCAGACACAGTTCCTGCACTCTTACAAATTTTTACGTTTTCCTCACTTTAAGTTCCCAATAAAAGAAGACTTATTATGTCCAAATCTTATTGAAGAATTTCATCCCGAAAGCTTATCAACACAAGAAATGAGTACATGGGCAATCCTAGCACTGAGAAACGATGAAGTCAAAAAATGAATGCGAAAATTGTCGATTGGTTACATGGTAAATAGATTAAATGCGTATCAATAGACTATGCTGAAACATTTGGTGGTGATGGTGCGGAAGATGAAGACATCAACTTACAATATCTTGTAGAATATCTAAAAAAAGGATGTATCATAATGTTATTACATAATTTATGTCTGAGTGATGGGCTATGCAATAGGAAAAGATTAGTTGTATTCAAAATTGGTCAAACAATTCTGACATGTAACATTTTAACAGGTGACAAGAAAGATAATGTAGTACATCTTCTGCGGATAACATTAGACACCAAAGGAGATCTTGATATGCCATTTGTATTAAAACGTTTACAGTTTCCCGTTAGAATAGCTTTTGCCATGACATTTAACAAATCACAGGGACAAGCATTCGATATTCACTTACGGGCAGTAATATGTTGTGTTGTCACGATGTAAGTCCAAACACGGAATCAAAATTCAATGTGATATTGATGAAAAGTTAATTAAAAAAATTGTTTTAACTAAAGTTTTACAGTAAAAGTGTTTAAAAAGTTTAGACTAAAAAGTATTTGCGTGTTAATTTCAAAGCCAAACAGAGCAAAAATTATAACGTAATGAATATCTCTAACGCAACATGAAACATACAGTAATTTTCTTTCAATTTATTACGTTTTACTATTTTTTACTATGGTTAATTACTTGCTGTTATGTAAAATAGTTCTATAATGCACATGTGACAATTCCCATGAAAATAACAATTTGTTTAAATTGTACATTTGCTTCCCCATACGCAAGGGCAGATCTGCGAAGTGGCTAACGTACACTTGGGACTGTGTTGTGCCTGTGGGGATTGTGGGGAAGACGTGCCCCACAGGTGAAGAAATATAAAAGTCTCTTTATTTTATATATATATTTTGAGGTCTCTGAACTCTTTTTGGACCCTATCTCCCAACAGGATGACACACTGAAGTATGTCCTGAAGCCCGATTGCTTTGTCTGTGGAAGATTGCTTGGCCGTTGCCAGAGCAACAGCAGGCTCACAGCATTGCAGTGGAGCACCACGGAAGCAACTCCGAGCTGATCACAGTCGTGCTATAAGCGCATGTCGCTGATGGGTGACGCAAGGAACATTATAAATGCAGGGAACAGTATTACTTGGCCACTAACCTGGACATGACCATGCCTAACTGCTGTGTCTGTGTATAGGAGAATGGTAGATCTTGCTACAATAAATAACCATGCTGTTCCTGTTTCAAGCTGAATAAAGCAGGTTTTGCTAAAGTACTGAGACTCAGCCTCGTGTTTTGGGGCACAAGACAGGGACTTACGCGTCACAATATATACACACATACAACTCCAATCACGAGTATCTGGAAATTAAAATAATTCAAAGGCGTTCTCTTTAGCTCTATAGAGCTGCAGAGGTGCAGGCCCACAAGCTCCATGAATAGTCTGCAACATAGAACAACAAGCTTGGGAGTGAACTGTTTGAATTAAAAAATCAATTAGTTATAAAGGTTTTTGTTACCTTGGGATATGATTCTTGTGTAAAACTGCAGGTAATCCTGCATTTACTAAACCATCATCTATCTGAAAGTGTTTTCTCTGTAAGCAAATTGGTCCTAAAAAGTGAATGCATAGACTGGTGAATTGAAGTGCAATGTGGACTATCTTCTGCCTTGACAAAACCATATAAATCTTCAAAATCAATGGAACTGGAGGAGAGAGAGTCAATTACCACTCCCACAGCGTCCTTCTCTAACTCTCCTGAGGATGCTCTAGAAAACCACAAGTCCTCTGATGCCTCATTGATGCCCCCAAATTATCTGACAATGTAAAATTGTAATGTTAAGCCTCTTTTTTTTACAAAACAGTATCTTCACCTGCGCCAGCTTGTGGAATGGGGTAAGTGTAACTGTTACCTCTCATTTAATTAGTCATGAAATAAAGTAAAGGTGTTTCATATATATTATTTAGTATGACCAGGGAGAAATATACTGTAGTATGTTATATATAAGACAGATTTTATTTTGAAATGCTTTACGAATCAACATCAAACCAAAAGTAATTTAGTATTTGAATTTAAGTATTATATTTTGCATAGGGCAAGCTCTAAAAATGTTAAATCATAGGAAATATGAAAGCTATTATAATTTTGTATATAATTCACATTGTTATAATTCTGTCATTGTATCAATGACTCTACTTGGGTAATGCTAATTCTATTACCATATATTTAAATTAATTCATTTTTTTCTGAGTTTTTAAATGTAGGTTGAAATTTTAAGCAACCCATAGTCTATTCAAGTTTTTATTTCTGTTCACTTAGCTTAAAAAGCTCAGAATTAGTCATCCTGCTTAAGTCTGTGCCCACTGACCCTGCCACTGAATGATTTTGGATAGCATAATTCTTTTTGATTGGGTTATGTTACAGCAGATTACAGTGTGTTATGTTACAGGGATTGTTCTTTGGTTTAGGTATATGCTCTTTTTTATTGTTGTTGTTTTTGTATTATGTATATTTTGTTATTTATTGTTCTTATTTATTATTTATGTAGTGTGTATTTTCTTCTGTTCCTTGTGTTTTGTGGGTAGTACCCCAAGAGGTGGGTCCACTATGACTTTACTGTTGAAGGACCACTTTTAGCCCTTATATTTTAGGCTGAAGAGTATTGGTCTTTGGGTTTGCTGGGTTTTTGATTACTTTTGCTTTATCTTTGGGTTCTGCGTATAGGATATCAGATTGGAATTGTTAGCATTGGGCTAGCTTTTCAGGAAAACAATTTTTGTCTCATTTTTGACTTATTGTATGCGTCTTTTGGTTTATAAAAAATCCTTTAAATACATTTATCATTGTTCTTATCTCTCAAGCTAGAGTATTGATGGTGTATCCTCCTTCTTGAAGGGAATTTTTGAGTTTTTTTGGGACATTTAAATTTATTTTAATCTGTAAAAGCTAGTTCCCCATTTTAGGAATGTGAAGGTTCAAGTCCTGCCTGCAGAGTTTAGGTTCAGGCTGCCTGGGGTTAGGTCTATCTTTAGGCACACAGTGAAGGCCCTGGCTTGGTCTGAGGGTCCTTCATTCTTTCTGACATTTTGTGTTGCATATGACTGTAATATAAACATAACTTATGTATTTAACTCCTATCACTAAAATTTTCAACATTTTTATTATTTAGATTCATCGACAGTGTTACTGTAGACTCTACAGAAAATTAAAAGAACTAGGGACCAAAAACTTTCAGTCAAATAAGAGGTCACACTACAGAAATATGATATTATTATGATTTGAAGTCAAAGCCACAGTAAGAGAGAGTGAAAGGCCTTCTAATGACAAAGCCAAGTCAGGTCTCCTTTGCCTGTCTTGAATAGCCCTCAGCTCTTACAGCTGAATACAAATTCTACTGGAATGCATCAGGCCTTGCAGGGCTTAAAAGGGAAAGAAGTCTCAAAAAATAAACTTAGATCTCCCAAAAATATCAAAACTGCCTCTTACAGAAAGTAAACTGCAAAAACCTTTGGTTGAAGGGAATCTTTAAAAATCAAAAATACTTATTTAACAAAACTGCCCTAATTCAGAGTGTTTATAAGAAATGCAGTTATTTACTTCATAAGGCAGAAGAACATAATAAACAAGAATTGTTGTGTTAAATATAGACAGACTGTTAGGTCAGTTGCAGTGTACCTGAGATTGCACTGTACTAGATGCGGATCAAGACCAGACTATGTAGTATGGTACTTAGAGGTGATGCTGCTCAGATCTAAGTGCTATTACAGTGAATAGTGGGATAAGATCAATACCAAGTTCAACTAATCTGCAGCTATTCTTAATTTTGTTTTCTGTTTCACCTTGATTTGCTCAGTTGGTTGTCTGATTGTCCATTAACACTGGCATGCTGGCAATTAATGTCTTGCACGTTCTCAATTATGGACATCCTGCTACACATTCCCCTCCATTTAAAGGGACAAATCACTGGGAAAATGTATGTACTTATGTAAACTAATTAAAAATAACTGCTGTCGTTAAGCCACATTAGATTGAAATGAGGGTAGCTGTTGTTATTTTAAATGTTATTCACCTTGAATGTCTGAAACGGCAGTGAAAACTCAATATGGAAAGTAATAATGATAAAAGGTAAACGTAAGTAGAATCAGATTTGAAGCATAATTGTCTCCCTGTAACTCATGGGCAGATCTACCATCGGGGTGACTTTGGTGCGTGCCCTGGTCGACTGGGCACCAATGAACTTGGGTAAAAAGTAATGCTGACATTTTTCTGTTTCGGTGATACCGTGTGCTCTTCCACACAATAGAGCTGGAGACGTTACTTGTATGTTATATTGCTGCCCCTTCTTCTAATGTACTAGTGGTATATGTGTTGTTTTTTTTTTGTATGTGGTGTGATTATTATTTCTTACTGGACTCTCTTCCTCAATTTCTTTTTCTTTCTGCTATCTTTGCTATTCTTTATTTCCTGCTGAGGCTCTCTTTATACTTGTGGGAGCAAGTAATTTCATTAATGACCCATTGGGTGTCATTGAGGAAACTGGCTGAACTGATGGTGTCTGTATGTTAATACATGATCAACCAATTTCCCCATTAAACGCTCTGCATGGCTTTGCAGCCGCACGTGCCCACACCTACATCCGCTGAGTCTGGGCCTCACCAGTTTTATTTAAAAAACTCTGCACTGCTATGGATCCCTAATGAAAGAAAAGAATAAGGAAGTTGCAAAATAATAATAATTATTATTATTATAATAACAAGCAGAGAGGATCAGTCCTTCTAGTCTGTGGTCTATGTAAATGGAAGCAGTGGGCAAGGCAGGGAAAAACAAAGAAAACATTCTTCAAATATATCCAGGGATCTCTAAATGTGTCAGTATGTGTGTTGCTATGAACATGAGTGTCTAAGGTTTAGCAAACAGTGTTTCATTTTGGAAGGAACAGAATAAAAATACAAGCTTCTAGGAATCAGGAATTATGCATTGTGACCAATCTGTGCTCCTTCACTTGTCCTGTTTATTAAATTCAAGCTTTCTTGGGGATTTATTAAGAGGCTCAATTTAGAAAACTGAACTGGCCCTTGGAGCTTTTTCCATATTTGTTTTTTATTATCTGCATAGATATTTGAATTGTGAAGTGGTAGCAAAATGTAACATAACTAGGGCATATCAGAAGCGTAGTTCCTAGATAATTGGTCTCTGTTACAAGCCAATGCAATTATATACATATGACGACTTCCAAGTGAAAGGCAAAAGAGTAAAGCTGTGGAGAGGATGTTTTTTATGAGTTGTACTGCATATAAATACTTGCTTTGCTTAAATACAATCAGTTTTCTTCATGTTTTATTTTATTTTATTTCTCAGTTAAATTTTAAAACTAGATCAATGCTGCATTAAAATCAGCATATTGCTTTTTATGTTTCGGTAATCAATGATGCAGATTTAAAAACTACAAAAAAACTGAAAAGGGCATTGGCCACTCATGTAAAAAAAATAATTTGCCTGTGAACCTTTTCCAGACTACAACTGCTACAATTTATGAGATTGCTGTAATGGCAAACAGGATGGCAGTAAGAGTTACAGGATGGTACACATGCTATATGGTATGCTACTGGCTGGACGAAAGGTTAGGGTAATTGATCCTTAGCTGGGGATGCGCTATAAAAGCCAGGCCACTAGTTGGCAGCAGCAGTACCCTGCTGTACTGATCCATTGTCCAGCAAAGACTCCTGAAACTTATAATGTTTGCTGACACCCAGTGGTACTTCCTGTCAGAGTGGAATGACGCTACTTCTCCTGGGCTATGGCGTGTAATGACCCTACCACCTCAATTAGTCAAGCTTGGATTCAGGAAATAAGCAGAAGCAGTGGCTATGCTGGTGAGGAGGAAGAGGAAGGCTAGGAATCAAAAAGAAACATTTTGTGATACTCAGGCAAAGAGTACAGATGACTAAAATAAGACTCAAGAGGTGCAAAGAGTTTGTTATTTTGTTTTCTGTTTTTACTCTGTGTGTACCTTCACCCACTCTTGTCTATTTTATGTTATTTTATGGAATATTCCTCCTAACCATTAGTTAGACTAGGGGTCTTCAAGTTTGGTCCTGGGACCTCTTGTTGCTGCAAGTTTTCATTCCAATCAATTTCACTATCAGTCATTTTTAGCTTCAATTGATCTCATTGTTTAATTAGCCTTTTCTTATTTTTGTTTTTAGATAACTGTAGCAGAACCTTTAAATTCTTAACTCTCTTTTTTCATGTTGTTATTAATTCACATTTTATGTTCCTAAGAATTATGAACGCTTTGAAGTCACTTCTGTTTTTTTTTTTTTTTCCCAGTGCCTCCTGTCTCACTGGTACTAGTAAACCCACATGTATGATATATCATTCAGCTCATCTTGATGTCTAATTATTTAAGGGATTTTGAGGTTTCCCTACTATTTTTGGTCCTCTGGACCTGAAAATCCTAATTTTTAGGTTATTTTTAGACCATATTTTATGCAGGAAATTACAGTCTTATGAACTAAAAGGTGTCTTCAGAAAAAAATGATTGGAACAACTTGATGTTGAGCATGCCACATGTACAGACTCCAGGGTTTCACCCCCAATACGATACGAGGGGTCATAATCGAGGGGATCAATAGTATAGGCTTGTGTGATAAGTGTAATTTTAATCACGATACTGATCACAAATATGATAATAATTTTGATATTTGATTCTTTTCTGGTGGTCCTAGTCCTCTAAATACCATTTCGAAAATGGGGCAAATGACAAATTTACAACATAAGTATGTGGGCTATCATTTTAGACGATTTCAAGTTCAGTGATTACGAATATGATTTTATTTTTGGGATCTAGTCCTCTATGGACCTCTACCAGAAGGTGAGAAATTACATATGTCTATTATAATGGGACATATTTACTGTAGACTTTAAACATTTTAACTGAAATTCACATTTTAATATTTAAATCATTACATTTCTTATGCACACCTCAAACAATGGGGGCTTAAGCTAATTCAGACTTTTTCAGTTAAATTTGCTCTCTGAATTCTATCTGAAAATCGACAATCAACAATACACAGAGCAGACACAAGTATAAATGACACTGAATGCTAAAAGAGCGGCAGCTACTTGTCATCCATTTATGGATTTGCAAGCAAATAATCATTTATTGTTAACATTAAAAAAGAACAAACTATTAAACAGCAAGATGAAAAACATTCACTCATTCTGACCTAACACTCACAAATGCTGGCCTCATCCAAAAATCATTTAGCATGACCAGCTTGCAATTTCTGGAAAGTGGGAAATGGCAGCTTGCTTGATTAATGGAGAAGTTCAATGATATGAAGAAATTGGTTGGGATGAACACCTGCAGCCACTGGAAGGCCCCAAGACTGAATTTGGAAATCCTCTTCGTCCAAGGGTACTCAATTACGGTCCTGGAGGTCAACAGTTGCTGTAGGTTTTCATTTTAACCAGTTTCTTTATTAGAACCTATTTATTTATCAATGAAGCACAATTATTGGGGGGCTTAGTTTTAGTCAATATGCTTGTTACAATTCTGAACCCTTAATTGCTTATTTCAGTTTTAAACTGCTGCATTTAGTCTTTAATTGTTGCATCTTTTCTTAACCAGACAACAGTTAATAAAAAGGTGCAAATGACAAGGGAATCAACAGCTCTCCAGTTAACATGTTTCCATTTAAACCTGTCTGCGTGCATCATGAAGGATCTGCATTAATAAAATGTTTTGAAGTAAATGAATGAGAAGGGAAGGACCACAAAACATATGCATAAAGTTTCCAGAAAACAAAATAAAAACGTATAATTTTTGTCTTGGAAATATGAAAACACTAATAAACCATATAATTAAATATGTAGTTTAATTATCTGTTAGGCCTGGCTTCTAATTACAAAACTGATTGGAATGAAAACCTTCTGCCACTGTACACCTCCAAAACCATAACTGAGTACCCCTGCTTTATACTGTGCCAGCATCCCTCTACATATGGAGTGTACTCCATCTTGTCATGACTTCTATTGAATCCCCCAATTTTTCATAGAAAAGTTGCAGGGGCTTGAAAGGGATGCTTTACTTCATTGTTTTGTCCCTCTGATAAGGCTTTAATAGATTGCTTTGGGACTGCCAGCTGAAACTGGCTGGTGTAGGAATGTGCAAAACACAAGTCAAGATTGGATGTTAACCTTTTTCCACTCCTTGCAGAGCTGTTTGGTAGATTAAAAATCAATGTAGTGAGATCATGACCGAAAAGATCAAAAATAGTGAGCAACAATCTGAGATCTGGGAGCACCATATATTTTATTTGTCCTCTGCAATAACATGTCTTTCTCATTGTCAGCTTACTGGGCACTAAAATGAAAAAATGTATATTAACAAACTGTATTGGGGAGGCATTTTATGGTTTTTGTTATCAGTTTTTTGGAGAGCAATAAGTAGATTGGAAGTGTGTGCTTCCACAATATGATAGAGAGACTGTGTGTGCGAGTCACAGTATGTTAGACTGGGCAAAATGCAACACAGTGTCTCTGCAGTCTCACAGTATCAGAAGTGGAGAGCTTCATTTGAAACACTAGTGAAAGGCATATTGACTAGAAAGGCTGTCCATTAAGCTCTTTAATTTAAACTGCTCTTTAAAGTGTTTGTAATCTTGTTTATTTGCTGACAGATGTAATGAACCTTTCAGTAGTCAGGCAAGTCTAAATTGTACACAGATCTTTCAATACTGAAAATCAAAATAACAAAGCCTGCCAATGTTTCACAGGCCCCATTGGTCTTATTACTCTAATTAGAAGTGTTACTTAGAGCTGTTCATATTACTTTTTTATCAGTAGTTATCATTTTGAATTACTATGAAATATTTCATAATATCTTTTCATTCTTGTGGCTCGACATTAGTAAAATTAGAAGTATTAGTGTGTCTTATAAAAATAAATTGAACTGTAATAACATTAATTTGTACAGTGGTACTGTAGTTGGTGCTAATATCTCATAGATTCAACTTTCTGTGTTTGAATGCAAATGTAAAAATTAATTGTAATTTGACTTTTGTTTTACTTTTTTGCATTTTGCCATTTTGTGTGAAATGGCTGTTTAGACCGTGTTTGGAGTAAATGAATAACACCGATTTTTGATTATTGTTTTATTGGCACTTGCGTCAATAAAGGACAGCTTTTGTTTTTGCATCTTAATTCTTGTCTCTCACTTACTGCTGGTTTCTAGTCGGTCATGAACTACAAGAAGCCCAGGTTTTAATACATCCAGGAGTTCAGAAGTAAGTCTTCCTTTTCATAGCAACCACTCCGTGTTATATTTTTGTTAAATCTTTTGTTTTATATATATATGTCTGCTTCTTTTTTTTTTAGGCTTAACAGTGTTGTAGCTAAGTAAACAAATTCAGAATGTTTATTCTTATCTTTTTCATTTGGATTTACTTTCATCTGACCTGGGGTCTTCACACTACCCCTCCTAATCAGCCTACACATATTTTCTGCAGCAGAGAGTACCTATTTCAATAGAACAAACATATATACCACCCTATTTCTCAGTGAATCTCAGCACTATCATTAACTGTGTAACTTTTTATAACAGTCGTGTAACCTGTAAAGAACGAAAAAGGGGAAAAAGAGGTGGTATTCAAGAAAGACTGAAAAAACTGCATGTTTTGACCCCCTTTACCGACTGTTATAATGGGAAATATTCAGTCTCTCTGAAATAAGGTAGATGAACTTCAAGCATGTGCACGCTTTCAGACCAATTTTCAAAATGTGTGGGTTAAGCATTTACAGAAACCTGGCTAAATGGAAACGATTCGGATGACCACTTGATGACTAATGGATTTGGTGTACCGCTTCATTTGGACAGAGACATCAACGGTAAGTCACATGGTGTCTGCCTTTATATAAATAAACAATGGTGTAAAATGGTGATGGTTAGAGAAAAAATGTGCATGAAAGATGTGGAATTTCTGTCTATCTTGCTGCACCCATTTACCTACCCAGAGAATTTCTACAGATTTTCATCATGGTCATGTATATTCACTTGAGGGCAGTGAGCGAGGACATTAACACCATCTCAGAGGCTTGAATCATTGTCACCCAACTGTCCAAATTTTATTTTGGGAGACTTTAACTGGTGTTCACTGAATAAAACACTTCGCAATTTTTGCCAATATGTCATTTGCCCAACTCGTCACAACCAAGTGCTTGGTCAATGCTACAGGAACATTATAGGTGCTTATGACTCGAAAGCAGAACTGCCTCTGGGCTCATGAGATCATTACTGTGTTCAGACACTATAAGCTGTTATATGCAGTTCTGTGAGGAGACCATAATACCCATGAAATCAGCCAAAATATACCCAAACAGCAACCATGGGTTACCAGGGATCTAAAATAATTGATAACTCACAAAACAGGGCATTTCAACATGGAAAATTAACTGAACAGATGGAATTACAGAAGGAGGTGAAATGTGAAATAAAGCAGGCAAAGCTGAATTATAAGGACAGAATAGGGAATCAACTGCGAACTGATAACCAGGGCTCATTATGAAATGGCATGAAAATGATTAATAGCCTTCATACAAAGAACAATAATCGAGTTGGACTGGAAGGAGTCCTATTCAAGGTTTGAAACACAGGATTTTGATTCAGAATTAAGTCAGCAAAAGAACAGACTAAAGACTGGCACTAGGAATTTGTCCTTTCTTTGACCAGGAAGATATCAGAAAGGTCCTTAAACAAACAAATATCAAAACAAGGTTTGGGTCAAGACAGAATTACTGTGCAGAGGAGCTCTATCCAATATTCCACTTCATATTAGAAATGTCCCTGGTTTCACAGCAAGTGCCCAGCCAATGGAAACAGGCAATTGTTATTCCATTGGCAAAAGCAAAAATAGCACACCCGAAAGCATTAAGTGACTTAAGACCAGTGGCATTAACTTTTCATATCATGAAATCCTTTGTAAAGTTAATTAAGAGACAACTACTTAACAAAACTGAGGCTCTTCTGGACCGTTACCAATCTGCATACAGAGCAAAGATGTGCTGCAGGATGCCACCGCAACACTTTTGAATTTACTTTATGAGAACTTGGAAGAATCATAAAACCATGCAAGATTGCTGTTTATAGACGTTTCGTCAGCTTTTATCATGATCCAGCCCCACATTTTAGTCGACAAAACTGTTTGATTGATTCTTTTTGGACCCTGACTTGGTGGGGTGGATTCTCGACTTTTTAACAAAGAGAACACAAAGAGAAATCATCAGTGGCTGTTTCTCCAGTAGGCTAAATACATCTGTTGGTACTCCAGGATGGTGCTGCCTAACTCCTGCTTTGTTTATCTTATATACAAAAGACTACAGGAGTTCACACAAGGATAGAAATAACCTGAATTTTGCAGATGACTCTGTCATTGGGAGTCTTTTACAAGGTAAGAAAAGACGGCCATGGACCTATTGGAGTTGAATTTGTACAATGGATTGATCACTCCAATTTATGACTAAATATTTCTAAGACAAAAGAAATGGTGGTAGATTTCAGGTGCTCCCCACCTTCCACTGTTTCAAGTTTAATTAAAGAGTGATAGTGGAAATGGTAGATCAATACAAATATCGCAGAACAATCATTGATAACAAACTAAACTTTGAGTTTAACTCAGAAACCAATTGTAAAAATGGGCAGTCATGACTTTTCTTTCCTAGGAAACTCATTTTTTTAAGTGGACAAAACCATAATGACACTCTTTTATAAGTCCTTTATTAAATCTATTGCTACATTTGCTTTTACCTGTTGGTTTGGCAACATCAGCAATAAGATATAAACCATCTTAACTTAACATTATAAAATTAGCAGTAATATTATTGGCTCACAGCAGACCTCTACCACTGAAATGTATTGCATCATGTTAAAAAGAAAAAAAAAACTTAATTCTGTCAGACAGTAGCCATCCCATTTGCTCTAAATCCCAGATGCTGTTACTAGTAGGGAAGCTGCTAAATATTAAATTCTGCATTATTATTTTGTGTAGCGTTGTAAGTAATTATTCTTCTTGTGTTGTATCTTGAGTGTGTGTTTATGCAATAGCACTGGTTGTTGAAATGTTGTGTTTTATTTTATCTGTTGGATCTTTGTAACAATTTCTTCTGTTTTCGTACTTTCCTGCTGCAAACAAATTTCCCTCTGGGATAATAAAGTCTACCTAACCTAGTCTAATTGTGTTCTTCTGACCATTATGATAGCAATATGCAGTGCAATATTCTCTAAATAATTTTTGAAAGGGTGTGGCAATACAGTTTATTCCAACACTACTTTTATACAATTAGAGGGTTTATAAGTAATGAAAAAAAGTTGGGACACATGTAGAAATTGTTTGCAACAGCTTTCAAGGCTTAATTAACTTCCACTGCTACAGAAAAGCCATATGTTGTCAGCCCATTAATTGTTCCCCAGAAAAAGTATTTTGTGTAACTCTGAAAATTGCATTATTTTCATTTTTTCTTAACCTATACTTTTTTTTTTCAATCTTTTTACCTTCTCCATTCAAATGCATTGTTATATTAGCATCATTACCAACTTTTTTTTATTTTTAGACTTCAGTTTTACTTTCTGGAATGTCTTACTTACAATCAGAGGTCCTGATGCTACTCTTTACTTGCTTTCCCTAAGCCTTCTCCCAGTGTGTTTTGTGCCTTTGGCACAGTCAGTGAGTGAGTCACCATTTTCTTATTTAGCTGTGCCTGACTGTTCTTCTTGTGGGTTTTCTACCTTTCTCTCAATGAACTAGTAGGCTTTGAGCTCTGGCTACCATGGTTGTGATTTGGTGTTCTAGATAGGAGGTTGTTTGTTCCAGGATACTTTCTAGGATGTAGCTTGGGGCTTTGCAGCAGATCAGATCTCTGATTTGAGTATTTGCTCTTGAAATATTTATCAGTCACAATGCTCCCATAGAGATAACTTTGGATTTAAAACCAAAACTACTTTGCTAGTGTGAAACTTGGCAACAACCCAATGAATATTTAAATCTTAATATATTTTCTCCCTCAGGTTACAAATACATTAATAAACCTCACTCCTCTGGTGGTAACCTCTGATGTTATTTACAGATGAAACTTATCAGTTAGTGAAACTGTTGTTCTTAGTGTAGCATAGTATCTTTTGAATGTCTTGTACTTAAAATTATTTGTGTTTCTCATGTACTCACAGTATTTATCAGTCTCATAACCCTAACTAAACTTACTGAACTCCTGGCTTTTCTCAGTCCCATGTCTTGTGCTATGTATGATCTTGTGTAGTGACTTTAATGTCCATGTTGATAACCAGGTTGTAACTATATCTTCTTGATTGTTTGAACCTCTCAAAGCAAGAGGCTGGATGAAGTGGGAGCATGCATTACAGAGAAGAGTCACATGGAATGACATTTGGCAGTGTAACACTCAAAGAATCAGGCTCTTAATTCAAGAAGTTGATAATGTCCTCCTGAGTCCATCTAACTTGTTCACATGGAGCTTAGCTGAAACACCCAGATACCCCCAGTGTTCAAACACCAGGACTATATTGAGTAGTTGCTTCAAAGCAGTGGGCTTAGCGTGTTACTGTTGGTGGCATGGCAAAGTCCTCAAATCTATTGCTGATGCTATCAACAAGAGGATAAGGGACAGCAGAAAGATCCATCCTTCATCAAAGCAGATAGGTTTTATTAAGGATGGAGAACAGATAAGCAGACGAATAGGCATTACCCAGCTGGCCTTCTATCATCAGCAAGGCGCACCATAGCTGGGTTCGTGACAATAGGGCTGCTTTAAAACTAGTAAATATACGCTCAGGCTTATGCAGGATGTAGGTGTGTGCAGTAGCATGGCAGAGCGACTCCAGGGTGCTGATTAGGGTGATCGGCTGAATATGCATTCACCTACAGACACACGTGGTTCAGTCGATTGCCTCATTAGTACTCCAGGGGTTGTAATCCGCTCTAACACACCTGCATCTCTTGAAAAGGGTATAAAGAAGCCTCAACAGGAAATGGGTGGGGGGATAGAAAAAGATTAGAATATCACTGGATCAAATTAATGTTTTGCGTACAATTTTCTTCATGTTTCTTTAATGATAAATGATTCTTAATAAATGTTTGGTCATTGTTTTCTGGCTCATTTAAAAGATCATTTGTTCTCTCTTTGACTTTCACACATACTTTGATCTGTCTTCATCTCTTAACTCCTTTGATTCAGTTTTTATTCTGATGTCTTGTGATGCCCCGGCATGCCCACAGCTTTGGCATCAATAGTCCCACGTCATCAATAGTCATGATTAGGATTGACTAGTGTAATGTGGACACAAACAAGCAAAATTGGTACAAAATGCACTAGTGCACTTTATTTGAAGCTGGCAATGTACAAACATTGCTGTGATAAAGTCTTCAATAAATAAATAAATAAACCATAAATATTCCATAAAATAGTGTGTGAAGATAAAACCAATAAATAAATCCCAATAAACAGTTTGTTAAAAAAACAGGAATAATTTTTGCAGTTTTAAAGCATGAGGTCCATTTCTGAGACTGACTGTTGAGGTTTGTCTGGGGTTTGGTTTATTTTTCAGGCCTATCACCTTTTTGTCATTTTGTGGGCTGCAATTTCCAACATCCTGCCAGTAGCCAAGAAAAACAAAAATTATATATATATGGTCAGGTCATCCACAACATTCAAACTACTGGCAGGTAAAGTGATTAATATTGATTATCTTGTTACAATTGCACCTGTAATGGGGTGAAATGTATTGGCAGCAAGTGAACAATCAAATCTTGAAGGTGTGGTGGAAGTAGGAAAAATGGGCAAGTGACTTTGACAAGGGCCAAATTGTGATGGCTAGATGACTGGGCAGAGCATCTCCAAAACAGTAGGTCTTGTGGGATGTTCCTGGTATACAGTGGTTAGTAGCTACCAAAAGTGTTGCAAGGGAGGACAACCAGTGAACTAATGACAGGGTCACTGGTGCCCAAGGCTCAATGATGTGTATGGAGAGTGAAGGCTAGCCCATCCCACAGAAGAACCCATTGGACAGAGGTTGCTAAAGAAGTTGCTAGAATGTTGAGAAGAGAATCAGAAAGTCTATCAACAATACATTCAGAAGAATCAAACAGTTGTTTAAATACAATACAACTCCTACTGTGCTTGCACAATACATTGTTACAAGACAGAACCACATTCAAATTAATCTTCTCCAACTTTTCCAACTATATGACCATTGAAGGGGACTAAGAAATCAGTACTGCAAGGTCAAAAAGAAAATCACTTGTGCAACAGAATCTGGAACATATTACTTTTTCTCTCTAGCAGAAAAAAAACATTAACAATGTGCCTGGTCCTGAAGATCACCTTCTTTGGTAAAACTGTGGTCAGATAAGAATAACTTTTCAGGACAAAAATGGAAGCTACAAAGATCTCACAAATTGTCTGCTTGCAAGTCAACCAGCACCAAAAGCATCAGGAAGGTTTAAAATATTGAGGAGCATTAGGTCCTAAACTTTTCAACCTATTCCAATACCAGCTAGTGAATGCACTGTCAAGGTTCTTCGAAGTGAAAGTGGTCACAATCAAGCTGTGCTATATATTAGACCACAAACAAGACTATGAACAAGAGCTAATTGCTAAAAGTCATGGTGATATCTCTGAAAAGACTTACTTTTTTAATATATTTACTTTAAAATTTGACAGACCATGTAAGTTTTTAAATGTAAATGGTATAGGTCAAACATAATAGTTTAATGGCATAATGCTCCATTGTTTTTCTCTGTCTTTATTTTGATCTGTACAGCGTATCTTACAAATTTATATATGTATTAATTTCTTTACTCATTTATTTTTCAGCTCCATGAATATAAGCCTAAATCTTTCAAGAAGAATGACATCAGTCAGATTATCGATATTCATCACCTAATTTAAGTTGATTTTCCTTGTGACTTCAAATTTCAAACTTAAGGCAGCAAACTGCCACAACTAATTGTCTATATTAATTTTAATGTTACTTATTAAAAATAACTTACACAGACTGAAACATTTTTTCAATGTAAATACTTATAAAACAACTTATCTTTGAAAACAGTCATCAGTCAGTCATTGTCCAACACGCTATATCCAATTATTGCTAATTCTTAGTAAAGTCTGCTGATGTAGTTATGATATCACCACATGAAAAAAGGTACATTAATGAGTTTGACGTTTAAAAATATAATGGGGTTTGTGCATTTAAAGCAAACAAATATTTTAACCAACCACAATTTCCTGTACTATACTGGTTATTTTTAAATCAACTCCAGTATCAAATTTTAATTTTACATTCAAGAAGTGGCTGCAGAGAAATGCTAGACACAACATAGAACAAGGCACAAGGTAACGATTAATATTTTGTACTTTTGCTGCAAGTACATGTACGCAAAACTAACCATTATACTGACAATTTGAAGGTTCAAATAAACTATAAATCAATATATAAGTCTAAGTTTATTAACTTCAAACTATATTTTTTTTTAAGTTCAGTACATATTTTGGGTAAACAATGTGGCTTCGTGGCTAAAGCCCTTTGCTTCAAAGCAGGACGTTCCCAGTTCTTTCCCTTTAAATATTTGTCCATCTATAAGAAACGTAATGTACAGGTACCCTGTTGTTATATTACTGTAGAGCCAATTTATTAATATTTAGTAAGGAAAGACAATATGTACTGTTACTCATGCAGACACAACCGCCTAATGAGCCACCAAGTGAAACACAGCACTTAAATGTAGGATTATCAGCTGTCTCTGGTAATAAGACATTTACATGTGTGTTGCTTTCTACAGCAAGTATACATGAAAATATGTTGGTACACAGGACATCTTCAGACATTGTTGATCCAGAGCATGTCTTGTGCTGATATTTAATAGGTGTGATCAACTTTAGGAATAGTGTTTCTGAAAATTGGTAACTTTGAAATCTTTCTATGGTATCAAATATTTTTTACTTGTCCACATTGGATAGATTTACATAGTCACTAATGATGGAAACATTTCAAGGGAATCAGAAGACAAAGAGCTCAATCAATCCTTAAAATCTGACACAGCCACCAAGTTAAAATTTTCAATGTCAAATCTGTAACTCTTAACATTTTGTTTTTAGTAAGGAATTCTCATCATTTTTTATTTTAGTGTCCAGAATATTCTGCATTTATCACACAGAGAAATCAATATGGTTGAAGCTGTTTGCTTTAATATCACTGGACAAAATGGTTAGGACAGAGATTTTCAAGTAATGAGGAGGCTAAATGTCTCTGTTAAAAAATGACTTGACATCAAATTTACTGATGATGATGGGAATTCTGAAGGTTCTATAGATTTAGGAGAATTTTTCAGGTTAGCGCTTCAGCTTATTAGAGAGAGCCCTATTTGCACAGGTCCAGATAAGCAGTGAAGTCTGTCATGTCACACACCATGTAAGCTTTGTGGTCCAAAACAGGAGTTTTGTTTTTTTCATTCTATCTCCTTGTCATAATCTGCTATACTGGTTTAAACTGAGCTTTTCTTTGTCTAAATGTTTTCTCATCTTCTTTGTACAGTAGCTTTAAGGGAAAACAGGTATTTCTGTTTTAATTAATAGCAATCAGTATGTTGCATGGAGGACCATTTCTTTGCTCGAGTGTTACACCATGCCATATTTTTGGGTTCATAAAACATACAGGCAGATATTGACGATATAAGTGACCATAAAATAAAATGCCTACTGTCAGTAAGGTACGCAAAGTTTTTTTTAAATTTTTTTGTTCTTGATATCAAGTGTTTCTAGTGATTACTACATTTTACTTTTCTTTATAACATGTAGATTGCAAAACCAGAACGTCTACAGGAACTAATGACAGAAGTTGAAAAATGCATTCATCTTCAGACACTAGCTGAATGCTTATGGAATATTACTATATGCAAGAGAAAGGATGTGCTGCAAGATGTAATCAACTGGTATATCCTACACAGAACAATAGCACCATTTGAAAGTTAGTATAATCAATTACAAAAATTCCTACTTCTTTATAGAATATTTTGAAACAATTACTAATTAACTCTCTCTCTCTCTCTCTCTCTCTCTCTCTCTCTCTCTCTCTCTCTCTCTATATATATATATATATATATATATATATATATATATATATATATAT
>JANRMT010062795.1:4055685-4068631 GCA_026402145.1 Polypterus bichir lapradei
TATATATATATATATATATATATATATATATATATATATATATATATGCTTACTTAATCTTTTAAGTAAAGGTAATCAAATCAAATGCTGTTGTTGTCTTGTAGATCTAGTACCTTGTATGAATTACTGTGTACACTTATCATGTTTACTCTGGGTATTACAATTACAAATATTTGCATTCTAGTTTTATCGACAAGCCTAGATCTATCCACAGTACAAAAGACTACTGGTCTATGCGAATGTCACTTCCTCTAAATGATGCTGCTGCTGTAAGCATTGACCATTTGTGTCCATATAATTCAAAAGACAAGTTCTGAAAATAACTGGATGAATAAAGAGAACAGATATTTGATTTGTTGTAGAGTTCTAGATTCACATTGTTCATTTGGACTTCTTGATGCAGTAAGTGCTTACCTAGTCATATTCAAGCTTATTTTCACAAATACCAACCTGAAGTTGACAGCAAAAATGATAGAACAGCTATTGAAAGAAAATCGATTGGAGCGAGGGAGCAGCCAATATGAACAACAAAATGAAACTGTCAGCTATTGAAGACATTATCTACTGGATGCAGAAGGTATGGTTTCATGATGATTTTCAGATGTTTTATGGACAGCCAGGCTAGGTTTTCTAGATAGGCGTTACATTATGTTTCAGGGGTGTCAAACTCAGATCTTGGAGGGCCAAAGTGGCTACAGGTCAGTAACACATTACTTCTGTAATTTTTACTTAAGTGTTACATTAAATTTAAGTGCATATGCCTTAACTATGCCTTACATTTGAATGGCCTATTTATTTATTTTCCTTTAACTGGCAGGGAAACAGCTATAAAGCAAGCCAACAGATAACAAACTAGTTCAGTGGCTACAAATGCTCCTTAAGAAGCACCATTTTCCCTCTATTCAATTTCCTATTTAGCTGTTAATTAAACACATTATTTCCGTGGCTTGTTAGTACTCTAATTCTGTTACATCAATTATACAAATATTTTGTGTACCTCAGCATATCAGTATTTATCAGACCTTCATTTTTTCTTTTAAGATTTTTTAATGGGACAGATTTGTATGAAAAACACAGGTTTCAAAGAAATCTAAGTTACTCGGGTCATGTTTTGGCTTGCTTTGCATCTCATTACTGTTTGGCTGCTTGATTCAAAAAGAAATGGAGCAACTACAATGGATATCAATTAAAAGGCAACATAGTTTGTTCCATTATAATTAATACTTGGTTAATAATGGAGAAAGTGGCTGGAATGAAAACCTGCATCCTCTGTGGCCCTCCAGGAACTGAGTTTGAAATCGCTGCTATTTATAAAAGCAATCATATTCGGTGTGTTTAAGCAGTTTGATGTTTTCTAACAAAAATGTCCTTATTTAGGTACTATAAATTGCAAAAGTGTAGGCTTGCTTTGTTAGGCTGGGTCATTATTATTAAAAAGAAAAGGCAGCGGAAGATTTTACATATCCATATTCTTTTTATAGTGGCACTATAAAAGCCAAATCCACCCAAGGCCTGTTATACCCCTAAGTCGTTAGATTTCAAGCATTTTCTTTGACATATAGGAGGTGGTAAATATTATTTAAGATGCCTCATGTCTGCTCTCTTTTCTTTTGTCTATTCAGATGTAATCGACCTAATCAGACGTGTTATGTAACAAAACATTTTTATAGCATTTAATTTTGTCCTTCCCAGTGTGAATTTTTGAAATCACACTTGAAGAAATCCTTATACAGTAATCCCTCCTCCATCGCGGGGGTTGCGTTCCAGACCCCCCCGCGATAGGTGAAAATCCGCGAAGTAGAAACCATATGTTTGTATGGTTATTTTTATATATTTTAAGCCCTTATAAACTCTCCCGCACTGTTTATAAATATTCCCCGCAGCGTTATACAGCATAATCCCTTTGTATTCTCTTAGATATTAGGTAAGATTCATTGAAATTATGTATATAAACACACACTGTTTATATACAGTAAAACCTAAATATTATTTTAAAGATATTGAGTGTCTCCGATATCACATATGTTACAGCCATTACGATAGACAGGTCACCAGCAATAAATACGTACAATGCAAGAAAAATAGTATACAGTAAATGTATTAATTATTTATGGTTACTCACCAACAATGACACGATGACTTGTCCTATAACAATGAGTTTAATTTTACTGCACAACAAAGGAGAGCGTTACAGCCCTTGTAAAGGAGCCACTTCAGGCGATTGTGTAGCACTGCCGTTGTTCTTCTTCTGGCAGTCTTCAATCCAAATCCCTAAAGCAGATTCCATCCAGACTACTGCCTTATTACATCCACTTACAACTCGTTTTGCACCCTGGTTAAAAGGACGCTGCAGCCGTAGATCTTATATTCCTTTCCTACTTTTTAAATAAAAAGAATCGTAGCCCTCAACAAATCCAAAACGTTTACCTTTTCGGCAATCGTTAACATCTTCTTCTTGCGCTTGGGCACGGCACCTGAAGCAGTAGCAGATTGTTTTGGAGCCATAATGAAGGGCTTGACTATGCACAAAGATAAACACTAAAGAGCACAACTCTTTACACAGCGAAGCACGTTGATGCTGAATGAGCGAGATGAGACTTCCTGGTTAACACTGCATAGCTCCTGCGTGCTCTGATTGGTTAGCTTCTCAGTCAGGAGAACTTAACTGCGTGCTCTGATTGGTTAGCTTCTCAGCCATCCGCCAATAGCGTCCCTTGTATGAAATCAACTGGGCAAACCAACTGAGGAAGCATATACAGGAAGTAAAAAGACACATTGTCCGCAGAACCCGCGAAGCAGCGAAAAATCCGCGTTATATATTTAGTTATGCTTTCATATAAAATCCGCGATAGAGTGAAGCCGCGAAAGTCGAAGCGCGATATAGCGAGGGATTACTGTATTTGCAAAAAGAAGTGATTGTGTACCAGCACTAGGATTTGGCCCATCTCCTACTTTGGAATTTCTTCATGATGACTTCAAGTTCCCACAAGCAAGCACTTGCACATTAAGAATTCCATGTAAGGGTCCTTACAACTCTTTCAAAAGGGACACGAATTTCAGGATACAAACCTCTCCTGAGTTTGGCCTAATTTTAGTTTATAAATGTTTAGGTACAGAAGTAATTTTTCAAAACTGGGAAGGCATTTTATAGTATTTTGCCGTAGCATTTTATTTTTGCAGATGTTTAACTTTCTATACTGTATTTCCAAAAAAAAATGTTGCATTAAATGATGCAAAATTCTATAAACTTATATTTTTATTGGTTAATCACAGTTCTCTTTACAGGAGTAATTCTATTATTTTAAAAACAAGAATGTTTCATTTTGTGTTGGTTGCATCAGTAAGTAAATTTGCATATCTTATGATATTTTAAAAGTAAAACATTACAATAAACAAATTCTGTTTCTTGAATGAATTTTTGCCTTTAGTAGATTTTGTTATGACCAGACAGCTTCAATCAAAAATAACACTAAAACAGGTGCTCCCTTCTCATTGGGTCAATGGTCTACTGTTGCCACTATTTCATGATGAGGAATAGGTCCATCCCAGCCAATATCCTGTGAAATCCATTTAATTAAAAAAGTGAAAGGAAAAATAACTGTACAGGTGGGTGGTGTCTGTCTATACTAAAGATTATGCTTTTTTAACTTTTTCTACAGTTAAAAAATCAGTTTTACATGCAGTTGTAAAAAGAACTTACCAGGTTTTAACATTTCAGATGCAGTTGCTTGTTTATTATAATTGGAGAGAAAGCCTTGAATCAAAAGTTGTTATGGTGATCTCATTTGCTCTGCCTATTCCAACCTCTAGCAAACATCTCAAGGTGCTGATTGACTCTTGGGATCAAAACATAGTGCAGGCATATGAGGTGAAGCTCATTGTCAGGGTCCAAAGCTTGCACTTCTCAGAGGTACTGGAATGCTGAATAGTAATTACTGGTAGCTGTAAACCACATGTCTCACTATAAATGCTTTATCCTCGGATTGAGAATGCTTCTACCTGCAATATGGCCAATGCTGTCTTATAAAAAGATTTAAAAAAAACGCTAGTGAATTCATTCATGTTAACATTACAAGAACATATTTTTAACAGAATAAAGTGTAAAATATGTTATAAAATATGTAAAACTGTCTAGGCCACAGAGAGGGAGCTCTAGCATAAATCAAGCAACTGCAATATTTTCTAAACCTTTGTAAATTCTGACAAATCAAATGCGTTCACAGCCTCAACAAAATTCCTCAGAACTGTACAAGCCTTGGTGTTATTGCAGGCCTTTCCATCAAGAAAAAAAGCAACCATTTCATAATGCCATATTCTAAAATTTAAATCAAATACCACAGACAAGTACTATTAAAATGACATATGATTCAATAGATGCTGTACAGTACTGGTTACTTACTGAATTAACTTATGGTTACCATTACTATGCCACAGCGCTAGAGGTGATGTGACACTATAACACATTCGCTGAACAGTATTAATGCCGAGACTATGGAGAAATGAGCCAATTGGTTCAGCAGCTCTCACTGCTGCCCATACTTTTTTCTGCTGCCCTATAATTTTTAGAGATAGTGTGTAATTAATAATATACTTCATATTTACTATGACACACATGTGTGTTTCAGGATTACACAATCCACTGTAAAGAGTATTATAACATATTGTATGTAAACTGACAGCAATATATAAATACTCACACACCTTTCCTCTGCCGGCATTTGTGTAAGGTCAATCAATCAATCAATCAATCATTTGTTTATAAAGCACTTTAAAACAACAGAGTTGAGGCCAAAGTGCTGAACAAGGATGATTACCAATAAATATAAAAATAATGACAGGAACAAATACAAAAATTGAAACAGCACAAGGGAGGACAATGAAATATCAAGGTGAATTGAAAGCCAAACAATAAAAATGAACTTTGAGACAAGATTTAAAAATAAGTAATGATGGAGCCGTGCTTATATTTAAAGGTAACTCGTTCCATAATTTCAGAGCCAGGAGAGAAAACACTCGGTTGACTCTTAGTTTTAGTTTGGCCCTTTGTGTTGCCAGCAAGATCTGGTCAGCAGATCTCAGAGAACTAGCAGAAATGTAGGTGGTAATCAGGTCAGATAAATTGCCAAGGGGCCAAACCTTTTAAAATTTTAAAAGTAATTGTAATAATCTTAAAATTAATTATATGCTTAATAAAAAGCCAATGCAATGCCTTGAATATTGGGATAATATGATCATGTGTTTTAGACTCCGTAAATAGATGGGAAGTGGCATTCTGAACTGATTGGAGGTGGGAGTGAGAAGCCTTTCTAACTCCAAAATAAAAGGCATTATAATAGTCAAGGCGTGATGACATAAAAGTATGTATAACATTCTCAAAATCCTCAAAAGACAAAAAAGCCTTTGCCTTGGATAGGAGTCTCAGCTGGAACAAACTCCCCATCCATAATTAGTCCCAGGTTCTTAACAGACGTCTTCACAAAAGGTTCCAATGGGTCAAAACTACAAGGAAGAACACTGAAAGTCACAATTGGCAGAAATATAAGAACCTCTGTTTTATTTCCATTTAATAAATGTATGGCCATCCATGCTTTAATGTCCTCCAAACAATGTAACAATTTTACCTGATTATTGTTTTTGCAGTTTATAAGCAAATAAATTTTAGTATCGTCGGCACAGCAGTGAAAAGAAATGCCATGTTTACTTAAAATGGACCCTAAAGGGAGAATATATAAAAAAGAGGAGAAGGTCCAAAATTGAACCTTGAGAAATAGCCACAAATAAATGGTCCTGAGGACAATGTACAATCACCAATGGTAACAGAAAAAACTTCTGTTACACAGCTATATTTTAAACCAGTCTAGTGCAGAGCCCTTAAGGCCAATATAATGCTCCAAATGAGAGATCAATATGCTATGATCAACCATACCAAAGGCTGCTGTTAGTTCTAAAAGAACAAGAATCACAAAATCACCAGAGTCAGTAATTAAAAGAAGATCTTAAAAACTTTTAAAAGGGCAGACTGTTTACTATGAAGAGGTTTAAAGCCCAAATGAAGTGGTTTAAGGATGCAGTGGATATCTAAAAAAGATTGCAACCATTTTTTCTAAAAGTTTTGAGAGAAATGGAAGTTTAGAAATAGGTCTAAAATTGGAAGGATATATCCAAGTTAGGTTTTTTAATAATTGGTTGTAGTAATGCATGCTTAAACTGATTAGGAACAGTCACAGAAGTCAAAATGCTATTCTTTTATAACTTGAATAGCAAAATACCCACGCTTCCAGGGGAGAAGTAATGTGTTAAAGAAGTTATGAAAAAGAAAAGGAAACATTTTAAAAATAACGTAACATGATTGTCAATGTAATTGTTTTGTGACTGTTATGAGTGTTGCTGTCATCAAGGATTTGATTATCATTATTTCTTTCAATCAGGTTCGTATTTGGAGGATGTGTTGTGTTCAAGTTATATTCCGTGTTTGTCAACCATTGTAAAGATAACAGGTTTCATTCATCAAAGTGTTCACTACCCAAATCGGTACTCGTGAATCTAAGATGTTTAACAGGCATTCCTGGTATTAAGTTGTGGATTTGCCTGCAAATATTTAGCGGCAGCGTGTCTGTGAACTTAATTTAAACTTAAGCTTTACACCTTGCTTTCCTATTGATATGTCTACAAAGGCTTGTTCAGATTCAGAGGGTTGTTCCTTTCTTACTGCATCAATAAACAGCTTGTCTTCCTCATTATCTGAGACATCACACACTGCATGCACGGGTTTACCTTTCCCAGTCCTGCAAACTTTAGCGAAGTGGTTCAATTTACCACATTTTTTAAACTGTCTTTAGCTGGACATTGACTTTTTCCACCGTGTGCTTTGTTTCCACAGTACCTGCACTTATGAATATTCTTGTATGCATCACACACTTCATATTCTTTTGTTGCCTTCTCAATTGTGTAATGCGTTTTTTGTTCAGCGCTCTTTGGAACTCTTGCTTTTTGTGTGCGTACTGCATTCACAGTCAGTTCACATGAGCCACTCGGAGTACATGCATCGAAGTTTCTCAGCTGTGGTTGTGCTATTTCATGCAATCTTGCGATGTCCACGGCTTTATTTAATATTAGCTCAGACCCGGCATTTAAAAGTTTTTCTTGCACTTTCGCTGAGTTTATGCCAAACACTATTCTATCCCTGACCATCTCATCTTCGTTTGCATAAGCACAGTCCTTCACCAGCAATTTTAACTCCTTTAGAAAGTGATCAAAAGTCTCATTTATACCCTGCATCTTCTCATTAAACTTGTATCTCGCGAATATCTCGTGCAATGTTGCGATGTCCACGGCTTTATTTAATGTTAGCTCAGACCCGGCACTTAAAAGTTTCTCTTGCACTTTCGCTGAGTTTGTGTCAAACATTATTCTATCCCTGACCATCTCATCTTCATTTGCACTGTCTTCCTTTAGCTGGACATTGACTTTTTCCACCGTGTGCTTTGTTTCCGCAGTAGCTGCACTTATGAATATGCTTGTATGCGTCACTCGCTTCATATTCTTTTGCTGCCTTCTCAATTGTGTAATGCGTTTTTTGTTCAGCACTCTTTGGACCTTTTGCTTGTTGTCCGCGTACTGCGTTCACAGTCAGTTCACGTGAGCCGCTCGGAGTATATGCATCGAAGGTTTGCTATCTCGTGCAATCTTGCGATGTCCACGGCTTTATTTAATGTTAGCTCAGACTGGGCACTTAAAAGTTTCTCTCGCACTTTTGCTGAGTTTGTGCCAAACACTGTTCTATCCCTGACCATCTCATCTTCGTTTGCATAAGCACAGTCCTTCACCAGCAATTTTAACTCCGTTACAAAGTGATCAAAAGTCTCGTTTATACCTTGTGTCTTCTCATTAAACTTGTATCTTGTGAAAATCGTATTCGTCTTAGGCATGACAAACGCCTCGTAGCGGCAGCGTGTCTATTGGATTATTGCTGACGGACGGCCTTATATGGGCAGGCACTCAATTACGTGGGAGGCGTGGGTATGGGGGATGCAATATAGGCAGGCAGCCAACTACGTGGGAGGCGTGTTGATGGATAATGCAACTCCGCCTCACACGGCGACAGAGCTGCAGGCTATGGCCGTGTATGTGTACAAAAGCAGGTTCCAGTTATAACCTTTACGCGTAGAATTTCAAAATGAAACCTGCTTAACTTTTGTAAGTAAGCTGTAAGGAATGAGCCTGCCAAATTTCAGCATTCTACCTACACGGGAAGTTGGAGAATTAGTGATGAGACAGTGAGCCAGTCAGTCAGTCAGTCAGTCAGTCAGTCAGTGAGGGCTTTGCCTTTTATTAGTATAGATACTTGGACTAATAGTCTCAAAACTATCTATAATAAGACAAGGAGGAACATCAGTAGGACCATCAATTACTTTCAAATGACTAATTACACTATAAATAAAGGAGAGAGACATTGGCTCAAACCTTGTAAACAAAGCTTAAAGAGAGACAGGAATTGATGGATCATAAGAGGAAGGTATAATATGCGCTCAAATCACTTTAGCCTTATTCACCAAATAGTGCAAGAATTCCTTACAGGTGTCATTGGAGGGTTCTTGCTTATGAATCTGAACAGAATTATGGGCAGCACTGAAAGTGTTAAAGAGTATAACAAGGTTATGGCAGTTCTTAGTAACAATAATGGAAAAGACTTTTCTGCCTTAACAGTTGACTGGTACCTGACCCAGCTCCCTTTCAACATGTCAAAAAATATCTGAAGATTAGCCATCTTCTATTTCTTCTCAGCTCTTCTGCATTCACATCTGGCTGAATGAGTAGTATCATTCAGCCAGGGTTCAAAGTTTAACTTAGGTGGCAGGAGTTCCTCAGTATTATGAGAAGATGGATCCAGCAACAAGGTAGCATCTTCAAAAGCAGCTCTACAATCCATAGCCATGGAGAGGTAATTCTCCGCTGGCAACATGCAAAGGCCAGCAAATTTAGGCAAATAGTGATTCATAGTAACTTTAAATAAAACAGGCACATGATCAGAAAACACTGCATCACTTAAATCCATATTAGAAACGGACAGACCATATGAAAGAACTAAATCAAGTATATGGCCCGATTTATGCCTAGGATCAATAACAAATTGAACTAAACTAAAATAATAGATAAGCTTTAAAAAGTTGCTAATCAATGGCTTATTAGGACAACACACATAAACATTGAAATCCCCCACAACAAGGACACAAACATTTTAACATAAGAACAGATAAAACTCATTAAAATCCTTATGATGTTTAGGTAGGTGGTAAATCACCGCACAAACTATAGGGTCAGTTATTTCCAGCTCAAGAATATTTAGTTCAAAGCAGGAATACATAACCCAAGACTACTGCTGGCATTTAAGGTTTTTTCTGACGATGGAGGCAATTCCACCTCCTCGACCCAATGTTCTTGATGTATTACAATAAAAACAGCATCCAGGTTTCAGTCGTACAAAGTAAATCCAGTCTGCAGGATGTAAAAAAGTAATTCAAAATAACGAACATACATTCACCAGCACAATCTTTGTTGTAACCAGGCTGCTTGCTGAGCAGGGAGCATGACCAATAGGTCAGAGGTTGTGGTGATTTACCCTGCCATACTAAGGTCAGGGCTAAAAACACCAGATAGGCATTGACTGCAGTTGTAACAAAGTTCCAAGGAATGATACAGAAGGCACCACTGCCAAGGTAGATTTCAATCCAACCAACAGGCTGCTATGCTTTCTTTGGTGGCAGCGATGGCCCTGATGCTTCATCCAGAATGTCACTGATGAAAACTGTGATGAATACTTTACCCCTAGATTAAACTTAGTTAAACTTTTCATGGTAATTCCAATAGAAAGTAAAGTTTAGCAATCATAGACAAATACAGAGTTGATTATTCACATAGTATGTAATAAAAACCAGAAAAGAACAAACAACAACAACAACAGAGACCGAAGGCAAGCCACACACACTGGTGCCATCTTGTTCATTGAAGGTAAGGTGCATTATAAGAGTCTGTTTCCATAGCAACACCAGTAAACAAATGAAGACTTTCATGTCGTCATACTGAATGAGCTGTCCCGCATTAGGAGTCTTCATGCTCTGCAAGTGAATGTACATGTCTCCCCACTACCCAGTTTTGGTGGCATAAGGGAGACATACATAATGTTGTACGGTTAATTGGTATATATATTTGTATATACTGTATATAGTTATAGTTCATTTTGTACTCAGACACTTAGTTTTATACTTTTTATTCTATTAGTTGTTATGGCTTGTAGCACTGTGGTATTACTGTGAAAAGTGTGCTATAAACATTATTAGGCTCAACTGAAGTCAATTTTCTTTATGATCTTAGCACAGATCCTAAAACCTCAGTTGGTTTTACATCCTTCAAGATCTAAATGCTAAATATGAAAAATGAGTAAAATACAAATACATTATTAATTTAGTAGGTTCCTGGATCATATTTTTCATCCTATGTTTCACAACCTATGTCTCTGGCTTATATATCCATTATAGTAAAAGTGTTTGATTGGTAACTTTAACATATGTTTGTAAAAAAGTTAGCCTTGCTTACATTAATACTACATAATGTACTATTGAGATTCGCAGCTAAAAGAAATTGTAGGTGTCAGGTATAATTCCTCTTGACATTAGTAACAATGGGCTTTATGGATTTACTTAGTAGCAAATTACACAATATAGGATTTCAGGCTGACACCTCAGCCTTCACTGCTAATCCTATTACATTGCAATACTCTTTTGCACATTCTGTGCTGCTTTTGTAACATTAAACCAACTATAGCAAAAGGAATTTTAATACTAATTCTGAACAGAACAGGGAAGTTTACTACTAATTCCCAACTGTCACTTTGACTCAACAAAAGCACAACTGATGAAAAAGTCAGTTCTTCGTGGGTTTATTATTAAAGTAATGCATATCTATCAGTTAATACTGATACTTACTTATTTTATATAAATACTGCAAGATGTGCTTAAAATAATTCATATATACATTTTAATGTTGTTAAAACGAAAAGACCAGTTTCAGATAGGTCTTTAGTCTATAAAGTATTAGTATAAAAAATGACATGACAGACAACATAAAATAAGTTTCATCTTGAATCCAAGGCAAAAGGTGCAAGAATATTTAACCTACATTTTATTTCACAGAGCTGCAGTTGGTTGAGAAATATATAAGCCTGTGAAATACTATTTTGACCCAGAAAGCATCATATTGGTGGTCAGGGTTCATCACAATGGGATCTTAATGATCAATGTGAGCTTATGGAACTTGAATCTACACGATTTAAAATAAGCAGTCTGTAAGAAAATCACACAATCAGTATTCTTCTACTGTGCCTCAGTGATTCACTCAAACATGCTCTATCCAGTTTGTAGTCCTTACTCTGCTAAGATCCTCTGCACTAGCTTCACAAAGCTACAAGATGAGTTCATCAGTTTCATAGTACACTTGTAAAAGTTAGGCATCCACCCATACCTGCATCCATTTTCCCTCACTACTTGATCCATTACAGAGTAGAAAACGCCCTGATAACCCCACTTCTCAAAAAAACAACACTTAATCCTTTCCAAGTTAACAACTATAGGCCTGTCTCTCTCCTGTTCTATCTTTCCAAAACACTTGAACGGGCTATTTCTAACCAGATCTATTCCTTCCTTGTACAGAATGAATTGCTTGAGACTAACCAGTCTAGCTTCAAGAGGAGCTGCTCGAATGAGACAGCTCTACTGACTGTGGTCGACAAGCTTCACCGTGGTAGAGCTACCAACATGTCTTCAGTCCTGGTTCTGCTAGATTTCTCTTCTGGCTTTGACATGGTCAACCACAACATCCTTCTTGCTACCCTCTGTTACCTTGCAATCACTGGAACTGCTCTCAGATGGTCTAAGTCCTACATCTCGGGCAGATTGTACAGTGTGTCCTGGCAAGGGGAGTTGTCAAAGGCACACCAGACGTGCACTGGTGTACCCCAAGGATTGGTGCTGATCCTTTACTCTTCTTTCTGTACACTATCTTGCTGGGCTCCATCATCCAGTTCCATGGGTTTTCTTATCAGTGCTATGCTGAAGATACACAGCTATACCTGTCGTTCTGACCGGAGTATAATGCGGTATCACCTGGATGAAGGACCACCATCTACAGCTCAACCTGACCAAAACTGAGCTTCTTGTGATCCCGGCCAGCCAGTCTACTCATCCCCCCATCTCTGTACTGCTTGGCTCACTGTTTCTAACACCTGCCAAGCCAGTATGCAACCTTGGGGTGGTAACTGATGAGCAGCTATCTTTTTCAGATCACATTTCTTCCGTTTCTCATTCATGCAAGTTCATGCTGTGCAACATCTTCAAGATCAGACCTTATCTAACAGAGTATGCAGCACAACTTCTGGTCCAGGCTTTGGTCTTGTCATGTCTGGGCTACTGCAACTTGCTTCTGGCAAAAGCACCCACATGTGCTAATAAGCTGTAGCAGATGAGCGTAAAGTAAATAGGAACTGTGGGTAAAGATTCCTATTTAAAGATAATCATTATATTCCCAATTTCTCTGAATGTTGTAATTATGCCTAAGTTTTCAATTTATTTTATTAATTTAAATGACATTGTATATATTTTGGTAAAAATAATTATATGTAGAATGTCACCATCATCAAAAGGTACACATTTAGCTGGTAGTTTAAATAAAATCTATGAAAATTAACCATAGTTTTAGCAACAACATAAATGTGTCTTTATTTTCTTTAGAGAAACATTAAAAGCACTAAGTAAAGACTACTAATACAGCCCGACTCCTACTTGTTTTCTTATATGGCACCCCTCAAGAGCATATTTTTCTGATACAGCATTATGTTGCTATAACTCAACATTCTCAAATTGTGAATTTGAGGTCCTAAATATTGTGCTGTTCC
>JANRMT010062795.1:4072031-4156750 GCA_026402145.1 Polypterus bichir lapradei
GGCCGGAAACCCCAACCCTTTATGCTGTGTCTTTCATTTCTTTTACAATAGGTATGTAACAGATATAAGAAAATCATTTTTGGGTGGCGTACTCCATTAAAATGGCAGGATGCAATAACATAACTTGTGTCATTTACCAGCTATGAGCACGGAATAAACAACACGGCTGCTGCCATCAAAACAAACCGAAATGTGATGGCACCTCTGGCAAATCAAATCCAAAATGGCACTGTAATGACTATCGTAATGTTAAAGTAAAGAAAGCAATGGAAATAAATGCATAAAATTTTCAGAAACTTAAAGAGAGAGATCACAACTTAGGATACAAGTGGATAAAATTCAAGTGGAGATGGGTGGATAGTGGACAAAGATTCAGTGGGCAGGAGAAAGGCCTAAGCTTGGTGGAAAAGGAGCTACAGTCTTATTTTACATTATTATCAGGAAGCTATGTGTGATAGACAACCTGTGAGGCAGACAGGAGATTCAAGCCCTGTCAGGATTTACATTGTATGTATTTTATTTAATCCCTTATTTCAATCCTTTTGTGGTACACTTAAAGGTTTTTTAAATCAAATCAGTCATCAGCTGAGAAAATGAGACACGATTAGTCATGTTACAGTATAGACTCAGTGAACTTATTAAAATTAATATTCTATCTGTGAGTCCCTCACAGTAGCTATCATTTTGGGAACTGGTGGTCACATTGGTGTTTTAAAGGAAGTATTAACTTAATTAAACCTGCAGTGCATTTGTCGAGCACTTGTATGCATAATAAGCTTAGACATAGTTTGACATTTTGACATATTTCTTTAGTAAGTGCTATGAGAAAAAAATGCAACTTTACATATTCAGAATTCAAAGCAACACCACAATGCTATGCAGATTAGCATTCTGGAGTTAGAAGCCTTAACTGAAAATAGAAAGAAAATACTGAGAAATGCACTAGGCATCAAAACATCAGAAACAAAATATTGGATATAATTATTAAAAAATAATAATAATAAAGTAAATAATAATAATAATAATAAAAAAGACATTTATTAACAAAAGAGTACACTTGACATTATGAAGCAGCAGTACCTGTTTTGTCCATTCTTGCTGATACTCAGCACACTAAAGTGTGTGATTAGAAAGTTATGTTAAACTGAGGACAGCTTCTTAGGGGAGTGTATAATCCTAATGTAATTACGACACAAATGGAAATATTACACATTACATTGTAAATCCAGGCAGCAAAATGCTGCAGTTGTCAGATAGCCTGCTTCACAGCCCCAGCAGCCAAGATTCAATTTCCTGTCCAGTCACAATCAATGTGGAGTCTGTACCTTGACTCCATGTCCTCTTGTACATTCTACACATACTCTTGTTTCGTTTCTTTTTAAGGCTTGAATGTTAGGTTAACTGATACCATTACATATGTCAAATATGAGTAGGTATGGGTGTGTGGTACAGACTGGTTTCAAGCACAGATCTCGCATTGACCTCAATGCTCTCAGAAAGCATTTTGCTTTAGACAGCCATAAAAGATAAAGCAGACTCAGAAAAACAGATGGGTCATGACTGAAACTGAAACCAGAAAACTCTTTTTTTTTAAAATGTCTTATTATTTCCATTAACATCTATCAGTTTCCACTTAGCACTAATATTCTAGTATGTCAACATTAAGCTTGATCCCATCACTATTAAACTTCTTTGCAGCCTTCATGTAGCAAGCAAAGCAGATTTGTAGGCTTCAAAGTGTGAGTGCTCTATGCAAAAAATGGAAGGCTGGATTTTACTGTTAACAATTGCTCGACACACTTCTGCTCAGAATTTATAAATATTTGCCTGGATTCGAGCATGAAAATATGTGCATGACAAATAAACAGGAAAATTCATTCGACACATAAAAAAAAGGTTTGTAAAGCCAGGAATATGCAAACTTCTGCACAGTATACTGCTTATAAATCACAATCACATTGTGAATTTGCATGTGTATCTATGCACCCCACCAACACTGCACTTAAACATTTCATCATGGCTTCCAATACAGAAGCCATGATGAAATGAAACTTGTCTGAGATATTTTGACCTGTTAGACTGTTCCCTGGCAGCCAAAGTAAACGAACAAAAAACCAAAAAAGTTGTTCAGTGCACATATGCAGCATTGGTCCTCTTAAAATAGAGCTAAAATACAGTCTGTACATCACAATAACTTCCAAGGTATTCATATATTTGTCACATCAACGCACAAGTCAATAATGGCTTGATGATACAATTTTTTTTTTATGCGCTCAAGTCATTATTTAGCTGGTTTGCTGCGTTTCCTGCTTGATCAAGGGTGTGGTCATTTCCCAGTTTCTCCAAAAAGGTGTGTACACATTGGCCGTATACATTTTCCCTATCATGTTTTCTTTTATAAATCCTAAAGTATGTTTGGGAAGTTGCATACACACAACATTAAATGAGGCCCCAGGTGAAAAATCCCATTGTAATGATTTCCCAAGTAAATACAACTGAGTGTAAGACTAAAGAATAAATCAATTCAACATGCTTTTCATGGCACTGTATGTTAAACTATTCTTGAGACAGAAAAGGCAAAAGAGTAGCCCGAATTACAAAAATATTACTAAAATAGATGGTAGTCCTCCAGGGTGACTGATAAACTTTCCAATAAATCCAAAAAACTGGACTTGCTGATTTTCAACACTATCTGTTTCTGACAGACCAATTCACCTTCTCTGTGACAACAGTCTCTATGTACTCTTCATATCCCAAGTCAATCGAGAGAGATGCTCTCTCCAGTGTGTCCTGAGTTCTCTCCTAGTTGGCCATGTCTGGTTCACCTTTAATAGGAGTTGCTAAGAGACATCTATACAACATACCCAAAACATCTCAACTGGCTCCTCTTAGTTCAGAGACTAATAATATAAAATTATTGCAATCTTGAACTCAGACAAAACAAAACAGAATTCCAAGAGACTTTACTTTTTATTACTAGAATAATTTCAACTCATATAAAACATGTAACAATCAAACAGCCAAACATTCAATTATTTGCTCCCACTACCCACAATTTTCACATTTCCAAGCAAAATTCTGGCCTAGGCGCTATGCAACAAGTTGATTATACAGTTACATTTATTCATGATTTTATTATACTGCTGCAAAATTTATTTCTACAATTGTTTTTGTAGCCATAGGGGCTCACAGATTGTAGTTATTTTCTTAGGAATATTTGTAATAAAGGTAATTCTAAGGCTTCAGAAAATGTCATTGCTGTGTGAAACATCCTGCATTGTTTCTGTTCCAAAGAAGGCAGGCGCTTCTTCACCTAATGACTACAGACCAGTGGCACGTGCGTCATAAATCATGAAGACCTTTGAGAGGCTGATCCTAGATTAAATGAGTCCTTGTGTGGTAGAACACACGTACCCACTGCAGTTTGCCTATTGGGCAAAAATATGAATGGAGAAAGCTAACATTTGTATGCCCCACAATTCTTATTCTAATCTGAAAAAAGCTGGCAATACTATGAGAGTTAAATTTTTTGATTTCTCCAGTGCATTCAATACCATCCATCCATCCCTGTTGTGGTATTTGGCCGGCTTGTCATCCCGGCCAATACCCCCAGGCCGCCAGATGGAGCCCTCCCTGAAGTATGGAGGTGCCCCGAAGACCAGCAGGGAGTCATGGACTTTGCAGTTTTTATCCTCAGCCTTGGTGGATACCACAGGGGCCACAAGAGGGAGCTGCAGGGAGGACCGAAGATTCCTTTGTGCCCTATAACCCGGAAGTGCGTCAGAGGAAGAGCGACGTGCTTCCGGGGTGAAGAAAGGACTTGTGCCTGACCCGGAAGTGATAGTGAATCATGTGGACTGGGGATTGGAAACACTTCCGGGTCAGGGAGAATAAAAGGACTGTGAGAGCTCCCAGACGGCGAGCTGAGCTGGGTGGAAGGGTGGCAACGCTTCTGGGAATTGGTGGATTGTTTATTGTATTTATTATTGTTGATTTATGAGTATAGTGGAGGAGAGGGTGCTTTGTGCACTGTGGCGATTTAATAAAGTCATCGTTTGGACTTTTACCTGGTGTCTGGAGTCGTGGACAGGGGTTCAAAGGAGCGATAGTGCCCCCAATCTGTCACACTGTTAAGGGGTAAACTCAGAGAGATGCAGGTGTATGAGCCTATGGTGTCCAGGATAATGGTCTATCTGTCAGGCAGACCGCAGTTTGTGTGACTCAAGGACTGTGTTTCTGATACCGATGTGAGCAGCAATGGAGCACCACAAGGAATAGTTTTGTCTCCTTTTCTCTTTACTTTGTACACCTCAGACTATAAATATAATAGCAGGTCACGTGTGGACGCTGAAGTCGAAAACAACGGAAAACAAAAACCAATTTAAAATAAAAAGCAATGTCTTTTATTCTTGGTGAGAGGAGGCTACAGGACCTGTCATGTTCCAGTGTGCTACAGACCGTCAGCTTGCCAGCAGCCTAGCAGAGACTTCCTTTAATACTCAAGTTCTTTGACAAGAAAGAAAAAGAGGAAACGTAGCAGTTCAACTTGAGGTCATTACATGGATTGCTATAGCCCCTGTTCACATCCTAAATTTGTACATGTTTTTTACAGATAAAGAGTTGTCAGCATTTTCACAGTTTTAGGAAATACACTTCTGCTAGCTTGCACGTACATAAGTCCAGTTACAGCAAGTTTTTCTCTAACGATTATAGGGTGTATGCAACTCAGTGGTTTTAGACAATGCTCACTTCCTCATACTTTCTTTACACGCACATTGCTAATAAAATATCAAAGGTTAAATAAAGGTTAGTTCAGTACATTACATTAGTTATAAAGAAATTGCATTCTTATAGCTTTAGTATCTGCATTAGATTACATTTTTTCAGTTAGCTTAGCACATGCTTATTTAATACATAAGTGTCACGATTCTTACAGTTCTATTAGCATCATACTTTTATTATTCGGAAAGACTGAAGCACCTTAATTCTAAATATTTCTTCCTCAATTCCCCCCTTTGCACATTAAATGTGCACTTTATCAGTTAGACTTCTGCATCATCAGTCGGGAAAGGGTTGGGGAAAGAGGTCGGGAAATGAGAGAAAAGGTGTGTACTGGGAGTCAGGGTCAGCGCTGAAGAGATAGGCCCTAGTAATGGAGGCGTTGATAAGCCTTTGTAAGAGGGCTCGGATGCATGGGATAAGACAGCAACCAAAAAGCATGAAACTGCCAGAGAAATAAGGAAAGTTATGAGAATAGTTTTAATCCAACTGGCCCAAGAACCAAACCATTTTTGGAAGGGTTCATCAAGAGGGTTAGTTATTCCTGAGTTTCCTGCTAATTCAATAGATAGGGAGGTGATGCCAGCTAAAGCACGGGTAATGGAACCGTCAGGGGCAGTGTTCTTAGGAATAAAGGTACAGCAACTGTTGCTGGGCACAACACACACAGTCCTCACTTTTTAGTTAGGAGCATTTCTAGCGTGTACTTCCTGACATGAAGATACACTTGAAAGGGCAATCAGGAAAGGTATGTGCATCCTTATAAATATCACAATTAAAAAGGTTATTGGAAAGGGATACAATTAGGAGATAGTGTTTGACAGTGGCACATGCATAACAAGAATCTGTTCTTAATTGTGTAACAGTAACCTTCAAGCACTTATGTCACACATTATCCTCTAAGAAAAAGGGAATAATCCCTTGACAGGGTCCTAACACAGAAAGTCCAAAAAATAGCAACAGCTTAATGATTCAGTCCACTTTTTACAGTGAGAGATTTGCATTCAAGAAAGGAGTAAACCCTGATTTAATTATAGAAAACCTTGTTTGTAAATCATAGTTGTACCCCCAGTCCTGAGTTCCATTGTTTACGAACACATCACTCCAGCTTAAACATTCAGACAGGCTGGAGGAGGAACTTGAATTGGATTTATATCAGGGTCGAGTCACACAGACGTATTTTTCAGACCATCTCCATTTGTCTTGTCTGTCCAGTGCGCTGGGAACAACCGAGCACAAGTCAACCTGTACTGAGGTTGTTTTCCCTTCTTCATAAATCAGAATGGGAATTTGATGTCCATCAATCAGGATTACAGAGTGAATCAAAACCCAGACTGCAAAAAATTATGGGTGCCATCTTTTGCAGTGTGAGACATGGATCCAGGCAGGAAGTACTTCGGTTTAATTGGCGTGAGGTGCAGCTAGCAGCACCAGGAATGGTCCCCTTCAGCGAGGTTGATGCCAATGTTTCCTTCGGGTGTCCCTGACCAGTATCTAGGTTCCAAGTGGAATCTGGGACTCCGTTGGTGGGGGACCGGTCCGCCAAGCCTGGCTAATCTGTTCATGGACTTCCTTCAGGGAGGCTCGGAGACCTGTAAGACTGGAGAGAAAATCCTTGTCCACAGTATGCAAAGTGACATTTCCAATAACCATGGCAATGGGCATGGGGCGTCAATTTAAAATTTCAAATGGCGAAAGTCCCAACTGCCGATGTGTCCTTCCCTTCAACCCCTTGAAGGCCAGGTTAAGTTTGTCTGCTCACAGATTTTTGCCAATTTTGATTTTAGGGTGCCATTGCACCTTTCTACAATACCTCCACTCTGGGGATGGTATTTGCAGTAATGATGTACATCTATCTGGAGCCAAGCAGTCAGCTCATTTATTACAGAATTCACAAAGTGGGTACCATTATCGGTCTGCAGTTTCTGTGGTATTCCTCATCTTGAAAAGATTTTTTATCAGAGCTTTGGCCACAGTATTTGCATCTGCATGTTTAGAGGGAAAAGCTTCCACCCATCGGGAGAACACATCGACAATTACCAGGCAGTAACGGTAGCCTTTAGATGGTGTTAACTCAATGAAGTCCATTTGGAGGTGTTCGAATGGACCCATTGGGTTAGGAGTGACGACGGGGCTTACCTGAGTATCTTTACCTACATTAAACCTTTGGCATAGTGTGCATCGTCGGCAGAATTGCTCAGCATATGCAGAGAACCCTGTGCTTTCCCAATGTTGCTCGACATCCTGAGTCATAGCATCTTTTCTGAAAAAAAAACCTTTGGGTGGAAAGGTTTGTTAGTTTGCTTATGGGTCCAGACCCCAGCAGACAGGGATCCTTCTCAGAACCACTTTATCCTTTCTCGGTCAGTGGCGGCACTCTGTAAAGAAATAATTTGATTATCAGGGTCTTTGTCATCCTTCTGTTGGAATAAATAGACTAGTGTGTTATTATACGCGGCCTGTTTAGCAAAGTGGTCAGCCATTTCGTTTCCTTGGCTGACTGCATCTTGTTTCCCAGTATAGGCTTGGCATTTAACTATTGCCAGTTTTGATGGTTTTGTTATAGCTTCAAGAAGGGATTCCACTAATATCTGATGTTGTATGGGCTTACCAGTACTGGTTTTGAATCCCCTTAATTTCCATAATGCCCCATGATCATGGCAGACTCCAAAGGCATACCTGGAATCGGTGTAAATAGTGACTTTTTTCCCCTCAGCCAGCTGGCAGGCATGGGTGAGCGCTATAATTTCCACTGCCTGTGCGCTTAGTACGGATAAAATGCGGTTTGCTTCAAGCAGGCAGTTTTTTTTTTACTATAGCGTAGTTGGCAGACAACGTCCCGTCTTCTCAGCGCAATGAACACCCCATCTACAAATAATATACTGTATTCCCTTTTTTCCAAAGGTACATCCTGTAAGTCAGATCTGAGTTTCAAGATTTTTGTGATTTCGTCATGATAATTGTGCAGTTCTCCTTCTTCTTCCAGAGGCTGGGTTTAGCGGAGAACATCTTTCAATTGTGACATTCGAGAGAGTGCACAGTACATTTTGATAGTGTATTGCTAGCACAGTAGTAAGATGTGATATTTTCACTTGAGTTAATATAGAATGAACTGCATGTGGCACTTATACTATTAAGGGGCTCATGAGCACAATGTCTGAGTATGCTAATACGGCCTCTGTTGTTGCAGCAGCTGCTTTCAAACAGGCCGGGATTGTAGCGGCCACTGGATCCAGTTTTTTTAGAATAGTATGAGAGTCTATGAGTAGTCTTTGTCTAGCTCCTTGTTGTTGAGTTAGTACTGCAGTCATATACCCCCTTTCTCGTCCATGAACAAACTGAAAGGACGAGACTAGTCCTGAAGTTCTAACGCAGGTGCGGACATTAAAATTTATTTAAATATCAGTTAAAGCCTTCTTAGCCTGCTCCATTCATGAAATTTTATCAGGTAAGGCCAGATTAGGGGAATTTGCTAAGTCTTGGAGTGGCTGTTCTTTTTCAGCAAAATCTTGAACCCATTGCCGGCAATATCCTAACATTCCAAGGATGGATAACCAGCCGCCATGTAATAGGATGAGGTAATGAGCATAGATTCATGCTTTGCAAAGCAGAGGAGCCAAGTTTTCCAGTTTCAGTCGGCTTTAATATTCAATTTCCTCCCCCTTACTTGGATTTTGTGATACCCAAAGATAATCCTTCCAACAGTGGCTTTTGGTTTCCCAAAGGAGTTTTAACCGGTTTACTATTAGTTTTCCCCATGGTCAGTGAGTTCAGGATATAATCAGACGGTTAGAGCAAAGAGTCTTGCCCTCCCGCAACAGTGCTTTTTCCCGATCACGAAATATTCGGTTATTTATCTATTCTTCCCACTCCCTTCCTTTATTTTGCTTTTAAGCCTCTAAGAGACTTCTTCTGTTTTATTTTTGAGAGCTTATCTATATATTCCAGTCCACTTACTGCCTGGTTTCTTTTTCCCGGTTGGACTCTCTCGGTCTACTCACCAAGAATTTTTTCCCCCCCATCTGGAAGTTCCCAGTTCACTCGACTTTCAGGAAAAATCAGAGGAGGACAAGGACTCCCCACGCAGGACTCGCCAGAGGCAGGCCAGTCCTCACTTTTTCTGGAGCAGGGGCCTCATGCATAACGCCATGCGTAGAGCTCACACTATAACATGACGTAAGCACAAAAGCCAAAATGTGCTTACGCACAGAAAAATCCAGATGCAGGAATCTGTGCGTTTGCCAACTTCCACGTTCTTCCACTACATAAATCCCAGTCAGCGTGAAAAGTAATTACGCCTCTTTGAATATGCAAATCAATATAAATAGCCTTCTGTGAAAAGACAATGGGAAAAGCACGGTGGAAAACATAAGAATTTCAGCGAATACCAAGAGGAGGCAAAGAAAAAACATACTATTTGTTGATTTAAACAGTGGTATAATCAACAAAAGGAAGTTGATCGAGTGATATAGTGTGTTGGAGAAACTTGAAAGCTCAAGTTCACAAAGTCACACAATGCCGGAAATAAAAAAGAAGTTGTCACATATCAAAGTCGCCGTGAAAAGCCGAGTCGTAGCCCACCATCTGAGTGTCATATGAAAGCTTATTTGGGTACAGAGAAAAAAAAGGCACACAGTGGGAAAAAGCACAAAATGTCAACTTCAATCTTGAAATTTCCACTTTAATCATGTAGTTTATTTTGTCATTAAAGTAGAACATCATAAACTTCATCTTAAAATCGTTTAATTAACTAGTTTCTCAAATCACATCGTAATTAAAGTATCATGTTAAATGCTTTGTTTTGTATGTGATCTTCTATGTGCTCTATGTGTGTGAATCACTACGTGCTTCTTAAACCGGCTCTCTTCCTCCGACAGGACACAGAATCAATTACATTCGTGATATTACAGCTCTCTGAATAACTAAAATACTGAGATGTATACGTGATATCGTTTTCATGATGATAGTAGTTAAAGCACATTATTAAACATGGGTTTCAAGGCACAGTGATTGTGGGTGACGTTCGATGAAATAATTTATTGCAGCAGTACTCAGGGGCAGCTTTAGGCTCGTGGCAACCCTGAGTAGAGTCGGTGCCCCCTTTGCCCGCCAATGTCAATATGGTATCTTATGCACGGCGGATGGCCACGTCCGTTGCGGACACTGCATAGCCGTCTCGTGCTCATGACACAAGAGTTTAATTTTTGTCGAAATTTGCCGCTGCAGTTTTAGCTGTGTCGTTATTTCTGTTTTATATTCAATATATATTGGCGTGGACGCCCCTGCAGTACTGTCTCTTTCAAACATACTAACCTCCAATTCATGTCCTCCCTTTTCTTTCTCCAAGTAACCGATTGCCACATAATCAGCTCTGTAATGGACGTTAAGCCATCTGTATAACACTGATTCTCCAAAACTTTTAAGGAACATTGAAATATCTTCGTTGTACATGTTTAATTATTCTATCCTTCACGCCAGTCCCAGTGAAGCATACAGTGCGAGGCAGGAACAACCTTTAATTATTAACAATATAGATTATTTAAATGAAGTTAAAGCTTTATCTGTATAATATAATACACATATTTTGCTCCATTTCATCTTAAAAATGATATCGTCATCATATGTAAATACGTGCTTTATAAAGTGGCTCAGGTTGTGCAATATTATAACTGTAGTGCAAGTTTACAGCGAGGTAATTCTACTTAGAAGTACAGATAGTTCTACAAGGAGCACTTGATTGAGTGTGTTTAGAGCTCTTGGGATGAAACTCTTTCTGAACCGCGAGGTCCGTACAGGAAAGGTTTAAAGTGTTTGCCGTGCAAGAAACAGTTCAAATGGGAAGCATGGCTGAGGCAGTGTGTGCTTGATGCTGTATACCAATAATTCTCTTTCCGATCAGCTGCTCCGAGTGGTGCAGTGAGAGTAACATGGAAAAAGATGATCTGCTATGGCAACCCCTTACGGGAGCAGCTGAAAGAAGTAAAATAAGGTGCAGTGAGAGTAACAACGCTAAAGCAGCTATGGTATTTGGAATAGTTTGACCATTCTGTGGACCATTATATTGTTACTGGTTAATTACAATCAGATGCATTAAACTAATAAACAATATGCAGTTAATTTCAGTGTGTTTATAAAGCCGCGCCAGGAAAACAAAGGATAACCACACAAGAACAGTAGCACTGCTTTGACGCTGGGTGCCGCCAGTCTACAAAACTGAGCAGAGAACTTGCATACGACAGGGTATGAGGTACCGTGGAAATGTGTGTGGCTTTATGCCAAGTTTAGGTTTTATACAACGCGATTTGAACGTGGAAACGTTCTTACGCAGCATTTCTGTTCGTACGCACTGTTTATACATGAGGCCCCTGATCCACCTGATCCGACCGGAATCAGTCCTTTCACCGGTTCTCTGGATGATCCCGCTCAAGGAGTCGCTTGGCCGTCTCTGTCCCCGTACGGGCTACCAAAAAACTGTGGACGCTGAAGTCGAAAACAACGGAAGGCAAAAAACAATTTATAATAAAAAGCAATTTCTTTTATTCTTGATGAGAGGAGGCTACAGGACCTGTTACGTTCTAGTGTGCTACAGACCGTTAGCCTGCCAGCAGCCTAGCAGACACTTTCTTTAATACTCAAGTTCGTTGACAAGAAAGAAAAAGAGAAAACGTAGCAGTTCATCTTGAGGTCATTACATGGATTGATAAAGCCCCTGCTCAAATCCTAAATTTGTACGTGTTTTTTACAGATAAAGAGTTGTCAGCACAGTTTTAGGAAATACACGTCTGCTAGCTTGCACATACATAAGTCCAGTTACAGCAAGTTTTTCTCTAATGGTTATAGGGTGTATGCAACTCAGTCAGGGCCGGATTTTCCTATAGGCTAACTAGGCTTCAGCCTAGGGCCTCAAGATCAAGAGGGGCCTACATTCAAATTGTTAGCAATTTGAACAGACTTAAAAATGGGAGGTGAAAGGGCCTCATAAGTGGAATAGCCTAGGGCCTCTTTTCATCTAAATCCGGCCCTGAACTCAGTGGTCTTAGGCAATGCTCACTTCCTTATACTTTCTTTGCACGCACATTGCTTATAAAATATCAAGGGTTAAACAAAGGTTAGTTCAGTACATTATAAAGAAATTGCATTCTTATAGCTTTAGTATCTGCATTAGATTACATTTATTCAGTTAGCTTAGCACATTCTTATTTAATACATAAGTGTCACGCTTCTTATAGTTCTATTAGCATCATACTTTTATTATTTGGAAAGACTGAAGCACCATAATTCTAAATATTTCTTCCTCACACGCCATCTGCAGAAATTCTGTACTGATAAAAGGAATAAGACAGAGTATAGAAGTAAGAAGTAAGTAGAAGTAAGGTGGAGAACTTTGTTTCTTGGCGCAAAGAGAATTATCTGTATCTTAACATCAGCAAAACCCAAGAACTGGTTATTGACTTTCACCTCACCTCACCAGAGCCTCTATGCCCAGTCATTATTCAAGGAATGAATGTTGAGGTGGCCCACTCCTACAAATACTTGGGGTTCACATTAAAGATATGGTGGACTGGTGTCAGAACACAGATAAGCTATATAAGAAAGAGCAGAGCAGACTCTTTTACCTTAGGAGAATGTGTTCCTTTAATGTGGGAAGAGACATCATTCACATCTTCTCTAACTCTGTTATCCATCCATCCTCCAACCCACTGAATCCAAACACAGGGTCACAGAGGTCTGCTGGAGCCAATCCCAGCCAGGGTGCCAACCCACCACAGGACACACACAAACACCAAGCACACACTAGGGCCAATTTAGAATCGCCAATCCACCTAACCTGCATGTCTTTAGACTGTGGGAGGAAACCCACACAGACACGGGGAGAACATGCAAACTCCACGCAGGGAGGACCCAGGAAGTAAACCCAGGTCTCCTAACTGCGAGGCAGCAGTGCTACCACTGTGCCACCGTGCCGCCAACTCTGTTATGGTCACTGCAATTTTCAATGGTGTTGTGTGCTGACTGGTAACATCACTTCAAGAGAGGCCCACTGAATCAACAAGCTGATTGAAAGGGCAAGCTCAGTTAGAGGACACAATCAGGACCTCCTGGAGGTAGTAGCGAAGGAGAGAATTGAAGCAAAACTGAGTGTCATTATGAACAATTCTGACACACTAACACTGAGGACTTTCAGCCAAAGAATCATTCAGAACAAGTGTATCAAGAAACACTACTGGGGCTCCTTTTTACCAACAGCAAAACGTCTGCATAATGCCTCACTGAGACTGTGAACGCCAAATCAGAACTTTTTGTTCTTATTAATTTTCTTGCTTTATAGTCAATCTGGTGTGTGTTCAGACCAAACTGTTTATGTATATTTATGTATTTATTTAATTATTTACCTATCTGTTTATGTATTTATTAATTCAGAGAGTTTCTGTAAAAAGGCAAATTTCCCCCTGGGGACAAATAAAGTAAATAGGCTCCTAATCACCAAAATCTCCTTCTGTTGAAACTCACCTTAAAAGATCAAAGCATTTATATTTTGTGTATGCTCTGTATTGCAAATGTTACATATCCAAAAGTGGTGTTTTAGACAAAGAAGTGAATAATAATAGCAGAACACATGCATTCTTATATAAGTAATTTTAAATGGAGTCACCATAAATGGTGTATATACACATCCTAACCTTTTACATGGTGTGACATGATTAGAAAGTAAAACGCAAGTAATATTTTCCTTACTATGTGGTCTGTTAGCCCAGTATCTCCCTGTAGTGAATGGAATTACCCCAAATCCTTAAGTTTTCAGTACTGCCAACTCTGGAAAAAGAAAAATAATTCTCTTAGAAAAATCTACTGGGGTTTAAATTTAATCCAATAAAATCTCCCTTCATAATCCTGAAGAGGAAGATAACCTGTGAACAAAGCCTAATAGGATTTTAGTGTTGTATTTTGGAAAGTATTAACCTGGCAGCCCCAAGCCTTTTATTATACCACAAGTTGAACATTCTCCACCATTCCAATAATAACCTTTGACCTTCATCAATGGATACTGGAATCCATCTAGGTCTCATAAATTGGACAGGAAAGAATGAAGCATGGCATTGCATTGTTTAAGGTTAAAAATCTCTTTATTAATGATAGAATGAAACAGAAATAGGGGTAAAATGTTGTTTTAGCTGGTGCCAAAAGGACAGGAGCTGACCATTCAGTTGGCAGCTTTACTAAATTATGCATCATGGAGAGTGTTCATTGTCCTTATTAAATTTCAGGATTTATGTTTAGTTTAGTTTTCAAGCTATATGTTTAATTATTGTATGGAGCTGTTCAGAGGCCCAGAAGACATAATTGACTCTGGTTCAGGTTGTGTTTTCTCTGTCAGTTTTTTTGTCTATTCTCCTGGCTGTTTCAAATGATCTCTTTTTACATCCATAAAATAAGAAAAATCTGTCTTGTTTCTATTAAACTTTACTCTTCGCTTTATATGATGTCACTTACCAATCTTCTTGACTATTCATTGACAGGAAAATGGTTCAAACTTCATACTGATACCTCTAATACGTTTTATGCCATCTTTGATGCCAGTCAGTGCATTTTCTACTAAGCCAAGTTTGAAACCACTTTGGAAAATCGGTCTGTTAAATCTGTTCTTCTTTTGAGCCATCAGCTAAACAGTTTAAAACAGTGTTGAATTCAGGGATATGCACATAATGCAAGAACTCTGGGAAATATGCAAATGCAAAGCAAACCTTACGAAAAGTGTTACTATTAGAGTGTTTATGATAAGTTCAGTGAAACTAACCAGTGGGTATATGTTTGTAAAATGGGGGCTTTGGTGAACTTTATTGTTTAACTTGTAATTAGCTTAAAATAACTTCAGGCTGACAGAAGAGCAAGACCAATGGCATACTTCAGTTAACCAGTTTTAACGTACTAAAAGCAGCCATCAAGCCACAGTATAAAAGAAAGCACCTCTTGGAATGATGCAAATTGAATACATGGAAGGGATAACACACACCTTTTAATAAGAGAATGCAGCATTGAGACAGAGAAAGAAGGTGTAGGCAGCTCTGAAGCCCAACCAAAGTAACCTGCTCTCCAAGGACTAAGCACTGAGCTCCCCACAAAATGAAAATGCACCCCAACAAAGGAGAGGACAACAAAGGCTGCCCCATGGTGGCAGGTAATTAAATAATACCATAGTTAAATAAAGAAGAATTGACTCTTTCAAGTATATGGACATCTCTTTCTTTGTTATAAGTGAGGCTTGTTTTTTTCTACTTCTTTTCTGTAAATAAACACAAGTACTAATTGTCATGTATTGGGCTGAAGTTTTGCATATTTTATTTTTGTTAACTTTGAACAATTATTTCTCATGTCTTTATGTTAATTCTTTTGGTTTTATATGTGCTGTTAGAATTATATTCTGACTCTTTAAATGTACTGATCTTTGGTGTTCTTTGTGGCTGGAGCCCCACGAGGTGGGACCACCCCGATATCACCACTCCTGAGCTCTTTCTCAGGCTATTTAATCTAAATGCAAAGGCCCGGGAATGAGAACCATTGTTTAAAGCAGTTTCTTGTATTGCTTTCTGTGTTCATTTTCTGTTTTTTTTTATTTTTTTGCTCTGTTCTTAGATTCTGATTATTGGTGTGTGATTTGGACTTGCTTTTTTTAGGATTCTAAGATATTGAAAGTAAGATAGCCATCCCAGGCCTTTATGATATAATAAAAAAAATTGTAGAGGTTAAAGTACATTAGAACACTTTCACATGACAAAACAACACCTTGATGAAGGTTATACAGCTCAAACTGTTGTGTCACGATGGGGATAAGATTTACCTTTTTCCATACTGTTCACTATGAAACATCCTCTGTCAGCAGTGGTGTAGCTAGAGTTCATGCCACTCGGGGCGGGGTGGTGCTTCAATTTGTCGCCTTCTAACATATCAGAATATGTTAACCTATTTAAATAGAAAATTAAAATGATGTATAGAGAAAAATTAAGATAAATTTACATATATTTATTCATATATAGAGAAACAGCAATCATTTTTCACATATAATTATTTATTAGCATCAACTAGACAAGAACATAGTATAGACGCGCTGATAAGCCATGTTCAAATTATAAGTTTAATATAATTACGCTGCAAAAACCAGAACCAGTGCAGTGTACAAATGATAGGTGGTGGTGTTTTCTGTGCAGAGCAAGAATGCATTCAGATTGATAATGAAACAAAATTATAAATTGTAAATTAGTTGTTTATCTTCCTAGAAATTAATATCAGTGTAATGTTTATGTTTATTTTTTTTATTTTTGTTATCACCTTATAAGAGCGGAGTGGTGGCTCTGAGGCTAAGGATCTGTGCTGGTATTCCAAAGGTTGCTGGTTCGAATCCCTGTCACTGCCAAAAGAAATCCTACTCTGCTGGGCCCTTGAGCAAGGCCCTTAACCTTCAGTTGCTCCAGGGGTGCTGTACAATGGCTGACCCCAAGGGGTATGCTAAACTAACAAATTCCTAATATGAGAAATTGTACAATGTGAAATAAAGAACAAAAAAATTCAACTGCTGTGTCTGATGCCTTCACAGAAGGACAGTCTGAAAATAGTTTTTGAAGCATTTGTGGATAAAAATCAGAGAATTTTACTTTTTTCATTCACGAGTGATATTTTTCTGAACCCTGCTGCTTACACAAGAATTGTACTGAGCCTCGTGGCCAATAATGTCATCCCCAAAAATGTGCTGCCCGGGGTGAACCGCCCCCTCCGCTCACCCCTAGCTACACCACTGCTGTCATGTATGGTGAGCACCCTTATTGTAAATACAGATAGGTGATCAGCAGTCACATCTAGTTTCTAAGCATTAAGCATTGATTGGCATACATATTGTGTAGCATTTATAAATACATTTTTGCTCAAGTATATACTGTAGAGCACAGGCTGCTGTGTATCTGGTTTGACACTTAATGATGTTGATTGTTAATGATGTTGACTAAAGAGTATTGTTATTTATGTATAGTATCTCATTTAAAACATTAATGAATGTGTAGATATTGTGATTATACCACATTAGGCATTGATGGTATACTTACCTCACGTTATTCATTTTTATTTTTATGTGTAATATATAATATTGCACTAACTGCATTAGCATATATGTTTGTCTCATGATTTCTGCTCTAGAATAGACTCCACCTTCTCAGTAAATTCATTTTATGAGGTGCCCAGGGCACTAAAGGGTCCATCCAAATGCAGATTTTTTCCAAGTGGTGGCCGAATTGCATTGGGATACTGAAAAGCTTTTCTAAGGAACATCAGGTAGATGCCTCAAAATTAGATTACAGTATAGTGACAGTGATGAAGAGAAAAGAATCATATAAAAAGCACATGCACACTACATCCACTTTACAATACTAACTAGAAAATGATGCTCTTTTTGAGTTGTTATTTCTTTTCAATGTGAGAACCCCACAGCAATGAAAAAATGAAAATAAAAAATGACAGCAAAGAGTGAATCAGAGCATACAAACACACATCTGTATAATTACTTTGACAGCTAAGTGTTAAACTGCCTCCTGGTAGTAAGCACCCAATTGCTAGTGGTATTATAGACATTTTAAATATAGAAAATATGAGAATCCCAAATAAATTATTTAATGAATCCAGATTTAGGCCTTCATTATTAAATTAATATTCTATATTAGTCAATACTTAGTTGTAAGCATCAGGGAACTTTCATAACTATAAAACTAAGAAGGGTTTATAACAGTAAAAAAAACATAAATACTCTATTCCTAATAAAAAATCAAGCTTTTTCAGTACAGTATTTATATTAAAGTCAGCAGCTTTGTTGCAAAATTATTTTTGTAATGCATTAATACAACTTGCCAACTGATACTGTGGTGTGACTGGTGTTTTGCCATGGATAAATTCTCTTTGTGGCTCTGTTACAACTACAACATTCAGCAATAATATTTCTCAGAAACTTAATCCACAAAACAAAAAGTAATTTAAAAAAAATCAGTTGCATAATCCTTAAATTGTGTTAAGAACATCTTTGTCAGTAAAAGCTTTGTTAGATTATTGTCAGCACATCTGGTGAATTCAAGGCTTCCAGAAACTTTAATCTGCTTTAGTTTCAGCACCTGATATTGTAGGAAGCCCACTTTGTGTTGGTGGGTGGTGGACCAGTGAGGTGAACCTGTTAATCCTCCTCCAGGAGGAAAACTAAAGCTGCGATGAGCCAGATGAACCCAAGAGCAGTTCAGGGAGGTGATGTGAAGCTCTCAGACTTTCATCTACTTCTGAGGGTCTGGCACAATGTTATGTGGAGTGTGACTTGTGTGTTCTGTATTAGCAGAAAAGCTTGACTGATATAATCATGTTAGTGTTACTATTTAATAATACCAGTCGTGTTTAATGCATGTTTTGTTTTTTTTGACACTGCTATACTAAAAACAGTCAAACATGTATATACTGTACCTGAAGCTATAAGAGGATTGAGAAGCATTCTGGTCAACTAATACATATGTAAAGGAAAGAAAATAAGTACACCTGCAACACAAACAACATTCACTTTTTCTTTAACAGGTAGTGCTACATATAGTGGTATCTTGCATAGGAAAGATTAAGATGTAAATTCATATAGTGGAAATCCCAGATTTTAAAAACTTTGTGAAAACTGGACTAAGCTACATCACAGAACAACATAACCCAAAAAATGACTTCTCATGCAAAGTTAGCACCCAACTTTTTCTGGAATATGTTGCAAGTCCTAAAAGGCAAGTATGGACACCCACAGGGAAGTCTGCGAATTGTAGTCCCATGGAGCTGCAGGGGATTGGAAGGGCTTCCACTGTGCAATGCTGTGGTTCTGGAAGTAGTCCTGGGTCCAAAACAAAAGAAAACAATTTTTCTGCATGAGTAGTCAGAGTAGGGAGGAGAGCGGATTAAGTGGGAGGTGTGGGAAAAGTCAAAAGAATACTGTATATTGTATTATGCGTTTGGGGAAAAGGTTTTGGAGGTCTGTGAAGGTATTGTAAAATAAAAACTTCTTCTGTTTGAATGAAGGACTGTACCGTGTATTTGTGTCACTGGGTTTATGAGCTCAGTGGCCCTCCTGCTAGTTAAACCTTACATTCAATAAAATAAATACAAAATAAAATGTTAATTAAAATGTGAATTTATTACATTACCTTGTTTGCACATTCAAGTAAAAAAAAAATATGTGAGAGTTGCATACATTAATAAATAAGGTGTACATATGAACACAACATTGCCAAACAGTTTTTGTTGGTTTAACAAATGGAAACAAAATCCTTGGAAATGAGAAGTGCATAGCTTAATTTTCATTGAGTGTAAACGTGGATATTGGCAGAGTTTCTTTGCAGCCTTTGTTGATTTTTGTAAAACGTTCCACTCAGTTGATTGAGCTGCCCTGTGGGACATCCTGAGGGTTCAAGGGATCCTCTCGAGGTTGCTGGATATCATGAGCGGCATGTACATTGTGAGTGCTGTGCAGAGTGGAGGCAGAACCTCTTTGTTTTTCCCAGTTGATTCTGGGGTTTGTCAAGGGTGTGTTCTTGCTTCTACTCTGTTCAATGCTTGCATGGACTGGGTATTGGGCAAGGTCGTGGGATCCAGCAGCTGTGGGTCATCTGTTGACGAAGAAAGATTTGCTGATCTTGACTTTGCTGATGATCTTTGCTGTGATCTTTGTAGTATCAAAGGAGGCTCTGATTGGGGCTATCATGAGACTGTGTGAGCAGTCTGAGTGTCTGGGCTTGAGAGTGTTCTGGGTAAAAACCAAGCTACAGGCCTTTAATGACCTCTTAGGCACAGTCATCAGCAGTGCGTCTGTCTGCAGAGAGAGTGTCAACCTTGTCTGGAGGTTTACGTACCTTGGCAGTGACATTCAAGTGCCAATCCCATTCCTATGAAGTTAATAGATAGGTTGGGAGAGCATGGTGTCGCTGGAAAGGAGTGTGTGGTGCTCCTGATATCTATGCAAAAGGAGAAAGGTCTAAGTCTTTAGAGTCCAGGTGCTTCCTGTCTTGCTATATGGTTGTGAGACATGGACGCTATCCAGTAACCTGAGACAAAGACTGGACTCCTTTGGTAGTGTGTCTCTCCGGAAAATCCTTGGGTACTGTTGGTTTGACTTTGTATTAAATGAGCGGTTGTTAATGGAGTCCTGAATGAGGCACATTACCTGCATTGTAAAGGGAGCGTCTGTTACGGCACTATGCCCATGTGGCGTGATTCCCCAAGGGTAATCCAGCTTGTAGGATCCTCAATGTTGGGGACCCAAGTGGCTGGACGAGGCCAAGGGGTTGCCTGTGTAACTCCTGGCTGCGGCAGATAAAGGGTCATTTCTGGAGGGTGGGACTGGACCGCATGTCTGCCTGGGGGGTTGCCAACCGGGATCCCGAGCTGGTTCATCGAGTGGTGGGTGCAGCAATTCACTTTACCAGTGCATGATCCCCAACTTGACTTGACTTGATAGCTTAATTTTGACAAAATGAAATGCTTCTCGATTGATTATTTTAAAAAATCAAATCTATTACTAATCAGGTATCTTATAATGTAAAACTATAATCAAACATACTCATACTGTAATTCTAACATAACTTTTAATTTTTTTAGGTTTACATTATTACTTTTTATTGTAATCAGTGCGCCCTGTGTTGGCTGGGATTGGCTCCAGCGTACCCCCGTGACACTGAAAGTTAGGATATAGCGGGTTGGATAATGGATGGATGGATGGATGTACTCAGTATTACTGAAGTAAGGATTCCAGTTATAAATTTATTTCACAAAAAAAAAAGCTTAACTGTTCTATATCATTAGAAAAAAATATTCAGAACACATTTAGTTTCCCTATCCCTAACATATGTAGAAAAACACATTTAGGTTCCCTATCCCTAACATATGTAGAAATTAACAGATTGTGTTAAAGTATAAGTATTTAATAAGGGATGCATTCATTATTTAAATAAAATAAGGTGAAGATGATATTTAAGAATCAACATTGTGTTAAATTTAATTTCAAAGTCAATCTGGGTTTACAGTTAATCTATACTTTATTTAATCTTTTTAGACTTATCAAGCATTTCCTTGAAAAGTAAAATTAGATGGAAGAAATATAAAAAAAACAGACACAGTGCTAAAAATCAAAAATACCAAGGCTGTATGATCAATGAGTCCTCCAACATTGGGTATGTTTTATAGAATACTTTGCCTTTGTAAAATTTAAACATGTTTGGGGTGGAATCCCACTGGGCTTTGATTAATTCAGCTGGCATCTCATCCAAACAAATCATAGCTGTCTAAAAAAAGCATCACTAAAGAAGTTTCTTCAGTTTTATTATTTTAAGGTGAGTACAAAAGGCATCTTTTTTCATGTTACAACTTAATAATTGTCTGCTAAGCTGTAACCAGTAATGAACAAGTACTGTATTAACTAGAAAATGCACAAGTTACTGAATGACACTCTGGCAAATGTTCAATATCTAGGTGACAACCAAACTAATTAGGAGAAGGCACAGAAATAAGAGGAGACAAAAACAAAAGACTAACATTTTTAGAAGACATACATGACAGAACAGGAAAATACAGGAGCCTCAAAGTACCACAAAATTATAAGTGGTTTCACTGGCAAGGTTACTGCAGAGATACTAAGGATGGCTTTGGTCAAAACAAAGATTCTATATTGCATCAACAATATTAGGCAAGGTAGCTTTAGAGACACTAGAAGGATTTGAGTCTACAGATGATATCAAAATAGACAACTGAACAATATGAAAAACAATGCTAGTGGTAAATTCGTCAGACATTGACAGTTTGTTATAATATCCTTGTAAAGAGGATATACAGTATGACCAATATGACCATAAAGATAATATTTTAAATTAAGTTTAAGATTAACTACGGAGCTCCATAGGTGTTAAACAAACAAAAAAAAAAATGCCGAATTAATTATTAATCCATTCAAATGAATTATCAACTCGTTCAAATGAATTACGTAACTCGTTCCAATGGATTATTTTTACTTCAGTAGTACAGAGCCCTGTTCCGTATTAATTCCTTTGAACAGATTATTATTATTTTTCTCGGTTGCAGTCGGTGTACTGTAAGGTGTGTGTTAAAATCAGTGAGCTGGAAGAGGAACTAGTTGGAAGACACAAATGAAATGGTTCTTTTGAGGAGCACTGAACTGAGTTTCAAATGCAGAAGTTACGAGAATGGATTTATGGAATTTTCTCTGAGAACGTGATATTCCGGAGTCACTGGTGGAACTGTTAATGGAAGAAAAGGCAACTTTAAAATCTAGTCGATAATGACACTGAACAGCATAGAACAGTCTGAAACTATTGGCTGGCTATACTCTTGTGGTTCAAATGAGTTACTAATAGGCTATATGTACTGTATACGGTAGTGCTAACATACAGTACTTCTGGTGAAATCTCAATCAGCTCAGTCACTTCCTTTGTCAATACTGCAGTTGTGAAAAAGAAGTTTAAATTTCAGCGTACAGATAGCTCTACAGATGAACATTGTTGTGTACCTTTATTTTAAGATTCCAATAAGTAGAACAAGATACTTATTTTTCATACAATTCCCTCCAATGTGGAAACCTGATCTAAATGGATTGTCTCTATCCGGAGAGAGAGCTTTACACTTAGTCTTACCCAAGTTTGTAGGCGGCATTTTACAAAAGATGATTTTGCTAGCCAGCATCTGAGACAGGGAGGTGACTGTTGTAAAACGGAGAAGTTCTTGTGTGTGGAGTGGAACAATTTCTCCATTCTACTTTCAAGACTGGTGGTTTGGGAGAGTAGAAAACGACTAATGGAGTATGAGACACCGGGTGAGGAGGAGGATAAAATATTCGAGGACCACAATTTTTCCAATATAATTCTCTAGTGAGGCATGGAGGTACAAATAACAGAAGAAATAATCAATTTTTTCTGTTATGATTTTAATGATTTCCGTGTCTTGGAGAATTGTCTGAATAAACATGGCTTCCTGTGTGTATACAACAAAGTCACACCAGTCAAGTCAAGAAATCAACAGCTGGCCCTATATCTGCCAAAAGTAAGAGTGGGTTTTGCTCAGTGTATGTGTGTGTGGATCAAATAATTGACTTTGTTTTATTATAATTATTTATTTTATTATAACTTTTACAGGGGTAAAATTCCTGTAGTGTCACAGGCTAGCTAGACATTTTTATTTCCCCAAGTTTGACAAAGAATGTGGTAAACTACATTAAAGAATGTGCAGAGTGTCAAAAAGTAGGACCTGTAAAAAGCAGAGATAGGGTGCTCTTAATACCACTGCCAGTAGTGGAAGAGCCATTCTCCAGGATTGCAGTCGTCGTAGTCAGGCCTTTAGAGTGGAGGTGCACAGGTTATAAGTACATTTTGGTAGTGTGTGATTATACAACACGGTTCCCTGAAGCCTTTCCCCTTAAGAAGACCAATGCCAGCAGTAATGCTAGGATGCACATACAGCTGTTCTCCAGGGTAGGGATTCCCAGGGAACTTTTAACTGATCAGGGATCTTATCTAACTTCCAAACTGATGAAACAAGTAAACAGTTTGTGAGGAATCAGGGGATTAAGGACCACACCCTATCATCCGCAAACTGATGGGCTTGTAGAGAGGTACAATGCTACATTGAAGTAGATGCTGCGCAAATTTGTGAATGAGACAGGGTCTGATTGGGACCAATGGTTACCCTACCTGCTTTTTGCATATCAAGAGGTTCTGCAGTCATCAATGGGATTCTCCCCATTCAAACTACTGCACTGTCGACAGAGCAGAATCAAAGAATTTGCTAACTTTGTGCTCAAGTTCCAGGAGAAGTTTCTTTACCTATCCCAGATGGTGAGAGAGAATATGGAAAAGGCATAAACTAAACAAAAGTCATGGTATGACAAAGCCGCAAGAGAATGTAACCTCGCTGTGGGACAAAAGGTACTTTTGTTGCTTCCTACTTCTGAGAGTAGCTTACTAGTTAAGGGGCCTTATACAGTGAGAGCACAGAAGGGACCAGTCACTTATGAGATTGAGACGCCTGACCAGCCACGGAAGCCAAAACAGATATTTCACATAAATATGTTAAAGGCTTGGCATGAGAATACTAACCCTTCCTTTCAGTTTCTCATCTGAAGTGTTTTGGTGGAGGATGAGGCAGAGGAACAGTATTTGCCCTCCAGACCAGATGCTCGAGTGTTTCCCTCATTGGAACACCTGAGTGACAAACACAGAGAGGATATTCAACAGATTATTATTCCAGAGGTTTTGTTTGGAGCTCTGCCTGGTATGACATACTGCAACAGCATGAAATAAGACTTACAGTATGTCCCCATGTGCGGTAAGAATTCATTTGAATGGGATTTTTTTGTTTATTTGCCTGTTTTGACTGTTTGAGGAAAGAAAAGTATTCCCAAGCATTGTATGAATGGAGGATCTTCATCTACTGGAAGCATTGACATATTTTAAAAAATGTCAAATTATAATAGTAAGTTACATTAGGAAACAAAGGCATGTTTAGAAAAATACTTTAAGTCCAAAAAATTGGTATTATAACCCTTTTAAACTAAAACAAGCACAATATAAAACCAGGACCTACAACAACAGAGCAAAAAGAAAGTGCTTAAAACCTAATAAAGACTGCAGGACAAGCAAAACAAGGAAAATGTGTAGAGAAGAGTAACAATTGGTAAATAATGAGAAACATTTCCATTTTAAGGAAATTACATTTTAGAGGTGGCTTATTTAATATCTGGACAAATATACCAGACAACCAGGTTGACTATGAAAATCTTGTGAACTACAATTTTTAAAGCCACAACATCCTGAGTTTGATGTGTAGATAACACATGTTTTATTAATTGTGTGATTTTGGGCAATACAAAAATAAATTGTTGTTGTATAGAACTAAATAGCTGATGATCAAACTGACAAGATAAGCTATCTGCTTTTGTAAGCTTTGCAATAATGTCCATACAAAATATAAACAGTGTTGCCATTTGATTCTTAAATTTGTAACTCTATTATTAAATTATTAAATTTGTAACTCTAAAGTTTAATGTCTCTTTTGCTTTTGATTAGCTTAGAAAGTGTGTGTAGTTAACAAAATATTCTTCTGAGTCCACACTGGTTGAGTATGGACATGATCTTGTGTATTTATGTGTCTATTTTTCTTGATTAAAATTTTGAAATGATTAAACATTTAATTTAATCTTTCTAAATCTGAATTCTAACCAAGGCATTTTTCACTTTTTCCTGCCAAATATTTTCTGAATACTGAAAGCAAAGGCAGCTCATATTATCCATTGCAGACTGCAATTCCAAATTCTAAAGAATATTCTGAGATGTTAGGAAAACCTTTATGAATTTATTTGATCATAACTAGCATCAAACATACAATCTGTCCAGTATTCTTTATCTAAGTGGAACGTCTCCCATAGTGCATTTAATTCATGTATCTCTACTACTTAGCTAACGTATGCTGAACTTAAAGTGCCTTGATGAGCATAGCAGCAAATTGCTGTCTGGATTGAGACATCTGACACATTGACATCAGATATAATGGACACCATGTACAGTTATGGAATGTAGCCTGACTTGAGAGCACTCATGCATAGTAGTATCCATTCTTAATGGCCTAGTTTGACATTACACAAGTTTACTTTTCCATTCCATTTTCTGTTTACTTTAGTAATAATCGACACTTTCATTTAGACATATGGTGCAAAAGATTACCAAAGAATGTTAAGAACTTACACTCATTAAACTGACATGCTTCAAAACCTAGCAATGGCTATACACTCACTTAAATGTAGAGTTCAATAAAAATTTAAAAGTTAGACATACTTATGCTTTATGAATGCTTTTGGAAATAACTTTTGCAAGCATAGACTCTTTGCTGCCTAATCCTTTTTATCAAAAAGAAAGACACACTTGTTATTACTGCTAAAGGGGGAGGCAGTTCTTTTGATCAAAAGATCTTTCTCGTATGAGCATGCTCCCTAGTCATTCATGAGAGGTTTTTCCGGAGGCTGTTTATTTAACAATACTTTAGACGAAATACATGTGTTTGGAGCCTTGTGAGCATATGATTGCATATCTGGTATAAGTGAATTGAGATTTACTTCATGGACGTCTTGATATTGTTCTCTGTTTTCTCAGCATTGATACCCAAAGAAGCCTATTGTGTGAAAAACTTGGTTGCCTCCATTCTCCATAAGAATAGGAAATCAAAATGAGATTAACAATTTATTGGCCAATATTACAAAACATTATGATGTAAGTAACAAATGAAAAAAATACAATTTTAGAAAAATCATAATACTCCACTTTAATACCTACAACTTTGCTCTCTTTATGTGACTTGAATTACAATTGCCAGTGACTAGATCAAGACACATTAGACATTCTGGCAGTTCTACAATTTATGTATTGTATTTCACAGGTTTGTATTGATTTTTTTTCCTTTAAAAAAAAGACAACAAAAATAGTTTTCTAGTAACACATAGACACATACATACTTAAAATGCTTTAAGACAGGAAATAAAAATGTAGCAACTATTTGGGGGCACATCTGGCTGAATAAAACACAATCATATCAATTTCCTGTAGGGTTTATAAACTTCACAAAAAACACTTCAGGAACATGTAAGTGATTTACTGCTCTCTGACACTTTGAGGGGCCTGAAATGGTGTTTCATAATCTAGAAGTTTCAGTCAACTAACTTGACAGATTGCTTCATCAATAAAATGTTATGGTAGCAGCAACAGGAAAAAAATCTCTAACTTTCACAAAGACAAGTGTGTATCTGAATATTACTCTGCATACCTGTAAACTAACCGTTCATTTTTATTTAAATGAAAATCTTGACATCATAATTGTTAATAATAATAATAATTCAAAAATGCTGCAAGCAGAACTGCATTAAATTATTAAACATTTTGAAATTTACCTATGAATTTTTGAATTAATTACACTCCTCTGGCGACACTCCCCTGTGTGGTGGAAGTGCCGGCTGCGCACCCGGAACCACTCTGGGTGTTCCCGGTTTTCTCCCCCCCCAGCACTTCAGGGTGTGGCGGAAGTGCTTAGGTCCAGGGCTCTCCAGGCACCGGGGCGCCCCCTGGCGGTGACCACGGGCCCCTACCGGGTTGAGCTTCAAAGCTCTGCACCTGTGGTCCCCAACGCAACCAGGGCCGTCGCCCGCTCGTGGTCTGGAGGAGGCGCAAACCCTCCTCCGGTCCTCTTTGGCGTCCCGGCTGGGGGTGGCATGCCACAAGCGCTATAACTTTCTTTATTGCTTTTAAGTACATTAACCTTGACCTTTTAACAAACGTAAAGCCTATTTAAGAAAATCTTGTATGAAATTTTTAGTTAATATATAATGATCTATTACTATATATATATATATATATATATACAGTATATATATACATGAAGCTACAATAATTAATAATTCTACATAAAGAAAGGGATTGAACGTAACTCAAAGGTTAATTAAATATAACTTAAAGCTTAAGCACATCTTACAGAAACTAACAATGTCATTTTCCAAGGTTAGAATGAGGTAAATGAGTAATGGACAACCCTCCAGAAAGCGGGGATAAACTGATGGGAAAGCTCATACACCCCTCCTATGAAGTGCTAAGATCAAACAGAAATTCAACAAGACGGCCCTCTTAACAAAAAGTAAACAAAAAGTGTAAAGGGAGAATCAACATGAGCCAAAGACTACTGGTTTCGTTTGTTGATTGGAAGAGATGGTAAAGTTCTGTATAATAAGAGTCAGATGATGTGATGTATTATTTAAGGTGATGTAATTAGAATAAGTATAAAAGCAGATGAATTGTTTAATTGATGGCTCAATCCATGGACTGAGACATTTGTATATAACTGTGCAAATAAAAAAATGTTCTGCATTTTCATCTGGGGCCTCATGCATAATGCCATGCATAGAATTCACACTAAAACATGACGTACAGACAAAAGTGGAAATGTTCGTACTCACAAGAAAATCCAGATGCATAAATCCGTGCGTACGTCAACTTCCACATTCTTCCACTACATAAATCCTGGTCAGCGTGAAAAGTAACGCACGTGCGCATGCCTGCTGCCACTCCCCAACTCCTCCCAGAATTATGCCTCTTTGAATATGCAAATCAATAAAAATAGCCCTTAAGCTCAGTGTTCTGTGGAAAGGCAATGGCAAAAGCATGGGGGAAAATAGAAGAGTTTCAGTGAATACCAACTGGAGGCAAGGAAACACATACTATTTGTTGGTTTAAACAGTGGTATAAACAACAAAAGGAAGTTGATCGAGTGACATAGCATGTCGGAGAAACTCGAAAGCTCAAATTCACAAAGTTGCACAGTGCCTGAAATAAAAAAGAAGTTGTCAGATATCAAAGTCGCTGTAAAAAAGGCGAGTCGTAGCCCACCATCTGAGTGTCATATGGAAGCTTATTAGGGTATAGAGAAAAGAAAAAAAATAGGGACACAGTGGGGAAAAAAAGCTCAAAATGTCATCTTTAATCTCGAAATGTCCACTTTAATCACATAGTTTATTTTGTCATTAAAGTAGAACATCACAAACTTCATCTTAAAATCGTTTAATTTACTAGTTTCTCAAATTCCATCGTAACTAAAGTAGCACGTTAAATGCTTTGATTTGTATGTGTTCTTCTATGTGTTCTATTTGGCAGGAACAATCCCTGAACGGGGCGCCAGCTCCTTGCTAGCTCTGCGACACCATGTCTTCACATGTTTAATTATTAAAAAGATTATTTAAATGATGTTATCATTTTATCTGTATAATGTAATAAACATATTTTGCTGCATTTCATCTTAAAAATGATATTGTCACCATATGTAAATACACACTTTATAAAGTGGCTCAGGTTGTGTAATATAACTGCATTGCAAGTTTACAGTGAGATAATTGTACTTATAAGTACAAACAGTTCTATAAGGAGCACTTGATGGACTGATTGATTGCGTTTATAGTTCTTGGGATGAAACTGTTTCTGAACCACGACATCAGTACAGGAAAGGCTCTGAAGCACTTGCCGTATGGGAGCAGTTCAAAATGGCAGCATGGCTGAGGCAGCGTGTGCTGGATGCTGCATAATGATAATTCTCTTTCCGATCAGCTGCTGTCGACCTGTGATTCCACACTCAGATACAGTGATGTAAGTACTCCGAGTGGTGCAGTTAGAGTAATATGGAAATAGATGACCTACTGTTGCAACCCCCAATGGGAGCAGCTGAAAGAAGAAGAAGAAGAAGAAGAAGAAGAAGGTGCAGTGAGAGTAACAATGCTAAAGCAGCTATGGTATTTGGAATAGTTTGGACATTCCATGGACCATTATATTGTTACAGGTTAATTACAATCAGATGCCTTAAACTAATAAACAATATTTTGTTAATTTCAGTGTATATGATAAAGCCACGTCAGGGATGTGGATCTAAAAAAGAAAGGGAAACCACACTGGAACAAAAGCACTGCTTTGACGCGGGGTGCTGCCAGTTTGCAAAACCGAGAGGAGAACTTGCGTACGCCAGGGTTTGATCTAGCGTGAAAATGTGCATGGCTTTACGCCAAATTTAGGTTTTAGATATCGCAATTTGAGCGTGGAAACGGGAGTACGCAACATTTTTGTGTGTACGCACCGTTTATACATGAGGCCTCAGGACTCTGTAATTGCCTTCTTTGAAGATAAAGGAAAGTTTTTTTTCTATGACTCTTGTTTCTAGCGAAACACAAAACCACAGATTTTATTGCTTTGATTTTTGCAAAGCATTTCCACAATGATATTACCATACAGTTATGTATTTAATAAACAGTGATTTATCATGTACACAGCATGGCAGTCAAAGCTTCTAATACAGGCAACAATACATTCTGCCCTTCATACAATAATCACAATCAAAAGTTGGAAAGAACACTGAATTCATAGCTACTTAAGCTTAGCCTCCTTGTATAATCTGTACTTGTAATGTGTTTTAGGACAGGGTTGAAATGTGAGAATCAGGTTGATGCTGCCGCTGTCCAATTTTAATACCCAATGGCATATGCTTAACATATGTTTGAGGATTTTGGTGATGGAATACAGGGCAATCTCTTATAAAATCCTCACTAGCACATCTGTCATATTTATTTTTAATTGTATTTTTCCATGTTTCCAATTCAAAAATTGTTAAAAAAGATGATCATCAAATATGGTCTCATAAAAATGAAAATGTAGACAGATGGCTGTTCTGCACCTGCACCAGAGAGGAAAATATACACATCAGTCTCCATTCTTGGAAATATAGGAAATATAAGTTAAATATTAGCAATGTTCCATTAAATTGTTTCACTTTTACAGAATCCAGTTTGTTATATAAGATATGGCTGAATTATAGGTGATCATATAGGGCATACTGCTCAAATAAATATTATAAAAAGAGAAGCAGACAGATCTTTTAGTGTAGTAAAGATCTCTGTTTAGCATATATTATTCACAGGTTTTTCAATTTCATTTTGTTATTTATTGTGCCTTTGAGGATATCAGAGACAATTTACAACCTCAAGCTCAAGGAAGACATTTATTTCTAGAGGTAATAAAGGTGACAGCACTGCTTATCTAACAGGGCAATGACATAATTCAAACAGAGACATAAGACTTGTGCTAATCGTCTAAAATAATTTTTTCCTTTGTGTAGGGAGTTCTACTTAAACTTAAACAAGGTCACAGATTCAGATCCCACCTCAGGCTCAGTGAATAACTGCATAAACCACTCAATGTATTACAGATTTAGGAATATGGTTGTGTACATGTAGAAAAGTACTTTTATAAAACACAATTTACTGCTGAAGTATACAGTCTACTTTATAGTTTGCATTATATTATCAGTTAAAGTACTGCAATATAAAATGCACAGCCTATATGACTTAAGTTAAAACAATCTTTGTCTGTCCATCTTTTCTTTTATTACCATCATATACAAAAATAGTTTTCACAGATTTTTATGAAGTTTCAGATAATGTTTGGAATGGTAAAACTTACAAAATTCTAATTTTATCGTAGACCGAAATGCACAATGTATTAAAAAAAATGGCAAGCTCTTTCAGTAGGGTTTGGAAAAAGAAAATCTATAAACTAGCAGAAAATATCAGGTAATTTTGAATTCAACATGTATTGAGGAATCAACAAAGGCCACTAAGAGAAGGAGTAGAAACTGAATCTTATCCTATTCCACAAACTGCAGACATATCTTCAAAACTTTTCAACAATAAAGCCAAAAGCATTACATAGATGTGGTAAAGGGGTAATGGCAATCATCATTTGAATTCTCTTTATATAAGTATTTCTTTATATACTACACTAGCCATGTGCGCCCAACTACGTTGTGCGTGTTAAAGTTGTCTATGAAGGGCTCCCTGTTTAAACGCGGCTGCCAGTCGTGAACTTATAAGGGAAACAAAATTACAAAAGAAAACCATAATTATGTGGTGGTGTAGGAGCATTTCTGCTTCTGTCCGTTCACAGTCCGTCTCGTTTTCATAACGCTGTTGTTTCCTCTCACGATCTCTTCTCAACCTTTCTCCAATCGCGCAGGTTGCTTTGTGGCAACCCAAAGAGTAAGGCAATATACATGGAGCAATGGTTATAAAATGGGGACACATAGGTATCCAGGCTCTTTAAAGCATAAATAGGGATTACTTCACTGACATGTGAGCAAGCCATGGTACAACTGTGAGACACGCAGCACTCGCCGGCTACAAAGTAACAATAATAATTTCCGGAACGTGCTGTTACGTTGTCATTCATTTTACCCACTGTCTTTCTTTCATTCATATGTTACGTAGGCGCGTACCTTTTATCTTCGGCAATCTCATTCTCTAACCAGGCCTCAGGAGCTAACCAGCGTAACACTGTCCACCACCCCTTTCATTATTCCGCCACATTGTTGACATCCATGAGTAACAACAACGTACTAAACTTGAAGGTGGTCTACGCATGCGTGGAATTCGCAGACAAAGATCAAGATCTAAATGAAGATCTCTTTAGTTAATTTAAAGCACAACAATTTGTTTAGTTTGAATGTCTGTGTTTTGAGGTGTGAATGGCGTACTACAGTCTTCAGTAGTATAAGCCTGGAGGAGATTCTTAATACAATGCCTATGTTTTAGCTGTCTCTCTACTGCCATCTAGTGCTTCTTATTCTAATTAATTCGCAGACAAACAAAGATCAAGATCCAAATGAAGATTATATATAGAGATTGGTGGTTGAGGGTAAACGTATTGTAAAATTGCCCATGTGAAGTGATTGGAGTGAAATTGGTTGGAGTTTGAAGCCCCAGTTTAGCTGGTCATCTGTTAGCTCGTTTCATATCTCATTTCTGCTTGGCTGTCATTTAATGAAGAAAGGAATCAATTCAGAGGGTTGAACTCTTCTAACAGGGCTATTAAAGTGATGGGGAAAAAGTTAATTAGCAGTGAAAACTGGTCACTGATTAGGAAAAGGGTTAGAATGAAAACCTGTAGCCACTGTAGCACTCCAGGCCTGGAGTTCACCACCTCTGCTCTATAACATCACTCCACAATAGGTAAAAATTCACGATGATGTAGGAATTTAGCAGGCCTCACCTATTTCAGGGAATCCAGGGGTATTCCAACTTCCACTATGTTGATATTATCTTTTTTGTTCCAATTCTGTAGGTCCTTTGATTTGAAAATTAAAGTGGCAACTTGGTTCTCCAGCATTCGAATTTGCTGGTAACGTCAGTTGATTGTCACTGGTTCAGCTAACTATTTAGAAAGGTTTATTTAAAGGCTTAGTTAGTACTTACATCATAGTCAGTTTAACAGTATGACTATCATATCTATTAACTAACCAATTACTATTTTGTGATCTTCTTGTTCTAATTGCAGTACAGTCATTTTGCTTAAGCAACCATTTGAAGCCATGGAAATATTCCTATACTCAACTTGACAAATGTTAAATCATATTCAAAATTGTATCATTTACATGCTGTAGCCTTACTACATTGGACAGTTTCAGACTAGAATTTGTTATTTTGCCCTGGAAGTGTATAAGGGCAAACTGGCACGTTATAACTGTGATGCTGGTGTACTCCTCGTTGAACCCAGGTTAACAATACACATAGATCAAGATGGACTAGGATGAGTGAGGATATGAAACAACAAGGGATGGTGTAAAGTGCAATGTGCAAATATTTATAGCAAAAATCTGGTGTCCACCAAAGTGCAGTCCATTTTCTTCAATAATAAACAAATAAATAATAAAAACAGTGTATTTTATGGAGGTTAAAATCCAATAAGTAAATTCCATCATTAAAAAAACAAGGCTCATTACATCCTTGTTAAACAGCTTCTCCTCTGCTCATCCTTTAAGGTCTCCTCAGCAGATTTAGATACACACTTGTATGCGTGGATTGTGCTCTCACCATCATCCCTCAGTGTCTGTGGGGCCATGAGCCATGCTTCCTTCTCACACTGCTATCTCTTGACATCTGTGAGACTTTTCTGGGTGATCTGTTACTCCTACTCTGATCCATTGCTCAGTAGAATTTTTCTTTCCTAAATAGTGACTTACTCATACTGGTATTGCTCACTTATTCTGAGCAATAGTAACTGATAGTAGACTAGCTGTTGGAACAAGTTGCCCACCTAAAGGCCTTCTGTGTGGTCCCTGGAACTGGGTAATATATTGGTGCGAAACGATGCTATAGGAAGCCAAAATTTGTTCAGAGACTCAGGATTTCAGATATGTCCTATATTTATTAATGCTTTTTTTTCTTATTTTTGTCATTTTTTTCCTGTTCTCTTGCTTTTGGTTTATTCTTGTTTTATTTCTGTTGAGCTGGGATAGATAGTATGGAGGAATATTTTGAACAAATTTAAATTAATTTATACTGAAATAAATGTATTGTGAATTGTAACAATATATAAATGAAAACACAATGATATATGAGCATAAATAGTTAAATGTGTCGTGTATATGTCTTTGCTGCTTATTTCTTAATGTATTTGTTTCTTCATTTATTTATTTCAGTCACAGTGCATGCCATATAAAATATGTTTTGAGATGAAAACTGTCATTTCCACCCATGAAAAGTGAAAGGATGAGCGCTGTGTCTTCATTGGTAAGTCATCAGAATGTGCGTAACTCTACGGCTAATAGTTGCTACATATATAGGCTGACACCTTAGCTGCAAAGTCCTGAAAGGATGATTAATTCATGGCTTCTTGAATTAAAGTAGGTGCTTCATGTGTTAAATCTGGACAGCTTTTTTTGCACATAGTCACAACTTCGAGCATGTGCTTTGCTTGCTTTGGGAATATTGTAGCTATTAGCTATGTGCCAAGTTGTTAATTAGCTTATTTGTTATTTGTTTCTGTTTAAAGAAAGGTTTCTGCTTCTTTTCTTGTTTAGTTATTATTTGAAGTATTTTGTTTCATAATTTTCTTAATTTATTTTCTTAATTCATAATGTAATTATTAATTTATTATATAAAAAAGCAGAACTAACATAAAATCCAGTTTTACAACCCAGTACCTTTAAATGTGATTTTAATTTCGGTTATGATTGTTTCCAGCATGGATACAATAATAATCAAAATAAAAAACACCAATGCTACAGCCAAAAAAACAGAAATTAGCCTATTTTTGATAATTATATAAGGAGAAAACTAAGTTTCTTGTAGAATCCTGAAATTAGATGCAGTCATTTCTCTTCAAAAACAGAGCAGTGGCAAACAGTGCAGTCTTAATGTTGCCATCGAAGCAACTATGTCAGTCTTTATCTGATTCACAGCAGAAAAAATTCTTTCTACAGAGCAGATTGTCATGGGTATGGTGATCAAGGCTCGAAGTAGACGATTCATGTTGGAAAATATGCCAGTAGGACATGTGTCAAGTACTTTAAAAGTAAAGAAAAGCTCCTGTCCTCACTAACCTTCTTTTCAGTTGCTGTACAAACACTCTGTGTTCTGCATCTTCCACAGTAATAGAGTACTAGGGTGTTGTACCATGTTAGCCATTATGGATGTAATGAGAAGTCAAACAAAATGACACCTTTTATTGGCTAACTAAAAAGAGTACAATATGCAAGCTACCTGAAGAAGGGGCATGAGTTGCCTCGAAAGCTTGCATATTGTACGCTTTTTAGTTAGCCAATAAAAGGTGTCATTTTGCTTGGCTTCTCACCACAGTAATAGAGAAATGTGTTCAAGCTACATTAATTATTGGCTATATTAATTAATTAATTAATTAATTATTGGCTATATTAATATCTTATTACCAAAGGTAGTTGAGCGAACCAAACAGTCAGCAGGCGCATTCATACACACATATGTGTCTTCCTTAAAACAAGTCTTCAGTTCCATGATCTGTCAGTCTAGTATGTCATTCCATATGAACTTTAGGTCAGAAGTGTCCCTTACAGGTAATGTTTTGCCAAAGCATTACTGCATTTGAGTATAATCATCTGCCACCCTAATTGGCAACTACCTTTTTTATATAGGAGAAAAAGTTTGTATGTAAAGGTTTACATTTGGATGCCTTGGATTCTTTCAAAGACAGGATGTTCCTATCCACCAGCTCCTAGACAACAACAGCATTTATTTATGTAGCACATTTTCTTACAATGTGGCTCAAAGTACTTTACAAGATGGCAAAAAGAAAGATACAAAAAAATAAAAAACAAATAAGATTAGGTAAGAATATTAATCCATAAGTAACAAAGAAAAAAATAAATCCGTACGATCTTATAAAACATAGATATATAATTAGTATAAGGTTAGAGTCCTTATATACAACATCATCATCGGGAGGCCAGAAAAAACAAATTCATATTTTAGACACTATAGTTTTCAATCTAACATAGCAGTAAACCCCAGGCACACTGAGCTGAAAATTTTTAAAGAATCGTATTGTATACACTTAAAACAAGAGTAGTTGATTGCACATTTCATAGTTCATTTTGATTTAAAATTGCATAAAGATTACACTTTCTACCTCTATGGGTTGCTACTTCTTGTTATTATTTTGGAAGTAAGGCAAATCTCGAACCCACACCTGTGTGTACCCCACAGAATTGTGAGGAACAGAACTGGCACTCATGCCCATGGAAAACTATTGTGTCCATGTGTAAAAACATGCTCTTTCTAGCAAGCTGAAGTCTGTTACACTCATCAGGCTGCGTAGCCAATTTGTGAAAAAGTATGGACAGCCAACTGTAGGCTACAGGCAACTGGTTTATTTGAAAGGCAGAAACAACATATTTTATTTCTACTTATTTCTACAATTATCAAGTGTGGTGTTTTAATTTCAGTTTAGTTTTCATTTTTTTCACTCAGTTTTTAGTTTCATTTTCATTTAGGAATATTTTTTTTGTCGTTTTAGTTATTAGTTATAATAAATAATTTGTTTATTTCCACAGAACAAATAAATGCTATTAGGTTGATTGGGGATTCTAAAGTAGCATCTCATGAGGAAGTGTGCTTATAGGCCTGGATCAGTGCCACTTCAATGATTAACTCCTGCCTTGTGCCTGTTATTGTCGGGATTGGGATCAGCTTGTCTTGAAACAGATCAGCACATTCACAGAAAAAATGTAATATATTGTCACACCTGCGCATCTGATGATCATTTGGGGAGCATTTGGGATACAACATGGATTCAACAGATATACATGTACTTTGCTTCTAAATGACATTTAAAAAAAAGGTTTCTGGCATACTGCATAAATAACATGCCACAGTTCAATGTGGTTCTGCAAAACCACTTGTTGCCAGGTGATCAAGCAAGGAAAATACCACATAAAACAACTCAACTGATATTGTGCAAATGGCATTAGTACATGAAAAGATGGAGGGGAGGTTTATGCCTTTTTATTACTATAATGTTGCAAGTAAAATATATGTTCAGTACTTATAGCCTGTAGGAAAAGTATCTAATGGATTTGAAGTAATTACACTTCACGCTTCACCAAACAAGCATTATTCACCCTAAAACTGGTGTGAATTTCCCAATTTTTCAGTATTCACCTTCGCGCAATATGGACAAAGCTGTTGTGACACTCTAAAGCAGGGGTCTCCAATCTTTTTTCCCCTGAGAGCTACTTTTACAAAATGAAAATGGCTGAGCTACTCATGTTTTCTAACGTCTATTCTCATAATTACTTCAACCCAAACAAACTGAATAAGCTTGTTTTGCCTGAACATTTACAAAATATTGGTGTCCACGACTCATATTTTGCATTAAAACATCACACAAAATATTTAATTCACCTGCAACTGCATTTTGTATGTGAGCATGCATTTTCTAGTGTATCTCACACTATTGAATTAAAACATGAATGCTGTCAAAACAAAACAATGCAATTCCAAATACACAGATATTACTTATTCATTTGTCATTTTGTTACATGTCACTGTTTCACTTCACAAGTGTATTCACATGTCCAGTTGCATGTGTGGTGTGTTTTTTAGTTAGTCAGATGACTGGCACTGCATGGAGTCAACAAGAGAGTTGTATGGTGGAGTGTAACCACTTAGGTTCACTCTTATGGAGTCATTTAAATGTTCATCTGTCAGTCTTGTTCTGAACTTTGATTTGTAGACCCAAACAAAGCAGACATTTTTAGAGCTGCTTGGTGAAGATTCTTTTTTTTTTTTTTATATTAATTTTATTGCAATCCATACAAAGCAATCAAGTTTTTACAAAAAGAAAAATTGAGTTAAGAACAGATCGATCCCCACCCCTGAGAGAGAGAGCAAGCCAAACAGCGTAAAATTTAAGGCTTGCAAACATACCTAAATTAATAAATTCTCTATGCTTCATGACCTTATTTTAAAATGTTACTGATTAGATCCTGCCATGTTTTGAAAAAAGTCTGTACGGATCCTCTAACTGAGTATTTGATTTTTTTCCAATTTCAAATAATATAACACATCGGTTTCCCACTGACTTAAAAGAGGAGAGTTTGGGTTCTTCCAGTTTATCAGAATAAGTCTGCGTGCCAAAAGTGTAGTGATTGCAATCACAATTTGTTTGTCTTTCTCCACTTTAAGCCCCTCTGGAAGAACCCCAAACACAGCTGTAAATGGGTTAGGAGGAATTGTGAGTCCAAGGCTGTCTGAAAGGTAATTAAAAATTTTGGTCCAGAATGATGTTAATTTGGTGCAGGACCATAAACATGTGATCCAGTGAGGCTGGGACTTGGTTTCAACATTCGCAGGTTGGATCATGCCCTGGAAACATTTTGGAGAGTTTTAGTCGAGACAGATGTGCTCGATATATAATTTTGAGTTGTATAATTGTATGCTTTGCACATATGGAGCTCGAGTGAATTCTCTGCATTGCTACTTTCCACTCCTTTTCTGATATATTAATTAAGAGATCTTTTTCCCAGTGTCCTCTTGGATCTTTAAAAGGGAGGGATTGTAAAATGATTTTATATATTGTAGAGATGGAGTCCTTGAGATTGAGCAATATTGTTTCCAGTATGGATGAGGGTGCAAGATGAGGAAAATCTGGAAGGTTTTGTTTAACAAAGTTCCTGATTTGAAGATAGTGAAAGAAATGTGTAGCTGGAATGTTAAATTTGGAATGTAATTGCTCATAGGATGCAAAGACGTTGTCTATATAAAGATCTCTAAGCAAGTTAATTCCAAATTTTTTCCAGATATTAAAAACTGCAAATGTTTGTGAAGGTTGAAAGAGGTGGTTCTCTTGCAGAGGTGCCACAGATAGAAGCTTCTCCGTCTTAAAATGCTTTCTACGTTGGTTCCAGATTCTAAGTGATTGGAGCACAATTGGGTTATTTGTATATTGCCGATAACGTGTGTTTATTGAAGCACAGAGCAAGGAATACAAAGAAGTACTGCAGGATTTTACTTCTATTGCGGCCCATGCCTGTGTATGTTCTTCTATTTGTGTCCAGGTTCTTATCGCCTGTATATTTGCTGCCCAGTAATAAAACTGAAAGTTAGGTAGAGTCATGCCGCCTTCTGCCTTTTGTCTTTGTAGGGTCGCTCTTTTGCTGCGTGGATGTTTTGAATTCCAAATAAATGAGGTTATTGTTGAATCTAATTGCCTAAAAAATGATTTATTAATGTACACTCACCTAAAGGATTATTAGGAACACCTGTTCAATTTCTCATTAATGCAATTATCTAATCAACCAATCACATGGCAGTTGCTTCAATGCATTTAGGGGTATGGTCCTGGTCAAGACAATCTCCTGAACTCCAAACTGAATGTCAGAATGGGAAAGAAAGGTGATTTAAGCAATTTTGAGCGGGGCATGGTTGTTGGTGCCAGACGGGCCGGTCTGAGTATTTCACAATCTGCTCAGTTAATGGGATTTTCACGCACAACCAGTTCTAGGGTTTACAAAGAATGGTGTGAAAAGGGAAAAACATCCAGTATGCGGCAGTCCTGTGGGCGAAAATGCCTTGTTGATGCTAGAGGTCAGAGGAGAATGGGCCGACTGATTCAAGCTGATAGAAGAGCAACTTTGACTAAAATAACCACTCGTTACAACCGAGGTATGCAGCAAAGCATTTGTGAAGCCACAACACGCACAACCTTGAGGCGGATGGGCTACAACAGCAGAAGACCCGACCGGGTACCACTCATCTCCACTACAAATAGGAAAAAGAGGCTACAATTTGCACGAGCTCACCAAAATTGGACAGTTGAAGACTGGAAAAATGTTGCCTGGTCTGATGAGTCTCGATTTCTGTTGAGACATTCAAATGGTAGAGTCAGAATTTGGCGTAAACAGAATGAGAACATGGATCCATCATGCCTTGTTACCACTGTGCAGGCTGGTGGTGGTGGTGTAATGGTGTGGGGGATGTTTTCTTGGCACACTTTAGGCCCCTTAGTGCCAATTGGGCATCGCTTAAATGCCACGGGCTACCTGAGCATTGTTTCTGACCATGTCCATCCCTTCATGACCACCATGTACCCATCCTCTGATGGCTACTTCCAGCAGGATAATGCACCATATCACAAAGCTCGAATCATTTCAAATTGGTTTCTTGAACATGACAATGAGTTCACTGTACTAAAATGGCCCCCACAGTCACCAGATCTCAACCCAATAGAGCATCTTTGGGATGTGGTGGAACGGGAGCTTCGTGCCCTGGATGTGCATCCCACAAATCTCCATCAACTGCAAGATGCTATTATATCAATATGGGCCAACATTTCTAAAGAATGCTTTCAGCACCTTGTTGAATCAATGCCACGTAGAATTAAGGCAGTTCTGAAGGCGAAAGGGGGTCAAACACCGTATTAGTATGGTGTTCCTAATAATCCTTTAGGTGAGTGTATATTGGAATGTTTTGAAATAAAAAAGGAGCTTAGGAAGAATATTCATCTTAACAGTGTTAATTCTTCCAGCTAGTGTGAGATGAAGGGTTGACCATCTATACAAGTCTTGTTTAATTTTTTCCATGCAGACAGTGAAATTTTGTTGATATAGAGCTTTATGTTTACTTGTGATGTTTACCCCTAGGTATTTAAACTGTTCTGCAATGACAAAAGGTAGGGTATCTAATCTAATATTATATGCTTGAGAATTCACTGGAAAGAGTACACTTTTATTCAGATTAATTCTGAGACCAGAGATCTTTTGAAATTCTGTGAGTGCTGTTAAGACTGCAGGCACAGAATTTTCTGGGTCCGATATATACAATACCATATCATCTGCGTATAATGAGATTTTCTGTTCCTGTCCTTCTCTGCTAATCCCCTTTATCTGATCAGTATTTCGACAATGTATTGCCAGTGGTTCAATGGCAATCGCAAACAGCAGCGGTGATAAGAGGCATCCTTGTCTAGTGCCACGTTCTAGTTTCAAGTAGTCTGAGCAAATGTTGTTGATGCAAACAGAAGCTTCTGGGTTAGTATACAGTAATTTAATCCATGCACAAATGTTCGGGCCAAACCCAAACTTCTCCAATGTAGTAAAAAGGTATTTCCATTCAATCATGTCGAATGCTTTTTCTGCATCCAATGATAATAATATTTCTGGGGTGTTTGATTTAGTTGGTGAGTATATTACATTAAACAGGCGTCGAAGATTTGAAGATAAGTGTCGGCCCCTAATAAATCCAGTTTGGTCTTGTGATATTACCGAGGGGAGCACTTTTTCCATCCTTCTAGCTATGATTTTAGAGAGTATTTTAACGTCGTTATTCAGAAGTGAGATTGGTCTGTATGATGCACATTGTAATAAGTCCTTATTTTGTTTTGGAAAAACAGTGATTAGTGCTTGGCGAAAGGTTTGTGGAAGAGATTGGTTATCTCTGGCTTCTGTAAATGTTGCTAATAGGAGGGGGGCTAGCTGAGTGGATAATTTCTTGTAAAATTCTGCAGGGTAGCCATCAGGGCCTGCTGCCTTCCCGCTTTGGAGTGACTTTATAGCATCTAGTAATTCTGATAACGCCAGAGGTTTATCAAGTTCCTCCGCAGTAAAAGCGTCTATTTGTGGTATCTGTAATGTATCCAGAAATGCATTAGATTGTGTGTTGTCTTCTTTAAACTCAGTAGTATATAGGGATTTATAGTAGTCTCTGAAAGTGTGCATTATATTTTTGTGTTTGACGATTTTATCTCCGTTCGTGTTGGTGATTACCGAGATTGCGTTGCGCACTTCTTGCTTGTGAATTTGTTGAGCTAAAAGCTTATTAGCTTTCTCTCCATGTTCATAATAATGATGTCTGGATTTGTAGATTAGTTGTTCAGTTTCTTTAGTTGTCAAGAAGTTTAATTCCGAATGTAGAGCCTGTCTCCTCCTATGTAGAGTCTCACTTGGTAGTCTGGCGTGTTCTTCATCTATTTTAGTAATTTCGCTTTTTATCTCTGCTACTTTCTTGGCTTCAGATTTATTTCTGTGGGAAAGATATGAGATAATCTGTCGTCTTAAGAAGGTCTTAAGAGTTTCCCAGAGTATTCCTGCAGAGATCTCGGGTGATGTATTTGTCTCTAGAAAGAATTTGATTTGTTTGGATATAAATTCCGTACAATTCTCGTCAGCTAATAGAAGCGGGTTGAGGCACAATCTGCGGGGTGAGTGTATGGGGCTTAGTAATTTTAGCTCCAAGATCATAGGTGCATGGTCAGAAATAGCAATAGCATCGTATTTGCAAGATTTAATCATAGGCAAGAAGTTATTGTCTATAAAGAAGTAATCAATCCTTGAGTAGCAATGATGTACTGGTGAGTAGAAATAATAAGTTCTTGAATTTGGGTTTAAAAACCTCCAGGGGTCTGATAAGTTGTGATCAGTTATAAACTTTGTAATTATCTTTGCGGTGTTAGATGCCGTTCCCCCTCTGGAGGAAGTCCTATCTAAAAGTGGATTTAGAACACAATTAAAGTCCCCAGCCATTATAACTTTATGAGTGTTTAGATTGGAAATGGATGCAAATAAATTTTGTATAAATTCCTTATCATCAACATTAGGTGCATAAACAATTATCAAAATCATTTTACAGTTAGATAAGTCTCCCATGACCATTACATATCTCCCTTCAGGATCCAATACTACATCTGATGCTACAAATGGTACTGTTCTATGTATGAGAATTCCCACACCTCTAGTTTTCTTCGTAAAACTAGAATGGAACATTTGGCCCGTCCATTCTTTTTGCAGCCGTAACTGATCCTTGCTTAGTAAGTGGGTCTCCTGTAAAAATACTATTTTAGCATTTAGACCTGTTAGGTGAGAGAGTACTTTCTTTCTCTTTAATTCGTGATTCAGGCCTTTAACATTCCAGCTTACAAAGTTAACTGACCCATCATGGTGACACTGATTCTGAGTTTTTGATGTCATTTTATAGTCTTAACTGGAAGTGAGACAGCTTCAGCCTTAATTTCCTATTTCCCCTAGAGTTGTTGCCATGCAGCTTATTATTACGTTGGTAGTTATAATTATAAAGATTAATAGGATAGATTAGGTATAGATCAAGCCTGCTCTCTTTCTCTTCCCCCCTTAACCCCCCACCCTCCCTTTTTGCCTGCCCAAGTGAGGCTAAAACCCACTTCACACAGTCCCAGTCCTCTGACATACCCAGAGACAGAGCACGTCCAAAACAAAACAAGCCCCAATGCAGCGGTGTTTTAGGTTTAAAAGATAGAGATATCTATTACCAATATAGTCTTTAAAAAAGAAAAAAAAAAAGAATTTTGCACTTAAAATATATATATAGTCTTCAGCAATTTTAGTGCATTAAGATGATACACCCAGATAATAAATCCGGGTGATGGTGTTAAAAATGTGTCCAGAATAAGCATAACAAGTCTTAATGCAGCAATAACAATGACAATAAACCAAGGGTATGATATTGAACAGTCTCGTTTAGGGTAGAGATGAAATAATTAGAAAGAAAAAAAAAGTAATTAAGCACAATAAAACATAAACAGAAAGTGTCCTAGTAATACTAAGTAATAATGAGAATATATGAGAATATATGCTGATAAAAACCCGTATTTTAAAACAAATAGATCAGACAATAGATTATTAATCCTTGCTTTATCATTAACCACATAACTCACTATTATGTATCAGAATAGTCCCGGGATCAGCTTTCTTAGTTCCTTTTCTGCTTCTTCCTTGCTAGCGAAGACATAGAATTGACCCTGCCATTCCACTTTAAGTTTTGCCGGATACAAGAGGCTGTATTTGACGCTGGCTTGCCGTAACCGCTGTTTAATGTTGTAGAAGGCTGCGCGTTTAGCAGCTGTTGCTGGGGAGAAGTCCGGGAAGATACGAATGTGGTTATTTTCATATATAATATCTTCCTTGTTTCTGAGGAGTGCCATCACCTGTAGCTTAAATGATAATTGTTCAAAACGAACTATAAAAGATCTAGGTCTGGATCTAACGGTTTTTGATCCGCGTACGCAGTAAGCCGCTGCTATCTCAGATTCTGCTTTAAAGTCGTCCCCGATTATTTTAGAAAAAAAGTTCAGCTGCGAATTTCACAGGGTTTGAACTTTCTCGATTCTCAGGCAGACCTCAATTCTGACGTTATTCCTTCTACTTCCATCTTCCAAAGCAGCCAGTCTGTCTCCGAGTTTTTTGCATTCGGAGCTGACATTTTCTGGTGAAGATTCTTATAGTTATTTGGCTCTACTAAGCTCCAGAAATGCTGAGAATGCTGTTGAGACTTTACTGCACATTATTTTGAAGGTTTATTAATATATAATGCTGTATATAAAATCTAATGTCTCTCTGTCTGTATGTCTGTCCGCTTTTCATGAGAGAACTACTTAACGGATTTAGATCAGGTTTTTTTCTATAATTTGCTTGAACATTCTGGTTGATATTGTGACTTCTCTCAGTTTGCTATGCATCATATTTCGCTTGCAGTACTGATTTCATCCATCCATCCATTATCCAACCCACTATATCCTAACTACAGTGTCACGGGGGTCTGTGTCTGCTGGAGCCAATCCCAGCCAACATAGAGTGTAAGGCAGGAAACAAACCCCAGGCAGGGCGCCAACCCACCGCAGGGCATACACACACCCACACACCAAACACACACTGGGGACAAGTTAGAATCGCCAGTGCACCTAACCTGCATGTCTTTGGACTGTGGGAGGAAACTGGAAACCCACGCAGACACGGGGAGAACATGCAAACTCCCAGTACAGTTTTATTTGTGTGAATCCGAGAATAAGGCAGCAGGCTGAGGGGAGGGGCCTTCCTCACTCAATCGCCAGCTTCGGGTGTGTTCCTTAACTCCGCTTAGCTAGCAAATGAGAGAACAATTTAACTCAACTTTGTTTGATATTTAAAAGAAAGTGTTACTTAGGTCTTAATGAGTTTGAGTCCGGATATTGCCTTAAGTGTATGCCACATTGAACAGATAGATTGCAATTCAGATTGTGGATCGTGATATGATATTTTGGAAAGATCGCCAACCCCTAATTTGACTAATCAAGTTTTCAAATTTATGTAGGATTCATTAACCCTTTGGCGAGCTACTTGGAAAAGGGTTACAAGCTACCAGTAGCTTGCGAGCGACATGTTGGAGACCCCTGCTCTAAAGGCTGTCACATAGTGTGTGTGAGCTACAGCAACATATGATTGTTACAAGTCTGTCAGCCAGCACCAGATAACTCTCTGATCAAAGTATTTAATATTCAGCTACTTTGCCTATATGGCATATAATGCTTTTTTGTTTTGTTTTGTAAATCCCCTGTGAGGTGGCATGAATGATTTTGTAATGTAAACTTTCAGAAGCATCCATACCTATAATTTATTGGTCTTTGAAATGTTTAATAAGTAAATGGAATTTATTTTCTGGAAAATATCCAAATACAGTAATGGATAACCTGTTTATACAAAGCATTATTTAAACAAATTTCCTTCTACTCAAGTGTGAAATTTAAACCGTACTCCATGAAGACATATTCAAAAACAGTTTACATCGGTCCCATGCTATGATTTCAGTTTTCATAACTTAGAATGATTTTGTTAGTCAAGGAAAACTAAAATTTTTAGCATAATTTCAATTCAAGTCTTACTTTCTATTTTACCCATTTGCTTTTTATATTTCATTTTCTTTTCTTCTTTGCTTTGGACTGAATTTTGCATTATTGGTTTGGATTGTGTGCACTGACAAAATCCTCTTCTATTATGGTGTCAGAAATTATTTTAGCTTGCATTACTAAATTGGCTCAGTATACTGTAAATAAAAATATGCGTGTATCCTGTCACAGACTAGTATCCTGTGTATTGGTGATTTCTACCAGAATAAAATTTTTATTTTGTGTGGTAAACCAGAGTTTCTAAATGTTAAAACTATAACCCTTTGCCATTAGAGGCTGCAACTGTTGCTCCTACTTATGCCTTTTCAGGACTGCAGCCATGTATGATTCATTGCATAGAATAAATGAACTCTCACTGGTTACACCAACTGTCACAATATAAGGAATCCAAAACTAACCAAAAATGTATTTTTTTTTTTTTACTAATTAAGGATAACCAATTAATAAAATATTTAAGTCTGGGTCAAAAATTAAATTGCAGGTTCTTTGCAGTTAGTTTTAGGCTAGTCCCTATGATCCCCCAAGTCAACAAACTACTTAAATGTTGTTGTGCTGAGATTCTTATAGATCTTCTAGTAGAGATGATTCTGCAAAATATTTAAATCTGGTGTGGACGTGACTATAACTGCTTACTTTCACTCAGAGATACTCTCAACTGCTCCCTACCCAATCCACCATACAGTTTTCCAATGAACTGGTCTCCAAAATAAAAAAAAATAATAATGGAAGTAATGAAAATAAATCTGCTGTATTTCTCTTGCAAAAAATACTTTGTAGATAAAGAAGTGTTCTCGAGCCTTCGTTATAAATTAACTCCAACATGGATATCCTTTATTTACACCAACTGAAGAAGCCCCACATGCTTTGTTCAATGCAGTATAACAGACTGAAGAAATATAGTATAGCAGTATCTTTTAATTAAGGTGCATTTAGAAAACACATTTAAATGTATTTTAATTTACACCAATCAGCATACAGATAAATGGTATTTTCTAGAAAAGCTCCTTATATTATTAGCCATTATGTCCAACATTAGTTAAACATATTAAAAGACCTTAGTAAATATCTTGTCACAAACTCGACACAGAGTCATACAAAGGTTTGGGGCAACCACTCGTATAATTGGTTTCCTGGCTGCGAAATTGCTTATATTGATACAGCACTGATGTGCACAAAACCGAGTCCAAAACAGAACTGAGGGAATAGATAAAAGGTGGAGGCTTTTCAAGGGGAAGACAGGAAGTGAAGTCAAAGGGGTCGGGCTCCTGTAGGTCTTCTGTCATTGGTGCGAGCCCGGACGTGACATCACAGGGGCCAGAGCCGGCAAGGTCTCCTTCCATTGGCTCGGTCCCGGAAGTGACGTCAAGAGGACCAGGTGGAATCTCCCGTGAATGGTCTGCAGGCAAGGGAGAAAAAGAATCAGTGCACTCTGCCGCATCCCGGTATGTCTCGGAACTGTCCTTACTCAAGCCCTTTAGCTGCCTCCCATTCACACGTGTGTGACAATCTTGTTAATAGAAATAAGACTTCTTAAGTGTAAACTGTTACCAAATACCAGAATATAAAATTACAATGTTATACGTGATCTAATTTTCTAATTTAAATCTGCTGGTACAAATGAAGTCAGGTTTTTCTAGATAAGCACTTTTTTCTTTTTCCTTACAATTGCATAAATGTGTTAACATAGGTTTGAGCAACTATACAAAGCCTTTACCAGCCGGAAAATAACAGGACACTCATCACTAACACACAAGGTCATTACATTTCTTCCTTACTTCTTACTTAATGCTAGCAGGGAGAACTATTGCCTGAAAAGCAATTTAGTTTGGCTGGTGAGTATTAAAAAACGTTGCAGTAAGCTTCAAGATCCTGAGTTCTCTAGACTGTACTTTGTCATATCTGTCACAGCTCGAAGAACTCAACTTAAGACATTATGATCTGATTTTAATTCGTAAAAAATACACAATGTAATGGTTCTTGTTCATTATCATAGCATGAAACATTTCTACTGGATAATACATACATATTTGTAATTATTCATTTGAACAATGCTTCTGCTAGTTATTGTAGTTCAGGAATGTTCCAATTAAATTTAATTAATTTAATCAAAACTGGCTGAGGATTCTCAAAATTTAAAGTTTACTGTTTTATTATATTGACTTTTGGTTTTTCTTAAAAACGAAAAAAAAAAATTAACCATGGAAGCTGCAAGTTTTTTTGTGACCAGTCCGTCAGTCAAAGGTTGAATTTTGTCCTCTTTTGAACTTTTTCTATGACAGTACATTTTCTTTATTTATAAGCAATGACAGAAAAGTTTAAATGTTCTTGTTGGCTATTTTTTTCATGTCTATGATATTTCAGTTAAACATTTAGTACACCTGAGTATTCATGAAATTAAGTGGATGTGGCTGTTATGCATTCTTTTATAATGGGAGTTTTTTGCCCAATAAACACACCCAGGTGCAAATAATAAGTCCTACAAAAGAAGCCACTCATTACTCTTCACTCATAAAGAGGCCCCTTCAAAGGAAATTGCCTGCAGTTTATGGAATAAAATAATAGCAAAATACTAATGAGGCAGCAAGAGAGTGAATGCACCCTTGAGGGCAAATGTGTCACAACATCAATATATGGCTTTATTAATGTTCATAATAGAAGTTAATACTGAATTTAGATAAACATGAAAATAAGAAGTCACTCTAAAAAGGTGAGTTCATTTACCCCATATAAAAAAAAAAGATTTAAACATAGCTGGCAAGTTTGTGTACAAATGCTGGACTTTTGCATATTCATTTAAGAAACATATCACTGTATGGATGGAATAGTCATGTTGAACTTGATGTGTTCATTTACATTTTGGAATAGTTTTGTATATAAAAATTAATATATAAAATACACTTTTAGTACGTTTTGAGTTGCATACAAAGGTTTAATATGTCTGATTCCTCTTATAGTATGATACTTTGATAAAGTGTTGAATGTCACTGATGTATTGTGACTTTATTACTAAAGCAGTCCACCTGTTAGGTGGTTTGTAAGTTTATTGCAACATCTGATCTTCGTTCAGATTTATGCCCACTTTGTGGCCTGCTTTCTTTTGGATTATTGATGAATTAATGTATTTTACCTAAGGTAACAATGTGCTGTATTTTCTGTCTCATTGTTGCTTGTTTTTGTTTTGTTTTATACATTATGTCCAGCTTAACATATACATACAGTATCTCACAAAAGTAAGTACACCCCTCACATTTTTGTAAGTATTTTATTATATCCTTTCATGGGACAACACTAAAGATATGACACTTTGATACAAAGTAAAGTAGTCAGTGTACAGCTTGTATAACAGTGTAAATTTGCTGTCCCCTCAAAATAACTCAACACACAGCCATTAATGTCTAAACCGCTGGCAACAAAAGTGAGTACACCTCTAAGTGAAAAATGTTCAAAGTAGCCTGTTGATGAAGACCAGGGCACCCCTGCCACCCCAGCCTGACATAAACAGGCAATGACACCAGTTCAGTCCAACACAAAGCCTTTTATTCAGGGAAAGGCACCCGACCCAGAGTAGACTCCAAGGACTGATGCCAACAGTCACAAGCACAGTAAACTGTCCCTTTCCTCCATAGCCTTGCAGCCTCAGTCTCAGTCGTCTTCTTTTTCTACTTTTTCTTCTTCTTCCTCGACAGACAAGCTTCACAAGCATTGTCTTCTAACTCTGGCTTTTCTCTGCGAGGCAGCTGGCTCCTTTTTAAACTACAAGCTGGAGCACTCTTGGTGGTTGGTTAGGGAGGTCTGGAATTGCTCCAAGGTGTGGCTGAAGCCTAAAGTAGGGCTCTGTAGCTCCCACAGCTCCCCCGGTGGCATCTACGGAACCCAACGGGATGGGGACAGCAAACAGTAATTCCTGTATACACCGCTGTGAGAATCCGAGGTGCAGTTGCAACCCAGGGGGGCTGCCAAGTAATAGTTCGGGACTCATAGCTCCCTTTGGAAGTCCTTTACCCCTGTCCTTCCGTTTTGGAGGCACCCTGGCCGGGTAATGGCACCGGCCACAATCTGTCACAATGTATATAGTATCATTACATTGCTAATCACACCCTTGATCAATTCTGTAATTTTACTGAATAGCAATTTCTGAATGTTTGTCTTCTGTGATATTTTTTTATTTCAAAACACTGAAAATGCAAGATAGTTTTTTTTTAATGTGACATGGAATGGAAAATATGAGAACTGTAAACTCCCAGCCAAAAATCAAACATGTCCAAATTTTAAGGCATTTTGCTCCCTGATAATTTTATTATCATCCTATAATTACACAGTGTTATTACAAGGATGCTATCCTGGTGTGGGCAACTAAATGCCAAACTCAGCTAAAACTGTATTTTTACTGATTTTTGTTAGGTGGGTGGGCAGTCATTTGTCCAGACCCTGCCCACCAGCAGCCATACCCCTGTAATTGCAACTCCTGTTTTTGTGTCACTCTCATTTTAAAAGGAGGCCTGGCAGGAAGGTGTTTGAGATATTAGTGATGTTATCATTTTTAAATGATAAAAGGCTGTCACTGAGAGCAGACACTATACCTCAGTACTAGGTGTGTAGCCATCATGATACCATGTGACACCAGTGTTACATGAGGATACTAGTTGACAGCGGGAAATATGCCTAAAGTACTTTAGGTGCCATACGTCTCCCCATCCCCAATTATGATGACCACGGCCCATATATATCAAACTCTCAGAATTACTCTTAGGAATTTTACTAAACGTTACACTAGGGTACAAAATTTGTCAAACCTCAGAGTAGGACATAAGAAGTATTTACAAAGCATCCTGGTCCCATCCAAGCTAATAGTAAGAATTCAAATCTGAAAATAAAAAACATCACAATTTTACACGCTAGTGTTTAGATCTGGATGGTGTATGTGCCAAAAAAAAAAGTCTAACTGCATTCTCATACCATTGCTCGTGTACTAAAGTATTAGCAGACATTTTTCATGGCATTACATGTGTAATTTGTGAGCATGCCCTTGTTGATCAAACAAAGGAAGCTCTGCAGTCTACTTGTGACTTTACCCAGTAGGAAGATAAGTAAATAAATCAAGATAAGTAACATTCAATCTGGCTTTTATATAAGTAACATATAACTGCTTCTTCCATCACAAAACATAATCACAAACAGGAGTTTGCACGATACATTGGCGAGCTCTGTAAGCGGTGCTGTTTCTTTGAAGGACAGGTGATTGTCAGGATGATGTCGGGCCTCGTCCTGTATCCAAACAGTGCCATCTTTCGCCTTTACGCCTGGTGCAGCTGCATTGTTCTTATATGTGAGTGGACGCTTCTTACAGGGAGGGCTTCTGTTCTCTTTCTCCAATCTGAGTTCACCTCTGTTATTTGAAAACAGCTGTGTCAGATCGGGGCGACTATGAACGCGACTGAGAGAATGAAACTGAATAATAAAAAAAAAACACTACCTTTACAAGTACCATACATTTACACTGTCTGTTACAGACTCAAATCAAATGCATGTTTTTATTGTATAATAGTAACAATAAGAGCAGCTCACTAAAAACGTTTGTTTTGGGACACGTTAAGACTTAAACCCAGGATCTTCTGAAAAGGAGTCAGCAGCTCTAACCTGCCGTACTACCCAAGAAGTCAGGATAGCAAGCAACACTAACCTGATTTCCTTTTCTTTGTTTATAATCTTGGGGGGAAAAAAGTGCATTTGTTCTGTTATACTTGTATCTTTTGTGAAAGTGTTTATTTGGACTTTAGTCTTCACACATTTTACACTTTATGTCTGCATTTTGTCATTAGTACTAAAAAATGGAAAAAGTTTGTTATTTAGGTATGTGTTCAACATTTCCTGTCATCCTACACTTACATAGATCTTTTAGACACGGAACACACATAAAATGCATGTGTTCTGAATAACGATATATTTTTTTAGCCTAGGTACCTGACTCCCTGATAAATAAGGCTACAGTTGGGAGAGGTTTGTGCACTTTTTTGCAGCTGTGGCAGGGATGGTATAGCAGGCTACTTGTTGCTTGGGATTATTGACACATTTACAAGACAAAAGACGCTGAATGGAGTCGTGCGAGTGGATTTAGGGTTTTCTCGTAAGCTTTGGTAAATCTAGTGTTAAGCAGGTGTAGCGTGCGGCCGGGGCTCTTGCCCGGCTGGGATGCCTCCACGCTGAGAAGACCGGGAGAGCAAGTGTGGCCAGAGCGTTACCTTCCCCGGGACACTAGATGGCAACCCCCCTGGGTTGCAGCAGTGCCTCAGACTCCTGCAGGGTTGCATGGGAGTTGGAGTGTGGTGCAGCCCTGTTGGGATCCACAGGCAACGCCAGAGGGTTCTGCAGCAGGAGCTGCTGAGCCCTTATGGGCAGTTCTTCTGCCACACCCGGAAGTGCTGCCGAAAACGAGTAATCAAGCACCTGGAGCACTTCTGGGTGCATTATAAAAGGAGTCAGCAGTCACTACTCGGGGAGCCAGAGTCGGGAGGAGGAGCAACAAAGCTTGACCTGAGGAGCGAAGGTGGAAAAAGATAAAGAGAAGGAATGGACATATGGGCTTGTACTGGGACTGTGTTATACTTGTGGGGAATGGGGAAGGCGTTTCCCACAAGGGAAAAAGAGAAAATAAACCTAGTGTGCATTGAACTTGTGTGCCACGCGTGTCTGTGTCGGGTTCAGCTGGCGGTGCCAGCCTAGTGGGCCACAGCAGGTTAGAAAATGACATGACATACTAATAATAATAAAAATAATAATAATAATATTCAAAGTCGTAAGAGAATAAGAAAGAAATCATAATAAGATAGGATACTGTGCTAAGCTGCATATAATTGTTGTCACTTCATTGCAACAATATCAAGAATAATACTGTAATGAGCATCGAGATGTAAAGACCAAGACACACACACAGAACAAGTGTTAAGCCCGATAGCCAGCTTGTTTATTTAATAGTGAATGATCCACAGCCATGCTTTCAAAAGAATCACCTTCACGTTTATGGCCATGGGCAGTCCCTCGTAAAGTAACAGTTATTGAAACTAGTTCAGGCTGTAAGTTGCATCACTGTTCCAGTGTTCTGTTCTTCTTCCACAGTCACATGATTTGTCCCTCTCTGTGAATACACCTTATCTTCTGAGAGGCTGTATTTATCTAATGCCCCAGAGGTTCTGCCTACTTTCTCTAACCTTCCTGTGATTGTAAAATGTAACACAAATGTTTCAGGGGTTTGTGGAATGCAAAGCTCAGTGTACCTTTGTGACATTTTGCTGTCATTGCCTATCCAGCCCCACTTATCTTCTGGGAAATATGTTGGCTACTACAGTATAGTTTGAATACTTGAATACCTAGGCACTAATATTATGATATCATTTGCAATTCACAAATGCGTGCTCATCCACACTTTGGAAAATGATCTATAGTGTGTACCGGTTGTACGAATTCAGCTTGCTTTAATATTAACTGAAGCTGAATAGTGGGGAAATGTATAATCAGCGTATTACCTAACGTTGGGTGAGGATGTTCAAGGTTTGGTGCAAAATTCGAAAAAAGGGTTGGTTGTGACATACACAAATCATCGCTGTTGTAAAACTGTATTTTCTCTATGACTAAAACTTCACCAACACTTTCATTTGGGCTGACAGTGCATGGCTTCTCCTTGTAGATGGATCGATTGTGTAACAAACAAGATTTATTATGAATATTATTCCATCTCTGTCAGATATACATCTTCTTACTAGTTCATTGTTTCCAGTATTTCCAAAACATTTGGCCTTTTGTGGGATGTGCATGCCAATCTCTTCTTGATCACCATGTTCTGGCATCTCCTAGCAAGTAAAAATAGCTCACAAGCTCTCTTAAATCCTTGTTACATTAGGAGTGGTTTCCTGAATTCGTAAAAATTGATAAAATACTGTTATTTCTACTCCAAAGAGTAGGACCACATTTGTGTCACTCTGATGATTTTGAGCCTTTGTGGACCATTTTTCTACTCTAAGATGCTTGATAAATGTAGGCACAGGTGTCCAGGAGACATAACAGAAGGCTTGGGTCTGGAATTGCAGGAATGTCTAGGGCTGTTAGGGGGAGCTCCACAAGATGACCCCAGGGGCTCCATCGCCCATTTTGACCCTGGAAGTAATAGCTGCTGTTCCTTCATAATTGGTTGTAAAAAGGGACTTTTAATCACTATACTTTGGGATTAGGGCCACACCCCTTGAAATTCACAGCTGACTTTTCTTTTATGTGGCATATTAATTCACTCTTCTTCTACCATTGATTCTGTGTTTTTGCACTTACTCATAATAAGGCATATCCTTAAAAATAAGCAGAATCCATCTGTACAAATGTATCTCCGGCTTTATGTTCTTCCCAAAAGTACACATAAAAAGACACATTCTACTGGGCAAGGTGTGCCGGTATAATGCTAAAAAGTGGAGCATTTGTTAAATTGCCAGCTACATTATTTTTCTCCTCTTTTCCCAGCCTTTGTCAGCATTTAATATCTACAGGGAGCCTTCATTTAATATAATATTACAACAGCTATTTAAGATTAGTTTTAACTATGCTTGCCATCTGTTGCTCAGCCTTCTCTGTTGTGTGATCCATCTTCCTAAAACCCATATGAGAGTCTGGCATAATTTGAAATCTCATTTTGATGAGGAAAAAAAAAGCCATTTTCCTCTTTAACCACATTCATGCTGGATTTTGGATTGAACAGCTGTAAGGCGTCATGTTGTTGTACGTGTTTATCAGAGAAATTAATTTGAAAAGACTGAACAAAACAATATTTTGGAGAGCAAAAGCTCCATTTGTGGATTGGTGTGCCAAAACACCTGTGAACGGGCGCTGTGCCTTTAGTTTAAGAGAGCTGCATAATTGAGCCTTTATGCTTCACAGGTGGCTCTTATGAAAGTTACAAAGGGCACAGCTGCTGAATTAATAGGTCCCATAAGGCAGGCAAAAAAAGCGCCATCCAGTGGCTTTAAATATGTATTGCAGTACATAAGACCCTTTACAGCAATTAAAGAAATGTTTCCTTAACATTATGTTTTAGTTCAAATGAAGCATCATTTCATATGTGATGACAGTGAGAGGAAAAAATGCATATAACATAGTAGAAATAAAAATACACAGTGATCACCTTTAACAAGAGACAAGAAAAACAGGCAAAAGATATGAGCGAGGAAGGGAAGAAATAAATAGATATGGTAAAACATGACATGTAAAAACTAAAACAAAACAATACAACTAAAACAATAAAACTTGAAAAAAAACTCCTTCATTCAACTTCATTCAAGGGAACAGTTGGTAAGGCGTCATCCTGCCAGTTAATGTGTCAGACGCATGTCCTTCAAAGAAAAAGTAGGGCTTACAAAGTTCGGCAATGTATCATGCAAAGTCTTATTTTTGATTATGTTTTCTGATATTCTTTATATGAAAAACCTTTATATGTTACTTATATAAAAGCCAGATGGACTGTTACTTACCTACTTACCTTGATTTATTTACTTATCTTCCTACAGCGTAAAGTCATAAGTAGACTGCAGAGCTTCCTGTGTGCTGTTATATTAAGAGTGTGTCAATGTTACATCCTAACACAAGTTCTTTTTCTGCAGTTATATTCTTGAATAAAAAGTGCACTTTTTTTGTTATACTTGTACCTTTTGATGAAAGTGTTTATTTGATATTTGGACTTCAGGCTTCACACATTATATACTTCATGTCTACATTTTCTCAGTTATTACTAAAACATGAAAAATGTTTCTATTTTAACCATGTGTTTACATAGATTGTTTTAGACATGGAACACACATGAAATGCACGTATTCCAAATAACGATATATCATTTACCCTATACAGCTCTTGGCAACTCACACGCAGGTAAACAGACTTCAGCTGAGAGAACTTTCTGCCCTTTCTACATTGGGGGGCGGGGCGGGGGTGGGATAGCAGGCTGCTTGCTGCTTATCGACACATTTACAACACAAAAGATGCTGATGGAGAGGTGCGAAGGGATTTAAGGTGGGTCTGGATTACTAGTTTTTTCATAGGCTTTGGTAACTTTAATATTAAGTTTGCACAGGTAGTCCAGATCCTCCACGATAGCAAATACATGCGTGCTGTAAGATGAACGTTTGCTGTGTCTCCCAGCACAGTCTCCAGAGCATGGAGGAGATACCAGGAGATGGGCTGTTACACAAGTATATCTGGGGGACATGCAGTCCAGTCAATGGCATCAATGCTGCCTAACTGGACAGATTGATATTGTGATGTGTGAGTCACTGTTCTGAACCCGAAAGAAGACTATGAGTCCAAAGGCTTCAAGAAAGCGAACTTTATTCCAGTCAAAACAGGAACAGTCAGGGTATTTATGCAAATGGGAGCTACCACTTCATTACACACAGACACAGCAAACAAGCAGTGATGTGGCTAGGTCAGCAGCCAGGTTGTAATGTTCCCTGCATCACCCATCAGGCAACTGATGTGTTACGCTAGGAAGCTGTGAACTTGTAGTTGCCTTTGTGGCACTGCGAACCTGCAATTGCCTCAGCAATGGACAAGCAACCTTTGATAGACATGTCAATTGCTTTTCGGCGTACAGCACTGTTGAGGAGGATCTCAAAAGACTTCAAAAATGTCACAGTATCCTTGAAGCTTAATTGACTTGGTGTTAGACTGTGATGGTTAAGTGTTCCCTTAATTTTTGGAGTAGTATGCTTTTGTGTGTGTATATATATATATATTGTGGAGACTGGCCCAGACACAGACAGGCAGACACGTTCATGTCACGCACAAACACGTTTATTTACAATAATATCACAGTCAAGTGCACCACAAAACCCCCAAAGTCCTGGCCACACAATGCCTTACTTCTCTTCTTTAGGCCACCTCCTTGCCTCCTCCAGCAAGCTCAGTCCACTCCGCTCCCGACTCTCGCCTCGAATAAAGGGAGGCGGCCCCTTTTATTATCACCCGGATGTACTCCAGGTGGGTTCCGGCAATTACCCGCTGGCACGCCCCTGTGTGGTGCAAGTGCCGGCTGCATCCCCGGAAGCACTCCGGGTGTCCCTGCTCTTCTTCCCCCCAGCACTACTGGTGTGGCGGAAGTGCTGAGGTCCAGGGCTCCAAAGGCATGGGGGCGCCCCCAGATGGTCTGGGGAAGGTGCAAGCCCTCCTCCGGTCCTCCTGGGCGTCCCGGCCGGGTCGCCACCCCAGCCACCTCTGACAGTGCCACCCTACCAGCAAAGACCACTCGGGAGGAGCGGCACGTCCTGCAAAGGCAGCTTACCCCCGAAGCGGGTCCTACTCCTGGGAAGCCGGGGTCCGGCCCTGTTCTCCCAACAGGCATAGGACCACCTGGCGTCCTCCAGTGCCTCGCACAGGCTGCGCTCCCCCTTCTTACCGGCACCCCGGGGCCCATTCCTTCGGGACCCCCTCTGAGGTTTTCGTGCCCCTTTGGTTGGAGCCACTCGCCCCTTTGTAGCCTCTGCCAGCCGTGGCGGCACCCCCTCGCCAGTGGAGAGTCCTCCCATCAGACGGCCCGTTGCATGAAGGCAGGTTCCCAACGAAGCGGGTCCTATTGCATGTCCAGGGTCCGGTCCTGCAACAAACAGAAAGACGGGGGCAGAGCCGCTGCCTGGACACCCTTCCCTGGCGTCCCCTTGTGCCCCTTGTCCCCTTGTCCCCCTCCGACCGGCACCCCGGCACTTGCCTGTTCGGCACCCCCTCCGCAGGTTCCGTGTCCCTCCTGTCGATGTAACAGACGGGTCCGCCTTCAGTCCTTTCCTCCCCGTTGACTTCACGGGTTCCCTCTGCCCCTGCAGAGGGCGGCCAGCAACCGGACGTGAGCCGCCTGCCTCACGTCCTCCCGTATCGGACGAACCGGCATTCTTCCCTCGGTTCCTCCTTTTCCTCTGGGACGCCGTGACGGTCTGGGTCTGAGCATGGCAAGCGCTCAGATCCGATCCCGTCTGCGTCCCTACAGAGCGACGAGAGACTGCCGCGGGCTCAGAGCGTAGGGCGCTAGGACCCAGGGCACTCATCAGCCCTTGTCCTGCCAGCCCCTGCGATCTGTCCCTCCTCACCTCGCGCACAGCACTCCCTGCCGCGTCCGTTGTTGGAGAACTGCGTACTCGATACTAATTGTTAACATCACAGCCAAGTTTAGCAGAGTCTCCTTCATGCTGTACGGGGTCGGCTGTACTTACCGTCCCCGCCATAACTTTCCGGCTGTAGAATCCAGCGTCGCGCCGTCTCGTCGCCATCCATAGCACTTCTATCAACGCGACCACCTTCATCTCCAGTACTTGCAATTCTGCCCGGAGGGCACGTAGCACCTGTAATAACTGCTGCTCTGCAGGCTGAAGGCAAGCCTCCAACTCACACAGAGCAGCCAGCAAAGACAGGAAGTTAGCCGACGGTGAGCTCACCTGTCTGTCAGCAACACACGCCGGCGACTTCCTGTGGGCCTCTCCCTCCGGCCCAATCGGGTCTCTCCCGGGCACGAGACGGACATTCCTTGGTACCGCGTCTATACAGTCATTGGCGGGCACACAAGACACACCGGCTAATCCCGTGCCTGTCAGCAGGTGGGACTTCCGGTCTGCGGCCATCTTGGCTCTCCTCTTCCTGGTACGGTGGCCTTTTTTGGGCTTTCACGAGCAGCAGCGGCTCCCTTTCTGCAGCTCTCGTAGCTGCTGCCGCGCCGCTGGAGCCCCGCAAACTGACATGCCCCCGCCACTGACGCGGATCCGGGCAGCCCCTGCTCTGAAGACAAAGAACACATTTGGCCCCACAGGGCCCGTTGCCAACAAGCAGGGAACTTACCTCCTGGATCCCGTCTGCATGAGGAAACGTCCCCGGCATGGCTTCACTGGGCGACACGCCGTCGCGGGCGCCTCCAGCGCCGGCACGCTCGTCTGAGCCTGCTGCACTCTTGCCCTGGCCGTTGTCTTTCTCCCGCACCAGGTGAGCACCAGTCCTCCGCGGTCCGGCAGCGGTCTACTGGGCGACTCCTTGTCCCGGGGCTGTGGGCATGCCGCACCAGCGGCACATGTGTGGGCGCACCTGCTGCGCCGGGCTGTCCACAAAATTATTTTGTGACGGGGCCCTCCGCCTTGAACCAGGCGGAAAGTCCCATCTGGGATGCCATTGTGGCCTTGAACCAGGCGGAAAGTCCCATCTGGGATGCCATTGTGGAAGCTGGCCCAGACACAGACAGGCAGACACGTTCATGTCACCCACAAACACGTTTATTTACAATAATATTACAGTCAAGTGCACCACAAAACCCCCAAAGTCCTGGCCACACAATGCCTTACTTCTGTTCTTCAGGCCGCCTCCTTGCCTCCTCCAGCAAGCTCAGTCCACTCCGCTCCCGACTCTCGCCTCGAATGAAGGGAGGCAGCCCCTTTTATTATGACCCCGATGTGCTCCAGTTGGGTTCCTGTGTGGTGGAAGTGCCGGCTGCATCCCCGGAAGCACTCCGGGTGTCCCTGCTCTTCTTTCCCCCAGCACTTCCTGGTGTGGCGGAAGTGCTGAGGTCCAGGGCTCCAAAGGCATGGGGGCGCCCCCTGGTGGCGACCACGGACCCCTACAGGGTGGAGCTTCAAAGCTCTGTACCCGTGGCCCCCAAAGGAACCAGGGGGGTCGCCCCCAGATGGTCTGGGGAAGGCGCAAGCCCTCCTCCAGTCCTCCTGGGCGTCCCGGCTGGGTCGCCACCCCAGCCACCTCTGACAATATATATACAATATATATATATATATATATATATATATATAGAAGTTCTGTTAATAAATCTATGTGGTTTTGTAGTCAACTTGATTGCTTCACTATGTACTAAATAAAACAAGTACAGAAAATGAATGTGTGTGTTAGTGTATAGGCACGTTTCGTGGGTGGCAATTTGCACCAGAATGGATAGGCTTATGTGTTCATGAATGCACCATGTAATAAAGTAGCATCTCTAACTAAATTAATGAATGGATGGATTTATGTGTGCATCACTCAGCAATATGATGGATTGGCGTCTACACCTATTTTTTGTTGTAATAATCTTGTTTTATTTCATAGCTTATAAAAGCAGTTATGAAGATAAAAAATGATTACTTTTTTGTCCTTTGGCTCTTTTTTTTTCTTCTCTTGAGTAAAATTCCTCAGAGAAACTAAAAATTGAAGATTGCAAATGTTACTTACTTTACTTTAATATAAAAAAGAAAGCACAATATTACCTTTATGTCACATTAGTACTGCTGTGTCTTTTTATTGAGGGTTATAATCATTTTAATAAAAGACAATATTCTCCCTTATTAGCTGGAAGGTACTTTATGGTAATAATACTTATTGTGCTTATTTGCTAAAATGCAACAGGCTTTCCACCATGCCTCTTTAGTCACATTTATTCTTACCCACTCCATTTTTCCGGCCTTAAACTTTTTAGCTGTTGTATATAATATTTTCATCTAGGTTGGTATCTACAAGTGAACTTTGTTACAACGTTTACAAGATTTATGCCACTGCTGGGTAATCCCATCTGATGTGTTACTTTTTCTGTTAGTATGATTCCCTCTCAATGACACTTGGGCTTTTAGGAACTTTCCTTTTACTTAAATTCAAGTCCAGTACTTTATGATCTACTTGCCAGGCTAAGTCAGCTAGGTGGTTTGGGAGTTGTTTTTTTTTATAATTTCCCATATTTTTATAGACTCTTTTTTAGATTTCTCTTAAATTGTTATTGGTGTCTCTCTCTCTCTTTAAAGTTGTTGACCAGGTCGTTTCAATTTCACAACTTACCCTGTTCCACACATTTAAATTATGCATACAGTACAATGTGTAGTGAAATACTTACTCAAAGAAAATACACATATTAAATTTTGGCTTGAATAAGAGAGCTGCTGCTGCCAATTACAGGCTTGTAGGTGGGAGTAAGATGAGGTCAGATCTGTTCAGTTGTTCTGCAGGTTTACATTTAAAGGCACTGACATTGGAATAGAGCAAGTCCAGCTTTTAGTGCCTACACATCCAACATGCTAAGTGATGTTAGTTCATTTTAATGTCCTCCTGGTTAAGACATCAGCATTCTGGGGTCTAAATGATTCATTCATTATAATGTTAGTACAAAGTGAATCATGTGTGTTCCAAGACAATAAACATGAACCAGCATAATATATCTTATTTCCTTAGGGAGTAATATGGGCAAATTCAGTTTGTACTATAATGACTTGATAACACATTGCAGTTTTAATTGTAATATGCTCGTTTTTTTCCCATTGCTCATTCCTTTACCCCTGCTTCTTCCGCTCTGACTGTTCATATCAGGTGAACACTATCCAGCATTAAAATAGTATATGAAATAAGAAGTTTAAGCTGGTTCTCCAAAATGCCACCTAATCTTGTCATGACTCACCATGACATGTAAAAACTCATCCAACTTATTTAAAAGCGATCAAACAATCCACATTTATGGAGACAGGCTAGTTCTTAGTATTCTCCACATAAATTTTATCTTTGGATGAGCTGCTCCTGTGATAGGCTGTGACAGGCAGCAGTGATAACACTGCTACAAACTGAAAACGGTAACATTTAATCTCTTCCATTTTACATTCTCCAATGTTATAGATGTAGGTAGCCATCTGATTCTTCCAATTTTCTTCACTTATCCTTTGATAGCATTAAATTTCCCAGCTTGTCCAAAAGGCAGTTGATATAGGACAGCCACTCGAGTCTGCATCTGAGATGACAGTAGCATATCTTCGATGTAAAAACACATTTAGGATTAATAGTAACAATCCAGAGGCAAAATATTAATCTTAATTATAAATAAATACATTGGTTAATAATCATAAAAAAGAAAGTTCTCCCAAAACAATAATGAAGACAGAGCTCCTGTTAAAGGCAGCTGCCAGCACGGCCTCTGGAAGTTAAGTCTTGGATCTAGTCAACAATTCTCTTGTAAATTTTGGGTCTTTTAAATTCATATAGCTTATTATTATTCATTTTATATAGAGCAGCAACAATAAGTGAGCAAGTACATCAGAGGTAATAAAAAAGCTGTCTTTTCACTTTGACAGAGGTGAGTACTTGCTATGGAATTTGTGCAGGCGAGGCCTCAGGGAATTCCTGCTTCCTGCGCCTGTTGCCATTGTCTGCAAGAAATTTTCTTGTTCTAAAATTTAATTCTTAGTGAGGCACAGTGGCCCAGTGGTTAACACAGCTGCCACATTTGGCCGCAATAATCAGTCCCGCATAATTGGTAAATGCTACACCAGGGACACTTAAAAGATCATTACATCATTGTAATCCCCTCAAGCTAGTTCAGTTTCCTGTTCCCCATTTAATTTATTTAATACCTTTCATCGAGTCTGTCAAAGTTCACGAATAATATGTAATTTTGGTGAAGGCAAAGTAAATTCAGCAGAGTTCACCCATTAACGTTGCTATCTTTGATATTTTGAATTTTGGTAAATCTATGTAAAGCAAGAGGCTGCTAGTTGAGGTGGGTGCCCCACAGAATGATATAAAAACTGGTAAATCAGATCCTTTAATTCTGTGTATGGTCCTTGAAGCCAGACAGAAAACCTCCAATCTAAGAATGGTACAATCTATATTTGTTCCAAGAAAAATAAAGTAAATTAAGAATTTTCATCCTGTAGTCTAATTTACTTGTTGTTCTCCAATGTTAAGACTCTTGCTCAAACTCTTGCCAATAGAATTGAGAAGTACTGAATTTCTTTGATAAAAGCAGAAAATTACTATTATATCTCTGAAGTATGTTCTTCATTGTATATACCTCAATAGCAACAGAACTTCATGTCCTCTTTCTGTCTTAGGATACAAACACATGTTTGGTAAAATTAAATCGTTGCTTATTTACCACTTTAATATTCATGTTCATGCAAATTTATGTTTCAGACCGATAATCTGCATTGATTGAACAATTAGACTCCAGCACATTCCAATGTCCTTATTTTACAACATGAAACAAATACGTTAGCACTGATTTTGACATTTCCATCGAAACACTAAACATCTTAAAAAGGCAAGTTTACAGGGGGATATTATAGTCATGGAGGACTTTAACTACTCAAATATTAACTGGGCTAACCTTGCAAATAGTGAAGCTCAAGAACAGGAGTTTTTAGACATAATCAGTGACTATTTTTTAACACATTATGTTAAAGCATCAACGCAGGGGTGGGCCTGTCTAAATTTAGTATTCTGTAATAACCATTGAATTGAAGGTGTTGAGGTGATTGAACCATTAGGATCAAGTGACAATAATATTAAACATTTCACAATATTTTGGAAGACCACATATTTAAAAACTAAAACTATTAAGGTTATCTTTGGTATGGCATATTTTGAACAGATTCTAAACAGAGTCTAAAAATGATAAGCTGGGATAAGCTTTTAAGTGCAGAAACAATCAAGGAGCAGTTGAACGGTTTCAAAAATGTGTTAAATATAAGACAGGTATATGCCAAAATTTGTAATTAGTAGGAAATTAAAGAAAACTCCTCAGTTGATTATTAAGGAGTTGAAAAAGAAGCATCAAAGGAAAAAATAGCTGTATAAGGCACATGACACAAATCACTGAGCATGAGAGAGCATGAGAGAGCATAAGGCCAACCATTACAAAGGATATTAGGGAAGCTAAAAGGCTCTTATAGAGGAGTATTGCAGATAAGGTGAAAGATGACAAAAAAAGATTCTTTCAGGAGGAGGTGACGTTTATCAGGAATAGGAAGTGGCAATTAAAATATACAAATGGTGAAACAATGAATTCTCTAAACTTGCATTTTTCTGTAGTCTTCACATGTGAGGGAGTGGATAACCTCCCAGCGGTAACAGGGAGTACCAAAGAGGTACTGATGGATTTGGAAATTGTAGAAGGAGAAGTACTGCTGAGATTGAATAGTCTGAAATCAAACAAATCACCAGGACCAGATAATATTTATCTTCATGTCCTTGAAGGAGATGAGTGAATGCATATATAAACCCTTAATGCATAATTTGAGCTATACATTGAGTTGAATAGGCTGTTCTTGTCTAGATTGTCCTAATGTTCTAATCTCTTATATAAACAGAAATTTGTGAAATTTCAAAGGTGAGAGCCAATGTAAATGACTCCACTTAAATGACAATTAGCTTTCTATTACTAACATACTGTATATTCCCTACCATATTGTGAATTAAGTACATTTATAGAAGGAAAGTTGCAAATGTTTGAATTTAATGGAATTTAATAAGAACATATTTTGCTTGTAAATAGCCTTACTCCTCATTTTAAATTTGATCCGAGAAATCATTATTATTCAACAATTTAACCTACTCAAGACCTACTCAAACTTAATATTATCAGGGTAATGGAATATGCTGATAAAATTTAGGAAATTAACCATGTCTTTATATCTCACATTATTTGGTAGAATTAATAATATAAAAATTAATACACTGTCAGAATTGAATATATTTTTCAATGCATTCCAATATATTGTAGTGACCGCCACGTCAGGTTTAAAAGAATAAAAAAACCAGGACGAAGTAGGGATCACAGAACAGTTTACTGAAACAGTAAAACAAAAACCACAGGATTGTAACAGCAAAAATGAACGTCTTTGAACTTGAACTATTTACAATTGCCTATAATTCTCTCTTTGTTCTGGCCCTGAGAGACGCCATTAAAGAAAAAACAAAAAAGAAAACGCTGACTTCGTAATTCAACAACACCTTCCTTCTTGAACCCTCTCCTCTCGAGCCCCAACCCTGTGTCCGTCCCCTCCATTCCGGGTACAACCCCCCCCCCCCTTTCCGCATTAATACCCCCGCTGTCAGTCCTCCATGCTGTACTCCGCCCTACCTCAGTCGGACCCAACAGTCACTCCCAAGGGCCTTCAGTCTGGCGGGGACATTACAATATAGTTACAAATTCCTTTTTAAGAAATTGAATGACATTTTAACTTTGTTAATTTTGAACACAAACAGGGTACAGATAAAAAAAAAGATTTCAAAGGTCTTAGGTATAGGGGGCACAGCACTACCTCTCTGTTCTGCTGCCTGATTGTAAATGTTACATTCTTATAGACTATGGAATGCATCAGACAGAAGTGAACGTGTAACCTCTTGGTTAGTCATAGAGAAAAAATCCTGCACTAATTCCTCCCCTTGTGCTTTGCTTTGTGCATCAGTTATCATTAATTACTGTCAGCTATATAGAAATCCAGTTGTTCAACACTCACTTAAGAATGCATTTCCAGGGAAGGAGACACTTGAAGGCTGAGATATTGATGTCAATTGAATCTTTAAAAGTCAAATATATTTTCCATCATAATATTAAATATATGGGAGTTCAGACGTTCAGGGATTTGTATTTTGACGATCTATTTGCATCTGTTAAACAATCGTGTGCCAGTCCTGTCAAAGAAATAAACCTTGAGATGACTAATGGAGTTAAAAAACAAAGTAATGATAATGCAAAGTTACATGAAAACATTTCTGTTTAGAAAACAAAGCCAAAAACATAACCAACTTTCTTAGTTCTGTCTGCTACACAGATTATACATTTGAGCTCCACTTAAGATATATGAAATATTACCTCCAAAAGTTTAAAAAGACTGGACACTAAATAATCTAAAATATTACTAAGAATAACACCATTTAATTAGATTTTCAAATAATTATTGACACTCGCCTCTAGATAAAATACTATCTTCTTCAGTCTATATAAAATATGGTCTAGCTCAGCACTCCTTAAACTTGTGCTTGCCTAAACAAATTAACGGGTCACAGAATATTGGATCAAATGAGAACTTCAGTAAGAGTTACAAATCATGCATTTCTTGAGAAGGCAACTAAATAGACACAATTAAAATTTTGAGGTTATATTGCCAGTTGGTAGTATGGTGAAGGAAGGACTAGAGAGCAGCCTGAAAGTTCATTAGCAGATGCCTCTTAAATATGTGACTATATAAGTACAAAAAGTTTACTTGTAGTTTCTCATATCATCTGGCAGCTGTGTGGTGCACAACCACAACACTAGATAGATGACAATGGGCAATAAAATAAAAAATTTTAGATCTTCTGATAATTAAAAAAATATTATTTATAATAAAACTAATCTTAATTATGGTCTGATGGTGTTAGATTTATTAAAGGAAGACATAACAGGAAAAGATGGTAATGTGATGGGCCCAAGTGTACCAGGAAATAGTAAAAATACATGAGAAACACATCAAATAAAACTGTTTTTGGTATTTGATTACTAGTTTATGAACTTGGATTTGCAAATCTTTAACCATTTTGACATCTTTTTGTTCTTGCATTTTGTACAAACTCTTTAATAGTTAAGGGGCTTTAATTTGTTATTTGTCCCCGAGATCTTCTGTGGTTTCCTCACTCCCTTTGGAAATGTACAGTATAAACTTTGGCTTATTTTTCTCACTGTGGGCTGCACAGCCCAAGTCTCGAGTTTAAGGCTAGGCTCATTTAGGTAGGTGAGGCCTACATCTTTAGATCAGGCCAGTGTCGGGGTACCAGTCTTATTTTCATTTTGAAAAATTCATTCCTACCTTCATTTTGAGCTTTTGTGAGTTGAATAAATCACTACAGATCAGGTACATTCGCCAATAACACAAAATCTAGTCCGTCACAAGTATTACAGCCTTTGTCCTTGTTATGTGGGCATTCGCCAAGCAATGCATATGAAGGAACATGGCATTGTTTTGTTTAAAGACTTCTCTTTTGAGTTTGCCATACAATAATATTTTGGACTCCTACAGTTAACCAAACAATATATAACAAGAGATTGCAGAGTGTGTTATAATGAAAACCGTGGAAGTGTAGGTTTTAGGCAGATCAGAATAAAGAAAGTGTGTGGATGGTGCAGAGAAACCCTGGGAAGGTGACTTATTTTTGATAGAATAAAGATTTTCATGTTAAGAAATGTAGCATAGTCACTTCATAGTTAATGTAAAACACAATACAGAATAAAATGTATAACATTAACAGGCGAAACCAAACATAGGATTTATCTAGACTGTATTCCAGCTGGTGTCTTTTGTAATTTTAAGACGTCTACTTTGTGCAGTATTCAAGGAGGAGTTTCTCTCTGCCATCAAGTTTCAGTGCATATCATTAAAACAACACCTGGCAGGCTGTTAGCAGAGCCAATCTGATGAGGCCTGTGAGATTTAAAGACAGGAAGTTAATAAGAACAATTCAGCACAACTGTAGCAATGCAGCATGATTGTTTGCAATTGTGACCGTAGTGCATTATCAGAATCATTCATCTGAAGTAATTACAGGTAAATTAGCATATGATCTTCCGCTGAATTAATTTTTTATGAAATTGCAAACATCTGTTAATGGTACACACCAGATTTATTAATATTAAATAAGCTGCATATAAGATGTTAGAATACATCCTCATTTTTGTTAGCTAAATCATAACAGCAGCAATATTTCACTGCTGCAAAAATGTACAGAAATGAAATATGACAGCAATTACCTAATTAGAACAAAAGATTGAGTTTTTGACTTTCTAATCTAATCAGTCATGTTGTATAAAAGGTCTTTAGTGGCACACAAAAAGTATTTTCTTTACTGAGAATACATTTTTAACACATGAGGGAATTACTTATTTGATTTTATGGGTAAAACATGAACTTTATGGCTTGATAATTTAATCACAGTTTAGCTGTATAAATGTATAAATCATTATAGGATGAAACATACCTGCAAATAATATATGCTGTAAAGATAAAGGGTATAAAAATTAACAACCAGGGGATATAATGCATGTACTTAGTGCTTTTGGTTTTTATTGAGCCAACATGGTGGCACAGTAATTAGCTCTGACAGAGTTTACTTGATCTTCCCAGATTTATGGGGTTTTCCTTTCACATATTAAAGTTATGGGTTCTAGTCTAGGCTATGTTGTTCCCAAATGTGTGAGAGTGTGTGCCCTACCCAGAGCTGCTTCCTACCATGTGCCTTGGGTTGTGGGTATAAGCTACACCTTCCTGCATTAATGATGAGTAGGTGACAAAATGGATGAACTGAGCAATGGTTTCATATTATAAAATAATAGAATGAAATAAGGTAAGATAACAATATTTGTCTAATTTCAGATGATATAAAATATTGAAGTCACAAATTTACTGATGGATTACAATTATGTTTCCAGCACACATTTTTTATTTTATTGTTATTTTTTTTTATCATTTCAGATAGTGGTTGCAGTTTGAGACTTCTAACATGAAATTTACAGTTTGTATGTAAACTGTTTTTCAATAAGGTCTACGGCTAAGCAGCTTACTCATGTTGTATGTTATGTCTAGTATGGGCTATTGCTAGTATCATTTTATCCTTAAAGTATTAGTATCCTTTCTCAGTCTGTTTATTCATTCTTGGATTTAAAAATCCTGTTTAAATCCTTTCCTTACGTGGGTCCATTTTGAATGTCAGTTTTTCCTAATTTAGAGTCAAATTGCAAATTATTTGGAAAACCTGACCTAAGCTAAACCTATTTAACTTGCTTGTGGGGGGAGAAAACTGATCTTGTTCTTGTCCTTTGCTGTCAAGTAAGGTAAACATACACATTTATATGCGCATTAAAATACAGCCAAATCATACTGTAATATCCCAGGAAAGCTAAAAGTTATATTTTCTGTAGTGGTCCAGTGATTTACTGTTTCACGCAGTTGATCTCGTGTCATTGCCCTAATCTTTAAACATTGCCTTGTACTCTGTCCTTGCTGTACAATCATTTATTTTATACTGTATTGAAAATAATGTACAGTGAATTAAAAAAAGTAACCGATGTTTAATTTCTAAGTGAGCTATCAACTTTTAACTCTATGTATAGAAGATATTGCTATAGTGGAAAAGGATTATGCAGCAGATGATAGTGCAGCTTGCAAATTCTTTTATGTGCTATTTAGGATAAAGGATGCCATATACAGTGTGAGGATGCAAAAATATAAAATAGCATATATTCAAACTATGGTAAACTAATGTAATTAGTGATTAAATGCCTTGAAAGTCTATGTGCAATAATGTACATAGTGAAATATTTGCATCAGTTATTTGAATGAGCAATGAGTAATATGTAAAATACAAAATAAAGAAAAAAATTTTCGGAGTAGGTTGGGGACACTTACAGTAGATTTGGACTGATATGTGGGTAACCGGCAACTGGCCACCTAGTTATATATGGACATACATGGTCAGTGTAATTTACCAGTAAATAATGACAACTGACCATAAAATGAGCAGCCATTGATATTTTTTTTTCTTTTTGCAAAAACCCTATTTCAAAGAACATATTAAGTAAAAAAAATAAAAACAATCAATAAACCTTACAATCCATACATCAATTTATCCAAATTCAGAATCACAGAGCATTGGAGCTGGCAGTGTTGCCTATAATGCAATAACCAACTATAAATGTCTTACCTATATACTGAAAAGAATTCTCACAAACTCACGCCTACATTCACTTATATGGTGCCAATTTAAATTAATTGATTATTCTATCACACATGTCTTTGTGATACCGATAATGAGAGAATATACTAACCCTACACAGGCAGTGATCAGACTGGAATTTAAAATCAGTCTAGTAAAGCTGACAGGAAGCAATGATAACCACAGTATCACCATGGTAGTAAAATAAATACAGTAACGGCACAATCCCTTACAATCCGAGGAAAACCAATGTCAAATTCAGTTATTCTTTTGGATATCTATAAGGATAACTAAAATTCTTTAACTGGAGCTGCCCAGGGCCAACATCAAATAAGAAGAAATAATTATTATACATCATAATTCAAATTTGACATTTCCTAAATACCATATCAAGATCTTTTTTCCATTTTCTTATACAAACATATTTTGTACCTTATGCAGCCTGAAATACAAGCAGTAAATACACTTGGGTTTCACTGATTTTCACAAAACATACTTTTCCTTTGTTTCAAATACCTGTGATCAGTGAAATGCTAATCCATTCCTGAAAATCCCATCACAGACGGTGAATTTTCATAACACAAACATATAATTACCAATAATTTAAACCCTAGCATATGAACACAGCATTAACTGTCAGGATTGACAGGGACTCATCAATATCCATTCAGAGAGTTCAGACTTCAGAGATGATTTGGTATTAGCACTAGTAGTGAAAGTCATCCCAGAGTCGAACTTTGTAGCTGTGAAAATTCAGTTTTGTTGTTCATCATACCAACTCTGCCATGGCTATGCTCAAGTCTGAATGAGAAAAGAGGAGGGTTGGGCGAGAGGACAGCTACCCCTCTCCATAAAACCCTGCAAGCTACAAAAATATCAACAAGAGACATTCAAAATATTTTATCCTTGGAAGAGATGGTTCATGCCTTTGTTTCATCCAGGCTGGATTATTGTAATGCACTCATAATCGGGATCCCCAGCAAGAGCCTTCAAAAGCTCCAACAAATTCAAAATAGTGGTACAAGAATCCTGATGAGGGTGCGGATACATTTCACCAATCCTTCGGTCACTTCATTGGCTTCCTATCCACCTCCGTATTGAATACAAACTGTTTGTTTACTCACCAGTGTATCCATGGAAATGCTCCACAATATTTGAAGGAACTCCTTATACTACAAACCACTGCAAGAAACCTCCATTTTGCAAATACCTACCGCCTTTGCCCCCCTGTGACCAAACTTCATACAATGGGTGACCGAGCCTTTGCAGCTGCTGCTCCACGGCTCTGGAATGCCCTACCAGAGAGCGTAAGAACACAGCAGGCTGTGGGCTGTTTTAAAACACAGCTAAAGACTTTTCTATTTAGGAAAGCTTATTAACAAAACGCTATAATTATTGTTGTTTTATCTGTTTTTAGCTTGCCTTGCCTTTGTTTAAACTTTTTATGTAGCACTTTCAGATTTACTGCTAATGTAAAGTGCCCTATAAATAAAATGCATTATTATTATTATTACATTTAGCAAGAGGACATATGTCCAATGCAGCACAGGGAGCATACATTGTATGGGATACTCTGGGTCCTAGGATTATCAGGGGTTCTTTCAGGGCCAACAAAAGGAGGATCAACATGAGTATCATTCAGTGCTGTGCCCTGAAGAACAACAATGAAGAGAAGAAAAGGAGCAGTTGTAGAACATACTGCAGACCTTCATTCATTGATATTCACAAAGAGACATCACCATTCTTATGGAAGACTTCAATACCAAGATCGCTTTAAGAAGGTCATAGGATAGCGAGTTCTTGGCCAGATGAATGATAATGGGAGAGGGTTGCAGATTTGTGCATCACAAAAAGCCTGTTCATTAGTGGAATCTTTTTCCCTCCTAAAAGAATATGCAAGGTGACTTGGTTATCACCAGACCCATCTACTGAGAACCAGATAGACCTGATTGCCTGGCTAAAGCTGATATTGAAGAGGAACCAGACAGGGGAGATAAATCAGCACCAGAGTTTCAACACTGCACTTGTTAGAGATGGCTCCAAACTGGGAAATTACAGACTCTCTCTCACCAACAAGTTGTAAGTCCAACTGGAGTTGTTAGAGGAGGGGACAATTGAGGACAAGTGGAAGGTGGTGAAAGAAGCATTGACAACAAGTACAGGGTCTCAAGAAGCACAGTTACAAGGAGTGGCTCTTAGGAAAAATACTGAAAAACATCGAGGAAAGAGAAAATGGTAGTAGTTAACAACTGCCATATATGAGCCAACAAGAGTGTGAAGAAGAGAATCAAGGATGACAACAGAAATTATATAGAGGCTCTTGCAACAGAAGCAGTGGAAGCAACTCGACATTAGAACATGAAGGACCTCTAGTTCACCACCAAGAACCAAACCAGAGACACCCATGAGGGACAAAGAAGGCTAGCCAATTTCAGGAAAAGACTATCAAGCTTTAAGGGAAGAGAGATGTGGTGGACAATGACACAAGTTTTCAGACTTTGCAGAATGACAATGAATGCAAATGCAAGAATTAAGAGGGGTCTTTCATTGTGGAAATTGAAGCATCAATGTTATGTGTTGCTTTCTATTTATTCAGTCCTACCTGTATCATAAGAATAACTGACAATAGAAATACACTCCACACTAGAAAGCAAAAGTAAATTATTTTACATAATCAGAGATAACACTGCAAAGTACAGACTTAGCAGTTTGTGTTTATTTGTTTACATTTGTTTAAGCTTTTTCTTTTTATTTAAACCACTTTTAAAAGATTATGTTGAGGGCATCACTTAATTTTGTTGAGGAACATTTGTGCATACATGTGTGTGCATGATATGTGATATGTTGACATCACAGCTACTACCTTTAGCTTTCTTAGAATTTTGTTTATCCCAGGAAAAATGAGCCATAAACATTGAAACTGTTTCAAGAAAAAATGTTATTATGTGTAACAGAAACATGTAAATGCTTAAATGGCAAAATAAATACAGGAGAAGAGTTATGTCTAGTGTCCACTCCTGTACTGGTGCAGATGTAGTTTGCATCCTTTGTGTGATATATTTTGAAACAGTCACCGGCACACAGCCTGATGTTGCAATCTGTACAGTATTAGCATGTTTCTTTGTGCACTTTTCTTATTTTTTTTCCTGTTGCTTCTACATGAGAGGGTAGAATATCAGTGCCTTGACTGCTTGATCAATATACCCCTTGTGTTATTGCAGACTACCACAGCACAAGGCTTAGTGACTTCCACATTTCCCCGGACACAAACATTGACAGTTTCTGCATTCAGAACAGTGGTAAGGGAGCTAAATGGCTTGTTTGTCCTTGCACTTAATCACAATTATTTTTGCCTTTTTGTCATTCGGCTAGTGTTGTACCCCGGTTAAGCTTTACACGACTGAATTCACTGGGCATATCATGATGTTTCTGTTGTACTGTGCATTATGCATCACTTTTACTGTCAACATCTGATGACCAATTCTCGTTTTCATTACCACTGCTTAATTTGAATGGTTCAGTTTCAGTTCGTTCTAGGACTGCTTTATGGTTTCTTGTTGGAGGCTCCACCTCACTCATGAATATTAATGAGTTACCATAAAGTTGCAGGAAGCAAAGATAAAGTATATTAATTTTTTATGGCAACATGATGTTCTTTCATCCTCTAGATGGCAGCAGTGTTCTTCAGGCTTAACACTATAAAGAGTGTCATTACACATCACCCTGTGCCTGACTCTGGTATAAGCATAATTGCATAGCATTCTGAGGCGGTCATGTTCGGGATTAATGTTAAGAAATTTAAAAAAACTAAGACATAGATCTTTACTGTTGCACTTTTTTTTCCTCAAAGACTCATCAGCACAAAATTAGTTTTTCTGAGCAGTTTAATTAATTTCAGGGTTGATATTTCCTGTTTAAAAAAATTACTGTAATGCCTTTTGGTTTTGGTCACTTAGTGAATTTACTGTTTACTGACCAAAGCTACCTGACTTCTCTCTTTCATGGCTCTTTGAAAGCATCTAATCACTTAAAATTATGCTGCACGCCTGCACTTTAGTTGAACCCTCATGTTCTTTTATAGCAGAGTTGCAGTTAAAAGCAGAGCCTGCCTCATCTTTAGACAATAACTTTGAAAAAAGTTTTAACAAAATAAGATTCTTCTAATTCCTTTGTGCATCAAAATACACTATGCTATACATTATTCTTTATATTGTGGTGTATTCCAATAGAAAATAAAGTAACGTTTTATGAACTTTATTACAAAATCAATTATTGCAAACACACCCTTTTATTTGAACAGTATAGTTTGATTAAACATATAAAGCACTCAGCACACTAAAATGATTCCTGTGGGCATTTTAGAAATTCATTAACTAAGTCGTTAATGCAGGAAAATCTTTAGCATAAAGATTTTTTCAATTATTTGGCAAACCTTCTTTCCCCTAGAGCTATCCCATTTTACCTTTGATGCTTATGTTGGAAAAATTTTAAAAGAAATTAAACTCTTAAAAAGAAGAGATGAATACTATCCAGGTTTACTGTGAGCACATTGTCTGATTTACTGTAAGTATGCATGTCGTGTTACCTCCTGCATATAGTCATTTTCTTAAATGCCTTGTTGAATATCCTGGGTTGTAACACATTCAACAGATGCAACTATAGTTGTATATTCTGTGAAAAAGTGGGGGATTATTTATTTAATTTTTTTGCTACTAAAACAAAATCTGCATTTTTTCACAGAAAAATGTGATATCTGTGAAATAAAATGGCTTAAAGGCTTAAAGGTGATCCCATAATACCTCACACAGGTTGTCATTCTGTCTGTGCTGTGCCTACATGACTTTTATTGTAGGTATCTTTTTTTTTAACACATCCCCAAACACATGGTGGTTGGGTAGTCTGGCAGTTCCAAATTGATCCAGTGTAATTAAGAATGTGGATGTTTGCTTGACTGGGCAGTGCAACGGACTGGCTCCATGTCCAGGACTGCTTAGTGCTAGAGGAAGAATCTCCAGCCCCCTCACATTCTCAATTGAATTTAATAGGTTTGAGAATGATATGTTTATTATTTTTCAAGCAAACTAGATAAATACAAGTAAAAAATATCCTAAAGATTAACTATTCAATACTGCGCAGTAATTTAGAAAATGGATAGTAACCATGGGTATTACAGCCCAGGTTGTATTATGGGAATATAAGCAGTGATAAAGACAAGATAGCAATGCAAATTTTCAGTGTAGGTGTGTTCAGAATGGAGTTCAGAATAATTTTAGAATATGTAGATCCTGCTTCACTAATATAGTCCTTTGCATGATAAAGTTGCAAGGAACATGATAACATTAGAGTTTACAGTATAATCCACCATAATTTCTGGTTGCAATACTTGTTTGCCTGGATTAGGAGGAAAGTAAGGAGAAAAGAACCCACACAGCCTGAGTTGGTGTGAACTCTCTGTTTCGACTAATGTTACAAAGTGTGTAGACCTTTTCACTTTACTCTAACAACAATTGGAGAAAAGCTGTTTTTTTATTTTAATATTTTATTGCTCTGTTATAAATTAAAGGTGAAGCACCTCATCAAAAAAAAGTAAACTCCTCACTTCGTTATGTGTATTGTGGAGTAGGTTTGTGGCTTTTGTATTAAGATTTTGTTATTGTTGTCATAATTGTTATAATTCATCTGATTGAGGTAAGCACTTTTACACTGTACTGTTGGTATTTTCGTTTTAATTGTAAGGCTTTAAGTTTTCTTTGTGCTACATTTTTTTCTCATTTATTCCTCGCCTATACCCACACATCCAGGATTCAAGCTGTGGTGTGAAGAAGATAGGTTAAGAAAAGTTGTAAATAAATAAAATAAGGTTATGGTTGATCCTGGGGTCCTGCTAGAATTAGTGCTGGGGCTGCTGATCTTTTTAATTTATATTATTGACTAGGTAAAAATGTTAAAAATGTTACTAAGCTATTTGGATTCTCAGATAGTCTGGAATCAACAAAATATCTATAGGACATGGACTTGGAAAAAGCCTGAAGGAACTGATATGCACAAATTAAATTTACTGTAAATGTAAATGTGAGATACACATACAAAATCAGTGTGTTAAGCTAGAAAGTGCTGTTTGAAGAAGATTCAGCACTCTTTACATCCAGACATTATACAAAGGCTAATTTGATACATTTTTATAAAATATTCTGTATGGCAATTATGTTTAAACTTTATAACCCCATTATGAGGTCATATTTGGAATAAAGGATCAACCATGGAGTGCTCCATTACTTAAAATCACATTGTAATTGGTGTTCATGTACTACGTAAAGCTCCTTAACCAACAGCACAAATAATGATTAGAATGAAAGCCCACTGTCATTTTTGATATATGGCACAACAAAATTTATACGTACATGTATACGAATAAAGAGTTTCATATACAAAAAAAAAAATCAATTACACACCTCATTTAAGAGTTGCATTCAGCCATTTTATTATTCTTATATTAATCCATATTGTTCTTTTTCATTAAAGAGATATTAAAAATACAAAATGTTTTGTAATTGATAATCTGTTATGTATTAAAGAATATTTAGATGTGGGAAGTGGGAATCACACCATGACTTGGTTTCCATTTATTGGAGTTTCTTAAGTATCACTTTTGCTGTTTGGTTTTACTGTTTTTTTAGATTATTTTCTTGCCTTTTAGACTCTGCCTCTGGACTGTGTATTAAGACTTGTTTGCTATGGATTATCTTTTAGGCAGTTCCTTTTGTTCTTGTTTTTTATTTTTTTCTCTATTGAGTTTTTTCATTGTATTTTTCTCTTTTTGTGAAATACATCATTATTTGTTAGCTTTAGTATATATTTTTATTTATTTAATTTTTCCAGCTCTCCATTTTGGGGCCTATTGCAGCTGAAGGCAGCAGGTGCCTCAGAAACCTGGCTGACATCTGGTGAGCCTCTTCTGGGCAGACCAGGTAAGATTCTGGCCTACTTTCTCTAGCTTGTTTGAAGGCCTCACCCTATTTTATTTGAAGGAAACTCCATTTTGTAACATGATCTGCCAATGAAATAGAAACACTCAGTATAAAAAATTGGCCACTATGGTATGAGTGTTGAGGATTTGCATGAAGATATTTGTGGTTAAAATCAATACATACAAATTAATTTTGTTTTCAATGATCCTGTAGGAGCATCCATGATATACTCATTCATTTGAAATTCGGATGAAAGAGGGAACTTTAATTATACATTACAAATATGTCACAAGTGCTCTCCTTTGTCTTTTGAGTCATGATAGATGTTCTTGATAAGTATGTCTTTAGGTTGCTTAAATCATTTATTAATAATTGTTTATTGTTTAAAACTTTCTTCAGTTAATGATAAACTCTGTGATCGTGGAACCAGTTTAGCCATGAGTGTAAAATAAGGTTTATTCAAGCAAGACTTTTTTAACTAAGTCTCAATTTCATAAGCATGCTTTGTTATATAAACTCATGATATGACAAAAGTTAAATTCTTGGTGCCAGATGTTGTGGTTTCATTTTCTTTGAAACAGTTGCCCTCCTAGAATTTTTTCCACTAGTGTCTGAAATGGTAAGCAGAGTAATAATCAAAAAGAAATGTAATGAGTGGGAGATCAGTAGGTAAAAACACTATCATAATGAGACAGGTCAGAGGAGATTGATGAATATCGTTCAAACAGAAAAGCCACAAATGCTCAAGTAAGAACTCTTTCCAAAAGTGGTGTGCAGAACGGTATCTCTTAACATACCAGGTGCGTAACCTTGAGGCAAATGGGCTACAGCAGAAGAGCATGCAGTGTTCTACTCCTGTCAACGAAGAACAGGAAGGTCAGGTTCCAGTAGGCACATGATCAGCAAAAGTGATTAGTAAAATGTTGCCTAGTCTGATGAATTTCAATTTATGCTGTGAAATGCAGATGTTAAGTTCTGAATTTCACATCAACAGCATAAATAAATGGATTCATCCTGCCTTTTGTCAACAGGACACAATATGGTGGTGGTAATGTAATGGTGTAGGAAAAGATTTTTTTTGAAAACATTAGACCTCTTTATACAAAGTGAACATCATTTAAATGCCACAGCAAACCTAAGCATTGTTGTTGACCATGTGCTTATGTTATTGGCCATGTTTAAGTTGGTAGCTCAGACAAGATAATGCATTGTGTCACAAAGGATGCATCACTTTTTCAGACATAATAGAGACTTCATTATGGTGGTATGGAGTCAGCTTTGACCTTGTAGAGTAACGAGCAGTTTGGGGAATGGATGAATCAAGAAACATATTTAAAACACAGAGTAATCAGTGCATTTTACTTGGACATCAAAAAGTTGAACTTTATGTTTACTCTTTTAAGCAATGTCTTGTTGACTCACTGCACTCACCAGAATGAATGAAGGAAACAAGGAATATTTTCTTGAGAGACAGTTTGTTGGCAGTCTGCTTTATTTTGTTCATGTATCAGGTAATTAGGAATAAAGATTTTTGTTAATTACAAAACCTAAGGACTGAAGTATGCAAACACTCTGACTTTTCTAATTCCTAGCTTTCCTTTCCCAGGGGAGGCAATGATAGCAGTGAATGCAATTTAGAGATAATAACGGTAACATTTTCTATAATTTAACAGCCCATGGTTGAAGTAATCATAATTCCCTCTTAGTGTTACTAAGAGCTGGTAGAGAAAGATAAGGACCAAAAGAAGCAAAACGTAGTGATTTCTAGATGCTTGGCTGTGTGTTATTGGTCATATTTGCTGCTTTGCATATTTGCATACATACAGTTCAATAATAACTCTCTGAGCAGAACAGCAATAAACAGTCCATAGCAATGTTTTGCAAAGCAGAATATTTCTGCTTACTATTTGGAAGTCCAGTATATGAGCTAAATCTACAGCAGACTGTGTTTTCCACCTATGCCAATTGACTTTGAAATTTCCTCAAATAAAAATGAAAAGTATAAAACGAGCATGATAGTCAGGCAGAACTAAGGAGAATCATACAAAAATTCTTTCTGTATAGGAGGAAAGCAGCATTTGTACTGCACTGTTTATTGGGATACTGCAAAACAGAGTAAATATAACATTTTTAGTGTTTTATATACTGTATATTGTAAATATGTGTTGTATTTCTAACCCTGCACAAACCTTCAAAGCAGTCATGACCACCATTTACCTTACTCTCCAAAAGCCTCAATGCATTAGTCTTCTCTCTCTGGAATTCATCCCCTTAATTTATCTGTGACACACTCAATTAGAATTTTATTTTAAAATTTTTATATCAAGTTTTTAATATGCACCACTACACAGGTACCAATTTTAATAAGACAATAAGCCTTTCCTTCAAGATATTCTATCAAGTAATTAACACAAATCCCTAATTTTGTCCGATAAATGATAAGCCTGGAACTAGAAGAAAAATATCTCAAATTTACCATTGCCCTAGAAGACAAACACACAAAGAAAAAAGAAAGAAAAGCTTACATATTTTATGGAATAATTTGCTTGAACAATTTAAAGCTTTCCTATTTCAAACAAAAAACACACCTATGAAATGGAGAGCGGAAATTTCCATCAATTATAAATTTAAATCAAGTATAAGTTCCGTCATCTTTCATGCGACAGTTTCTAGGAACTGCTCCTTCAGCATTAAGTCTGTGAAATTCATTCTGTCATGTTATCATACGCAATCGATTCTCTCACTTCATAATTTCTCTATTCTTGGATTTCAGTTATTGCAAATGCTGAATTGCTACCTGTACTTTTGCTACAGTCTACAGTTTAACTGTCTGGTAACCTTGTGTGTTCTAAAAAGAGTTATGTGATGATTATGTATCCAGATTCTAATGAAGTAATCCTCTGGTAGGATGAACACTCATAAGAGGAGAGCACCTAATGGCAAGGAAGCTGACTACACTAAATGAACATATGTTATGCTGTTAATGACACTACAGTTTATAAAATGAAAATCTAAAATGCAGGTGGCATGGTGGCGCAGTGGTAGCGCTGCTGCCTCGCAGTAAGGCGACCTGGGTTCGCTTCCCGGGTCCTCCCTGCATGGAGTTTGCATGTTCTCCCCGTGTCTGTGTGGGTTTCCTCTGGGTTCTCCGGCTTCCACCCACAGTCCAAAGACTTGCAGGTTAGGTGCATTGGTGATCCTATATTGTCCCTAGTGTGTGCTTGGTGAGTGGGTGTGTGTGCCCTGCAGTAGGTTGGCACCCTGCCTGGGGTTTGTTTCCTGCCGTGTGTTGGCTGTGATTGGCTCCAGCAGACCCCCGTGACCCTGTAGTTAGGATATAAAGGATTGGATTATGGATGGATGGAAATATAAAATATAGATTGTATTAGTATTTGTTTTAGTTGTATGATACTGAATATTGTGGTTTCATTTTTTATTCACTGTGTTAGCCTTGTCAGTTTGGCTTTTCTGTTCTAATTCATTATTTCTAGTGTCATGTGTGTAAGTATGTTGCTCCCTTACATGAGAATTAGCTGCATCTTTACTCCACTGTGATGTTATATATATGAATATGAGTATGCTTGGGTGCATACTTTTGCCTGTTTCCAAGCCCTTTTACACTTTCTCTACTTGTCTAGCTCCTGTTTCACATCTATTCTACACCAGGAGGGCATTCCATGAAGTGTGCTTATTAAATTGAGACTTGGCTGACTAAGACTTGCGTAAATAAGCCTAGTTTTCCAATTAAGGCTCAGTCCTTTACACAAACACAAAGTGTTCCTCATTAACTCAAGACTGGCTTAGGCGACCCACGATTATGCACATAACCATGAGATTTAGGCAACCCTGGGAAATGATTATTGATAACATCAATCATAGTTTAAAAAGCACAGAAGAGAATGTGGCATATACAGATTGGATACCTGTGACTTTAAATGTGAAACTGATGGGATGTATGGCATATTATGGGCACAACTAAGAATACAGCAATATTAGATATGCTAAAAAAAAAATCCTGTCATTGACAAAAAAGCTGGTAATGAATGAGATAACTTAAATGTCATTTCTTTTCAATGGATAGTTCACGTTATAATGCATTACCCTTTTTATTGAACATGTAGGATTAATTTAAACAAGAATTCTACAACTTCAAATATACTAAAAAATAAATCCCTGGAACCTTTTGCTGAGATTTTGTATCTTATCAGTTGTAAATTTCGTGCACTCAAAATTCGTAACACTTATATAAGCTTCATCTTTAGCCTGGTATGGAGCAGCCTAAGAGGTGATGGCTAGTAGCCCCAGTTACCAAGTGTTAAGCCTGGTATGTCAGTTTAAGTGGATCTTACTCATTTAGTGTGTGTTTCGTGGAATACCCACCAGGTATCATTGTACAAAGTGCCAAGTTATCCCTTAATACCTGCATTAATATTTACAAGCAGCCTTGAGAGCAATAACAACTATGGGTCTTACTCATGTTTGGAGGATAACATTCTTCACCCCTTTTTCTAAAGTTATATAAGCTAGTGTGAAATTTGCTGGTGATACCAATTTAAGTTCTTGACAAAAGTTTACTATTAGCTTCCAGTTAATACTTCTTTGTCATTCTGTGCACTGTGTAGGCACCAATAATCTGTCACTGTCACTGTAATCCTGAGGCATGGCTCATCTCGACTGCCTTTTGGACAAATCATGGGAAGAACAAACAGTATCTGAAGGTAACACCTGAAAACCTTGCAGACATTGAGAAACATTAAATGGGATTTAATAAATATTCCCATAATCTGTGACTGACACTTTGATCCTAAGAGTGTAAATAGCTCCATTTCACACTAAAAGAGGGGCTGTTCATCTGAAGATTGAGAAAGTGAAGAACTGGAGCAAGAATAAAAGCAAGGCAGAAAGGGTTCAGAACTGACTTTTCATCCACTGTAATGGGGAATGTTCGATCGCCATCAGCTAAAATGAATGAACTCCATGCTGTGTTACAGCATGGGGTTTTTCTGTAGCTTATATTTATTTTCTGTTTTATTTTGGCATTTTTTTATTTTTAAATTTTTAACTTTCATATTTTAAGTCATTTCTGTTAGTTATGTTGGTTTGTTTAAAATGTATATACTGTGTTTTTAAATGCTATTCCATTCCATGCACTTTGTGGGTGGAGCCCAGGGAGGCGGGACCACCCTGCTGCTGAATCCTTCTTCTTCCTTTACCTGGAGGTTAGAGCCTCCTAAACCTATTCAGTGGATCATTGAGAACTGTTGTTGGAATTCCATTTGTACTGTTTTTTATATTTTCTGGTTCTGGATTTCCATTTTTAGGATTTTTTTTGTGGATTTAATGCTTGGACTTATTTTATTTTTGTGCTTGAGAGCGCTTTGTTACATTTTTGTATTTTTTTGTAACATATATTTATCTTTATAAAGATTCTTTGTGGGACTTTTCTGTATTATTGAAACATTTTATGGTTTCTCTTTCTAGCATTTTTTATTGTGGGACTTTTATAGTCTTTTTGAACTTTCAATATCAGTTTAATAATAATAATAATACATTACATTTATATAGCGCTTTTCTCATTTTAAGGCCTGCTAGGCCAAAAGCCATCAGGTAGATGTCAGGGGAAAGCTGGTCTGAAGTGATACTCTACTGATCTGTCAAGTGAAGGCTCTGGCCTGTTTTTTGGTCATTACTGAGGCCTCAAACCCCTTTTTGCCATGTTTACGTCTCCAGTTCACAACATGCTAAAGTACTGTAGCATTTTGTGTATTACAGAGAGCTGGCTTAAGAGACTGATATTCCTGACACCATTTTAATGCTGAGCTGCTTTCATCAAATAGAATCAGACAGAGACACAATACAATATTAAAAAGGGAAGAAGGGGGACTGGTCATGTATTTGAAATGGTGTAAAAGGGAGCATATTATATTTAAAATTACAATTTATAATCTAGACATTGAAATATTGTCTGTAGGAATTTTTCATTGTCCACATTATGTGCCTAGAAAGAGAAGTTACATTGTGCTTATTAATGTTTATATTCCTTCTTCCGCAAATGGTGAGTCAGCAATAGAAACTATTCATTGTGTTGCCAACATTGTAACTACAAACATTACAACCCTATAATTACAATATGTTGCAACTTCAGCCATGTAATTTTGAAAAGAACAATGACAGACTTCCATCAGCATCTGTCATGTTTTACTTTTGTACACAAATAGCTGGAACTGCCTTATTTAAATGTTAAATTGTTGTGGAAAAAATGTTCCTCTATTTTAAAAGAAGTCATTCTCGGAGACTAGATTAAAATGTAGAACAATTGTTTATTTGTACACAGGTATGCAGAAATGTCTCAGTCCATGGAGTAAGCAATTCATAAAACAATTCATTAGATTTTATGCTTTTCAGTTATATTACCTCATCTAATACATCATGTCATCTGACTCTTAATATGTATAATATACAGAACTTCATCCAATCAACTATGCCACAAGTATTTTCTGACTCCTTTTGACTTTCCAATTAATCTGAATATTGCCTTGTAATAGAGGTGAGCTGCTGATTCTTCTATTGATATTAGCACCACTTCATAGGAGGGGTATTTGGGTTTTCCAAATACTGTAGTTTGTTCCCACTTTCTAGAGGAGTGTTTGTTACTCTTCTACTTCATTTTAACCTTAGCAACTATCTTGGCTCTTCTAAGATGAGCATCAGCCTCACATGTCTAGGCTTAAAACAACATTTAGTTAACCCTTTAGTTACATTCAACTGTTATCCTTAAGTTTATAATTCACTTTTATAACTCCATATAAGTATATACTCATATTAAATTGTAAGATTATATCATATATTAATTAAAGTAATTGATTAAAATTCTATAAAAGAACCTTTTAAATGTAACCTGTGGCACCATTGGGAATGATCAGACCACAATCTGATAATATAACCCCACCTTCAAGCTTGCTATTAGGTGGTAACCAGTTTTCTAAACAACAAGCCCTCAATTACTAAGGAGCTAAAAAGTCTCCCAAGTCATAATAAGAGAGCTTTCACATCTGGAGATAAAATGGCTTTGAAGGGCATACAGACAGTACTGGATGAAAAATCTGAATGAAAGGAAACAGGCTTACAGAGTTAAATAGAAAACAAATTCAACCAAAGTGGCAGGAAAGAAGTTTTGAATGGACAGAGCATAATTATGGACTGATGCTAACGTGGACAAAGCTAACATCCTGAACCAATTTTTTAAGATATATTTTCCATTCCACTACAACTTTCTTTTAGTGGCCTGTACTCCCACACCACCTCTACCTGAGGAGGCTACACTGAGGAAAAGCTGTGGGACAAGACAGAGGAAGTCCACAGGGCACTTGAGACCTATGCTTTCCAACTTTGTGGTATCCTTTGCTACCTTTTGAGTCTATCACTAAGGCTTCAGAAAGTGCTGTTACTGTGGAAAACATCCTCCATTTTTCCTGTTTCAAATTAAGCAGGTGCCTCTTCACCTAATAACTACAGACTGGTGGCGCTAATGTCCCACATCATGAAGGCTAGTCCTCACCATGAAAGACCATTTGGGCTGACTGCAGTCTTCCTAACAGACAACGGTTGGAGTGTAAGATGCAATCTATCTGCTCCACAAAACTTTTTCCTATCTGGACAAAATTGGCAACACTGTAAAGATTATGTTTTTGTTATTTCTCCAGGCCCTTCAATACCATTCAGCCATTCCTGATAATTGTTAAACCGAGGGACATGTAGGCAGATAAACCTGTATGAACTATCTGACCATTAGACCTCATTTTGTGAGGCTGAAGGACTGCGTATCCGATGTGGACATGAGTAACACAGGAGCACCAAAAGAAACTGTCCTGTCCTGAATATAAATGACTATACATGGGTCATGTCAAATGCAGAAATTATTCAACGATTCTGGACTAATTAAGTTTATTGACAAGGGTGATGAGACAGAGTGTAGAAAGTGGATAATTTTGTTCCTTGGAGCAAATAGAATTGTCTTCTACACAGCATCAGCAAAACCAAGCAACTTGTTATTGACTTTCACAGCAACAAAAAGCCTCAATGTCCAGTCATTATTCATGTAATGGACGTATTACACTGCTTCACATACTGTGGCTGGGGCTCCACATTAATGGCATAGACAGGTCTGGTATACAAAAAATGGCACAACAGACTCTGCTTTTTTTTTTTTTTTTTTAGGAAACTGAATTTCTTTAACAGTTGTGGCATTTCTTTGCATATTCTATAATTCTGTGATGACATGAGCAATTTTATCTGCTGTGTGCTGGGTTAACATCTGGAGGTACTACCTGAGGAGAGAATGAAGACAAAACTAATGGCCATTATGAAAAATGCTGTTACACTATCATTAAGTACTTTCAGCCAATGAATTATTCAGTGGAAGTGTGTTAAGAAACAGCACTTGAGCTCCATCATATCTATGACGATACATTGTGACTTCTCTCTTATCAGAAAGAGAAACTTTTCTTTTTTGTAATTCTTGTACGTGTTTAAAGCGAAGTGTTATTGTTTGTTTACAGATTTTTTTAGAGCTTCTGTAAAAGCTAAATGTCCCTTTGGGACAAATAAAATTATCTATCTATCTATCTATCTATCTATCTATCTATCTATCTATCTATCTATCTATCTATCTATCTATCTATCTATCTATCTATTTCACTAACTGGATGAGCCTTTTATATTTGTCTTCTTTTCTTTGTTGCACTAAATGGTTTATTTTTATGCTAGTTGTTTTTTTAATCAATGTCTATCTATACTAATAAAAGGCAAAGCCCTCACTCACTCACTCACTCACTCACTCACTCACTCACTCACTCACTCACTCACT
>JANRMT010062795.1:4158357-4227935 GCA_026402145.1 Polypterus bichir lapradei
GTCCGCCATGTTGAACTTTCTTATTCATAGGTAGAAGGCTGAAATTATATTTATATCATATAATTTAATTATATGATGCCACTGTCGGCTGCCATATTGAACTTTTCAACGGTCTTTGTTACTTATGGGCCCATCTTCAAGAAATTTGGTACGCGGGTTCCCAACGCTAACTGAATCCTACTTACGTACATATATACGTCCATAGCCTGCAGCTCGGTCACCGTGTGAGGCGGCGTTGGGTCCCCCATCCCAACGCCTCCCACGTTGTTGGCTGCCTGCCTATATAAGGCCGTCTGTCTCTCCAGTCTCTACATTCCCTTCCTTGCTCCGCCACGGTATTCACATCTCCCTGCTGATAACTACAGCCTTTTTATTTAATCCATGGCTTCTCCGCTGTTTTATTGTTCATTTATTACGATTATAGTTATTGTATAGGTATTTTAGACTTACTTTACATTGTTCAGGTACCCATTTCCTTTATCATTCCAACCGTACCTCCATTGACATGTCTTTTGAGGTAATCACCATCGATCAAAGAACTGTCACTTACCAAGTGGTTTCCATGCCCGGAGATGGCACCTGCCTTTTCCATTCTCTTTGTTACATATTGCACGGCCATATCAGGCTCACTCTTGATATCCGGAGGAACATTGTGTCTTATGTATTGAATGACTGGGACAGGTTCAAGGTGTGGACTGATGACGGTACAGGAGATAATTATACTACACAGGAGCACTAGAAGAGTGAAATGCTTAAGTGTACCGAAATGGCCAAATATTTTACACCTTTGGACAACCACCAATGCCTCTTAAACATCTTAGATTCACAGGTGACGATTTCAGTAGTGGACACTTTGATGTTTAGAAATGTTTAAACTCTCAAAAGCTGGATGTGAAGTTATCAATGAAACTGGTTGTATACTTACAACGCTTGACAGATGCCGAATGTCTCTTCAACACAAGTCCTACAAATACTGTCGTAACTGAAACAAACCATGAAACTCAAACTGATTATGACAGCAGCAATCCAAGCTGTGAGATTTGAAACAAGATTACTGTTCACATGGCCAACTGTACGTTACATGCTCAAGAGTAAGCTCAGCGCACAGCTACAGCTTGGTCATATTACAACTGGAGGGCCGAACTGACAACGTGGCATACAAAGAGATCCTTAACAAATAATTATTGGTATATTTTCCCTCAGTTTAAAAAGGTTTAATTTTCTTCTTAATAAAAATTTTAAGGCAGTACTTCACCGCTGCGAAGCGCGGGTACTTTGCTAGTGTTATATAAATTAGCTAGATGCTAGGAAATGCAGTAATAGTATTTCAAATTAATGTATAATTGTATCCGCTACCAAATAGCACACTTTAACAAAAATGTGTCTATTGTCCATTGAATAAATTTAAAACAGTCAATACTCTTATGAAGGAATGGTGGCAGCTTTTTTATGTTTTATATGTTAACTAAAGATATGGACATACAATTGAAACTGCTTTCTAAACAAATCCCTCTTAACAAAGCAGACAAACCAGAAGGCACGTAGTGGAGGGTTTACAGTTTAATAAGACAGATGTGTTTATGAGCAGCTATTGTACAGTTATTTTTATTTTTTGCACATAGACCCTGTCTAAGTTGTGTTTGTGGATCATTCTATTGATCTTAACACCTCTTCATAGGACGGGTGTTTGGGCTTTCCCATTAGTTTATCCTTACTTTCTAAAGGGGTGTTCATTACTCATTTACCTCATTCTTGCCTTGGAAAATGCTGTTGATGTTTTCTCTAAAATGAGACAGAGACCTCATATGCTTAACCTTTAAACTACATTTAGTTGACCCTTGAGTTCCATTCAGTCATTTTTCTTTTGTTTAATATTTCATTATTAACTGTAAAAGATTATTATATATTAAAAATTCCATAAAATATGAAACAAAGGGTAATGGTGAGTGGAACTTTTTCAGAATTAGATGATGCTAATAGTGGTGTTCCTTAGGGATCAGTGCTAGGTTTGCTGCTCTTTTTAATATAAATAAATGATCCAGATAAGAATATAAACAGCAAACTGGTTGAGTTTGTAGATGATGCCAAACTAGGTAGAACAGCAGATAATACTTAATTTAGAAAAATTGTTTCAAAGGAAGCCTGACTACATACAGGCTTGAGCAGATCCGCAGCAGATGTAATTTAATGTAAGTAAATGTAAAGTATTACATTTAGGATGTAGAAATGTTAGATTTGAATGCACAAACTTGAAAGTACCCCTTATGAAAATGCAGACCCATCACAATCTACATCACAAGACTAATAGAATATTAGGTTATACAGTATATCATGATGTGTGACCTACAAGTCAAAGGAGCTTATTCTTAAGGCACATAATGCACTATAAAGACCTCACCTGCAGTACAGCATGCCATTTTGGTCTCCTTGTTACAAAAAAGACATAGCAATGCTGCCAAAAGTCTAAGGAGAGCGACTAGACTGATTCTGGGACTGAGAAGTAAGAGCTATGAGAAGAGACTGAAAAAGTTGAACGTTTTCAGAAAATAGGGAATAAGAGGTGATGGAAGTCTTACAATTGTGAGGAGAATTAGTACAGTGAATAATAGTAGGTACTTTAAAATAAATTCTTCCACAATAATGTGGGGAAATGGTTGGAAACTTCTTAAAGACAAATTTCACTGAAATGTTAGAGAGTGTTTCTTCATACAAAGAACCACAGATACATGCAATAAAGTGATCTGATGTTACTGTATTTTGGAGAATCTAGGTGAACATGAATGTTCAGCTTGTTTTGCTTAATGACCTTTCCTCACCACAAATGTTGTAATGTTCTACTGAGCTAATCTAAGATGGATCTCTTCTGCTGTGGCATGTACAGTCAAAAAATAATTCCCCTGGCTAGTCCTAAACTTTGACTGACTATAACTAGAATAATACTAGGTAAGTGATAATCAGGGGTAGCACAGTATTTGGAAACTGTCTTTACAATTCAATTAGGTATATAGCTTGGCCAGGGCCAAATTTGGGCAGCCTGACAAGACAGTCACTCCTCTTTAGGAAGACAATGAGCTTTTACTATATTATTTGTAAATATAGAAAAGTGACCGGGACCATCAACTGGATTAAATATGGATGTTTATTATACTACTGTAGCAATTACTGACCTAAATCTTCAATAAGAAGCAATCAAAATCAATAAAGAAAATATTCAACAAATTAAAACCCAGCAGCTCCTGACAACTTTTGTGGTTTAAGGATGCTGCAAGAAAATTAAAAAAGCAAAAAAAGGTAGTCTTATTGATTAGGTGAGAGAGTTAATGTTTTGAATCTGTTTCGAGATATACTGAATTTGCTTTTAAACATTTTCTCTTCAGGGATTTTCCTACTAATTCTGCATGGGCCAAGCTTTGATATAAATCCAGCTTTCCTATTTCAGCATTTATACGACTGTTTCTGATCCAAACAATCCCTCAATTCACAGATGTATGCTTAAGTGCTAGAATTTATTGATAATGGATCTAACATAAAAGGAGAATTGAAGCAGTGTATTATCCTTTGAAACTGAGAGGCGTTCAGCAATAATGAGCTCAGACCTTTTCACTTATGCTAACAAAGTATAAAGGATTTTAAAAATATAATTTCCTTTATATAGGACCTTTCAGTAGCATAAATATCATTTGATGGGCCCTTGTGCAAAAACAAATAAAAAATTAGACTCCTGATCATGTTAAATTAACTTAAATGCAATGAAAAACTCAGCAATGTCAGTGAATTATGTTAAATGTATCCTGTACATCGAAGGTCAGTTGTCATAATTAAGCTTTATTCAGTTGTGGGAATGATAACACCATTAACCTTTTCATTCTAATACCAAGTAGGCAAGCATGTTAATAATAAATAACTCTTTCAAAACAACAACCACAAAGTCACAGTGGGCCCCCAGCACCTTTGGCTCTGACTCAACTGCCCTGCTCATACTGCCTATTTATGCAACATTCATAGAAATCAGAAATAGTGTACAAACTACCTTATAAACCAAAATAACATAGCTAAAGTCAAATTAAACATTCTTTACATATCCTTTATTTAATAAATAGCAAAGGTGAGGAGACATACTGTACATCAAAAGTGTTCAGATATTACAAAAGGAGAAAAATATTTTAAATAATATCACTTTTAAAATAAAAGAAATAGAGATATATACTTAGCCTTTGTTTTAACATTACTACAGAAAGAATTTCATTGATAGACATAAACTGAGAGTTTTAGAGGTTGTAGCCAGAGCTTAATTCAGTTATGCTTTGGAAACTTACAATGGCTGACTTCATCTTTTTAGGTTATTTGCTGTTTCCAACCCTCTATTAGCATATATAGCATTTTGTTTTTTGGAATTAGTTAAATGCAATGATAAGAATGTAGGATGCCAGAGACTATCACAACAGCAATGGACATGATGAGAGAACAAGCCACAAGGACATAAAGTAAAGAATCCAACTTTGTTTTATATTGCACCCTTTATCATGAATACTATCCCAAGGCACATTTCAAAGCAGAGCACTACTTAAACTGACAAGATAAAGTATAGTATAGCATACATTAAAATTTAAAAATTGAAGATAATGATTTACTGATAGTATAGACTACACAGGGGTAGAGAATTAAAATGAGTTGCATACCGTGTGCAGCAGAATCAGGATCCAAGGAAATAAATACATAAGATTTAACTTTAACCATTTAGTATAGATTAGAGTGTTCATCTCCAGTTCTAGAGTAGTAGTGGCTGCAGTAGTGGCTACAGGTTTTCATTCTAACCCTTCTCTTAATTAGTAACAGCCGGTATAAATGTGTAATTCTTGTAAAAGTTAGCGTTTTTTTTTTTTTCACTTTTATTGTCTCAGTCACGATGACAATGCATACTACCACCCAGCCTACCCCAAAAGGATCTGACACTGTTAGTTTTTATTTGAAACTGGGAATAACTGTAGATGTGAGTGGTGTTTTGAGACAATGAAACTGTACATTCTCTGATCTGGATGGATAAAAGCTGACCCACAAACACTGGTGAAACTGCCTTCTTGGTATGTCATTGTCACTTGAATTTTTTTTTATTCATTTGTATTGATTGTTCCTGCTCACGCTGAATTAGTATTCACCTTATGGTCTATGATGTCAAAGCCCCACTTGCAAAAAACAAAGACATATGTATAGAGAGAGTTGAGAGATATAGCAGAGTTGAACTCATATGATAACGAGGGTACTACATCGGAGAAAGAATGCACATCGCAATTTTGATGTTGCTATACTTTGTATATAAAAGCCAGATCGAATGTTATTTACCTTGATTTATTTACTTATCTTCCTACAGCATAAAGTCACAAGTAGACTGCAGAGCTTCCCGTGTACATATACAAAGTACAGCGATGGCAAAAATGTGTTTCAAATCAAATTTATGTTTTTATTCTAAAATAGTAAGAATAAGAGCAGCTTACTTCTCAAAACTGAGTCATCTGGGGTCGAACTCACAGCCTTTTGATTACCAGTCAGCAGTTCTTACCGTTGCGCCACCAAAGCGGTCGTATTAAAAATGTGTCAATGTCACACCCTAACGCGGGTTCTTTTTCTGCAGTTACAGTATATTCTTGAATAAAAGTGTACTTTTTTTTGTTATACTTGTACCTTTTGTGAAAGTGTTTATTTGATATTTGGACTTCAGGCTTCACACATTATATGCATCATGTCTACATTTTGTCAGTTATTACTAAAATATGAAAAACATTTATGTTTTAACGATGTGTTTACATAGATTGTTGTAGATACAGAACACACATGAAATGCATTTGTTCCAATTAACGATATAGTATTTACTCTATACAACTCTAAGCAACTGACACGCAGATAAACAGACTTGAGCTGAGAAAACTTTGTGCAGCGGTGGGGGGATGTGATAGCAGGCTGCTTGCTGCTCATTGAAATATTTACAGGACAAAAGACGCTGAGGGAGAAGTGCGAACGGATTTAAGGTGGGACGGATTTACGAGTTTTTTCGTAGGCTTTGGTAATTCTAGTGTTAATTGCTTCTTTTTTCCTTAATTAGAAGCCAAACAAGAGATATAAATGAGCTAACGCATAACTAGTTAACCAGTGCTCATCATACAATATCTGAAAATAAAATAAAAGTGAAGGTCTTTGGGACAGTCTGTAGAAGCGCCACATAAAGGGAGCAAAGGCGAACATGTTTTACAGTAGTGGATAAAACAAAATGGATTAATGTACTTCAATGTGTTTGCTGAGTAAAATGCACAACAGCATCCCAACAGTGACTTTGAACAGTTTGTGTGTTTTCTTCAAATGCTTCAGTGCTGACTCAAGGGAGGCATAGTTATGGTTCCCAGGTGAGTTCATTTCTGTTATGGTAAAGTGCTGTTAATTTACCTTTTAGTCCATTCTTCAAACTTCAAAATGGTAACAGGCAAAACCTATTTTCTTAATTTCAAGGAACAATGTTCAAACAGACGTGTGGAAGTCCCAGATATGCAGCTCAGATTGCCATCTTCTATGGTGAATTTGAGTCTCGGGACTTGAATTCTACTGACTGTCCATTACTAAGGATTTGCTTCAAAAACTTTGAAAGCCTGCTGTGCATATTTTTTGGAAGTACATACAGCTGCAATCAGGTCTTTTCACAAATGAAAATTACTAAAAACAAATACAGAAGCATATTAATGCATACAAATCTTTGTAATGAATTACTTGTTGTGATGTCTAGCATCTCAGTTGCTATTAAGCAGTTTCAGTGTTCATGACTAGAATAGTGACACAGCAAAATTACCCTCTTAATGATGTTTGAGCATCGCTTTTAATAGCCTTCAGTACAATATTTTATAATTAAACCATTTATTGGAGCAACTATTCTTAAAGTAAGTGTTAGTTATTAAAACATGTGCTATGTTGCTGGCGTTTATATGGCCCACTGTATGACTCATTATTGACAATTTGGCCCGCCACCAAAAAAAGTTTGCCCGCCGTAACTTTCTATGAACTTTGTAGGATTCCTGCCTGAATACAGGCCTCGAAGAATCAACCGAATGCAGTGTAAATCCAATGAATGCTTTGCCAGAGGTCATGTCATGTGACTACCCTGAACAATTCTACACATTTTTTGTCTGTTTGATGCTTTTTTTTTGGTCAGCCGAGCTCCCTGATGTATGATCATTTTGTGGTAAAACTTTTAAAATTCTGTTGTGCAAAGCAAATGATAGCTGCTCTTATGTCTCATAAGAGATAATCCAACATTTCTGCCATGCTTTTCTCTTTTTAAAGTTTCAGAATTTCCTTTTAAAATGCTTTTTCAACACTGGTGAAGCCCTATTTTGCTGACTCTGCCACATATTTTCACACTTACCTGCATACAGTTTCTGGTGTAACAGGAGTGTGTTTTACTGGCTGTGTCCTCATTGACTGCTATGTTTGTGCATTCTGCTTAGCATTTTGTAATTTAAAAACAATGACACAGACTTAAGAAAAATGTAAACATTCAGATTATTGTAAACTTGCATATTTTTCCTCAATCATTCACCACCCATGTGCAGAAATAAAGTAATATCCTGCACCACATATTATTAAGTTGGTTAGCACAGGGATGCCAATCTGTATATCATAGCACTCTTCCCCCCATCACTGGTTTTGTCCCCCTGTATTGCAAAATTATATTTTGGCTCATACATTTTGAGCATCACTCTAATTCCATGCCTCTGACTTCTTGATCCTCCACCCATCCCTTACCATAGATCTTGTTTTTTGGTCCATACATTATGCACATTGTTAGTTTGTTCTTTTACTAAAACTTACATGAGTTGTCCTTTCATTTGAGAATTTAAAGTTCCCTTCATCAGATTTCATCAACACAGTTTTCCACATAGCTCATTCTGTTAATCTTCTTTTTAGACTCTGGCATCATTTCTGCTGTTTTTTTTTTGTATCATTAAACATCCTCTCTGCGGTCGGCTGGCGACCTGCCTGGGGTTTGTTTCCTGCCTTGCGCCCCGTGTTGGCTGGGATTGGCTCAAGCCCCGTGACCCTGTAGTTTGGATATCGTGGGTTGGATAATGGATGGATGGATGGATGGATGGATAAACATCCTCTTCCTTTGTGCAGCATTTCTTTAAACTCACTGCTCCTTCTAAAATGGTTCCAACATTCTGGGTTAAAATTACATGGCCATTTCTCATCTATATGATGTTTACAGATTTTCACTTTGTCTGCATGCTTTTCCTTTGGTTGTTACACTTTACTTCCCACATCTCCAAAGACTTGACAGGTGTGTTGATGGTGCTGTCTGATAGATCCACTGTCTTGGGTTTGAATACCATGCCTGGACATCGTATTTTTAAAATTACAGAGTAACTCATCTAGGAATTTCATATTCCTGTGATCTCTATTGTTTCATATAGAGTATTTGGTAAGGATAAATTCTATTTTATTAAAGTCTTATTCTTGCAAATTTATTCAGGGACATGGGTCTGGACTGCTGCTGTTTTTTTTGTATTCACCAGTATTGTTATATTCCATTCACAAACTGATGGCTTGCAATATTAATGAAAATATGTACTTGCTGAATGTAAACTTACCTAGCTTTTTATTGGAAAACAGCCTGGTACTTTTTATTTTTTGAATGCACATTTATTTGCAACTATGGCAAATAATCTAGCACAGCAAAACTCATTGAGAGTTCTATATCGTTATTTATGTAACCGCAGTACAATCTACCGGCCATCAAGAAAAAGAAGACATTGCATTTATATAGTGCTTTTCAATGAATTCAATGATTTTTACATTGAGAGGGTGGAGCTACTGCAAACACCACCAATGGGCAGCATCTACCTGGATGATGCAACAACAGTTATTATGCTCACCACACTGTAGTTATTAAGAAGAAGTGAAGAAGTGAGATAATTAGTCAGTTAGAGACGGGGGATGATTAGAAGGCCAGAATGACCAGGCTGCGATGGGCAGTTTAGCAAGGACATTGTGGTACGCCATACTCTTTTCGAAACATGCCTGGGTTCTTTTTTTAAGCATTTTACTGATTTTATTAAAATCAAATAACATTCCATACAAGCAAGTCAAGTTTAACAAAACTAGGTTCAAAACAAATAAACCCCCACCCATGAGAAAGAGAGTTAGGCCAACAGAGTAAATCTTTGAAGTAATAAAAATAAGAAAATAGATAAATGAATGAAAATAAACAGAGTAAAAAAGTAGGGAGAGAATCCGCTTCCTCAATTTAAATGCTTATTCTAAAATGTTATTGATTAGATCCTGCCAGGTTTTGAAAAAGGTTTGTACAGATCATCTAAGTGATGATCCAAAGTGATTCCAATTTCAGATAATATATAACATCAGTTACCCACTGACTTAAAAGAGGCAAGTTAGGATTCTTCCAGTTAAGCAAGATAAGTCTACGTGCCAATAGTGTAGTGAAGGCAATTACAGTTTGTTTGTCCTTCTCCACTTTAAGCCCATCTGGGAGTACACCAAACACAGGTCTTAATGGATTAAGAGAGATTGTGGCACCAAGGCTGTCTGAGAGGCATTTAAAGAATTTGGTCCAAAATGATGTTAATTTAGTGCACGCCCAAAACATCTGGCCCAGTGAGGCTGGAACTTGATGGCAACATTCACAGGTTGGATCTTGCACTGGAAACATTTTGGACAATTTTATGCCTGGGTTCTATTATGACCACAGTGATTCTGGACCTCAGTTTTATGTCTCATCCAAAGGATGACACCATTTTAGACCCGGTTTCTCCATCACTGTGCTTGGGCATTGGGATCCACACTCAGACCATGGGGTAAGTGCCCTCTGCTAGCCTCACCAACACTTTTTCCAGCAGCAAACCAAGCATTTCCTACATGGTATCCCATTCAAGTATTACCTGGGCCCAAATATGTTTAGCTTCAGGAGGATTACCTGTTCTGTAGCGTATGTGGTACGGCTGCTGGTACACACAATTAATAACTTATGTATTTCCTCCTTCACTGGCATAGTCTTTTTAACCTTTTTCAAATTCACCACATTATGAGTGATAGACACTTAAACATTGATAAGGCTTATGCATTATCTGAACATTTCTTTTATAAACACAATCCAAAAAAATGCTTTTCTCACTATATGTAAGTTAAAGTTTTAGCCTGCCATAATATACTACAGTTTCTAGTGCTATCCTACTTGGTATAGACCATCTGCTAAAACAAACAAAAAATCAATGGACAAGTCTCTCTTACATCACTCAAAAATTTTGGAAACAAGTCCTGATCATTACATTCTTTTATAATGAATTTAAACACGAATAATCCACTTCTCCTCATGCTGAGCTGAAGATAGGGAAAAGCAGTTTAAAACTAAAACTTTATTATATTATCTCCAAGCTCAGATCTAAACGCCTGAATGGGTTGCATGTTCCAGATTCACTCCCTTCTGGTACACTAATGGATTATCATTTCTTCTCTCAATTAGTATAAGTGAATGCACTTGGCATCTCAACAGTTTATTTTTTTCATTTTCATACTGAGAAATATTATTCCCCTCCTCGGACCGCCACCTTATAGTGGTGGAGGGGTTTGCATGTCCCAATGATCCTAGGAGCTCTGTTGTCCGGGGCTTTATGCCCCTGGTAAGGCCACCCAAGGCAAACTGGTCCTAGGTGAGGGATGAGACAAAGAGCGGTTCAGCAGACCTCCTGTGATGAATAAAAAATTTGGATGCCGTTTTCCCTCGTCCGGATGCGGGTCACCGGGGCCCCCCTCTGGAGCCAGGTCTGGAAGTGGGGCTCGATGGCTAATGCCTGGTGGCCGGACCTGCACCCATGGGGCTCGGCCGGGCACAGCCGGAAGAGGCAACGTGGGTCCCCCTTCCCATGGGCTCACCACCTAAAGGAGGGGCCAAGGAGGTTGGGTGCAGTGTGAGTTGGGTGGTGGCTGAAGGCGGGGACCTTGGCAGTCTGATCATCGGCTACAGAAGCTGGCTCTTGGGACGTGGAATGTCACCTCCCTGAAGGGGAAGGAGCCTGAGCTAGTGCGCGAGGTCGAGAGGTTCCAGCTAGATATAGTTGGGCTCACCTCGACGCACAGATTGGACCCCGGAACCAATGTCCTTGCGAGGGGCTGGACTCTCTACCACTCTGGAATTGCCCCTGGTGAGAGGCGCCGAGCAGGTGTGGGCATACTTATTGCCCCCCCGACTTGAAGCCTGTACATTGGAGTTTACCCCAGTGGACGAGAGGGTAGCCTCCCTCCACCTTCGGGTGGGGGAAACGGGTCCTAACTGCTGTTTGTGCATATGTGCCGAACAGCAGTTTGGAGTACCCACCCTTTTTGGAGTCCCTGGAGGGGGTGCTAGAGGGCATACCTTCTGGGGACTCCCTTGTACTGCTGGGAGACTTCAATGCTCACATGGGCAATGACAGTGAGACCTGGAAGGGCATGATTGGGAGGAATGGCCCCCCGATCTGAACCCGAGCGGTGTTTTGTTATTGGACTTCTGTGCTCGTCACGGATTGTCCATAATGAACACCATGTTCAAGCATAGGGGTGTTCATATATGCACTTGGCACCAAGACACCCTAGGCCTCAGTTCAATGATTGGCTTTTTGGTCGTGTTGTCGGACTTGCGGCCACATGTCTTGGACACTCTGGTGAAGAGAGGGGTGGAACTGTCAACTGATCACCACCTGGTGGTGAGTTGGCTTCGATGGTGGGGGAGGATGCCGGTCAGGCCTAGTAGGCCCAAATGTGTTGTGAGGGTCTACTGGGAACATCTGGCAGAGTCCCCTGTCAGAAGTAGCTTCAACTCCCACCTCCAGCAGAACTTCGACCACGTTCCGAGGGAGGTGGGGGACATTGAGTCCATATGGGCCATGTTCCGTGCCTTTATTGTTGAGGCGGCTGACCGGAGCTGTGGCCGTAAGGTGGTCGGTGCCTGTTGTAGCGGCAATCCCCAAACCCGTTGGTGGACACCGGCAATGAGGGATGCTGTCAATCTGAAGAAGGAGCCCTACCGGACCCTTTTGTCCTGTTGGACTCTGGAGGCAGCTAATAGGTACCGGTAGGCCAAGCGGAATGCGGCTTCGGTGGTTGCTAAGGCAAAAACTCGGGCATGGAAGGAGTTTGGGGAGGCCAGGCCATGGAGAATGACTTTCGGACGGCTTCGAGGAGATTCTGATCCACTGTCCGGCGTCTCAGGAGGGGGAAGCAGTGCAGTGTCAACACTGTATATGGTGGGGATGGTGCGCTGCTGACCTCGACTTGGGACGTTGTGGGTCGGTGGGGGGAGTACTTCGAAGACTTCCTCAATCCCACTAACATGCCTTCCAATGAGGAAGCAGAGCTTGGGGACTCGGAAGTGGGCTCCCCCATCTCTGGGACTGAGGTCACCGAGGTGGTCAAAAACCTCCTTGGTGGCAGGGCCCCGGGGGTGGATGAGATAAGCCCGGAGTTCCTCAAGGCTCTAGATGTTGTAGGACTCTCTTGGTTGACACGTCTCTGCAACATTGCATGGACATCGGGGACAGTAGTTCTGGATTGGCAGACCGGGGTGGTGGTCCCACTCTTTAAGAAGAGGGACTGGAGGGTGCGTTCCAACTACAGAGGGATCACACTCCACAGCCTACCTGGAAAAATCTATTCGGGGGTTCTGGAGAGGAGGGTCCATCGGATAGTTGAACCTCGGTTTCAGGAGGAACAGTGTGGTTTTTGTCCTGGTCGCGGAACACTGGACCAGCTCTACAGCCTTAGCAGAATCCTGGAGGGTGCATGGGAGTTTGCCCAACCAGTCTACATGTGTTTTGTGGACTTGGAAAAGGCGTTCAACCATGTCGCTCGGGGAATCCTGTGGGGGGGTGCTCTGGAAGTATGGGGTACCGGACCCCGTAATAAGGTCTGTTTGGTCCCTGTACAACCGATGTCAGAGCTTGGTCCGCATTGCAGGCAGTAAGTTGAACCCATTTCCAGTGAGAGTTGGACTCCGCCAGGGCTGCCCTTTGTCACCGATTCTGTTCATAACTTTTATGGACAGAATTTCTAGGCGCAGCCTAGAGGGGGTCTGGCTTGGTGGGCCGTGATCTTCAGCTCTCTCTGAATTGGTTCACAGCTGAGTGTGAAGCGGCTGGGATGGGAATCGGCACCTCCAAATCCGAGAACATGGTCCTCAGCCGGAAAAGGGTGGAGTGCCCTCTCAGGGTTGGAGGTGAGATCCTGCCCCAAGTGGAGGAGTTCAAGTATCTCGGGGTCTTGTTCACGAGTGAGGGAAGAATGGAGCATGAGATCGACAGGCGGATCGGTGCAATGTCCGCAATGATGCAGGCTCTGCATCGGTCTGTTGTTGTGAAAAAGGAGCTGAGCCGTAAGGCAAAGCTCTCAATTTACCAGTCGATCTATGTTCCTACCCTCACCTATGGTCATGAGCTATGGGTAGTAACCGAAAGAAAGAAATCGCGAATACAAGTGGCTGAAATGAGTTTTCTCCGCAGGGTGTGTGGGCTTTCCCTTAAAGATAGGGTGAGAAGCTCAGTCATCCGGGAGGGGCTCAGAGTAGAGCTGCTGCTCCTCCACATCGAGAGGAGTCAAATGAGGTGGCTCGGGCATCTGATCAGGATGCCTCCTGGACGCCTCCCTGGTGAGGTGTTCCGGGCACGTCCAACCGGGAGGAGGCCCCAGGGAAGACCCAGGACATGCTGGAGGGACTATGTCTCCCGGCTGGCCTGGGAACACCTCGGGATTTTCCCAGAAGAGCTAGAAGAAGTGGCCGGGGAGAGGGAAGTCTGGGTATTTCTGCTCAAGCTGCTGCCCCCGCAACCCGACCTCGGAAAAACGGAAGAGGATGGATGGATGGATGAAATATTATTACACCTTGTTGTATATTATAATACTTCAACATGGTTTAAAATGTCCATAACTTAAATGGAATGAAACCGCTTTCTTCAAGTCGCAATCTTATTTCAGTCAGTCATTTTCCAACCCACTATTTCTTAACATAGGGGAATGGGGGTCTGCTGGAGCCAATCCCAGCCAGCACAAGGCAGGAACAAATCCCGGGCAGGGCACCACAGGACACATACACCCACACACCAAGCACAATTTAGGATCGCCAGTGCACCTAACCTGCATGTCTTTGGACTGTGGGAGGAAACCGGAGCACAACACACGAGGAGAACATGCAAACACCATACAGGGAGGACCTGAGGAGCGAACCCAGGTCTCCTAACTGCCAGGCAGCAGCACTACCATTGCGCTACCGTGCTGCCCCTTAATCTTATGTAGTTGCAGTTATTTATAGAACACCACTTTATTTCACACAGTTTAAAGTAGTCTGCTTCACCATTAACTTTTCACTGACTTTAAAGACTGGAAAAAAGGCACAATTTACTCAGCATGAGGTAGCTCTGGGAAGGAATCAATTCATTTTGTTTATTATTATTATTCCTTTTTTAGTGTTTAACTATTAACTTGAATATTGTTTCTTTATTATTCTTATTATGGAAGGAGTGTATTCACAAACGGATTGAAAAGGGTTACCCTAAATTATATACTATATATGTGATTTGATATGTACTGTAAACTACTGTAACATTCTCCAATGGCTCAATAAAAAAATATTATATTCAAAAAAAAAAATCTTAGAAATAGTCAGATAATTTGCCAAAACATTAAAACAAAATATTAAACAGAAACCAGATTAAAATGTTCATAAATTTTAACTAAATTACCAAAATTAATTATTTTTCTTGCAATTTATTTCTGCATTTTATTTAGTTATGTCTTTATTATTATTATTTCAAAGTTCGAACACTTCCTTTGTGCACATGTTTTAAAGTGGAAACTCCTTACATTGCATGTCACTTGACTGTGGGTGCTATTGCTGCAAACAATATGGCAGTGCCCATGGAAAAAAAAATATAAAAAATTTCAGCACACATTGAACAATTTTTCAGTAGTCATTGAACAAAATGGTGGTGCAATAACATATCACATAAATAAATATTATAAACAACAAATAATACAAATGGTGAAAAACAGACAAAAATATTAAAGCGATGCTGACATTTACAAGCTCACTATATGATTTTAGCATACAGATGCATCCAAACAATTATTATAAGTTCTCAAGACAGAAGTATTTTTTGCTGCATTTCCTGTACAGCTTAAGAAGCTGAACTTGTTGAATACTGGAAGCTGCCAAAATATTCCATTATCCTCCTGATGTTGCACTCAACTGTGAATGTTTGAGTTGTAGCAACGATTAAATTTTATCACTAATGAAACATCACTGAAGTCTTTGTTCATAAAGTAAAAGTGGTCTTTTTGGATGTCCATTGTACAAAAGTAACATTTTGTAAATTTTATTTTTGTATTAGGCAACATTTGCTGCTCACAGCATGGTTTCCTCAACTGGGATGTGATGATCCTTTGGCAGCACTCCAAGTCCTCTACACAACATAACAGAACATCAAGCCTTTTTAGTTAAAAATCTGGCTTCACAGTCTTGCATACGCTTGCCTGCAGGGCCTTTGATGTTGACTCTATAACAACACAGACTGCACACCATCTGAGCCTCTTACATTTTCTATGGATGAAATCCCACTGCAACCTCTCCTGGCCAGTAGTCACTTCCCATCATCCAAATGTTTGTAAATTACCTGTTATAAGCTGTCCTTGACAGAAATGCAAGTTAGTTCAAAGCATACTCGAGACCTTCAAAATTGTAATGGCATCTACTTAGCCTAGAAGGTTGTTATGCTTTTATTTTCAGGTAAAGTGACATTACTACTGTAACAGCTCCAATGCACACACTATCTGAAAATGTCTGAGCTTGTTACATCTTTGATATTGAACTATTATTTAGATAATGCTGAAAATGCTAAATTTCCCTTACAGTGTTATAAGTAAAATAAGATCTTGAAAGCAGATACATTGGTAAACCTTTATGAGAAGTTCAACTTCTTAATTAGCCGTGCTCTTCAGCAAACTGTCATAGCTGATATTGCTATTTTGCACCTGCTTTATTTTGGTTTTAAATATTACAGTTCCAGTTAGGATCATGAAAGCCCATTGTCATGCCTTTGGCATTTCATGTTTAAAGGACTTAAATTGTTTTTTGTGTTCCTACCTTTCAAATTTTAATAACTGATGACAAGTTCAAAATCCACCTGTTAGAGTCCTGACTCAGCCCAGAGGCAGTGTTCATCTTAATCATTCATACAACCACAGTGGCTTTCATTAATATACAGTACAGGTACAAATGCAGGTATAAAACTCTGAAAATTGTTAAGAAATCTTTGAATGTCAATGTTGCACAACACCTATCTACACCATTTCAAGTGTATAAACCCATAAGACGACTGGGATTTTGCAGCACCAGCCTTCTGATTATTACAAAGCCTCATTTTATATTATACAGTAGATGTAACTCTTTCAAATGTAACTCTTTCCTCCGCAGGGTGTCTGGGCTTTCCTTTAAAGATAAGGTGAGAAGCTCAGTCATCCGGGAGGGGCTCAGAGTAGAGCCGCTGTTCCCCCTCATCGAGAGGAGTCAGATGAGGTGGCTTGGGTATCTGATTAGGATGCCTTCTGGATGCCTCCCTGGCGAGGTGTTCTGGGCATGTCCAACCGGGAGGAAGCCCCAGGGAAGACCAAGGACATGCTGGAGGGACTATGCCTCGGGATTCCCCCAGAAGAGCTAGAAGAAGAGGCCAAGGAGAGGGAAGTCTGGGCATCTCTGCTCAAGCTGCTGCCCCCGCGACCCGATCTTGAATAAGCGGAAGAGGATGGATGGATGTAACTCTGATTTTTGCACCTGTGTTTAGATGTATTCATGGTTTGTATTTATTTGTATAAATGTATTCATTTACAGTATTTAAATATTGTAGAGGTGCTCAGCGATAGATTGGCATGCTGGCCAGGGTTTGTTCCTGCCTTGTGCCCTATGCTAACTGGGATAGGCTCCAGCCACTAGTCCAGATTGTGCAGGTCAGAAAATGAAATGAAATAATGTATTGGGTGAAATCCACTTCTTCTTTCTTATGTTTATGTTTTTATGTTCTTTACATTTGAACCTTATGTGCTTTGCTGTACTCTCAATGGTTTTCACTTGGTGTTTGGCCACCTTGCAAGTATGCTCCAGAAAATTTGGACACACTTATCTATATTTATTTCTTTTGTGCTTGAAAAAGGTTCTAACACAATTTTTACACTCCATATACTTTATGTTCAATTACAAATTAAAGAAGAATCCAAACTTTTACAGCCTTATTGTTGTTGATATGCATAAAGTACGATTAGAAAATGATTAGTGACAGAGCCAAATTCAAATCCTTCTTTCAATTTAGATGGAACTGAAGAACATTTAATGTGAAATGAATATTCTGTTAGAACAATATGATTTGGAAAATAAATGGCTAAATAAATCAAGCAATTATTGGCAACTGTTTTGCCATGATATATTGTGAACATTAAACATTGGCAGCACAAATGACTACCCATTTTGGACCAAAATGTCTTGCCAAACCATATTTGGAAATATTAACAGTGAGAATGAACATTCAGTGAATGTCAGTTTTTTTATATAGCTCTTTATTTTTTTTCTTTATTTAGCATATGACAAAATGGCTTACAATATCACGATACATTGAATATATTACAGTTCTTACACTATATAACAGGCCTATTGAAATGGCAGCCCACGGGCCACATGTGGCCCAGAACCAACCGCTGAATGGCCCAGCCTGTGGTCCCACCAGAGCTCCAGACTGCAACTAAAATTGATCGCAAATGCAACCAAAAATAGGCTTTGGTGATTATCATTTCTATTTAGTTCGCCATTTGGGAATGAAATCATTTAAACTTTAAACAAATTATATTGTAACAGATTCAAAGACCTGTTAACATATGTGTCAGTATGGGTTTTTCCTTGCATATCCCTGAGCCACATAAAGGCTAGTTTATATCCTGCGCTGGGAGTGAGGGAGTTGTGGCAAAAATAATGTCTTGGACACGCACGCAGGAAAATATTTTTAAGTACATGGTGCTGCTGATGGATGGCCATGTATTCCAAATGGTGAATTTCAGTGAGAGGTTGGTTATGCTTGTGCCAGAATAATGAACGAAGGGCTGAATATAACGCAACCAGTCATCAAAACAAAAAGTAGGCATGCAAGACTGCCTATTATATACAGTAGGTCCCTTGTTATGAAGATATCTGTGCCTTGTGGAATTCTGTAGTCCTTTCTGATTTCATGCAGTCACACTAAGGTGCGATTGTCACTGATCTCCTTGTGTTCGCGCATCTTTCAATGCTGTTTCTCTTTTGATTTAAAGCATACTCCATGCAAAATGCCAGCCTGTCCATCAGTAAACATGTGTGAGCAGTCACCTGCCTAATGTTTTGTCACACACAGCAATGTGATGAAGTCTGCGTTTTAAGGTTGCAAGTGTATTATAGTCATTTTACCATATCAAAAATGCCTCTTTGTTAGTTGTTACTTCAGTTGTTTTGGTGTATGCACTATATGTTCTGTTACCAATAAATTATTCAACGGGAGCTTATCAACAAAGAAACAAGAAAAATAAGATTAAGTAAAAAAAATAATAGTAATAATTATAATTAATAATTCATTACTTGATACCAAGAACTCTGTAAAAAGACATTTTAAAGACAAATCATTAAAATAAATGTACCAATCTACTTTCACACCATACCTGATGCCTTGCTCTTAAACATTTCATAGATCTCATATTTCAAAAGGGAAACAAATGTTATTGCTATTACTTTGCACTTTTGATTTTATGCACTTTGAGCAAAATGTTTATTTTTTATTTCAGAAGTGAGAAAAAAAGTATTGCTACTACCTCAGTTACTGTTCAGTTACAGCTTTTTTTTATACATTTTTGATGTGCCCGTGTCAGATGTGACCAAATGTAAAAGAGAAATAAGGAATAAACATTACTTGTTTTTAAATACATTCATTTGAGTTGATTTAAAATGTATCATTACCTGCTGTTTACTGGCTGCTGAAAATGTCTGGCCCAGCTAAATTTATTGGTTTGAAAATCTGGCCCAATTGAAATTGCAATTGAATAGCCCTGCTGTACAATCTAAATAAAAAAATTAAAGGAACACTTTGAAAACACATCAGCTGTCATTGGGAAAAAAAAATCAAGCTGGATATCTATACCGAAATGGACAGGGTAATGTGTTAGGAATGAAAGGATGCCACATCGTTTGATGGAAATGAAGATTATCAACCTACAGAGGGCTGAATTCAAAGACAACCCGAAAACCAAAGTGAAAAATTGATGCTGCAGGCTAGTGCATTTTGGCGAAATTTCATTGCAGCAACTCAAAATTGTTCCCAGTAGTTTGTATGACCCCCACGTGCTTGTATGCATCCCTGACAATGTGGGGGGAGGCATGCTCCTAATGATACGACAGATGGTGTCCTGGTGGATGTCCTCAAAGATCTGGACTAGGGCATCACTGAGCTCCTGGACAGTCTGAGGTGCAACCTGGCGGCGTTGGATGTACCGAAACATAATGTCCCAAAGGTGTTCTATTGTATTTAGGTCAGGTGAATGTGGGGGCCATTCCATGGTATCAATTCCTTCATCCTCCAGGAACTGCCTACATTGTCATCACCAGGAGGAACCCAGGCCCCACTGCACCAGCATAGGGTGTGACAATGGATTTCATCCCGATACCTAATGGCAGTCAAGGTACCATTGTCTAGCCTGTAGAGGTCTGTGCCACCCTCCACTGGTCATGCCGAACGATGTTACAGGCAGCATAACGTTCTCCACGGCTTCTCCAGACCCTTTCACATCTGTCACATGTGCCCAGGGTGAACCTGCTCTCATCTGTGAAAAGCACAGGGTGCCAGTGGTGGACCTGCCAATTCTGGTATTCTATGGCAAAGGCAAATCCAGCTCCACGGTGCCAGGCAGTGCCCACTAGAGGACGTCGGGCCCTCAGGCCACCCTCATGAAGTCTTTTTCTGATTGTTTGGTCAGAGACATTCACACCAGTGGCCTGCTGGAGGTCATTTTGTAGGGCTCTTGTAGTGCTCATCCTTGCCCAAAGGACCAGATACCGGTCCTGCTGATAAACGTTTATTATAGGAGCTGCTGCATGCATTTAGTCCACAAAAGAGCAAAATCTCTACTGGATGCCTTAATAAATTTCCAAACAAGTTTACATTGGTAGGGGGAGAACTTTACCAGGAAATCACTGGTGCTAGTAAGGTCAAATGCATAGAAAGAGCTGATCCCATATGAACTACATAGTTCCCCTAAGTTGACACACTTCAACAACATGTATTTATATAGCACATTTTCATACAAACAGTGTAGCTCAAAGTGCTTTACAAGATGTCAAAGAGAAAGTTATTAGAAAAGAAAAAAACTAAAATAAGATAATATTATTAAAGAAGAAAGGAAAAAAAAAAACAAATGAATCTAAACAATCTTAAAACATAAATATCAACTAGAAGAGTAGCATCCTTATATACTCATATATACAGTATATAAGTTCAGGTGAGATTAAGGTTAGATGGCCAGGGGGACAGATAAAACAAACAAAAAAAAGCACTCTGGTTAGGCTGGAGAAAAAAAAAAACAAATCTGCAGGGGTTCCAAGGCCAAAAGACTGCCCAGCCCCCATTGGGTATTCTATTTGACATTAATGTTCATAATTCATTCCTCTTTGTTTTTAGGCCTCCTGAGATAGGGTTTGATGTAGTTGGTCTCGTTAACAGCTAGGGCAGCAGAGAAAAGTAGAGAGTCATACTCTTTTCCTTACACAATTTCATGGTTATACAATTACATATCATAGCACTGTGTGGTGCTTGCCATTGATGACCCAATGGATTTTTATCACTCTTTTAGGTAGCTCACTATCCTTCGATGTACTGCTTGCTAATGCCACATTAGGATGGTCACTGTCTGACTATGGCAGGCTAGACTTTTTCATAGGATGCCCTGCAGATGTCGCTGAATCTTCTCATCTGAATGAAGGAGTTCAGGCTCTTACTGCTTATGACTCAGCATTGAAATTATCTCCACCCAATGCTAGGGTCAGAACCATTATTATATATATTTTTGACAATAATGCTGCTTTTTCTCCCTTACATTCTTCCTCATTTGAAGATTCTACTTGATATTCAGAGGGCTATTAGTTTTATCTTGGCGGTACATGCTTGAAGCACAAATGTATCTTCTACAGGAGTCATAAGGGGCACGTTTCTTATAACTTTTAAAAGTATTTATCCATTATACTTTTTGATAAAAAAATTAATAAAGCACATAAAAAGCACTTAAAGTGACATATATATAAATCATACTAGCATTATTTCTCACTTAATTACAACAACAACAACAACAACATTTATTTATATAGCACATATTCATACAAACAGTAGCTCAAAGTGCTTTACATAATAAAGAATAGAAAAATAAACACAATATGAAAACAAAATAAATCAGCATTAATTAACATCGAATAAGAGTAAGGTCCAATGGCCAGGGGGGACAGAAAAAACAAAAATAAAAACTCCAGACGGCTGGAGAAAAAAAAAATAAAATCTGTAGGGATTCCAGACCATGAGACCGCCCAGTCCCCACTGGGCATTCTACCTAACATAAATGAAACAGTTCTCTTTGGATTTAGGGTTCTCACGGAAAGGCTTGATGATGATGGTCACGTAGAATTCTGCCTTTTAGTCCATCCATCATTGTTGGAGCATCATGAAGCTTTGAGTAGGTGGAGGTGGCGCAGGCCACCACCACAAAGAAACCGGAAAAAGAAACAGAAAAGAGAGTAGGGGTCAGTACGGATTGTAGAGCTACCCTGAATAGTTATTATGAGGAAATTGAACATATAGAGTATCAGGATTAAGTTAAATTAAGTTAAATTGAAGTTATAGAAAGGCCATGTTAAAGTAATATGTTTTCAGCAGTGTTTTAAACTGCTCCACTGTATTAGCCTGGCGAATTCCTATTGGCAGGCTATTCCAGATTTTAGGTGCATAGCAGCAGAAGGCCGCCTCACCACTTCTTTTAAGTTTTGTTCTTGGAATTCTAAGGAGACACTCATTTGAGGATCTGAGGTTACGATTTGGAATATAAGGTGTCAGACACTCCGATATATAAGAAGGGGCGAGATTATTTAAGGCTTTATAAACCATAAGCAGAATTTTAAAGTCAATCCTGAATGACACAGGTAACCAGTGTAGTGACATCAGAACTGGAGAAATGTGTTCGGATTTTCTTTTCCTAGTTAGGATTCTAGCAGCTGCATTCTGCACTAGTTGCAAACGATTTATGTCTTTCTTGGGTAGTCCTGAGAGGAGTGCGTTACAGTAATCTAGTCGACTGAAAACAAACGCGTGAACTAATTTCTCAGCATCTTTCAGTGATATAAGAGGTCTAACTTTACTTATGTTTCTTAAGTGAAAAAATGCTGTCCTAGTGATCTGATTAATATGCGATTTAAAATTCAGATTACAGTCAACAATTACCCCTAAGCTTTTTACCTCCGTCTTGACTTTTAATCCTAATGTATCCAGTTTATTTCTAATAGCCTCATTGTATCCATTATTGCCAATCACTAAGATTTCAGTTTTCTCTTTATTTAACTTGAGAAAGTTACTATTCATCCATTCTGAGATACAAGTCAGACATTGTGTTAGTGAGTCAATAGAATCGGGGTCATCAGGTGCTACTGATAAATACAGCTGTGTGTCATCAGCATAGCTGTGGTAGCTCACGTTGTGCCCTGAGATAATCTGACCTAACGGAAGCATGTAGATTGAGAATAACAGCGGACCCAGGATAGAGCCTTGTGGAACACCAAATCGGATATCATGTGTCTTTGAGTTGTAATTACCACAACTAACAAAAAATTTTCTCCCTGTCAGGTAGGATTCAAACCAATTTAAGACACTGCCAGAGAGGCCCACCCATTGACTAAGGCGATTTCTAAGAATATTATGATCAATAGTGTCAAATGCAGCACTCAGATCTAAGAGGATGAGAACAGATATATGGCCTCTGTCTGCATTCACCCGCAAGTCATTTACTACTTTAACGAGTGCAGTTTCTGTGCTGTGATTTATTCTAAAACCCGACTGAAATTTATCAAGAATAGCATGTTTATTTAGGTGGTCATTTAACTGCATAATGACTGCTTTCTCCAGAACTTTGCTTAAGAAAGGCAGGTTAGAGATGGGTCTAAAATTTTCAAGGGCCGAGGGGTCAAGATTATGTTTCTTAAGAAGGGGTTTAACTACAGCAGTCTTAAGACAGTCTGGGAAGACCCCCGTATCTAATGACGAATTTACTATGTCCAGAACATTATCAATTAGCACGCCTGATACTTCTTTGAAAAGCCTTGTTGGTACTGGGTCAAGGACGCAGGTGGAGGATTTTAATTGAGATATTATTTTTTGTAAATCAGGTAAATCTATCCTAGTGAAAGAGTTTAATTGGTTTATAACAGGATGCTGGGGTTTAGGAGGATCCTTAGTGTTTGAGGGATATACTATGTTATTTCTAATATCATTAATTTTTTGATTGAAAAATACAGCGATAGCCTCACAGGTGTTATTGCAAGTACTTAGGAGGCATTCCTGTGAGTTACCTGGGTTTAGTAGGTGATCAATTGTAGAAAATAAGACTCTGGGATTACTAGCATTGTCATTTATAATCTTGGAGAAATAACAGCGTCTCTCAAGACGGACAGTGTTATTGTATTCTGTTATTTTGACTTTTAATATTTCATAGTGGATAGTTAGTTTAGTCTTCCTCCATTTACGTTCAGCTCTGCGGCATGTTCTCTTTAAGTCCGACACTAATTAGTGACGAGTGTCTCAATTTTGATGGAGTAAAATATAAATATAAAGAAAACCATGGCAATTTTTTTATTCCCATGACTTTCTTTGTATTGCTGTTACAGTTTGTTAGATTGTTTAGGAACCCTGAATTGGCCTGATTGAAGTGCATGCCACTGGCATCATGCCCTGAGATCTGCCATTCTGTTTGATAGTGGTTTCTGCCTTGCTCCACTACCTTCCCACGACACTGTCACTGACTTAGTGTTGATTAAAGGGAAAAAGAGATTAAAGCATGTGTCACGCACGTGCGATTAGGAGGCAGTCAAAAAGCCTGGAGGTGAGACAGCTTCTCTCTCTCTTTCTTCAGACAAAAAGAAGAAAAATTAAACTGACCTTACTTCTGGGTTTCAAGATGGCCACCAAATCTTCACCGCCAGCATCGTCTGATGACATCATTTCCGGCTCCAACCCATAATGACACTTTCGGTCTCCAATCAATGATATCACTTCCACCCATACTTCTCTTCCGGTCATTTTTGATGACGTCACATCCGTCTACCAGTTTTAACATCTTTTCCTGCTAACTCATTTCCACCTGCCATCTTTGATCTGTATATAAACCACCATTTTGTAATTTTGATCACCATATTTTGCCTTTTTCATTTTTCTTTGTCCTGTGGACATTATATTGGGATGGTTCCCAACTCTTTTTCTAGTTGTGGAACTCTTTTCATATCATACATGCTAAGCTGAATATTATTCCCTTGTGGGGTCGTATTCTTGTGTTATTAATGTGTTATGTTTTGCATTTTTTCACTGATTTTAACAAGTATTGGCAACAGAGCTCATTTCAAAAACACAAATTTGTTTTAATATATTAAAATTAGTTAGTCAGCTACACTAACCAGGCATAAGCAGTGTGACTCTAAAAACAACTGATATTGCTCTTTTCAGAATATTTTTATCTGGTATTTTTTGATGTTTTGTTTTTTTATTAATTGTCATTGTACCTGTGTTTTTTAAAGGGTTTTTGAAGTTATATAATGATTATGACAAGTGATACAAGAAATTTAATGTAAATTTGTTTTTAAATAAAAGCAAGATGAAAAAAAATTAGGAGAATATTTCATAACACATACATATACAAGAAATGATTTTTCTTCTATGCAATCTTAGAATTCTACATCTACAGTATGCTGTATTTTGTGATGTTGCTTACATTCCATTCCATTGTACGATTTATAAAAAAAATCAGAAACCTATTATACTGTGCACAGCAGAATTTTTACAATATGACAGGCTGGAATGTCCCATTTACAAATTAGATTATAGGTGAGATACACTAGGATGTCAATAATAACAGTTTAAGCTCATTTATTTTACTATATATTCCAAAGTCAGATGGTGACGCTTACAAATGGCTTAAACCATGAAACATATTGTCTGAAAGTTTGATTAACCAGTTTATTTATTTTTCTCTATGAGTACGCTTTATATTTTCCTTATTTTGGCATTTCAGCTGTTTTTCAGTTATTATCCAGCTATTGTGATAATGTCTTGTGTGCATATGCCTAGCTAAGTAATAAAATTGCAGAGATTCCTAGTGATGTTGCTGAATCGTATTCAGGTGATATATGTTCAAAAACAAGAAGATAGGAATGATGTTACTCAGACATATAGAAACAACACAGAGTAAACACCAGATAGAATAGCCTTGTACATAATTTAGGGCTGCCCCTATCTGCCAACCAGAGGACAGTGAGATACAAGGAATAAGTAAACAGCCAGAAAACAATTTTAAGCTTTGAACAGGGATAGATAGATAGACAGACAGACAGACAGACAGACAGATAGATAGATAGATAGATAGATAGATAGATAGATAGATAGATAGATAGATAGATAGATAGATCTATATTTACTCTCAGGGATGTACAAGAATGGGAAGCTACACCTATAAGAGATGATGAGGCAGCTGGAAATTAAAGATTACATGTGGAAACTATATTCTCAAGTAGAGTATGTCATTATGTTTTGATATTAGAAATTAGGCAACTATATATAGAGGTCCATTTTCTTTGGTATATACTACTGTATAAAGATATACTAACAACTAATTGCAAGAGTTCTTGATCTTAATGTCTACTTGGTGAACTTATTTTTCCTTGGGCACACTGTATGTGCAATGTTAGTGTCACTTTATTTCATGTGTGAAGAGCTGGGCACTCACCTAAGCTAATGTCAATTTAAAGTATGGTATTGTACTGTTTGTTTTATAGCTCTCTGAATAGTTTGGTTGCTTTTATCTTTAGTGTGTTTATAGTGCGTGTTTAATAAAGTGAATACCCTTTCAGCTTTGTTACTTGCCTGTTTTATTCTGTGTACTCTGTGAGTCAATCATTCCCTTAAGCAGTCACACAATAACAAGTTGCTGATTGTGTTTGTTGCCAAGCAGAAGTCAGGCTGGCCAGCCCCTCCATGTTTTAATAAAGAATATGTACTGACCAGATGCTCCTTATAAACAATTCACATTTCTAGTTATATTTACTAACAGACTGAAAATTTGCACTTTTTAAACACATATTCATCAAAATTTAGATCAAGTCAGGATTAATACAAACATAAGTCCTATCATTTTATAGAATATGTTGTACAACACTCAAAACATATTGTTTTCATTGTCTTTTTTTCTGCCTTAAAAATCAGGCAGAAAAAAATCTGATGTAATTCATTGTGATTTCTTACCATGTACACTGACATTAACTTTACAGAACATTTCAAATGCTGCCTCTGCATCTTCATGAAGCCCTCAAGCTTTTTACCGAAATACTAACAGCAGAGCTGTCCTTTTTCTTTGATGACAAAAGTAAAAGCTTAACTAGTTTTAAAATTAATTTTCATATAATTTTGCAATATGACAAGCAACATCAGTAGAAGCAGAAAATATTTGCTTTAATGAGCAGCTTTGTACAATGACTCACAGCCTCTGAGTGGCATAAATTATTCTATTTGCAAAATGCATGAACATCCATTTTAATGGATATTGTCCTTATGAGGGGGTGGGTATTTATGTGGAAAGCCAGCTCCACACACACAGTATGTCATCTCAAACACTGGTCACACGAAGCCTTATTCAAAATGTGCTTATCAACCATTTCTTTTTTTGTAATTCCTATGTTCCTTCTTTTTAACTGTTAAGTAATTGTGACAAGGTCTTCATTTCACACAATAAACTATTTTCATATTTTGGATATCAGTTAAACTATTCAGGTTGGATAGTATGGTGGCCAGTGCTGCTGGGTATGGTATAGTTGGGTAGTGCTGCTGCTTTGCAGTAAATAGACCAGTGATCACATTCTGTGTCCTCTCTACACGTGCAGGTAAGGTGATGTTAAATTGACCCTAGTGTGCATTCGGTGTGTGTGTGTGTGGCTGCTCCGCATCAGACTACGACAGTCCAAGATTTGTTCCTGCCTTGCGCCCTGTGCTAGCTGAGATAGGCTCCAGCAACTCCCCCAACCTTCGTCTGGATAAAGTGAGTTAGAAAGTGACATGACATTATTTTTCAAGTTAAAAACCATTTCAATGAGCCTATGTTACTAAGCGCATCCTAGGTTTAAAAGAGCCCGAAGTTGGAAGTAGCTGTAGAAACTTAAATCCAGTATATTACATTGAAGTGACAATGTTAAATTGTTTAGTAAGGAGGGCTGTGGGCAGATGTGTTCTTTACCTTACAAGAAAAATAAAACTGTGATGATAAAATTCATTGTAAAATTATACTGTGAGTGCAGTCAATGAAAATAAAACATGTTTATCTTTCTTAAATGTGTAAACCATTATGCAGTCTTGAAAAAAATGTAGCATATTATGGTGTGCTTGAATAAAGAATATCTGAATATTAATGCTATCCAACATACTGTACCTGACTATCTTTAAAATTATCCTCAATTAATTATTTTAGAGGTTACATTTTTGGAAATACTAAATTAATCTACATGGATTAATCAAATTAATATAAAATAAGTATATTTAGTAAATACAACATGTAATTTTTAAATACAATGTACAAAGTGTGAAAATTGAATTCCCAGAATAGCTGTGTAGCATTACACGTGCTACAAAGTACTAGTGAAACGCTGAAGCTGTTGAATGTGGAATATGGTGAGGATGCTATGAAAAAGTCAGGTGTCTTTGTGTAGCATAAGATATTCGAGAAGACATAAATAACAACACTAAAAGTGGATCATTTATCATAACAATGCCCCAAGCCATAATGCGTTCAGTGTTTACTTCAATTACCAAACTGGATGCTCCTTCCTATTCACTTAATTCCTGGCTCTACCCAATATTAAAAACTGCCACGAAAGTTACAAACATTTTCCGACACTTCTGACATCAAGCATAATGTGACACTGGAACTCAAAGGCATTCCAGAAACAGAGTTCCAGGTATGTTTCCAGCAATGGCAATGTCATCTAACTCAATGCATAGCGGCAGAAGGAGTTTACTTCAAAGACGACAGTAGCTGCTAGTGAACAGATATGCACACATTTTTTCTACACATTCATTCTGGGAAATAGATTGTCACATCTTGTACTTAATTCAGTTAGGTAGAAAAAACTAAATGTAATAAAATTAATTAATTCAAAGATGTCTTTTTTTTGAATGCATAAGAAAGTAGATCCTATGAATGCAAATGGCAAATTAGTAGTTGGTGAAAAGCCAAATATGTCAAGAAGCTCTAACAAATACATTCAAATACACAACCTCACAACAATTTGGGATAGTCATTTAGTCTGTCTGTATGTTTTAGACTTTTTGCAGTACTAGGGTGTTGTACCGTGCTAGCCATTATGAATGTAGTGAAAGGCCAAGCAAAATGACACCTTTTATTGGCTGACTAATAAGATTACAATATGCAAGCTTTCGAGGCAACTCAGGCCCCTTCTTCAGGCAAGATGTAATACAGAAATGGAGTTCCCTGTGTTTATATACACGCACTAGGACAAGAAACAACATTGGTAAATCTTTAAATGAAAAATCTTAAATGTAAAAAATTAATAGATTGATTCAGGCTAAGATTAATTTAACAAGAGAGAGAAGAACAATGTATGGTCAAGATCTTTGGATAAGATAACTGTCCAGCAAAGTCCTTTGGAAGTTTATGATGAGTTTTTCAAAACAATATTGGTCTGTAGACAGGTTATCTGTGTCAGTCTGAGAGATGCAAACACTCCTCATACCTGGCCATAAAACTCTAGTCTTTATTCAAACCATTTTGTAATGTATTAAATTTTAACATGAGTTTAACTTCCCATTCTTTTCTCTCTTGCTGTGTTTTGAAGTTGCCCATAAGCACTGTGACTTTAAAGTCCCTCTCACAGTGTCCATGGCTGTTGAAGTGGGGCACTACAGGAACATCTGTGTTGCCACGTTTAATGTTGAACCTGTGTAAATTCATTCTTTGGCGGAATGTTTGTCCAGTTTCTCCCACATAGAGTGCAGTGTCAGGACATTTCATGCAGAGAATTAGGTAGACCACATTAGATGATCTGCAGAAAAATTATCCCTTTATGTGATGTTCAAGTCGGCAGTGTGGTATAACTATACGGTCTGTATTGTAAATGTGGGCACACTTTTTACATCTTTTCTGTAGGCAGGGAGATGTGCCATTTTCTGTCGGTTCATTTAGGGAGCTTCGGACAATTAGTTGCTGAAGGTTTGGGGGATGTCTGTATGCCAGGAGGGGAGGTTCAAGAAATACATTTTTCAGTGTTTGGTCATTGTTTAGTATTGGCTGAAGTTCTTTTATAATTTTTCGAAGTGTTTCAAGATGTGGGTTGTAGGTGACAACAAGGGGGATGCGGTTCTTGTTGTCTTTGTTTTTATATTCCAGAAGGTTGTCTCTGGGTATGGCAGTAGCTCTTCTCATTTGAGTGTCTGTCGTTTTGGGGGTATAAACTTGTCTGATGAAATCTTGTCTGAGCACCTGCAGTTGTTGATCCTGGTCTGTCGGGTCTGAGCAAATACGATTATACCGTATTGCTTGGCAGAAAATAATGGAGCGCCTTATATGTTTGGGGTGGAAGCTATCACTTCTTAGGTAGGTCCGTCTGTCTGTTGGTTTGTGAAAAACAGAAGTTACAAGGGTGTTCTCTTTCAGTTGAACGGTGGTGTCAAGGAAGCTGACTTCTGTTTTTGAGTAATTCAGCTTCAGCTTTATGTTGGGGTGAAAAGAATTATATTCATTATGAAAATGGAGGAGGTCCTTCTCACTGGCAGTCCAGATTATGAAGATGTCATCTATGTAACGGAGATACAACATTGGTTTTAAGATGCACATTGACATGAAATCTTCCTCCAATTTTGGCATAAATAGTTTTGCATAGTGAGGTGCAAACCGACAGCCCATTGCAGTCCCCATTTGTTGCAAGTAGCAATCTTGTCCAAAAGAGAATAGATTATGTGTCAGAGTGAATTTTATCATTTCTATTACTGACTTTGTGGGTAAATCATGTTGTCTGAGGTACGTTTCACATGCCAATATGCCATCATCATGAGGGATATTAGTGTATAGTGCCTCAACATCTATTGTGGTCAGTAAAGTTCCCTCAGGTAAGGGGCCTAAAGCAGACAGTTTTTTTAAGAAGTCAGTGGTGTCCTGGATGTAGCTGGTTGTGTTGCGGGCGAGGGGTTTAAGGATGTGCTCCACCCAACCTGAAACCTTTTCTGTAAGGGAGCCAATTCCTGAGATGATAGGCCTTCCTGGGTTCCCTTCTTTGTGGATTTTAGAAAGCATGTAGAAGTAACCCATTTTGGGTTCTCAGGAATTAAACTGTTTAAATGATCCCTGATGTCAAGAGGAAAGCTACTTACTATCTTTTTTAGTTCCTTTTTGTAGAGATCTGTTGGGTCTTCTTGCATTTTGTAATAATGCATAGTATTGGACAATTGTCTTTGTGCCTCCTGTATATAATCTGATGTGTTCATGATGACTAAAGCACCCCATTTGTCTGCTGGTTTGATAATGATTTCTGTATTTTCCCTTGCTGAATGTATGGCTCTCCGCTCATCCCCAGTAATGTTTTCTATCCGATTTTGCTGCCGATTTTTTTGAAGAAATTGGAGTCGCCATTGAACACCTACTTTACTTAACACAGTCAATCTTTTTAGTTCCTTTTGTTGAAAAACATTTTTGGAAGAAAACAAGAATATATATTACAATACACCTTATGCACCTATAAAACTAGATTATAGGATGTGTAGTAGCTGGTGGAGATAAATTTACAAAACCAGGGAAAGGGAAAACAAAAAAGACTACAGCAGTTAGGCTGGAGCTTGCAAATGTTCAAGCATCAAGTAAATTAAGGAGCAATATAATGAATGTTCAAAAATGTTCAGTGAAAGTAAGTATCCAATTACAGTGCATTAAAGTCTCTTTCAAAAGATCTAGCTGTTGGGACATCAATTATCAAATACAAGAAAGGAACATCTTCAGCATAAATAGGAATAGAGTTTGAACTACATTTTTGGACAAGTATGAGTGCTGTAGTTAAGTTTCGAGATACTGGGAAACACAGATCACAATAGCACTCCAGTACTTTGGCTCCACCATTTTTTGGCAATGTTAAAGTATATACAGATTTGTGGAAAAGTACCAGAAATAGGGTCAGTGGGAGCGCATGGTCTGGACACGAAGTTAAAACCAGTTTAACTGGGCTTTCCTTCTAATGATCTGCAGAGGAGGAAAAAAGAGGTTAGTGCACTACATCAACCCCCAAGCTGTAAATATATTTCTAATGGGGCTATTGACATGAAATTTTCACCAGACCTTGGTAACAACCCAAGTAATCCACCCATACAAAGAAATCAAAACAAATATGTCCACAAATTAAGTTATGTATAATAAAGTGGAATGACATAGGGAAGTATTGAACACGCTTACTGAATTTTTTTTAATACTTAGTAGAAAAGCCTTTGTTGGTAATGACATCTTCAAGACACCTCCTGTATGGAGAAACTAGTCGCATGCATTGCTCAGCTGTGATTCTGGCCCATTCTTCCACACAAACTTTCTCCAAATCTCCAAAAGGCTTCCTGGGGTTTTTCTATGAACTCTGATCTTCAGTTCTTTCCATAGATTTTCAATTGGATTCAAGTCGAGTGATTGACTGGGCCATTCTAGCAGCTTTATTTTCTTTCTCTGAAACCAATTGAGAGTTTCCTTGGATGTGTATTTGGGATCTTTGTCTTGCTGAAATGTCTACCCTTGTTTCATCTTCAGCAATCTGGTAGATAGCAGAAGATTCTTATCACGAATGTCCCAGTACCATATGCTGAAAAACAGCCCAACACCATGATGTTCCCACCTCCAAACTTCACTGTTGGTATGGTCTTTTTGGTGTGATGTGTAGTGCCATTTCACCTCCAAACATGGTGTGTGCAATGACATCCAAAGCGTTCAATTTTGGTCTCATCTGACCAGACTATATTCTCCCAGTATTTCATTGGATGTCTAAATGTTGTGCAGCAAACATGCTTTTTCTTCAGCAGTGGAGTCTTGTGCGGTGAACATGCATAGAGGCCATTGCGGCTAAGTGCATTACTTATTGTTTTCTTTGAAACAACTGTACCTGGTAATTCCAGGTCTTTCTGAAGCTCTCCATGAGTGGTCCTTGGCTATTGGACAACTCTTCTAATTATTCTTTTGACTCCTCAGTCAGAAATCTTGAGAGGAGCATCTGGTCAGGGCCGGATTATGGTGAAATGATGTTCTTTCCAATTCCACATTATGGCCCCAACGTTGCTCACTAGAAAATTCGGAAGTTTAGAAATATTTATGTAACCAATGCAATCAGTATGTTTTGCAACAATAAGGTTGTAAAGGTCTTAAGAGAGCTCTTTGCTTTTACCCATCATGGGTTTCTTCTTGTGTGATACCTTGGTAATGAGAAACCTTTTTACAGACCATCAATTAGGACTAAACCAGCTGATATTAATTTGCACTGACAGGGGGCAGTATTGCTTTCTAAATACTGACAGATTCCAGCTGATTTCTTGACTTTCCATGCCTTTTTGCTTCTCCTTTGCTTCACTTGTTCAATACTTTTTCCCTGTGTCATACTACATTATTACACATAACTTAAATTATGGACTTATTTGTTTTGATTTCTTTGTATGTGTGGATTAATTGGGTTGTTACCAACATCTTGCGAAAATCTCATATCAATAGCTCCATTAGAAATATATTTACTGAGAAAAAAGTTGACGCGTTCAATACTTTCCCCGCCGTATATAGCATGCTGCCAGTCTACATCTGGGAAAATATGAGAGGTGAATGCAGGCTGAATTTTACGTAGGCTAATTTAAAGCAGAAGGACATAAATAAGGTGGTCTTGGAAATTTTTGCCCATACATTTGTCTGCGGCATTTTTGCTTGGAAGGACACCAGTCCAGTAATACAGTATATTAGTGCATGTATCATTGAAGAGATCTGAAATCTAAACATGTGTTAAACATATGGCTCAGATTGTAGAATATCATAGAGGAGCACCTGTTTGAACAGATGGGATCAGCAACACTGAGCTGTCTACATCTAAACCAGAGATGCCCTGTTTTACTGGAAAGCAACCAGGCAAGCACATTTTGTTTATAAAGCACATTTGTGTCAACAAAAGTGCTGTACATATAAAAACAAAAGGCAAGGAAAAGGACGCCAAAGTTCCAAACCATATAAATTAGCACAGACTCATTAAGACAAAAAACAAAAACACAACAAAAAGACCTATGGTCATTTGAAGTGATATGCACAACTGTAAGTCTTTCTGTTGCTACAGACACCTATTGGTGTACTCTTTACCATAAGATTATAATTTCCTGCACAAAATATGGTCCAAAATGACCTAAAAATTTGGGTTTTTGAGTCTGGATAGGCAAAAAGTTTGATGTCTTAACTAGACATCAAGACAAGTCAAATGGTACATAAAATATGGGGTTTTTCTCACATCAGAGAGTCAGGAAGCACCAGAAAAAGAAAACTAACCCTAATTGCAAAACATTTATAAACAACTCTGATGAACACAAAACACGCATCTACATAGACTTGAATGCTATTGAAAATGTATGTTTTGAGTCTGTATTTAAAAACAGTAATAAAAAGAGCAGCTGTAACAATCTTGGGACAGCTACTGCAAAGATACAATTCTCTTTACATTTCAATCAGGATCTAATTAATAGCTGACATGAAGATCTTAATGACTTGGTAGTAGGGTGGGTACAAAACAAGTCAACAATATCAGGTGGGGCCAAGCCATTTAAAGATTTGAAAACAAAACGTAGTAGTTTGAAAGTAGTACGTAGTAGTTTGGGTGCCAATGAAGGGAAGCTAAAACTGGAGTAATATGACTTCTTTTGTTAGTGCCAGCTAATAATCTTGCTGCAGGCTTCCATACCAGACTGATACACACATACAAACAAATGCAACAATCTAAATGGGAAGATGTCAATGCAGTTGATCACTTTTTCTAAATCAGGAAATGAGCATCTTGGTCTCACCTTAGAGATCATTCTAAACTAAGAAAAGCTACCCTTGATGACCAAGTTTACTTGTTTGTCAAATATGATTTCTATATCAAAAAATACCCCCAGATCTGTAACCTGTGATTTCACTTCTATTGCAAGTACTCTAGGCTGTTAGAGAGTGTTGCAATACTTTTAGGCAGAACAAACAAGATCACCTTAGGTTTGCTTTCATTTAGCTTGGATGAAATTATTGGCCAATCAGCCTTTAAATTACGTCAGCAGTCACAAAAGATATTCAAAGAGCATACATTGTTAGGTTTCATAGGCAAATGAAACTGTATGACTCCAACATGAAAGTAAAAAGAAATGTTGTGTTTTATAATGATCTGCCCAAAAGGTGGCATATAAAGTTAAAAAGAGAACTGGCCCTAAAATAGAGCCATGTGGGACTCCATATGAGACAACAGCACATGAGGAGAACTGATTTACAACATTGATAAAAAGGGCTCTGTGATTAAGGTAGAAGACAACACAGTCTGGTGTTGTACCCCAGATGCCAGATCAATTTTCAAGCCAGTCATGGTATAGTATGATTTATTAAACCGAAAGCAGAAGTTAAATCTAGTAAAGTCAAAATGGCACAATGACCAAAACCAACAGCAATTAAACAGTCATTTGGAACCTTCAAAAGAGCAGATTTAGTACTATAAAAAGCTCTGACCCTGGCAGGAATGATTTCAGAATATCATTATTACCAAAAAAAGACAAAAGCTGAGAAAAAAGAACTTCCATGAACTTTAGAAAGGATTGATAATTTAGAAATATGATGGAAATTTTTAAAGTAATTTGGATCTAGTCCATGTTTTTTTAAACTTAGACTGAAAAACTGCATGCAAGAGAAGTATAAAGCATAAGGTGTTTTTGCAGTTAATTACAGGGTTAAGGTAAGAAAAGCAAAAACATCTACATAATATTAGCAAAAATATAGAAACAGTGTTAACAATAAGATATAGGTATATCAGTCTGCAACTATTAAAAAGTAATTAGTAAGCAGTAAGAAGATGTTAAAGGAGCTACATGAAGTGTATTGATAAAAGAAACAGGAGATTAAATAAAGTAAAAAACAAAACAGCAAATACAGGAAACTTTTATTTTCTCAAGTTTCTAAAATTGAAGAAATCAGCAACATTTCAGTAAATGAAAATATATTTGGGGCATATTCATTAATTTAGAAATCTAGCACCAGCATATTCCCTGAAGCCTCTGGATTTTGCCAGGTTACTTTGGTTTTTATCTTACATCCCATACAGGGTGGTCCAGATCTAATTATGCAGATCCAGATCATCTGGATGACTTTGATTTATGCGGGGATGATTCCAGTTCGGCGCGAAGACGATTCTTCATGTTGTCAGTTTGCACACTTCTCGATGGTCTGGGAATTTTCGGGTGATTTTCTGTGTAATAAACTTAATAAATTATAGCATAATGAAAATTGCATGATTAGACCTGGACCGCCCTATAGATGTTCATATTATATTATTGGGCAACTCCAAACTGGCCCTGTCTGAGTGACTGTGGGCCTGAGTTTGCCCTGCAACAGACTGGCAACCTATCCAAGACTGTTTTCTACCTTGTGTTTAATTCTAGCAGGAGAACGACCAGTTTTCTGTGACACTGCACAGGAGTGGTAGATTAAATAAAAACTGATGGACTTTGAGGGGTGTACTACAAACATTAAACAGACTAAAAATGAATAAATAATTGGAATAAAACAGAATATATGTTAGATTCACTAAGAATCTAGTGTTTTATTAACACTGACTCTCTGCAAAGCTCTGCATAACCGAGAAATTCCTTATGAATGAAAGCTTGTCTGTGTTTTGTTATTTTACAGAAGAGTCTAGCTGTGCTACCCATCTAAATCTAAGTAATCAACGTAGACTTCAGTCTGTTCAGCAGTAATGTTTCCAGTGCACCATCTATTGAAATGCATTTTGTAAATCATGTAGTAATAAAATGCGTTGCATTTGTCAGTCAAACAGATGGCACGTCCCGAACATTTGTAGTAATGCAAATGCAATGGATATGTCTCTTATATGTCATTTAGTAACAGATTCGTAAAAACAGTTTTAATGTTTGAGATGCCCCATCTGCTGGAAGGACAAAACCAATGCATTTTATCACTACATATGTTTATGATGTGCCATCTGTTGGAATGACAGTGACAATTAGACAGACACACAGATGCTTATCATTTTATTAAAATAGATTCTGTAAGTCTATATAATTAACCATTACAATTTTGAATAATTTGTATCATATGAACAGTTTGGCTCATAAAAGTGTCTTGCAGTGTTGCACACTGTACATTTAGAGATGTTAATGAATGGCAAATTGTTTCTTATAAGGCTTTGTTGATTTTTGTACAGAAGTGGAAAGGAAATGATGGAGTATATTATAAATAACATAAGTTTTCCAGTCACTTGTGCAGATGTATACATTTGAAATCACAGCATCATGGGATTTAAAGTGTTTGTCTTTTAAAAAAATCTATTTTTTGTGTATATAAGTAACCATTGAATTCTGTTATTTTTAAAGTTTAGAATATAAGACAATTCATAGTATTTAGAATTATCTATTCAGTGATGATATAGTCAACAACTCTTAGTTTTTCATTTTGATTTGTGTAATTTTTAAGTCTTTTGTTAACTGTAAGAAAAGTCTGTGTTTCTTGTTGTTTCATGTGAAGCTTCTTCCATTTAATTTTTTTTTGCTTGTCTCTGTTCTTTTTCTTAAGATGTTCTGTTCCATTTTTCTTTTTGCTAATTATAGGGCCATATGGAATCCATTTTATTTTTTCACAAATTCCATTTTATTTTTTTTTGATTTTCAGTTTTCACTATTTTATTTTTCCTTGATTCAGATTTTTGTTTTCTTTACTTTTTTTTTTTTTACTTTAAGTAGAAACAGCTACAACAAAACAAACAATAATGAAATGGTCCTTTACATTTCCTTTAATGAAACAGAACACTAGCACAAGTGAAGCTTATTTTGCAGTTCCATTCATTAGGTAGGAGCCCAGATCCTCCATGATGCTGTATCCTGAGACTGTAGTAGGATATTGAGTGCCCTCCAGAATTGTAAGAGCTGTTACTAGTTTGATGCATCCTTCTGAGATGAGGGTTAACTTCACTTTTAGGGTCTAGGATATTTGTTACAGCCTGAACTGAGCTGTCCTCTGCCAGAAAGAACTTTTTGTAGAGGTGAATGTCTTCAGCAAGGTACCCTACTGATTCGAAGGAGCTTTTCTGCCTGGTGTTTCCTGCCTTGGGGGTTCCTGGCAGGCTTTTTGAAGAATACAGACTTTACCTACATCACTAGTCATGCAGCCTCACTAAAGTATTTATAGTGCTGCCAGGTGTCTCCCACCAAACTGATGACATGACACTAGCAGGTTCAATGTACACTGTTAGGCATAACCCCTTCCTGGTATGCTTTCAGACAGTATGATGCATCGTCTGTAGCCATTGCTAAAATGTCATTAAGATTCAGCTGGTTGTTGTGAAGGGACTGAAGTACTGCCTGTGAAAAGGTGCTCTCCATAAAGATAACATCTGCCAAAAAGTACTGGACTTCAGGACCTGTGATTGTAATTATGTAAATTATTTCTAATGATTCTTAAACCTTAAATGTTTAAAGATTGAAAACATGCATCATTACATCTGTAGTTTCATCTACTGCATATCTTAAAATAATTCATTACAAAGTAAAAGCAAGCTAATCTGCAAGATGCTAAATCCGGGAATTAAACAAGAAAAAAAGAAAGAGAGACCCACTTTTAAGGGCTCGTTCCATTTGAGGAGAAGCCTGCTCTTCTCTTCTACCCAAGTTTGCTGGTTCTGAGTTTATAACGAAAGAGTCAAATGTGGACCTTGCGTGCCTTTTCACTGCGGGACAAAACATTTATTAAATCCAAAAATATTGTTTATTTTTAAAAGTGAACCCATTAACAACCAGTGCCGTTCACTAATAACATTTTTCTACAGGAAAGACTGTTAATCCCAGTTAAATACCTATATAATTTAATCGGTTAAATGATTCACAGTAAATACATCATGTACAATTAGAACTGCTTACATAAAATAATTGCCATACAGCCAAATGTTTACTCACATACCACTAATGTTGAGAACTATGTGGTCTTAGCTATCAGTTGTTTCATCAACTACAACATAATTTTTTGGCCACGAATCCTTCAAAGAACGGCATCCATATGTTGTTCAAAGACACGAGACAAATGAATTTGATGAAAACTGCTCTCATTTTCTGCGTCTCCTTGTTTACAAGGCTTAATGAAGAAAGGATGCATCTTTGACATCTTGTAAAGCACTATGAGCTACATTGTATGAAAATGTGCTATATAAATAAATGGTGTTATTGTTGTTGTTATTGTGTTTTTTGTGATTTACTGGATTTTGCAACCTTTGTTTTGTTTTTTGTCTTTGCCTCTTGGATATCAGATTGGGACATTTGTTCACTTTTGGGATTGCCTTTTAAAGGCATTGTCTTCTATGCCTTTTGTGCTCTTCAGAGCTTATTTATGCCACAAAGCATTGTTATGAAAATGAATATTTTTATTTATAAAGATTGTATGTCGCTCTTTTCATTACCAGCTGGGATTTTGTGGCTATTTACCCCTCTAGTGGGCATTTTGAGTAATTTTTAGGACTTTGTGTGCTCCTGAACTCTCAAGGTCATAACATTTCTGTTCAGATGTTTATTCACTGCCTTCCTCACGGTGAGCCTTGAATGTCTAACTCAGTTAAGTTCTCTTTTAGTCGTTGTTGTGGTTGATTTAATATCTACATAGATATTCTTAGATATTAGCTTGCACACATTTTCTGTTTTTGATTTCATGTTTTTTCGCACTTAATATTTTTATTCTTGTTTATTTCTTTTTATTCTAATAAAAAGGTTGTGTTTCATATGTTAATCTTGCTCTGTGATGAACTGGTACCCTGCCTATGTGCCAAATACCTGTTGGGATTGGTTCCAGCTGCCCCAAGACTCTGACCTGAATAGGCATGTTGGGAAGATGGAGAAATTTATTAATCAATCATTTGGTGTTTAATATTCAGTATTAGTTTTTGACCAGATATATTCCATTCATTCCACCAATTTAATTAACTGGCTTATCCAAGATAGTATTACCTAGATCCTGGAGTGTGTCCCAGCAAGCATTTGGCACAGCGTACAATGACCACACACACACACACCATGGCAATATAGGACTGCCATGTCTTTGAATTGTGGGAGAAACCTAAGGCACTCAAAGGAAAGACTATGAAAACCCAGGAAGAACATGCAAAGTTCACATTGGAGCACCAGGGACATGAACCCAGGCTTCCTTTTTGGGAAGCTACTGTTGCACCATCATACAACTCCCAAATATATAAATTTAAATTTTTTGTCTTGCTATTCCTTTCATAACCTTTAAATCATTATGAAGTGCTTTGATCATAGGAAAGGTGTTATATAAATGTGTTATTACTGTTATTACATCACAAGTAATTCTACCAACATGCATGCCATTTGTGGAACATGTTTTTACAAATAGAGGCTCTGGTAAAAACTGTTAATTCTAGTAGTATTAATCTTAATCTGTAAGTTTGTTGATTGGGTCATCCCTTTAATGAGTAAAGACACATTATTGTAACTACTTAATAACAAGACTTATTAATACATTGTATGATCATGTCAATCAAAAAAAAATTAACAGTAATAATAATAGAACAGTTGAACTGAAAAACGGCACAGAGAAAAATTAGTTTAGTAAACAAACTGATCAGGAAATACACAAGTTGAAACATCAAAAATGCCAAATGTCCATTCTAATATTTTATTTAAATACAAAATAAAATAAATGTAATGTAGACTAACATATTAATTTGTAATAAAATATAATTTAAAAAAGTGTATAACACAGTTATTTATGATATTTTGACAGAGATTTGACATCTACTGGCTAAATATGCAATAGAATTGTGAATTTCCCCTTGGGATTAATAAAGTATCTATCTATCTATCTATCTACCTGTATCTATCTATCTAGATATGCTAACAATTTCAAATATACAGTACTTAGGAATATTAGGCAATAACAGAAAGGCTTGTCCTTTAGTATTTACATCAATAATTAATCAAATGTATTTAATGCACTCAGTAACATTTAATAACACTAAGAAATAACAAATAATAAAAGGCAAAAGATAAGATAAAACTGTCATACTTATGAAGTGGGACAAGGATGGATTCCAGGGTTCAAATGTCTCAATGATGCTGCCCTTGTGCTTCCTTTTGTTAAAACACACTCTTCTCTCCCACTATTAAAAACCAAACACATCAGACAAAAAAAAAACATACTTATGCATTAGTCTTTTGAAAGCACAACTCCTGGCCTTGTATTGTTTGTCATAGTGCATGCAGAGTGCAAGACTTCAGACCTTGATGCCAGGCAGGAGAATGGGCCCAATACTGCTTTTGAGTAGCTCAATTCACAGCTGTATTAAGGGGCTGAGGACACTAACTCTGCTCTTGATGTTGTGATTGGCCTTGTGAGCTTTGCCAGTCAGGACTGTCACCCAGGAATGAAGTGCCAAGAGTAGATTTTAAGCAGGACAAGAACAGTTGTAGCTGGCTGTCTGCTAAATAGTAATACTGTTCAACATAAAGCAATACTTTCACTCATGGATTCTGGCCTTTTCCTGGAACATCATTTTCTATGTCTGCTCCATGTTCCTCTGTAGTGCCCATGTGTTCAGGTGTGTTGCAGTATGAATAGGTGCTGCTGGCATCTCTGCTTCTGTTGGTGATGGCAGTATCAATTCATCTGCATAGAAGACCTTGCAGTCATATGTGAATAAATATTAGAAATCAGACTTCTCAAAAATAGCCACTTGGAACATTGGTAATGTATTGGCTATATTTTTAAATCAATTTTATAATTTTATTAAAAAAAATCAGTTTCTATCAAAACTTAGTCTTTTGAATGCTAGTGTACCTGAATATCATACAGGTATCTTTAATAACAGTAACTGTTTAAACCAGCCAACAAAATTACTTAAAGTTAGAGAAGTTAAATGGATTTCCTAATTTTATTATAATTATCTTGACATTTTGTAGCAGTGAGGAAAAAATTGGCAGGTTTCAGAGGGAAAACTGTCAACATTTACTAATTCATAAACCAATTAAAAAGTAACCCACAACTAACTGCAAAACAATGTTAAATGTTGTCAGTTTTGTGAGTGTGAGTCTGCAGATCTGTGTAGATCAATCAACTTAATTGACATTTAAAAAAAAAAAAAAAATTTCTGAATGTTGAATTTTAGGTAATCAGTTATAGCAAGAATTTATTGGATTAGTCTCTGCATCTGGCTAGCACTTTTATCTTCAAAGCATGTGTTTGCTTAGAAGTCAAAGTAAATATTCACTTGATTAATTATATGTAGTCATTTCCACAAAGAGCTTGGCAAAGTAAGACACAAAACATTGAATATATTTTCCACTTCAGACCTGTTGGAGCTGTTTACTTTTCAAAAGAGTCATGCAAATCCATCTAGGATGCTATATTTTTCCTCTCTCTTTCTCCCCAATTAACAAAAAAATCATTATCCCCACTCAACTAAGAAAGCAGTGGTTTATGAGTTATGGTGACCCGTCAATAACATGACTGGGATGAGCCAGCCAAATGCAGATACATAAACAGCCATGTGTAAGGTGCGAGAAGTGCAAAGTGCTTTTATTTTCAAAAAATCAATACAGACAGTTTTCAAAAAGTGTGTTGCAGATCTTCAATAAATAAATAAATAAGCAATCCATAATAAAAACAGTGTACTTATGGAGGTTAAAACAACAATAAATTATCCATATAGTTAACGTCCACAAATAAAACTTTGTACAGATTGGGTTCCCATTCTTTGCCTTCCTGGCCCAGTGAGTTTGTCTTCCTTCTTTCATCTCCCCAGCTTACCCAGCAGGTCTTGTAGTTGGCCAAGCTCTGACCACAACTGCCTCTTTCGGCATCTGCTGGGATACACTGAGCTGAATCTCCCTCTTCTTCACACCCGCCTCTGCATTTATGAGATCCCTGGGAAGCTTGCTTCTACAGACTGCTCAGCAGTGGACGATTCAACTCTGCACGCACCATCTACTCACTTCTCTATGGAACCACTGACTGTTTTGCCTCCTTAACATTGCGTTAGCTCACACTTGACTCTGACTTGCTTGTCTTTAGGTTTTCTGATCCTCTTGTCTCCTGCTCAGGCTCCTTTTCAGATGATAGGAATGCAGTTGCTCTAGTCATGGACTCCAGGATGTTTCTCTAGCAATTGACTACTGAATCCACACATGACTGCTTGACTAGCCAACTGTCCACCAACACCCCTGAGTTGATCTGCCATACTACCGCTCACACTTATACCTTTTTGAGCCTGAATGTACTGTATTTATTAAAAAAAAAGGACCCAACACACCTCATTCCATGTAGTTGTCTTATAAATGTGGCTTGAACTTTGGACAAAGTCATAGGAAAATTAACTTCCTCCCCCCATGTTCACTTACTGGGTGGAAATGTGATTAAAAGGGTTTTGAAATCCTTATTTCTGTTTGACCTCCCTGGACAAGGTCAGTACACTGGAACGTCTCGTAAATACCAACAGGACACATCATGTTCATTGCATTTCCAGTTGCCTAATTAACTTTAAATAACATTGAGAAAGCTATTAAAATTGCTTCCCAGTTGTTTTAGCTGTGCTCCAAGCAAATGTTAAATGGGAAGATGGGGCTGGATTTGGGGGTTTTTATATCCTAAGCACTTTCACTTCAGAATGTGCAAAATGACAAGTAAATGCTGATTTAATTACATCAATGTTCAGGTTGTACCTTAAACTATTCAAATGCTAAACCATTTGTTCGAAGGTAAAAATTGAATTTCTAGAACAGCAATTAGGCAGCGTATTACTGATTTGGACCATCTAGCGTCTATAATAAGCATACTGTTTCAGGTCAATTTTTCTTAGCAACTGTTATTTAAATTTTGAAGTGAATGAAGTGTGCAATATGGAAGAGAAAATATTTATATATTAACATAAATAGCATATTAGCATAAATAGCCATAAAAGTAATTAAAAGCTTCTGAAACATTATATTAAGCATAAATTAGAATGTCAAGCAAATAAGATACGTCAAGCAAATAGTTAAATAAAAATCAGTCATATTACATTATTTTTTAGGATTGAAGCAGAATTGCTAATATGGGAAAAAAGGACAGGACAGGACAGGAATGACGCATAGAAACTGTCCGTGCACCTGTGGTAAACAAGATAGGAAGTGTGAGAAACAAGCTGGAATAGTGAATCAGCAAAAAGACAGCAGAAGGCCTTACTATAAACAAGGTCAAAAATGATGTAATGCATGAAAAGCAAAATTAGTATATTCAAGCACTAACATAAATAAATATAGAAAAATATATTGAAATTAGCACAGAGATTAAGCCAAATCAAGCATGCCAAACAAATGATTAAATAAAGGCACATGCCATATTGCTTTTTTAATTAAAGCTTAGCTTTGGGCACCAAATAAACTAGCTTGAAAGCAGAGAAAGAGGAAGTGACGAGAGGAAGCCCATAAATGGAAGAGGGAGAACGTCTGTACCGGCCTTGGTCAGTGAAAGAAATAAGCAAAAACAGAAACTAGAAATGAACAATAGACAGTGAAATACCAGGGGCCCAGTTGCAGAGGGATATCAGGAGATAATAATGTTTCTCGTGAGAACTCGAGAAATTGGCTGGACAAGTGTAGAAGGGAGTCAGGGAAAAACAGCAAATGAAATAAGAAATTATTATATAAACTTTGATTGCTGAACTGTTGGGGGCTCAATCTCATTTGGCCAAATTGGCTTGAGTCTGTGTTGTTAATATTGTTGTTTTATTGCAATAAAGCTTTAAAACTCAGTTTGCTTATCCTGAGTTCTAATAGTCTTCATTTTTAGGTAAAATAGCCTTTTGATGACAATTTTTCGCCACGACAGCATCCAGTGGTACGAAATAGTTGCACTTTTCAGAGTTGCAGGAAATTGTGAACATGTGTGTCAGATTTTAAAAGGACGCTGTTTGAAAGTTAAAGTTTTTGAACTAAAGTCTCTGATAAATAAAAGTTCAAACATTAATGTGGTTATAAAAAAAGCAAAAAACAAAGAAGAAAGAAAAAAAGTTTAATTAAAAGTTTGTTGTTAAAAATATGAGTGTTCGGCAATCGTACTCTATGAGTAATTCATCAAAAGCAGTCTGTTACAGCCTGCTCAGCATGATCAGAATGGTCAGAGAAACAAAAGATAGAGGTTCATTTTATAAAGTGTTGAGTTTACATACAGTGTCAAGAAAAGCCAAGCAAAATGACACCTTTTATTGGCTAACTAAAAGGATTACAATATGCAAGCTTTCGAGGCAACTCAGGCCCCTTCTTCAGGCAAGATGTAATCATACAACACCCTAGTACTGCATACAGTGTCAATCAATGCATACATTTTACTTTGGTTGGTTTGTTGGTTTACACCCAAATATTTATATAGAATAAAAGTCTATTATATTATATTCTGGTTCTTCTTATACGTTTTGAGATGAGACACCACCCTTGACATTTCTGTGCATATAACAATTGACCATTCTCGTTTACAGGACATCTGCTGATTTCTTAGTCATCCTTCAGTACATTTTGTATATTACATCAACCTTTCTTCTAGTATATCCTTTATTTACTTGACCATCTCAGTATGTTTCCTAAGCCAAATCTTATATTTCAGTGTACATTTTGTTGTTCGCTTGACCTTCATCTGTTTTCCCACATTTATTAACCCTTTATGCTATTTCTTTAAGATGAATGCTATGTTACCCTAAAATTATTCTTCCACAATAGCAGTAAATGTAAGCCAGGATGAATCTGACTTTATGAGTAATTTAAAAACCCTAAAAACACCAGTGACTATTTCACTACCATGTTTCATGACTGACTCGCCTAACTGAGAAACAAACACAGATCTCATTCATCACTTTGTCCAAAATTTGGAATAATGAATTACACAATTATACTAACAACTGAAACTTTGTTGGATGCATTGTTTTTTCCAAACTTGATCCTTTTAAGGATTATATGAGAAAATGTTAAATCCAGTCAGTGGAAATACTATATGTTTTACCTACTGTATCTTCAGTCATATCTGAAGAATATATCATTTTATTAAGGATGAAAATGTTGACACAGATGACTGTTGAAAGTAGCTAAATATTATGACATCAGTATAGATTAAACAACATGTCACACAAATCAGTCATTTGTTATCATGTATCAGTAGATGCCAAAGTACATGAAAGCTTAATGTTTTTTCCAATTGAAATTACAATTACACAAATCCAATTACACAAAATATCTTTTATTGGTGGCATCTATGGAGTAGACACTGTTTTTCAAATTGATAATCTTGATTATATGACACATAATAAACATGGGATGTATTCTGGAGTCAAAACTGGATTGAAGTAAGTCACCAGACCAATAGTATGGGTTTCCATGTATTACACACAGCTTAAATTTAGCAGGGATCATATGTACAGAAAGCTGCTTGTTTGCAGTTAATTTTCTTTTCATTTTAGAGTTGCTCTACACATAATGAAAAATGAAATCTCAAATCAAATATGTATAATTTAACTGAATTAAGGCTTTATGTCCAAGGAACAGATTAAGCTCAACAAAAAAAGAATTTTGGGGCAACAACCAGTCTAACCCTTTTAATATACTCATAAAACTAACAAAAACCGCAGCCCAGGCATCTTGCAGTTAAATCTTTTGCCAGATAATATCAATGAGAGGTTTTAGGTTCAAATGAGCACCCTTTTCAGGGGGACATCCACTTTTATGGAGTCTGGGGTGGAAGGGGCAAGGCTAGTTCAGGGTGATGTGGATGGGGTTAGGCTTCCTCAATGATCTTCTTGTCAGAGCTGTGGTAGAAACAGAAGATACCATTAACGACAGTGCCCTTTTCAATCTGGAGTACAAGGGCCTACCTCACTAGCAGTGGTAGATTTAGGTATGGCACTATATTGTCAGGGATGGCATAAGGCACCCCAACAAAAAAAATAAAGTTAAAAGGAATACATTCTGTAAAGTGCATAGTATGTACACAGAAAGGTGCATTTATGTAACTGAAAGAAGGCAAGCTCTGAAAACTAAGAGGGAAGGTTGTTGAAGTCTGATAATTCTATCTGTGTGCTGTAACCCAACGGCACTGGTCATTTATTAAATCAAAGATATCAAATTATGTAGGTTGGCTAAGTCTAAGAGAGATACCATCTAAATGCCCCACCACCACTGCACAGGGCTCCAAATGGGTTTCGACTAGCACTACTAACAAGAGCCACGAAGTTTTTCCCTAGGCGCATATGTGTGACGGCTTTTTCTTGTAATATACTTATAATAGTCAGAGAAATGAGAAAATGGCATGCAGCATACAACATCATACATGATATTTTCAGTTTTCTTCCTGACAAACCTCTACTAAAAAGTGAAGGTACATTTAAAACAGGAGAGTATATGAACATTTCTTTGTTAGACCTGGAAGAAGACTTTTGATGAATTTGCAATATTTTCTTCATCCTGTAAGACAAATTTTCAGCAGTTAAAGTTAAATCCCAAATAAAAGATAAGTAAGTTGATTTTTGTGAAATGCACATATTGTGTTGAGGGTTTATTTATTCTTATTTGGATCAAATGCAGAAGGGAAAAGACTGATTTCTAAATTTAATGAAGAGCTATATGCATGTAACTATGATCCAGGTTTACTAATTGTCTTTTTAAAGTGACAGTTTCATGTAATCTTCGAGCACATTATTGAAAAGTTTGCTTTAATAAGACAAAAATTAGGAAACAACTAAAAATTACATATATATTTTTGAATGTAATTTTGAAGTTTCAGTTGAATTAAACCTGTCTCATAATGTTTCCCTCTTTTAATTTTTTTCTGCCTTTTTAAATTTTTTTATTCATTCAATGGCCTCTAAAATTTTGTAGATGCTATGCACTACACATACAGCATTTGGGGGAATATACATATGACATTAATGGATAAAGTTGCACAATTCAGTCAAATACTGAAAAATTTATTCTATAATACTTGAAAGCAAAATACACAGAGGTAAATAGGAAAAATGATGAGAAACCTTTGTCATAGAGGCTGACAAAGTAATGAAATTGCAATGATTACTAAAAGAAAGTTTTCCAAAGTTGGCTAAGGTGGGAAATTTGGTAAAGGTTAAAGTATTTGATAGCATCTATGTATTATTATGAATTAATCGGGTGATTCCTTCAGATATTTTAGGTCCAATTAATTACTTTACCAAAAGTTAAAATGTCCTGAGGAAGGCAAACAATTTGAGTCATGTGATGATGCGGGTTCCTCTCCAAGCTCCTATCTTTCTGCTGGGAGCTCTGAACCCGACACCGTCAGTAATGTCACCGATGAGCTGGACAGTGAGGCACAACAAAGCAAGGGGATGGTGCAAAAACTGCAAAGTGCTTTTATTAAAACAGCAACAAAATCAAATAGTGTTCAAATAAATAGTGCAGTGTTTCAAAAATCTTCAAATAAATAATCCAATAAAAACAGGTCAAAGGTGGAGGTTAAAATCCAATAGAAAAAAAAATCCTTTTAAAACTGATGAGGTTAAAACAATGGCTGGGAGCCGTCCTTTTAAAAACAAAGCCCAGTGCCTTCTTTCTACTGGTGACTCCCCTGCTTCTCCTGTCCAGACTATGCACCAGGGGAGTCACCCTACCTGCAGCTGACCTTCTCTCTGCTGTCTTCTTCAGGTTTGTTCACCTCGCCAATCCCTGGCTCTGGTGGGCTTCACCAGACCGTGACATGGGCTCCCCAGCGACCAGGGTGCTCATGCTGGTGGGTTCATTTCCCAAGTCCCGACTCCTGCTGCCTTCTTGGCCTTATGTGGCGAGCCATCCTCCCTCTGGTCACTCCTGCTCCTCACTAATGCTCAGCAGGAGCGACCACTACCATCTGCTCCCAGGGTGCCGCCCAAACACCCCACGTGAGCTCACTGTCCAGCTGCCTTTCTCTCTCTACAGAGAGCACATTCGCTCGTTCATGCACCTACTTTCTCCTCCCTGCTTCCTGCCTTCTTCTTCTCCTGTAACCTCCATTCATCTTTTTCTTCCTTCTTTTTCTCTCCCTTTCCCTAGCCACCTCACGCTTCTATTATTTATCATGGGGACATGGATCAGGTGTGGCAATTAGCAGCTCCTGGCATCAATTACAGATGCGGACAACTCCTCACCTGTGCACTTAAGCGAGGTCCGCCCACATCACGAATTTAGCTGGGAACCTGCTCCGGCCACACTACCATGCCACCTATCTAAGCCGTGAGTGCGGTGACTATTTATTTAAAAAGTGGCCTTTTTGACTTGAGCTGTGGACCCGCTACACCACAAGTGGTGGCTGATAAATCAGCACTATCTAAAGCCACCGTTTGTAATTTTTTTACCTAATTCTAAACTAACTTTGAGTACCTCAGGTATATCTTTGACTGTTCTGCAGCAGTAAACTGTATCATCAACCATAACATGTTGTTTTAACAGAGCTACTTTAATAAAGATGAGTCAATGTTTTATATAAGTTTTCTTTTCACATATTTCACTGGATCTAAATATGAGAAGAGTGAATGTAAAAGAAAGAGCTGCCTTCCAAGTAAATTGTATTTGGAGCTGTTTACCAACTGAGTTACCCGACATTGTCCAAGTGAGAATATGGAAAGGTTAAACTGTAATTACAAATGATATACCTAATTATACTACTTTGTTGCATTCAGTACATAACTATTATTAGCATTAGAATGCTTCTTTGTATACAAATCAACCTTAAGTTTTTAAAGAACTTTAAAACTGAAAATTGTCGAAAACATTATTTATAGACCTTCAAATACAAAAGAGAAGCTGTGCTGGACAGGTTTCAGTGATAAAGTAATGTCTTCTGAGGAAATTGCAAATGTATTTTTAAGTAGAAATCAAGCAATGAAGCACAAATCAAAAAACAACCTAAGGTCAAGACCATGAATAAGTCCTATCTTTTGTCGCAACCAAATTAGTAAATAAGGATGCAAACAAAATATAACTACAAGTGGAATCCCACTATAGCAAAACTCATGGGACCATAAAAATATTTTGTCTTAATAGAAATTTTGTTATAATGAATATGGGAAAAATACAATATGCTACTGTGACCGGTGTGGCCATCTCTAACGGCAGCGGCACAAGGACAGCTCCGTAGCTGCTCTGCTGCATCTGGTGAACAGTAAACTAAGGGGAAAATAATTGGTTGTCCTCTGCAGGATCAGGCTTCCTGCATAACGTGCTTGTCACATAACGTGCTTGTCTATGTTTAGAATATTTAACATCAGGCTTTGAAATGCTCTTCTTCACACTCTCTTCTCCAGAGCAGCTGGTGTTCTTCTAATCTGAAGATGGGAGCTAAAGCAGGATGATTGTCCGTGTCATGGCTCCTAACTACTTCTATTCTGAATGAAGACTTGAGTCGGTACCTGCCTTCTCTATACAGTAATAAAGTAGCTGTATTTTTCTTGAAAACCTGGACTCACCTTCTTGTTTGTTGTGCAACTCTGTGACCCAAGTTTGGCAATACCTGTATAAAAAAAACCTTGCTTCTTAAACTGGAAAAAATATTTTATTTGAAAACAAGATATTAGATATAACTTCTTTTTAATAGAAATACAGGTATGAAAATGAGGCATTAGATGAAGATGAAGGCACGAATGCTTTTGCCATGTCATTTTTCTTCATTCCTGAATCATCATTTTCTAGGATTGTTCATTTTTCTTTCAATGTAAACTGATGTCATTTCTCTTTTTTTGTTCATCTCAGAGACTCTGAGAAGCACTATGAAACTTGAACTGTACAGTATCCACACATGACACAACTACCCACCAGGAGGCTAGGTGGGATACTGACTCTGAATTCAGCTATACCTGTATGATGTCGTGCCTACACTCTCACCGAGTCTCACCAAGACTGCCTGAGACCGGAAATTTCACAACAGAGTGTCTCTTTCTTAGAGACAGCCTGTTGCAGGTTTTCCGAGACGTGGTGCTGAAAGTATAGGCACGGCATTAAGTATTTTTTGCATCACATTATTGTCTTTGGTGGTCATTTTTGGCAGAAAAAATGTTAATTATACTGAAATTTACATTTCATTGAAACAAAATTCATTTAACATGATGTTGTATAAACGTTTGTTCGGGGCCACAAAAAGTATCCGTCATTCTGAAAATTTCATTACTTTATTTAATTAATTTCACTAGAATGGGATTTGGCCTGTCTAATCTCTGAAACTAAGGAGACTGAATATCTAATAAAAGCACTACGCAATTTGATAATCATGAACTGCATTATTTTTACCTTTAAACCCTCACTATACTGACTTGACTTATCATAACCTCCAGTGGTCCTGCGTGGCTACTTGAAAAAAACAAAATGGTGTTGTGATAAGATCTTAAATATTTTAATGTTTGCTTTTTATAGCTCACCATAAACCTTAATTATGGATTGTCCATATTGCAAAACCCCCAAAAAAACACAAACAACATGAAATCATAAGAGGTGAGAGGTTGTAGCTCCCAATTTCAATAAATTGCTTAAGTGAAAATCTGCCATCACCTGGGGAGGCTTGAAGCCATGGCAAAATTACAGTAGTGTGGAAAATGCTAGTTTAAAGAAAAAGTTAAATATAATGAGCAGTAAATAATGTATAAAAATGTAAAGTATTTCTTTTCATTTGAAAGGCAAGCTTGTTAATTGTTACACCACCATCACATCCAGTATGGTACTGTTTTTCAATTCGTAGATCAAACTATATTTCTTGCCCCTTTGCTCCAATCTTGAGCTGCTGTCAAAAGTTATACAGTATATCAGAAACCTGACTTACGGTGAGGAGCACCTGTATGCCAAATTTCAAGTCTATAGCTTGAAAAACAAAAAACAATGCATAAAGAAAAAACAAAAAAACAAAAGAGATGGCATTTTATAAGTATCAAGATTAGCTAGGGTAAATGCTGTAGGGTTTTCATTAAATGTTTTACCGTTATAAATAGTACCTTACATTGGTTTTAATATGTAATATGTTGAAGATATTGTGTGGAATGCTGACCCAGTGGATTTTTGATAATTTCTGTTGCTCTTTTCATTAGGTCTCTCACATTAAAAGGACTGCTCACTTAAGCCCCACTAGATTGGTGACAGCGTGACTGTTGCAGATTCTGCCTTCTTGTAGGTTGGCTGGCCACTGAATCTACTTGAATAATACCAGCTCAGCACTGATGTCATCCCTGGCTGATACAAGTGTCAGTGTCATTACAATTCTTTTGTAAACAAATTGAATTGTCTCAGTTAACATTTTATTCCAAATGTTAGTTTAATGGGGTATATTTGGAGGTCTAAAAGGAAAATAATATTTGTAATGGATTCTTTTTCATTTTTAATCTGATTTGTCCACATCATTGTGAATATGATAGTTAAAACACACAATTATACATTAATTGCAGAAGATATCACCGTATTTGTAAAGCTGAAATGGCTGTTGATTTTTCCTATGATTTGCTGAAAAGCAGTTGGTTTTGTAAGAGACATTTTGTAATAATATCAATGGGAAAATAATTAAGTGTACTGTAGGTTTCATATTAAAGTATACAGTTTCAGTGTAAATAACTGAATCATTGCTACAGTAGGCTCAAATTATGACCTGTACACTTTTTTTACTGTTTCAAGCTATTATAATATGGGAACAGTTTTCCATTTACAAAGTGGAGTAGTGAGTAATATACAATATCAGAAGCATAGTTTTCTTTAATTAAAAGCTAACATAGATTAAAAATGAGGACTCAAAGGCATGGGATACATAAACTAAATCATGCAATGAGCGACCACTTCAAAATTTGATTGTGTATTAAGGAATTCAATTATTGATTATTTAGCCCAAGATTTTTTGTATGATACAAAAATGCATTAGTTGAGAAAATATATAATTTTATATAATATTTCACAGACTGAATGTGATGAGTTGGCATACTGAAAATTATTTTTGAAACACATTGACAAGGTGGATACAAATACAAAAGTCAAGTTTACTGTGGTTGCGTGAGGAACAACAAGCCCCAGTAATAAATATTCGGGTGCCATTCTAATGAAAACAAATTGAAAGCAAAGCATGCTATGTATGGAGTGGTGTAGAAATGAAAAGAGGCAAAAAATAAAGAGAGAATTAGGACTTAGTGAATCATTCCTTTGGAAAGTCACGAACTAGGAGCTCCGTCCTGCAGTGTGCTCTGCTCACAGAGTGACACCTCTTTCCGGCAACCCCATGATATATAGATGGAAGACAGGAAGGGGCGCAGTCAGCTCCCATCACTGGGCATCTTCTTGGAGGATATGATTAACAGCTACATCCTTTCATTCATGAACAGTACTTCAAATGACCAAAGAGGGTGATCCACTGACACACATGTGTGACACTACACACTTGCTATAGTTTTAGTTTTAAATTAATTTATTGTTAACAATGATATTGAAGTGAAGAACATGTCATTTTTAAGAACAATCATTAAAAATATATTTTAAAAATGTTTAATGTCTTGATTGCATTAGTGTACTCCCCTTTGGTTTACCTTGAGGATTTTGAAGAAAATTAGATCTTATGCACATAATGACCTCTGAAGGTTGATTTTGGTGTTGTAGCAGGCTGAACTCAATACTCTGGACAACAAACCGTTTTTGAAATAGTGAAAATTGTTGCATTAAAAAAATCAGAAATGTTAGTAACACAATTAGCAAGAAGGAGAAAAGAATACTGGATGAGAAAGTCTCGACAAAGCTTTTGCACATGATGCCTGGCGTGCCACTCTCAAACATACATAAAGACTGTAATCATTGTGCATAAAGGTCAAGAGCTACTAAAACATCTTTTTATGTACTTATACTTTGTTATCTCATTTTAAACATAGCAGTTGTGTGCTAAGGTAGATCACAAAATATAAAGTATTACATTTTTGGCTCTTGTGGGTTATCACAACTGGTGCCTTTCTTCCTTTCACACATAGTGATGTAGACAACTGCTTCCTAAAGGGCTCACTATTGGTACTTCTCAGCCTCAGTGCTATTTCTATTTTCTATCTGTTTCATATTAAATAACACATTTTGAATGCCTTTGAAATAGAACATCTGTTTCCGTGCTGTCAGCTACTACACACAGGTCATCTGGGCCATCTTACATGTGTGCTTATGTGATGTTTCTCTGTAGTGCCCTTCCCACTAATAATAAAAAGTGGTTACAGTAGATCTGTGACAATTTACTTTTCAGTGAATTCTACTTTTTTATTTCAACTTCCAATTAGGCCTTTGACAGCATACATTTTTTAGTGTACAAAAATATAATTAATGTGAAGGATTTTTTTAATATTACTTATGCATTGAAACTGTTTAAGTATAATGTGGTTGAGTGAAAGGACTGCAAGACTCAGGAATAAATTTTGGAGCATGAACCCAGTCGTCTCCATTTAATCCAACTAATGAAAAATCTAGAAAAATGGCCACTAAGGGCCTAAACGTATACCAAATTGAAAAGAAAAGCCATTAGGCTGGGTATTTTGGCCTATTTTGGTCACCAGGAGCTACATTCTGCAGTATGTTCTGTTGAAATTGTAACGCCTCCTTCCAGTGGCCGTTAGATTTATAGGTGGGTGATTGGAAAAGGTGGAGTCAATTGCCCTCACTGGGCATCTCCTCTGTACTGCATAGGAAACAGAAGAGGAGAAGGCTAGCACCAGCACCTCCTTTCAACCAAAGGTGGTAGTACATACCTCAGATGAGCTTGGGGAGCGATACACAAACATGCATGCATGATAATAAGTATAACTTTGAGTTACAAATTATATATCTGTTTACAAAGTTTTTTCTGCCTTTCATATATAGCAAGGAAAAATTGGCTTTCTTTTTCTACAAAATATATTAATTAGGATTAGGACAGGATGGACTGAAATCTGTTATATCTAGCCGCTGATTTTTTAGAGGTGAAAATTTAAGGACAATATACTGTATATGTATATTGTAGATACCACGTGGGCTGGACTGGCATTGAAGCCACAAGAGGGAATGTTTCCTTACCCAAACAGAAGGTAGACAGGCATCCCAGTCAGGGAAGAGAAAGGGGCCAGACCCAGAAGAGGTGGCCCAGAACAGGTGGGCGGACAGCCTGCTGGAAGTGGAAGAGGTGGCTGGGGACCTTCTATTCCCCCCTGACGCTAGATAGCAGCAGCCCTCCATGAAGGCACCCATTTGGGAGCCATCAGAGAATGCTGGGAGATGTAGTCTGGCAATACAGCCCTGCTGTGGACCATGAGTGCCATAAGGAAGGAACTGTAGGGTGATGTGCTCCCCAATTTATGGGACTTCCGTGTGATCAGGAATTACTTCCATCCACATCCTGGCGAGCAGGAGTTGGGAGGATGTGGAGCAATACTGAACTGGAGGAGTGCTGTGAGGTGGTGAGAATAAGAGAGGTATTATGGAGAGAGAGAGAGAACCTGCGTATTTGTGCTTGTGTTACTTTTGGAGGATTTTGATAAATAAACCTTCCATTTTTTGAACCTGGGACCTGGTGTGATCGTGTTTGGGGGTTTGGGGCTCGCTGACGCCCCTGGTTCCATTGCAATATACTGTATGTATTGAAAATTCTACTACTACTTTTAAAAAAGCAGTAGACATTTCATAAGATTAATTAGTTGATTGTGTAGTGTGTTATTTTTATCTATTGTCATAAGAACTCTAAGTTTGGGGAATATATTTTCTTATATCTAAGTTAATGTCCTGTTTACAGTTCTAGTCCAGGGTGTGTTACTATGAAAAATAGATTAGGACTAATTACTCAATTCTCTAATTAACAAATAATAATATTTTATGGAAGAATCATTTGTATCCTATTTTTGTTTATTACCCATTGTGACGGGCGGCCGGGTCCCACGCCCCTGCTGCATATGTTCCGGTGGAGCAACCATGGGCAGCTCAATACATCCCCCAGGACGCTTGGTGGCAGCCTCCCTGGCCGACGGTGATTCCCCAACATCCCTCAGGGCTCCATGGGAGATGGACTCCTCCACAGCCTGGTTGGGAGTTGGGGTGGCCGCTAGGGGGTGCTGCCTGGATTCAACAGCCCAGCTGGACGAGTCTTCAGCCCCACCTGGGAGTGCAATTGGGACCAGGTGGTCAAGCACCTGGAACACTTCCGGGTGGGCTATAAAAGGGGCCAGCCACCACCACTCGACGGCCAGAATTGAGAGGAAGAGGATGAGGTTGCCTGGGAGGAGTGGTGGTGCCAAGGTGGAGAGTTGTGTGTCTTGTTTAAGTGCTTTTGGGACTGTGTTGTGGCTGGAGGGAGTACGAGGAAGACGTGTCCTCCAGCTGAAGAAAAATAAAGTCTGTTGGATTTTACACGTGCCTCTGGGTCAGTCTGTGCCGGGTGGGGCGCTATATAGCGCCTTTTACACTATACAGCTATTTATTCCAAGTTAAACAGCATTAGTAGCCAAGCCAAATGCAGTTTAGAGGTGTGTGTATATGTGTATGCGGGAGTTTCTAGGCTAGCATTAGGCTGAAAATGTTTTTCACGGCAAGTGTGTCTACTGCAAAATACCCCGTTTAACAAGTTTGTAGTATGTTGTAATTACATAAACATCCACTTTATATTATGCACTGATTTGTTAGGCACTAAAATGAACCTGTTAATTAAATTCCAGTTTAGAACATCCAATATTAACTCTGAAATTTAACAGTTGTGCTACATTAACATTGCATTACATTACACAGCAAAAATGTTTCTAAAAAATAAGATCTACGTACATTAAAAGAAACTGGGTTAAAAAGCATGCAAAACTGTGTGAACAAAAATTACCTAAAATAAGGCAAATTTTATTTATACCAAGAGAGCCATAAAATTTTAAAACAAGTGCATTAATTTGATATGTAAGTGGGTCAATATTGAATAATTCTGTTTTAATAATGTAGTGAAAACAATGAATAATTGTCAAAAACCACACAGGAAAAGGCTTTGTTTCCACTAACTTTTTCTTTTGTTTTTTAAGTGTTTTTTTTAAATTGTTATTGATTTGATGAATCATATTACAATGAATGGAATACAAATCAATTAAAGAAACAATATGATACTATCTCCTATACATTTATGCTTTATTTTACATAATGTTAGTAGAGATACAGTATGTGTGTGAAATGTATTTTAACTGCATTACATCACACTTTAGACAAGGTATTTAAAATAAGAATATGATACAAATGCCCAGTGGAAACTTAAGCAACATAAAAGTTGTAAATATGCTGCATTTACTGTATTAAGCATCCATTTTTATAACATTCTTTGCAACTGTAATGGGTTTTCTGCAGTGTTAAAATACTAATTTTCGTAACCGGCTTTGTTTAATATAAGGCTGTTTTGTGCAAAGGCACTAAGCCAGGGTTGTCAGACTCCAGTGGCTGCAGGTTTTCATTCTAACCCTTTTTTTAATTAGTGACCTGTTTTTTTCTGCTAATTAACTTCTTTTGAATTAATTAAAATTTTCTTGTTTTTAAAGATTTGTTTTCCTGAATTTCTTCATCGTTCCTCTGAATTGCTTAATTTCTTTCCTTAAATGGCACCCAAACAAATGAAATATGAAGTGAGTGAGCCAACTGAAGATCAGCTAAGTCAGGGACTCAAACGCCAATCCATGTCACTCCAAGCGGTTGCTTAATTAGACTCTGCTGTTGTTAATTAAACCCATTCTTTAATTCCATGGCTTGTTGCTGCTCTCATTGTGCAATAGCATACATTTCTGAAATTGTTGATTTTATCTTTTCTAAGAGCTCTGGTAAAATGTTTTGGTGACCTGAGCAGATCAACATTCCTGAGATCTTCATTATTTTCAGATATTGTATGATGGTCACAGTTTGCTGGTCATGTTTTGGCTCATTTTGTATCTCTCTGTTGTTTGGCAGCTAATTAAGGAAAAATAAACAATTAAGGGGGCTGAGTCTTCAAGAGCAAATCAATTCCAATTGATACAAAAGAAGTTAATTAGCAGCAAAAACAGGTTACTAATTAACAAAAGGGTTAGAATGAAAACTTGCAGCCATTGCGGCTCTCCAGAACTGAAGTTTGAGAACCCTGCTCTAAGCAGAGAAAATTAAGCAATAGACATGAATCAACACTGGAAGGGACATCAGTACATCACAGAGCTCATGATCACACTAATAAACTGACCAAATAAACTTACCTATTAGCCTAACATGTATCTCTTTCTGATGTACTAAGACAACTATCCTGAAAATACTCATAAGCCAGGCACAGAGAACATGCAAACCATATACAATACAATACAATACAGTTTATTTTTGTATAGCCCAAAATCACACAGGAAGTGCCACAATGGGCTTTAACAGGCCCTGCCTCTTGACAACCCCCCAGCCTTGACTCTCTAAGAAGACAAGGAAAAACTCCCAAAAAAACCTTGTAGGGAAAAATGGAAGAAACCTCGGGAAAGGCAGTTCAAAGAGAGACCCCTTTCCAGGTAGGTTGGGCGTGCAGTGGGTGTCAAAAGAAGGGGTTCAATACAATACAATACACAGAACAGAACAAATCCTTAATAAAGCATAATAATAAAAATTTTAGAAGTACAGAGCAGAATTTAACAGTAGATGATATCATATAATAAGATTTTGATATTTTTAGAGTGCTGGAGACCTCATCCGTCAAGCTGCCTCCCCATTTGGCCATTCCACGGCTGAAACGTTGCTCGGCCAGCCAATCCGATGAAAGGGCCCCTCTTTCCCATGATTCCTGTGATCCTCCACCAGGGATGACTTTACCATAGGCAGGCAAACAACTTGGCAGGTGGGCCGTGGCACCAATTGCCACATTTGAGTACCGAGAACAGAAACAGAATAGGTGAGGGTTAGTATTCAATTATACTTATCATGTTACTTATGTTTTAGTGCTAATGACTAACAACAGAGATGCAGTATGTACAGTTAATCAGCAGCTCTAGTCAGGATATGCTAAACTGAAGTAGTAAGTCTTCAGCCGGGATTTAAAGGCTGGGACCGAAGGGGCATCTCTTATAGAAGCAGGAAGACCATTCCACAGTTTAGGGGCCCTGTAACTAAAAGCTCGACCTCCCACTGTTATTTTATTAATCCTTGGAATCATAAGCAGACCGGCATCTTGAGATCTTAATGTGCGCTCAGGTTTGTAAGTCATGATAAGTTCAGACAAGTAAGCCGGACCTTGGCCATTTAATGCTTTATATGTTAAAAGGAGGATTTTGAAATCTGCCCTAAACTTAACCGGGAGCCAGTGTAAGGATTTAAGAACTGGAGTTATGTGTTCATATTTTCTTGTTCTTGTAATAATTCTTGCAGCCGCATTTTGGATTAACTGGAGGCTGTATAAAGAACAGTTTGAACAGCCAGTGAACACCGCATTACAGTAGTCAATCCTACTAGAGATAAATGCATGAATTAATTTCTCACAATCCTGTTTATTTAGAAAGCGCCTTAATTTCCTAACATTTTTAAGATGGAAGAAACATGTTTTGGACAACTTTGTAATATGTGCTTTAAATGACATGCTAGAATCAAAGATAACTCCTAGATTGCAGGCTGATTCAGTAAAATTAATTGGGATTCCAACTGAGTTAAATGTCGACAAAATATTGCTGTGATCAGCGTCATTCCCTCCAACAATTAACATCTCTGTTTTATCTGTATTTAAAGACAAGTAGTTCTCATTCATCCATTCCTTTAATTCACTAACACAACTAATTAAAGACAACATCGGAGAAACTTCATTTGATTTAAATGAAAGGTATAACTGGGTGTCATCGGCATACGAGTGAAAATTAACATTATGTTTCCTAATGAGAGATCCCAGTGGAAGCATGTAAAGTGAAAACAGTAAAGGTCCCAGTACTGAGCCCTGTGGGACACCATATTGAACTTCTGTGTATAATGATGGAGTACTGTCAGCACATTTCTGTACATATTGGAATCGATTTGATAAATAAGAACTGAACCAAGCGAGCACGTGGCCTGTAAGACCAACATCATTTTCTAGCCTGTGCAGTAAAATAGAATGGTCAATGGTGTCAAATGCTGCACTTAAGTCTAATAACATAATTACAGTGGAGTTTCCTTCATCAGAGGATATCAGAATGTCATTTACAACCCGTGTTAGTGCAGTTTCTGTACTATGACCAGTGTGAAAACCAGACTGGAATTTCTCAAATAAATTGTAATGCGTAAGGTGTGACTGTAGCTGACTGGCGACTACTTTTTCTAGTATTTTAGAGAGAAATGGTAAATTTGAAATAGGCCTATAATTATTTAGTATGTGTGGGTCTAGGTCTGACTTTTTAAGTAAAGGTTTAATGACTGACACTTTTAGTGCATCAGGTACTGTGCCATGCAGTAATGAACTATTGATAACGGTTAGAATAGGTGCTGCAAGAACATCCATTGCACTTTTTACTAGTTTTGTTGGCACTGGATCTAGGGAACAAGTAGAGGGCTTCATTTTAGTAATTAAAGTTAAGACTTCCTGCTCAGTTACAGGATTAAAATTACTAAAGTGCTGAATGCAATGTGCAGCAGGGTCTGCTAAGCTAGTATTTGGTTTGTACTGTGATGCTGAGATCTGGGATCTTATAATTTTAATTTTTATGTGGAGAGTTACTAAGCAGAATTCAAACGCAGATCTCTGTAGCTTTGGGACAATGATATTCACCTTTTTGTTATTTCAAATAATAACATTTCCCAGTCGTTGAAAATTACCACAGTAGTTTAGATTGTTATTTCATAAGCAGAGCTTTCAAGAGAATGAAAAATGGGAAAAAATTATGGTATATCATGCATTGTTCCTGTTTCAAAGAAGTAAGGCACCTCTTCACCTAATGACTAGAGACCAGTGGCACTTACGTCTTGCATCATGAAGACCTTTGAGGGACTGGTCCTGGACTATATGAGTCCTCTTGTGGTAGACCAGAAAGTGGAGGATGCAATTTTCTATCTGTTCCACAAGGCTTATGCTAATCTGGCAGCACTATGCATTATGATTTTTTGTTTTCTCCAGTGCTTTCAATGCCATCCAGCCATCCCTGTTAAGAAGTAAACTCAGAGGATATGCAGGTGGATGAGCCTGTGGTGTCCTGGATAATGAACTATCTGGTGAGCAGGCCACAGTTTGTTAGACCCAAGGACTGTGTTTCTGATATGAATATGAGCAACACTGGAGTACCACAAGGGATAGTTCTAACTCCTTTTCTTTTTACTCTGTACACCCCTGAATGTAAATATAACACCAGGTCATCACTTACAGAAATTTTAAGATGATTCTGCACTTATGGGGTGTATTGATAAAGGAAATGAGACAGAGTATAGGAGTTATGTGGAGAAGTTGGGTTATTGGTGCAAAGAGAATTGTCTGCATGTTTATATCAACAAAACCAAGGAACTGGTTATTGTCTTTTGTCTTACCAAGGAGCTTCTATGTCTGGTCACTATTCAAGGAGTGGATGTAGAGGTGGTCCACTCCTGCAAACATTTGGGGGTCCAAATTGATGACAGGTTGGACTAATCTTAAAACACAGATGAACTATATAAGAAAGGGCACAGCAGGCTCTTTTGTCCTCAGGAGAATGTGTTTCTTTAAAATGGGAAGTGACATCCTTCATATCTTCTACAACTCTGTGATGGCCAGTGTGATTTTCTACACTGTGGTATGCTTGATTTTTAACATCATTTCAAGAGAGGCCCACAAAATTAACAAGCTAATTAAATGGGCAAACTCAGTAATAGGAAATACTCTGGACCCCCCTGGAGGTAGTAGCTAAGGTGAGTATTAAAAGAGAACTGAGTCCCATTATGAATAATGCAGTTCATGTTCAATGCACATCCACTCTATGATACATTAACACTGAGGACTTTCACCCAATGAATTATTCAGCAGAAGTATGTCAAGAAACACTGCTGGGTCGTCTTTATACCAACAGCAATACGTATGCATAATGTGTCACTGTGAATGTAACAGCCAAATCAGAACTTTCCTTTCTTTTTAATTTTCTTCTTTGTTCAGAGCAAAGTGTTTGTGTGTATTTGTTTATTTACTTACTTCTCTACCTATTTATGCATTTATTTGTTTAAAGAGTTACTGTAAAGAGTCAAATTTTCCTGGGGGCAAACAAAGTTCTTTCTATCTATTTATGGTAAAACAGCATTTATTTCCATAACACATTTTCATACATAAGATTAGTTCAAAGTGCTGTGCAAGAATAACGGCTAATCTCAGTTACAAAAGAAAGTAAAAATGAAAGGACTATTATTTATAATAAGAGAATCTGTATATCCCGCTACTAATATAAATTATGGTCAGATGGCCAGAGAGAACAGGAAACTAAACATTCCAGTTCGTGGGATGTTGGAGAAAATAAACCTGTGGGGGTTCCAAAACCAAAAGACCACCCAGCCCCCTCTGGGCATTTTAAAGTCATTGAAAGTGCCACCATTAACAGAATACTCTTGTGGATCTCTCTTCAATGTCCCACAGTTTCAGGAGGCTGCATGCAGTTAGGCCAGGGGGCATTGGGGCATAGTGCCACAGCAGTAAAACAAAAAAAAAAGAAAACTCAAAAGTAGTGATTTATGACTGGCCTATAATATTGAAAATGGACTGCATTTTACGAAAAAAACTATTTCCTCCTTTTTTTAGTATGAAGGAATGCAAATGATGATAGTAATTTCTTAAGTCAAATTAAAGAGGGGTTTTTAGTAATTATTTTGAAGTGTTTAACTGTACTTGCCCAAATGGTAAACACTTCCAGATTTTTGGTGCATTGTACTAGAAAGCTGCCTCTCCAGTTCTTTTATGCGTTATATACAATTAAAATTATTTTAAAATCAATCCTAAAAGACACAGGCAACCAATGTAATGATGCTTAGACTGGTGAGATATACTCCGATCTTCTCCTTTTTGTTAAAATAGTCAGTTTTGGACTAATGGCAGCCAATTTATATCATTTTTAGGTAATCCTGCAAAGAGTCCATTACAATAATCTACATCAGGGGTGCCCAATGCATCGATCGCGATCGACCAGTAGATCGCAGAGGCACTTCAGGTAGATCGCGTTGCATTCCAAAAAAAATTTTTTAAACATTAGTCTATCATATATCCTCCCTATGGCATTTGCCACTTGACTGACATACAGGGCGGCCAGTCTGAGATCTCTTTTCTTCTAAGACACTGGTCATCCTGCACGCACGGTCAAACGCATAAGCTACTGCAAAACTCTGCCTATGATCTAGTTAGCCTTCCAATTTATGTCGACTAAAGAAGGGATTTAGAAAAAAAAATGTTTGGGGAGGGTATGGGCTGGATGTGGAATTGGAAGATGATTTTTTTTCACACAATGTCACAATCGAAGTGCATTTGTCTGATCTGTCAATCTATCATTGCTATTCCAAAGAAGAAAAATGTGGAAAGGCACTTTCGAACTGTTCATAAAAACTACAAAACTGATTTCCTTCCGAAAAGCAATCTGAGAAAGAGAAAGGAGAGGGAACTAAAATCGCAGTTAATCGGACAGCCGTCATTTTTCACTCGGCTGAATTCAAAAGCTCCTTGACTGCATTATTCGGCTCTACTTATTTATGTGAGTCAGCCTTTTCCCACATGAAGATTATTAAATCCAAATACTGTAGTGACCATAAATGTATTGAATTGTTATTGTGCCATAAAGGTTATTCAGTTATGCAAGATACAACAACATATATTTTATGTATAACGTATACTCAGCTATATATATATATATATATATATATATATAGCATTTTTAATGTAGGTAGATCATTTTGACCTGGTCATTTTAAAAGTAGCTCGCAAGCCGAAAAAGTGTGGGCACCCCTGATCTACATAGCTAAAGACAAATGCATGTTTTAACTGTCTAGCAGAGATCTAACTTGTACAATTTTTCTTAAACATAAGTACTGTATGTGATTTGAAGTTTAGCTCTGAATTTAAAATGACAAGTAGATTTTTTTTTACCTTTGGTTTTATACAGGGTGGCGCACGAAAAACCGAACCATCTCCGACTCCAATGTCGACATACGTTTCTTAGTCCCTACACGAAACGAAAGATATGCAATACAGAAAATTGTACTTACTAGTTAGAGGAGGTATTGGAAATGATTTCTTTGTGTGTCAATACACTTTACTGCATGCCGCACCATATTGTCATAGATGTGACGCACCTCAGCCACTTCAATTTTTCCAATTTCACTCCGAATATTGTCCTTCAGGTCCTCTAATGTCTTTGGATTATTGACATACACTTTTCTCTTCAGATTGCCCCACAGGTAAAAGTCACAAGTGGATAGGTCCAGTGATCTTGGTGGCCACAAATCTTTGCTGACAGTTCGTTCTTCTGTGAAGACGTTGTGAATTCGAGAAAGTGACTCACGAGAAGTGTGACATGTTGCTCCATGCATGTCATGACAGCACCCGCCTGTATAATAGCTCGAGCCAGCCAGTTGGAGACAGTTCGGTTTTTCGTGTGCCACCCTTTATTTGCTAGATGGCCTAGTTTACGTCTAAGGTCTTCAATTTTTGTTTGCAAATAATTGAAAGTTCTGTTTTTTCCTTGTGAAGTTTAAGGAAAGTGTTACTCATCCATTAGATGATGTTTGTAAGACATTGGGTCAGAGGATTTAGAACCTCAGGGTCATCCAATGCTATCAACAAATATAGCTGTGTGTTGCCTGCGTGGCTGTGGTCATTAATTTACTTTAATGCCCACTTATGGAAGCATGTAGATTGAGAATAATAAGAGACCCAAAGATTGTGACCTTGTAAAACTGTAAAACATATATAAATTCTAACAAATTTGTATTAATACTGTTCATTCTTTTTAGAGTGACACATTTGTTAGTACTGCTACAGCTCAGATCCAATATCCTGAGCTTGAATCATTGGATATTCCTGTGACATTCCCATGTTCTCTCCATGCCTGGTAGTCAGGCTTTTCCTAACAAGTCCCCAAAGATGTTCACGTTAGGCTAGGCTGTGTGTTTAAGAGGATATCGTAAGGTGTCTGATGCTACAGAGTTAGGCTCCATCCACTATGACCCTGAACTAGACTTCACCAAGTTTGAGAATATTCTGTTGTCAAATCATTTTATAACACACCCATACTATTATCATAATCAATGAAATGGCAAATTAAAAATGAAGCCAGATAGAAAAGGAGCATCTCATATGTAGCTTTCAATGGTTAATAAATCTAACCTTTCTGTAACATGCTATATTCCTATTTCTGTATTAAGAAATGAAAATAAATAGAGTGCAATGTTAATAATTAAATATATATATACAGTATATATATTAAACACATTTGAATTGCTGGATATAGAAGCATGCAAGTGATTATTAGAATCACTTGTTTAGGAGAGTTTGCTGTCACAGCCATATTGGAAACATTTACTGTTTCAAGCAGATAGTGGTAAGATCTTCTAGATTCTGTGAACACTTTGTAGATTTTGATGTACATGTAATAAAAGCAGCTGTACATGTCCCCTAATAGGCTTTATGGTTCTGTTCTTGTAATTGTTCATAATCTTGTTATAATAATTGAATGAATCTGTTTAATTAGCTATTACCACATCTTTCCCTTTTTTCTCTTCTTGGTCCCTTGTAAACGCTCTTGATCTCATTTACATTTTCATTAAGTGATTCCTCTTGGTGTTGGAATAGGACCGTGAAGTGGATAAGTTATCATTTATGATGGATTGACTGTCCCAGTGATATACTATTTCATTTGAGCAGAGGTGATGGATAGCCATGGACAGTTGAAATCTGGGATGACGATTTTGTTTTTCTGCTCTCTGTTGTCATTTGGGTGCTTTCATAACCTAATCAGCTGCTAAAAAATCTATACATAAAACTATGTACATTTTTCCTGCAGTTTTTGCAACTAACATTTTGCTTTTTGAATTTTATTTTCTGCATATTTAATGTTATATTTTAAGTATGATGCATTTACAACAGTTATTTGTGCTTATATGTGGAAGTGCATTTAATAAGAATTAACTGACTGAACCTGGAAATGAGTAATTTTTCTTTAGTCTTAGATTTTTAACACTTGCTATTATTTTATTCTGATTTCCTATGTATTAGATACTGTACAAAGTATCTTTGGTTTTGAGAAAGGTGATATATTAATACAAATAATAAAAAACAACTCAACATCTATTAAAATAGTTGGTCAAAATTCATATTTATTTTAAAAATAAACTGTACATTATTATTTAATAATTAGCTAAACTAATCAGGTAGCACAGTGTGGCAGTGGTTAGCGCTTAATACAGAGCCATGTTCAAATTCTGTGCTCAGTGTTTGCGTGGCTTTTGCATGTTCTTCCCAGTATGTTTTTCCACATGGATACCAGTTTTTGCTCACACATCCCTAAAGCCATGCATGATATTAATGGCTGATTCTAAATTGGCTGCACATGAGTGTATGTGCGTGAGTCCAGCAAACAACAATTCATTAAATTCTGCTCTCTTGCACTATTCTGTGGTTCTCCTCAATCTCTCTCTCTCTAATCCATTTTGTTCCCTGTGGAGCATAGGCCCACACAGTTATGCCATACTTTTTGATCTGCAGCCATCATCTGAGAGTTTTCCCATGACATTCCCAACAACTTTAAATCACTGTTTATTGTTTGTTTCCAATTTTTTCTTGGTCTTTTCTTTCCCTCTTTCGCTTCATATTTCTGACAGCTCCCAGCTCATCACTTTCTTGGCTGTTTGTGGTTCATCAACAAGTGTCCAAGCCATCTAAACCATTTTTGCCAGATCTTGTCCTCCAACATTGTTGCTCCTTTCATTGCTTCATTAATTGGTTACTCTATCTTTCCAGCTGATACCAATAATTCTTCATCGTCATCCGTGTTGTGCCACCTCTAGGCGCTTCCAATTCTCAACTGTCATATTCCACCTTTCTGATGCGTAAAGTATTGTTGATAGAATAAGGCTTTTGTAAAGTTTCATTTTTGTGTCGCACGTATCTTTTTGCTCAATTTGCCAAAGTTTCCGTTTGCTTGCCAATGCCTACAGCAATGTCTTTATCATAGCTACTACTGCTTTACATGCAACTGCCAAGATAACAGAAATTCTCAACACTTGCACTCACAATCCACTTGCTGTCCCTGGATTGTTACAGTTCCAATGCCGCGGTCTCCAATTTCCCTGATTTTAGTCTTGTCAGCATTCATGGTGAGGCCTATCATTGTAGCTACCTCTTTACCCGTGTTGTTATCTCTGTCAAATATTGCAATATCATCAGCAAAGTCAAGAACTATGAGTCTGTTGCCATTTATCTGTTGCATTTCACAGGTGATACCATCCATTGCTGTTTTCTTATTCTAGTCAATTAGTAAGGCAAACAAGGTCAGTGATAAAACACATCCTTAATATTCTCCTGTTTCGATGTGGTACCACTCTCCTACTACTCCATCCACTCGGACTGGAGCTGTGCTGTCCTTGTAGAGGTTGACAATAAGATTAATTATCTTTATTGTTATCCAATGGCCGGACAGAATTTGCCACAGTGCTGGTCTAAGTACACTGTCAAAAGTGTTTCTAAAGTCTATAAAATTTACAAGAACTGGTTTATTGAACACACTCGCTTTTTCTGCGTCATTCATTCTATTCAAAATTACACTTGCTATGACCCTGCCTGGCACAGATAATGGAGTGATGCCCCTCCAATCGTTGCATCTGCTGAGATCACCTTTCTTGGGTAATGGTATAATGATTCCACTTTTCCACTCATTTGGTATGTCCTCACTTTCCCATACATTGTTGAAAATTTATGTTAGATGTTTTACTGACTCCAGGTCCTCATATTTCTGCATTTCAACTGTGATTTCATCAATTTCTGAAGAGTTTCCATTTTTGAGACAATTTACTGCCTGCTATTCATCCTGTTCGGTTATTGGTCCAGTTGGTACTGTATGTTTAGGCCTGTCTGACTACAACTGACATTGCACACCATTATGCTTGGTTTGGGACAGTTTAGTACTTCCATGAAGGGTTCTTGCCATCTTTCTGACTCTTGTTGTTGAGTCATCAGTTTCTTTCCTTGCTTGTCCTTTATTGGCAATTTCTGTGTTTTTATTCCTGACAGCTCTAACAATTTTGTACAATTTTCTGGAGCTGTTCTAGCTTGCTGCTGTTGCAGTTTCTGCTGTTCTAAGCTCAATAGGCCATCTTTTGTCTTGCCTGCAACTCTTTATCACTTCTTTGTCTTTGGATTTGTATATCTCAATGACTTTGTCACTATACTGCCCTTTACTGTATGCTTCCTCGTTTCTTGCCTTTGTTTATCAATGAGCTTCCACTTGTCATTTGTTATCCACTGCTCCTTATGGCTGCTTCTTCTGTAGCCTAATATATCTCTGGCTGTTTGTGTGACTTTGTCTCTCCATTCGTTCCACTGCTTTCCAACTGATGGCTTGTGCTCCTCTTCAGTAAATTCAACTGCGGTCTTCTAAAATGTCAGGAAGCGATTGGTCAGTTCTAGTGTGAACTCCTTTTTCACATCATCCTGTAGTAGTTTTTCTACTGCTAGCTTTGTGAATTTCTTTGTTCTTTAACTTAAGTTTCATCTGTGCTATAACCAAATACTGATCAGATGCTATGTCAGCTCCTTGATATGTTCTGACATCTCTTAATGCAGATGCCCTCCTTTTAGAGAAACAGATGTGGTTGATCTGACTTGTGACTGTGCCATCAGGTGATCTTCATGTAAGTTTGTGTATCATCTTTTGCTTGAACAGGCTGCCTCCAATTTTCAAGCTGTTTATACTACATAAGCTTAGGAGTTATACAACCTTCTTCATATGCTCCAATTACATCTTCCCATCCATTTTAATTAGGTCCAGTCTGCAAATTGAAGTCTCCAATGACAATGTATGTATCCTGGGTAGGTAACTCTTCTAGGATTCCTTATAGAGTTTCATAGAATGTGTCCTTGTCTTCATCTGCTGCTGTGTTAGTGGGTGCATAGACATGTAACAATGTTACTTTAATATATTGTATTTTGTCTGGAGCCTTGCTGCTATTATTCTGTCATTTATCGGGTCCCATGAGATTAGTGAGTTTGCCGTTTTTTTGTCAAGTAGTAAACCAGCTCCCCTTTTGAGATGGCTGCCACCTGAGTGCAGAACTGTAATTTCCACTGAGATCATCTTTCCACTGTCAGTTCACAGCATTTCACTTACCCCTAGAATATTGAGCTTGCAATTCTTCATCTCTCTTACTACTTGGGCTAATCTTCTAGTACCAGCCGGTGTTTTTACACTCCAGGTGCCATTTTTTAAAAGTTTCTTTGTAGAGAGAACTTGACTCCTTGGAGCTCTGACTGGCTTTTGGCTTTCATCAGAGCTCATCATAAATGAACCATCCTTTCCTCGTCTAACATTTTTGGAATCTCCACTTGCGTTCTAAAGTTTTGCTTTTGCTGAGTCATTTCTATAGAAATAATAGATCCATTAAATGGGTTGCTAGCCCTTTGCAGCTTCACCGCCTGTGTTAACCACAGTTTTTCAGGGTTCTTGTTGGGTCTGTCCACCTCGCATAATGCCCAAGGTGATACTTCATCTGCTGCCTTCATCACTGATGGCATAGCCCCAGTAAGCTGTCCCCTACTCCTGGTGATCATCCCCTGACCACTGTGAGGTACAGGTTGGACTTTGAGGGGATTTCTCCTCACAGACACAGAAAACATTCACATGCTACATTGATAATGATTGTGCTAAGATTCCAGGTCAAGACCCTGGTCTCATGAATCAGAAACACTCACCAAGTTTTCATATACAGTAAAGGCCAAAAGTTTGGACACACCTCCTCATTTAATGTGTTTTCTTTATTTTCATGACCATTTACAGCACTCCATCACTC
>JANRMT010062795.1:4243652-4260580 GCA_026402145.1 Polypterus bichir lapradei
TCAATATCAATATCCTAAAAAGCAATTAAGTGATCAAAGCAAAGGATAAGAGAAAGCATTAAATGCTATCTCGTGACGAAAAATGTAAATATATCAAAAAGTGGCATGTTGCTTTATTTAATTTAAAGTATACGTGAAGATGTGTGTAGGTTCCACGCAAATCCTACTTTATTTTATATAAGGAACGACATCCTCAGGTAGTCCAGGAACCAATCCCCCACAGATAAGGAGGGTCGACTGTAAATAATAAAAATAGCAAAAACCCCAGCAAAGACCTGAGGGACTCCAATCTTAACATCACCCAATTCTGATAGGGTTTCTAAAACCTAACCCTCTGCTTCCTGTGTTTTAGCCAGTTCTGCACCCCTCTACACACTACAAGCTGAACTCCAGCTTCCTTTTGTTTCATGCTCAACTGTCATTTGGGACCTTATTAAATGTGCTGAAAATGCAAGGTAAATAATATTATATGCACCAGTCTGATCATATTCTTTTTTCTGCTTCCTCATAGAATTCCAGCATGTTATTACAATGTGATCCCATGCTGACTTTTTAGTAAAACTCCTCTAATTGCTATGTGTTACTCAATCTTTTCCTTACTAATTCCATTAATTTACCAGTGTTGAATGTTAAGCTTGCTGGACTACAGTTACTTGCATCTGCCTGTTCACCTTTTTATATCACAGAATAATATTTGTCATTTACCAGTCCTTAGGAATTTCCCCAGTGCTCAGTGACATCCTAAAAATATGTATCAAGGGTTTATATATATGCTCGCTAACTTACTTAAGCACTCAAGGATAAATGTTTTCTGGTCCTGGTTATTTGTAAGATTTCAGCCCATTTAAGCAGTAGTTTTCCCTCTACAATTTCCAAATCCTTCAGTACCTTCTTAGTAGTCCCTGTTACCCCTGGGAGGTTATTCACTACTTCACATGTTAAAACTTCAGAGTAATGCAAGTTTAGAGCATTTGCTTCTTCACTGTCAGTATTTTTTTAATTCCAACTTACTATTCTTGATACGCGTCACCTCCTCCTTGACTGTACTTTTACTAATAAAATACTAAAAGAATTTATTTGGGTCATCTTTCATCTTATCTACTATATTCTTCTCCAACTGCCTTTTAGCTTCCCTAATGTTCTGCTTAATAGTTGCCGTCATGCTTTCATATAATATTGGAGTTAACAGTCTTTTATGCCTTATACAGATGTATTTTTCCTTGCAGGTTTTTCTTTTTTATCTCTGCATTTACCCACAATAGAGTTTTTTATTTTAATTTGGATGTACAGTATATGGCCTGCATTACATGTAAATTGTTTTAAACCTGTTCCACTGCTCCTTAAACACGCCACAGTTAAAATCTTGTCCCAGTTTATAACTTTTAGACTTTACTGCATCTGTTCAAAATTTGAACAGTTTTAGTCTTTGTGTCCACACTCTTCCCAAACACTGAGAATTGTATTATACTACTAGCTGATTACCCAGTGGCTTCGCTCACTGAGAGCAAGGGAAAAAAATAAAATGTAGTATATAAATTATTAAACAGTAAAACATTAACATTTAAGAAGTAAAGATACATTGAGCACTACTGGAGTGCTTTCGGGAAAAGTACATTTTAAAGGCGCTATAACACAATAGGTAAGTAGCACTAACAGCAGCTTAAATGTATTTGGATCATCTCTCGGTAGTAAGAAAGGTGCTACACAACCGCTGTGGTATAGAAATAACATTTTCTATGTGATCCTCCAAATTTCTGCCTGACAACGTTGCACTACATGCCTGTGATTTAAGAGAAAAATTATTCTGAGAAATATGGACGCTGCCCTTCCATGCTTAATGGGCAGAAGGTCCAAACAATTCTGAAGTCCAATACTTTACATGAAGAGGTCGGTACATCTTCTTAGATGTAAACCCTCCACGTTCTTAAACAAATTCATCACAAAAGCAACCTTGAATGCTGTGGGGTTTTAGTGACCCAAACTCACTTTAAGGGACAGTAAGTATTCGTGCAGCTCAATTTACAAAGAGAGTCTTGCTTCGATGATGCCAATTACACTCATTCGCAAACATTTCCACTCTCCAAGGAGCCGACTGGGCACTCGAAGTGTCACAAACAGTGTGAGAAGAGTGTGAGAAGAGAGGACGCTGCCCGAAACTGCGAAGCTCTCAACCCAGTGGAGAAGCCCGACATTCCACTTTATTCTCACGACCCCTTGAAGGCGGTCTCATCTTCACATTGTTTACAGCTCGGCGCAGTTAAAAAGTAGAAAGACGCAAAGATGTTTTCCTTATCTCTTCTACTATCAAGTACTGGCAATTAAAAAAAAGTTACAATGTGGCAGTTTCCGCGACAGTGATGTAGACGAATAAATAAAACTTCACTGTCAGAACGCACCTGGCGGCGGACGGCTCAGCGCTGGAGTCCAGAGAGGGCAATGTGGGGCGCACTTCTATGGGATAGATTGGCATGTTTGTATTTACTTCTTTTCAATATCAGTAAAATAACTCTCACACAAATAATAACAATTTGTAAAGACGATATAAAAATGGCGTCCACAAACGAAGTGATTAGGTCCTGCATTATAATATGTTCTGTGGTCATACGTAATTTCCGTTTCGCATGGTCATACATAATTTCTGTTTCAAACGCGAAAAGAATTTTATATACAATATATAGATAGTCACTTGGCCCTAGTGGTTTAATTGCCTCTACACCATCACTTCTATCTTTCTTATTATAAAAGATATGCATTCCCACCATAATGTGTTAAAAAAAACTCCTGCTCTTGTAGTCCATTATGTAAAGCTAGCCCAGTTAATATTTGAGTAATTAAAGTCCCCCATGATTATACTGTAATATCCCACTCTAAACTTGTTTGATTACACAAAAGAGGAAACTCCTAAACCTTAACAAAAAAACCAGAGACCCCCTGGATCCTGATACCACTCTATTCTGTTTTCATGTGTCTTCTTTCTTATTATGACTGACAAGGAAAAACTTGAATTTTTGCCTTAGATGGTTGCCAATGCATAAAAAAATAAATACAGTTGGTTTCACATCAGAGGTGTTTCTCCAGAAAGATCCCCTCACAAAATCTCATTAGCCCATGTTTATACTAAAGGAATTGCACATTTTATTTCTGTTCTCAAGGTGAATTAGAGAGCTGTGAGAAGGATTCTGTGCATACACACTGTTTTACATATGTCACCTTTGGTTACTCATCTGTGACTGACAATACCTTATCTTACTCTGGGGAGCTTGGTCAGTTACAAGGCTTGTCTGTTTGTAAAATAGAGTATAAGTTCAGTGTAAAATAAATGCTATGGTCTTCTGCTTCCAGTACTTTAGGCAAGCCACTATAGAGCCACAAACCTATATTTCCAGATTGAAATCATACACCATAGTAGGAAGATTTTTTCTCTAATTGAAACAGAAGCTGCATTTTATTTGTAGGTAAGTGCCTTGGCTTGCAAGACACATTTCTTTACAGACACCCTGCACCCTGCATTTAATTGGCATTGTGTCTTAGTTTCTGTATGACAATGCAAATGATTAAAGAATGTGTTTGCATCACCTCAGTTCCTCCTATGTTCAAAAAGGAATGTATGAGTTGGCTTTTTTTCCCCTTTATTGTGTTTGTATTGTGTTTGTATCGTGTTTGTCAAACACACAAAAAAATACACATTTTTTTCCCCATCGTTTATAACAATCTGTGTCAACAACCCACCTGGCATATTATGCTTGTCAAACCAATTTGCATGCTTCTCCATGCACACTACAAATCGACGAACTCTACCTGTGGTTAAAATTAAAAATAAATAAATAAATAAAAGAACTCTAATGAATGCTGTTAATGATTTCCTTGAGGAATAAATCATATTGCTTATATTTAAATAACTGTTTCACCATAAAGCAATTTGATAGAAGTTTAATTTGAAAAGGTGCAAAATACAAATTAAACATCAAAAATTTATAGGACTTTCATGAAATGCATTCATGCAATATAAAATATTTATAATTACCGGATATTGTAAACTGCAGAATTGCACATATCACATTTTACTTGTGATAAACAAACATATAAACAAATAAATAACACAGAACCACTACACAAAGTTAGAGCTCCAAATTCTATTTAATACAATTAGGTGCTGGGAAAAAAAGTGTGGAAGAAAAATTGCTTGTGTGTTGGTCTCACTTTGGTACCTGCTGTGCTTGCATGTAGGTAGACTGTGAGTTCAGTTATATTGCTTATTGCTATTCTGATGACAGCTATTAGATAGATAGATAGATAGATAGAAAACTTTATTAATCCCAAGGGGAAATTCACATAATCCAGCAGCAGTATACTGATAAAAAGAAATAATATTAAATTAAATAGTAATAAAAATGAAGAAAAAAAAAAAAAATGTTAGCATTTACTCCCCCGGGTATTATTATTATTATTATTATTATTATTATTATTATGTGACAGTCTCTGCCTGGCAGCTGTTGTTTATGGTTGCTCTGCTTGCGTCATCTCCTGGTCATTTTGTCTTAAATTTTATTTTGCTGCACACTCACATTCACTACTTGTCCATAGCATTCAAGACCTTCCAGTTCATCTTCATTGAACAATGGTTGGCACTGATGTTTGCCTCAATATACTTTCTTGTCATCAACTGTTTATCTGATCCCATAAGGTTCACAAACACCCCTGCATCTGATTCTACTTCGTGACCAAAACACTGACAAGGTTATTAAAATGTTAAGACACTGGATATTATGTTTTGAGACATATTGTTCATATATGAATATTTGTGTAGATGTTTAATAAGATAAAATACTCATTGTACTACTGTGTTAGATTATTCACACAAAGGGATTACTTGAAAGTGTAACTTGTTTTATATTCTGACTTAAATGAATGGAGATGGGAAATGGGGTGAATATTAAAAGAAAACTATTGAAGAAAAGGTGTAGGCAGCCATGAAATTCAAATACAGTAATATTCAGTGTGTCATCACATATTTAAAAAGCTTTGGACGTGTATAACCTGCTTATAAAATATTAGTCATTCATGTACCATTTCTAGCTATGGTTATGTCTGCGGTTAATCAGACACAGAGGAAATTGGTGACCAGGAATTAAAATGGTAAGCAGGAACAAAACCTATATTTCATAACCAAAAGTACTTCCTATATTTCAACAAAGCCAAGAATCATAATCAATAAATCAAAGTCAGAAAACAAAGCAAGGGATTTTTTTTTATACCAGAAAATCAAGCTTGGAAGTTCACACCAATGAAGAAGTATGTTTGATGTTATTCCAACTTGGATATCAAGAAGAAAGTAATGCTGACATTTTTACTGTTGACTTAATGATATCACAAGTTCTGACCTCTGGTCATCCCATGGTGGTACTAACCCTAGCAAAATCTTAGATTTTACCATTGGTCCATTAAACAGACCAATTCATTTTAATGTTAGAAATACCAAATTCACACTGCTCTGTAGAGTGCAACACACATTATGGATGGGGAGCCATGTCAGCTAGGCCTCATAAGAAATGTATTATGAAAATGGCCAGAAACTGCTGACACAGACTAAACTATGGTGAATCATCATCATCAAATAGTATCTTCACTAGCTGTAGCCCACACCCTCCATAATACTATCCTACATGACTGATAATTAAGAGCCATTTGTTAGTTATTTAGGTTATGATTTGGAGGTTCCAAGGACCCATTCTGAGCAAACTTGATACAACTAAATGTTGAGTGGATGATCACATGAGCAGTGTCAATTTGGAACAAGTGGAACATTTTTCATATCACCAACCAAGCAAAGAGAAGTCTTACCTATAATGTCATCTGTGAGACATGCCATATTGGTCAAATGGAGATAGCTGAGATAGATGACACTGGCACATTAATAGCACAGATGGTAAACTGTTATAAACTTCATTGTTGGTGAGAAAATAAAACCACTTAATGCCTAATATCTTTTACTGACAGTGTAGATGAAAGGATTCAAGGTGTTTCCAATTATGTTTTATGTGAGTGTTTCAGCCAAGTACAAAAGCACAGATAGAATGTAGATTGAATATATCTGAAATGTAGTGCCGAGGCTCATATATTTCTAGTGCCAGATAACAACCAAATTTGCCTTTGCAGAAGTAGACAGAGCTACAAAGTACATCATTTCATCATGAGAGTTGAAGTCTAACCACAGAAAGAGGAAATGCTAGCAGTGGCAACAGAGCAAGGGCTAAAATAACAAAAATGAAACTAAAAAATTGCACTCTGGCATTAAAAGGTGAATGGTAAACTGGTCATATTTCTGAATGAACGCAAACCCCTCATACCATTAGTTATCTTCACATACATGTACTGATATGCTCTGTAAAAGTAACAATTGTCAGAAATGAACTAAGAGTGTCTCACCTTGGGCCTAACAAGCTTTAAAAAAACTAAGCTTCAAGTATGAAAAGAAATGGAATAACCAGGAAGAAGGAGAAAATGGAAGTAAACAGCCATTAATTAAGAAGACCACAAGACGAGCAATGTGACCTTAAGAGACTCAAAGCCGCACACATTGGATGTGTCTGCCAGCATCATCTATGACACCTCTTGAAATATACCCGGATGTATTAATTGATTTGCAACACCCATGTAGTTTTATCTGCTTTCACTTTTTGGCAAATTAAGTGTAATTAAAAATGATAAAATCTATAATAACTGAATTCAAGTTGTTGCTCTATCTTGCCATCTGGTGTATAGAGAAAAATGGAGACAGCTTCTAATAGAAGAAGCAAAACAAAATAGCAGTCAGTCCTGGGTGCAGACAGATCCATAGACCCAACTGCAAGTGCACTGCAATGATGGGCTGTGTCTCCTTCCAGACCAGATCCATACAAGAATAAGAGAACAGGTTTTGGAGTTGAGGACATGTAATAATGCATTTTATTTGTTCGTAGGCGCCTTTCTAAACACTCAAGGACATTGAACAATAGGTAAAATATACATTATAAACAAAACTAAATATTCAAAAATTAAAATCAGGCAGAGCAAATTTAATCAAAGAGAAAAAGCAGTCTTAAACAGATAAGTTTTAAGTTTAGATTTGAAAAGTGAGAATGAATCAATATTTCTAAGCTTGGATGGTAATGAGTTCAAGAGCTGGGGAGCACAGCATTCAGTTGGTGGTAAGACGGGAGAAGGGGACAATCAAGTGGATGGAAGAAAAAGATCTAAGGGTGCAGGGGGGAATGGCAATGTGGAGGATGTCGGACAGATAGGGAGGGGCAAGGTTGTGGATAGCCTTAAATGTTAACAGGAGAATTTTGAAATCAATAAAGTACTTAACCGGGAGCCAGTGAAGCTGCTGCAAAACGGGAGTAATATGATGAATAGGAGGGGATTCTAGTGATGATGTGGGCAGCTGAATTCTGGACAAGTTGAAGCTTATAAAGAGATTTGTGAGAAAGAAAAGGGAATTGCAATAATCCAGACGAGAAGTGACAAGGCTATGAACAAGGATAGCAATTGTATGGGAAGTGAGGGAGGGGCAAATATGATTAATGTTACGCAGGTGGAAATATGCAGACCGGGAGATGTTATTGATGTGGGACTGAAAAGATAAAATACTATCAAGTATCAGTCAATACTATCAGTTTCATCACAATTTAATTTAAGAAAATTTGAAGAAAACCAGGATTTAATTTCTGCTATGCAGTCAATAAGCAAGGAAGGTGGAAAGGAAAAAGTAGGTTTGCTAGTGAGGTAGAGCTTGGTGTCATCAGCGTAACAGTGGAAGATAATGTTATATTTATGAAAGATATTGCTGAGGGGAATTAGGTAAATAATGAAATGGAGGGGCCCCAGGACAGAGCTCTGGGGCACGCCTGAAGTGTCAGTGGTGGGTTGGGATGTAAAAGTTTTGAGCTAAACAAACTGAGTGTGACCTAAAAGATAGGATCTGAGCCAATCTAGTGGACTGTGGGTAATGCAAATCGAAGATAATCTATTGAGTAGAGTAGTGTGACAAATAGTGTCAAATGCCACACTCAGATCAAGAAGGATGAGAATAGTGATTAAACCAGAATCAGCTGCCATAAGGAGTTTGTTAGTAATTTTGATAAGTGCCGTTTCTGTACTATGGAGGGGGCGAAAACCAGACTGGAACTGTTCATAGAGATTATTTTGAGATAAATGAGAATGAAGTTGAATAGCCACTATATTTACAAGATTTTTGGAAATAAAGGGTAGATTAGAAATAGAATGAATATTACTGATATTATTAGGATCAAGACCAGGTTTTTTCAGTATTGGGGTTATTGCAGCAGTTTTAAAAGATGAAGGAACATTTCAAGTGGTGACTGAGGAGTGAATTATAGCAGAAATAAGAGGGACCAAAGAGGGGAGGCAGGCTTTGACCAGAACTGTGGGAAGGGGATCCAGATGACAGGTGGATGGCTTAGATTTACAGATGAAATCTGAGATTTTGAAAAAGTAGGAAGCTGAAAAGTGGAAAATGAGTGAGTAGGAGGATGAAATTCAAATGAAGTACTGGAGGAATCTGTACCTAGAGACTGGTGTGAATCCTCTGGATTTTTTCATTAAAAAAGGACATAAGGGAATTGCAAAAATCAGTTGAATAAAGGTGAGAAGGTAGAGAATCCGAAGGTCGCATACTATTATTAAACAGTGAAAACAGTGACTTGGTGTTACCTTTATTGGAATAAATTATGTGAGAATAATAGTTAGATTTGGGTTGAACAATACAGTCCTTGTAATACAGTATAGTGTATGGTTTTTATACATCTCTTTATGAACAAAGAGTCCAGTTTTTTTTTTTTTATACAACTGCTCAAGTTGCTGGCCTTTGGCTTTAAAAGCCCAAGTTCAGGTGTGAACCAGGGAGCAGAAAAAGAGAAAGAAACAGATCTAGTTTTTAATGGAGCAAGGGAGTTAAGAATACCATAGAGTTCAGTATTATAGTGTGAAACCAGTTCTTCAGGAGTGAATAAATTATGAATGTCCATAAGGGAATCAATACTAGAGGAAAGAAAATCTAAAGCTAATATTCTTAATATTACGGAAACATATAGATGGGGAAGCTTAGTAATAGAAAGAGCAAGTTTAACATTGAATGAAAGAAGAAAATGATCAGTTATGGGGAGTTCATCTGCAGTACAATCAGGAGAGTAACACCAGAGCAGCAGATCAAATCCAAGATATATCCTTCAGAGTGAGTAGGAACATCAGTATGCTGCTGGAATATAAAATCCCCAAGGCAGGATGTAAAGTCTTTAGTAATAGGGACATTGATATTATCCATTTGTATATTAAAATCCCCAAGAAGAATTATGTTTGATGAAACAGTAGATAGGTGTGTAAGAAAAACAGCAAAATCATTCAAAACGTCATTATTTGATTTAGCGGGGCAGTAAACAGTTGCAATTATAGTAGGAATAGGTCCAGTCAATTGACACACAATGGATTCAAAACAGCTGAAGGCAGGAACAGACAATGTCAGGACTTTCCACTTCTCACGATAAATTATCGCGAGACCTCCTCCCCAGCCAGAGCCACAGGGTTAACAGATGTAAACAAATGCCAGGGGAGAGGATTCATTAACTTGGGAAAAGTCATGAGGTTGTTGCCATGTCTTGGTTAGACAAAAAAAGTCAAACTTACGAATACTGAGGAGATCCTGGATGAGATGCTCTTTCCCCGTAAGTGAGCGGATGTTCAACAAACTGAAGTTGACAATGGTGTTATCACATTTGGCAACAGTGTTAGCTGATCGAGCTAGGCTGGCTAACACACTGTGGACAGTAACCTTGCCTATTTTGTGTGGAGGACGTTGAGAGTTGGACCAGATGGAGTTTATTATTTTCGAGGTGTCAGCCTGAAGACTCTGGTGGGACCCACAATGGATGTATCTTCAACAGGGGAGGAATACAATGTACGGGTAGAGATACAGTGCAGTTAGCAGAGGCTCGGATAGGTGAAAGCACAGTCACAGGAGCTCAGCAGCTGAATACTGAAGCAGGCCCATCGCAGGCTGAATAGTGAGCGACAGGAGGGACCAAACAAACACAAACCAAATAAATATCCTAACGGTCCACATTGTAGGCGAGAATGCAGATAACTCAGACTTCTGGAGAACAGAACCAGGTAAGTCTCAAAACAGGGTTAGGCTAAAACTAGTCCATACACAGCCACACTTAAGTGTCAACAAAATCACCAGCTGAGCTAGAAATTACCGAAAAATAATACGTGAAGAACAAATCTGCCAAATGAAAACAGTTGCTCAGTCCATTAGATCATAAATTAATCATTTAAAATTTACAAGCTAGCAGTGGCGAGCAGTATTGCAGTATTCGCTCAACCGAAAGTTCATGTGTGGGTCTATGTAATGAATAAAAGTATCAATGTTTTATTGTAGGGTCACTGCACAACTCTTTCGCATTATAAGGCATGATCCAGATATAGCCAGACCATGAACAGAACAGAAAAAAAGAATATGGAATTAATTGTAATTCCCAGCTTCGGAGCCATAAGGTCCAACAACAGGTACAAGTTGCATGTAATCCATAATTCGCATTGCAGTCATGTCAACAAGGATAATTAAGTTCATACGTAGATGCAAAGTACTGACTATGAAATACAGCTAGTCATAGAAAAGATCTATATAGGGGAATGTCAAGGTTTCAGCCTGGCAAACAGAGGCCTTGGGGAGAACAGAGATTAGAAAACTAATAACCTCTGTAGAGGGCAAATACAATCCCATAAATGTAATTATTACCCAGATGCTCCTCAGCACCAGTCAGAGTTTCCAACAAACTACCTATGTAGAGTTTAGCTGATCAGCCGAGATTGTAGGTTGGTGAGTACTCACTGCCATTTGTAAGATATTAACATGAGTGGGTTGCAATATGTGGACAAGTGCAGTGGAATCATCCATATAAACCTGGTGCAACAGTCACTACAGTTACTCCAGTTACTCCTCCAACCACTCCATCACATCTCTACAGTGAATCAAGAATTTTACAAAAAAGAAAGAACTAAACTTTTTTGCATTCATTTCAAACTAAAAATAATAATAAATGGTTAACAATGTAGTTCTGTCCAAAATTTTTGATTTTCCAGTAGTGGGGCATTTACAAATTATTTAATGTAGCAAAATTTAATTTAACTGATACCAAAAAAATAGAGAGCTTAATTAATATTAAACTATAAATGTATGTAGTGTAAATGAAGCACAGTACAAGATTTGGGGTTGAAGACATCTGTGTGTCAACATAACAAAGAATCTGGGCATGGGAATAAAAGTATAAATGTTTTAGGTAGGGTCACAATATAAAGCACGATCCAATTACAATCTTCAACCCATTATTGTTCCACCCAAATCCCATCCTCCATTTTAAGGCAGCTACTGGCAAGTGCCAGCCTCCCCAATTCAGCAATTAACATTAGAACAGACACATTATGTTGATATCCCTATATCCCACAAAAGATAAGTTAATATAAAAAAATCTGTTTGTAAATGGAGGGGGAACAAAGAGGGAAAAAGTACACATTTACAAATACCACGTACGGGAGTTACAGTATAACAATGTACTGAAAAATAAACTTCCATAACTGGTCCAGATAGCAGAAAAACTGCATTATAATATAACAATTATAATGAAAAATGTTTCAAGTGACTATCAACTATATATCGTAATATAACTAGCAATTTACTGGAGTAATTTCTAGTCATAAACATTACATGAAGAGTTTACTGTATCAAATGTCAAAATGAAAGGACTAGTATTTTATGAAAAAAAAAACATGCATATACAGTATATGAATATCCCATACACATATACTACGTATAATTACAGTTGAGGTGGCAGTTTTCTAAAGGATTGCTTACATTTGAAATAACAACAAAAACAATCAATAAAACCAAGAGGATAATTATTGTACTTATGGAAAGGATATTTCTCTGCTTGCAAAATGGCAGAGCAGTTTAAATACACGGTAAAATTTAAAATCTTTTTGAAAGTCTTCAGCTTCTTGGACTTTCAAGAATAATAAGTTTGTTCTCCCATTCACGTCTTGAAGCCTTGCCAGATACACCAATGATAACCTTATCCTACTCTTAAAAAACTTAATCTTCATTGTGCTGAACTGCATCATGTGTCATAAGCCAGGACAGGTTATAACTGTTATTCTTAATGAAATGTTGATTCTCTTTGACTCAGTGAAGTCAAGCACACACTATCTGTCACAACAGCCTCAGCTGAGCGCTCATTTCCAAGACTGGAACTGGTGAAATCAAAACTACACAACAGCTGTGGTTAGAAGAGGCTTTCTGACCTCCTCCTCTTATCCGTTGAAAAAGACCTTGTCATAGATCAATCTAAAGTTATTGACATATTCAAACAGACACCTACGAGGTGAATTTTGTTATAAATACAGAAGCTGTTTCAAAAATGAACAGAAAAGAAAAAGAAATTTTTTTTTTTTTTGCATTACATAGGGTACATAACAATTTGCTTTAAATTTTATAAGTTTAAATTTTTTTTTCTTTTAAGTTAGAGACAGCTTTTTTGGTTTTCAAAAAATATTACCATTCGATGCCTTGCAAAATAAGAATAAACAGTTTACTATCAAGATTGTTGCATTAGCTCATTAATATTATTTCCGAGTACTGGCTACTACGTTGACCAGAATGACAAGATACAAATATAATTACATTATAGTCCAAGAAAATGTTTTAGTATAGACTTTAGTTAAATTTCCAGAAAGTCCCCAAGAGTTTTGCCCTGTTTCTCTTTAAGTCTCTGCACACAACAGAGTCTGCACATTCTTACGTGTGAATGTTTTTTTTTGGTTATACTCCCACTATTATGAATGGAGTTTATCTTTAATTTTTGTGAGGTTTTCTTGAGCTATAATAATCATCAAGGTATTGTTTCTGGGGTTTTATACTCTGCAAATTAAATTCTTTGGTCATTTTTTTGATTGGTGTCTTCATTTTAATGTTGAGTTTTGTTTAACATCTTTTCAAATTCCATTTTATGATGAGAATTAGTTCCAACATTTTATGAATTCCATCATCAGAATGTGGATCCTGGTTGCTAGGGGCCTGGCCTTTGAGGTTACAACATTGTTGCTCAATTGGTTTACAATCGGCCCTCTCAACAGCCATTTTGTATCTGAGATCGGAAATAACTCACCAACTTGCAGTTCTGATTTTTGATTACTGGTTTTGAATTTTTGGTTTATGGTTTAGTTTTTTCCCTAATCCTCACTCTAAATTGTTTGGATTATCTGGCTTTTTTGTAGTCAATACATTCAGTTGCCAAAGACTTGCTGGTTTGCGTAACTTAATGGTTCTATATCGGCCAGGTATGAGTATGAGCATGTGCGTTAGTTTGCTCTGCAATCAACACATGCATTTTGTAAGAGTGGTTTCTGCCTTGTACTTGATACTGCTGGGATGGGTGATGAATCAGAATCAGCTGATTCACAAAATTATTGGATGGATTGGTAGATTTTGTGCATTTTATCAGTGTAAATTTAGGATTTATGCAATAAACATATGTCTGCATGAAAAGAAGAGCAATTTGATGAAAGTATGTGGATGGTACATAAGTATAACCTTTCAAAGTATACGCTTAAACACAAAGATATCCAAATTAACATACAATATCTGGAAAACAATGACTTGCAGACCAGATCATTTTGTACAAGCACTCATTAAGACTCCGAGTATCTAGTGCATTAAACATATTCCAATTATAATCTAGTAGGACCTGCTGGATCAGTTGACATAAATTATTTTCTGAAACTTTTGCTGTAATATGTGTTTGGTGAAACAAATAGAAGGTGAGAGCTTTAGAATCTCATTGTAGAAAATAAATCTCAATACAATTAACAAGAAGGATAAAAAAGAGGGAATTCTGTTTAAATGTATTGTAAAGAAAAAGTACTTTTTCTCCTTTATCTTAATTACAACTGCCAGATATCAGGGGATATATACATTTGAGAAATAGGCCATTAAGAGAGCAGTTATATTCTAGTAGACATTAAAATGTGTACAGCTGATATTAGATATCTTCATTGCCACTTTGTAATACTATCGTCTACACAGAAATACAATCATCAATCATCTGTGTTGCATGAAAATTAAAAAAAAAAGATTAAAGATTTCTACCATATAAATGTACAATTGGCCTTCCTTAAATATATTTTTCCAAAAGCACTCATCATTGTGCTGCACTCCTACACAAACAAGTCTGTATCACACACATAAATTCATACCACTTACAAAACAAACACCATGAGAAAGGTTATCTACAAGCATACTAAGAAAGTAGATCACTATAATAATCAGAAATGCACTTCAGGATATAATATGTATGTAAATCAAATTCAATGGTCATTTACTGATAATCTTTATCACAGATAATGAATAACAAAAGGTTTAATAGTTTTCCAAAATACATATGTAAAAAACACTAAAACCCACTATGTTTAGAAACACATAAAACAAATGTAAATTAATCCATTCCACATAAGCCTCAAAGAAAACAACAGGGGAAAAAATAAGAAAACGTTACCAGATAGTTGCTCCAAAAATAGGCAGCTAAAGGGCTTGAATGAGGGCAATTCCGAGCCAGACCGGGATTTGGTAGAGTGCAATGATTTTTTTTCTCGCTTTTCTGCAGACCGTTCACAGGAAATTCCACCTGGCCCTTTCGACGTCACTTCCAGGTCCAAACCTATGGATGAAGACCCTTTTGCTCCCGGCCTCTTTGACGTCACTTCCTACACTGGCCTTTAAAAGCCTCCACCTTTCCCCTATCCCCTCAGCTCTGTTTTGGACTCCGATTTATTCACATCAGTGCTATTACTTGTTTCAATTTTGCAGCCAGAAAATAATATATGGATGGCTGCCCCAAACTTTGCTATGGCTCTTTGTTGATCAAAATTTCACTTCTCTGGGGAATTATTTCACTTTACTGCTCCTATACCTAAAAAAATCAGTGAGTCTTTCTCAAATGTGCTTAACCCAATACAAGGTCACAGGGTAAACAATATATACACAAAATGTTAACTACAATAATAACAGAAAAGATATATTATTTGGCATTATTCCACCACATAGTTCTGAAAAAGCACACACTTAGCAGCAACCACATGAAATATTCAGATAAGCATGAAAGCACATATTTGTATCCAGGGCTGGTACAAAATATCGTACAACATGTTTCACACATGCAAAACATGCTTGTTTGCTAAAACATTGTTAAATAGTTACTTCCAAAATAAATAGTTAAAATCATAAGTAGGAGAATAAAAGCATCATGGGAAAAACATTTTGAATTGAAGACCCACCTCTACCCCATTTGTTTGTCACGGTACCTGTCTTCATTACAAAAAAGGCTTTCCAATGATACTTTGATACTTTTCTTGTTAATGGTTTCGAAATGCTCTTATAAAAAAGCATGCATTTTGCACATTTTGAGCATACAATTGGATAAATGACATGTGGATTATGTTATTTTTCTCTTTTTTTGCCATCCAGCATTGGTTATTATTGACTCCAGTTCCACCAGAAATAATGCTGTGTACCTTAAAAACAGGAGGGTAAAAAATTTTGTCAGCCATCACTGCAAACTACATGGGGTAATAAAGAAACAAATAAATAAGTTTTTTGGGTGGAGTATTCCTTTAAATAAAAGATTCAGGAAGATTCTCAGGACCATCTTAGCAAATCTCTGGCTATAGTACTTCAGTTGGCACAAAAATGAAGAAGGTGGAAAACAATGTTTACATTTCTCAGTTATGCTAGCAATTTGTTTAAAGCGTTAATAATAAACATTGTTTTGTGATTACCTCCCTAATACTGGAACTGCATAGCTACAACACATCAAGAATTTTCCAGAGGATAACATGAAGAGAGATACAGTAGCCTGAATGCAAAATTATTTTTATTTTAAGAGGCTAAATCATTCCAAAGGACATTGATGCATTCTTGCCAACAGTCTTTGATCTAGAGAAAGCGGTTTGAATGACTGAATACAGTACACCCCCAAAATCTGCAGGGATTACGTTCCTAGAGCACCCGCGAATTGTGAAAAACCACAAATTTTGGATGTGGTTAAAAAATGCCTATTTTCATAGTTTAAACCCTAAATATGCCCCCAAAACACTTTAATTTAATTTCAACCTCTTCTTAATACATTACCTAAAAAAGAATGCAAAGGTAAACCCATATACTGTACAGTACTGTACTGATATGTCACCTGCAGTGCTACAATGTAAAATACCGATGTTACCACTATATGTACTGTAATTCATGAAAGCACGTTTTTATTGCCAGAAGCCTTAGACAGTGCAGCTCGCTTCGGCGGCATCTTGGGGCTTTAACCCTTAAACTGCCACATACTTGGGGGTTAATGCATCCCTGGACGCCAAATACTTTTTTGCTGCACTTTAAGTAAACATCACAATTAACAAAGAAACAGTGAAATTTTAATGGAACACTTTTTTTTTTCATGCAAAGAGCATTACAATTACTGCAACACTGATCATTTTACACACTGCTAATGAACTGCAAAAACTATTTAAAAATCTACTGGAACAATATGTACAATGTGCAACTGATGCTTGAACTGGCTGCACGCAAGCACACAGAGGTAAGTGTTGATGTTTGCAGGCTAGTCTTAGTTCAGCGGCTCAATCCCAGGGACAGTGAGGCTGCAGTGCTGTAGGGTGTCACGCTTGGGTCACAGAATTGCACAGAAAGACAGGAGATTGTAGAGACAGGAACTTTATTCAAACACTTCAAACAAACATGTCTCTTTCAGAAGTAAAAGGAGCTCAGTATGCAGTTAGATAGATAGATAGATAGATAGATAGATAGATAGATAGATAGATAG
>JANRMT010062795.1:4260590-4280933 GCA_026402145.1 Polypterus bichir lapradei
TAGATAGATAGATAGATAGATAGATAGATAGATAGATAGATAGATAGATAGATAGATAGATAGATAGATAGATAGATACTTTATTAATCCCAAGGGGAAATTCACATAATCCAGCAGCAACATACTGATACAAAAAACAATATTAAATTAAAGAGTAATAAAAATGCAATAAAAATAATAATAAAAATTGAATAATATTAGCGTTAAACCCTCCTAAAATCCACCACCAGTTCCTTGGTCTCGCTGGTGTTCATGTGTAAGTGGTTTGAGTCGCACCATTTAACAAACTCTTTGATTAGCTTCCTATACTCCTCCTCCTGCCCAGACCTGATGCTGCCCACAATAGCAGTGTCATCAGCGAACTTTTGCATGTGGCAGGACTCCGAATCATATTGGAAGTCTGACGTATATAGGCTGAACAGGACCGGAGAAAGTACAGTCGCCTGCGGTGAAGCAGCAGCCGCTCCATGGTCTTCATCACATGTGACGTCAGAGCGACAGGCCGGAAGTCATTTAGCTCACTAGGACGTGATACCTTTGGGACTGGGGTGATACAAGATGTTTTCCAAAGCCTCGGGACTCTCCCCTGTTCCAGGCTCAGGTTGAAGATGCGCTGTAGAGGACTCCCCAGTTCCAGCGCACAGGCCTTTAGCAGTCATGGCGATACTCCATCTGGACCCGCTGCTTTGCTGGCACAAAGTCTCCTAAGCTCTCTGCTCACCTGCGCTGCTGTAATTGTGGGTGGGGATGTCTCTACTATGCTGGTATCAGCAGAAGGATGGTTGAAGGATGCAGTACTCCGAGGTGAGAGTGGGTTAGGGTGGTCAAACCTGTTAAAGAAGTTGTTTATTTGGTTTGCTCTCTTCACGTCTCTCTCAATGGTGGCACCCCACTTTAAGCTGCAGCCAGTGATGCTCTTCATCCCATCCCACACTTCCTTCATGCTGTTATTCTGCAACTTCTGCTCCAGCTTTCTCCTGTACTGCTCCTTTGCCGCCCTGAGCTGGACTCAGAGTTCCTTCTGCACGCTCATGCTGATCACCGCCTTTAAAAGCCCTTTTCTTCTGGTTCAAAAGGCCCTTAATGTCACTTGTAATCCATGGCTTGTTGTTAGCATAGCAGCGTGCTGTTCTTACTGGAACTACAATGTCCGTACAGAAGTTGATGTAATCAGTTGTGTAGTCAACAACCTCCTCAATGTTCTCACTGTGCGATCCCTGCAGGATATCCCAGTCTGTAGTTCCAAAGCAGTCTCTCAGAGCTTGCTCTACCTCAGGGGACCACTTCCTGAATGAGCGTGTGGTTGTAGGTAGTGCCTTCACTCTTGATTCGTAGTGAGTCTAAAGCAGAACCAGGTTATGATCTGCTTTCCCAAGCGCAGGCAGCGGGGTGGCGCTGTATGCGTCTTTAACGCTTGCATACAGTAGGTCAATAGTCCTATTTCCCCGGGTGTTACAGTCCACATACTGGGAGAAGGCAGGTAATGTTTTGTCCAGTGTTACATGGTTAAAGTCTCCATAGATTAGCATAAGCGCCTCAGGGTGCTGCGTTTGTAATTTAGCAACTGCGGAATGGATGACATCACTCGCTATCTCCGCTTTCGCTCGAGGGGTGATTGAAACAATAACAACAATGATGTGTCCAAACTCTCTGGGCAAGTAATAGGGACGCAAACTTACGGCCAACAGTTCGATGTCCTTGCAGCAAGTGGAGATTTTAACGTTTACATGCACAGAGTTGCACCATCTTGTATTGACATAGAGAGCGACACCCCCTCCTTTCTGCTCCCGCTGGTACTTGCATCTCTGTCTGCTCTAACTGTGCTAAACCCGGGTAGCTCCACGTTAGCATCTGGGATGTTAGTTGATAGTCACGTTCATTAAAACACAGCAAACTGCATTCTCTGTAGATCCTGACATTTTTCCCCAGTGCAGCCAGTTCGTCGATCTTATTTGGTAGTAAGTTCACATTTCCCAGGATCACAGAAGGCACCGAAGGTTTGTAGCGCAACTTTTTTGCTAGATGCATGGCTTTTATCTTAGCACCGGCTCTGCTGCCCCGATACTGCCTTCTTACCTCGTCAGGTAAATAGGGAACCACACCGGCATGCACATTTGTTCTCAGCGCTTGAAGTTGACTACTTGAATAGACGAGTCTCCGTGTGTAAAAATCCATCTCCAAGTAGTAAAAAGTGTCCATGGAACGAGTCCACATAAAAGAAAGTGGTAGGAGTTAACAGTGAAATAAAGAAAAATAGGGAAAAAGGTACAGAGATAAAGATAAAGTCATACACAGAGCTGCTGGAAAGGCTGCCACTCGCGTCGGCGCCTGAGTCAAATCGATTAAAGAATAGACAAACATCATAGGGGAGCACGACCCCCAACAGGAGCAGAGAATGTCTGGGTGAAGAGAGAGAAACAAATCAATCAGCCAAAAAGGACAGGTACTGTTCAGGCTTTTAAGTAAGTGTAGCGTCACGCGAGAAGCATATCATGCGACAGAGCAGCCGCAAATAAGCCCATCAAGTAAGGGAGCAATGTGAAGGTAATCTATCAGTGTTTTTTAGGAGGGGGTTTTTGAGAAGCGTCTGTGCCTTCTAGAGGTGTGTTTAGCCCCCCTGCTCACAAGGGGCTGCCGCTAAGATTCACACTGTCGAGAAGACTGTAATTTATTTATTTTTATGGTGGAGATTCCAGAGACGCACCCAGTCTTGACCCGACCCGCGCGCACTAACAAACAGAGACAAAAACAAAGCAAACTGGTAATCAAACAGCAAATAAAGAATGTAATGAAAACAAATGAAATAAGAAAACAACGATACCACCCCTCGCTGGATAATTCTACTACAGTTACCACAAATGTTATTCACTTTTGTGAAGAAATGGCAAAACAATTAAGTGTCATCCAAATTATAAACTCTGGTTTAAAAAATAAAAGAGGTGATTCACACAAATTGTAAAGCATCCTTTATGGAATAGATAAGCAAATACTGTACAAGCATATTTCTTAAGAAACATAAAACAGCTTACAACGACTATAAGACCGAAGTTGAAAACTTCTTTTGCAATGGAAAAAATTCCAACTTCTGTTTTGGTCTATCTGTTTTAACAGGAAACAATAACATTCAGCAGAAAGCAGAGAGTAATACTACAGATGGAACTAATGTGTTTAAGAACCGAATAAATTCTACTGCCGGTTTGATGATGTAAGTCCAACATTTGATTATGACTTAATTAGCTGTGTGTGGCTTCGGGACAAAAAACAACTGGAAGACTCTCTAGCAGTTTACTATTTTCGTGAACTTGGAGAGGCGTCAGTTAACTCTTAAGAATTACCCAGGGCAGAGGACGTGGACCCACCTGTGCTTGATGCCACGCTGGCTTTTGTATGAAGACACGGGCGATACCATATTTAACGGTATTGCTTGCATATCAGTTCTATTAATCTTTGTCTTGAGAAAATACCTCCAGGTAGACAATGTTTTTAATGAAAACTTCAAGCTTTGCTCTCCGTTGCTGAGGTGTTTCACATGCACGTGGTTGGTCTGTGGTGTTTGCTTTCTTTCGAAGTTGTGTCTTTCATCTGTGTCATTAGTACATCGTCATTACTGCATGGTGACGTGTATGCAAGTGCTAATAAATTTTTAAAGTGCTTGCATACATCTAGTGTCTGTGGTTGAGCATGAGCAGAGCGGACTGCTCCATACACACACACAGGTCTTTCATTCTTATATGTCTATTTGTCTAATAGGCAGCACGGCGCAGTGGTAGCGCTGCTGCCTCACAGTAAGGAGACCTGGGTTCGCTTCCTGGGTCCTCCCTGCGTGGAATTTGCTTGTTCTTCCTGTGTCTGCGTGGGTTTCCTCTGGGTGCTCCGGTTTCCTCCCACAGTCCAAAGACATGCAGGTTAGGTGCATTGGCGATTCTAAATTGTCTCTTGTATGTGGTTGGTGTGTGGGTGTGTGCCCTGCGGTGGGCTGGCGCGCTGCCCAGGGATTGTTCCTGCTTTGCGCCCTGTGCTGGCTGGGATTGGCTCCAGCAGACCCCGTGACCCTGTGCTAGGATGTAATGGGTTGGACAATGACTGACTGACTATATGTCTAATGAGGGATTTGCAATTACATCTCCTGGGAAGCAGCATGTTATGAACAAGGAGTTCCAAAGCAAGTAAGTCACAAAAAGCTGCAAAAGCATATCCAATAATGTCCACTAGAGGGAGATTTATCACCAAATCTTGGCTAGTAAAAAGGGCAAACAGAAATATTATAAACACAATAAAGGTTTTATTTCCACAAAAGATGCTCTGTGATACTATGATGTTCCAAAGAACACAGTGGCAAAAAGGAGTTGCCTAAATCACAAGAAAAATCCAAACAAGCAAAGTCCCAAATCACAAATATAGTGAATGGTCAAAAACAGAGCAAAAAAGTAAACAATGCAGAAAAACTACAAAAAAAATCACAAAAGCATAGTGAAATGCAAGAACTAACCAAAACTCAGTGAAATATTTGAAATAAAAAACCAGGAACTGTGTTAGACCCTTCAGACTTATAGGGCAGAGTTCCTGGCAGTGATTGGCTGGTGGCCCCAACATTTGGGGTACCACTCACAAAACACATGGGACATAACACAGGTAGCTTCAAGACAAAATCAAAAACAAGGAACAATGCACATAATCAGCAAAAGCAACACTAACATAAATAAATGACACAAACATGAACAAAAAAGATATGAAAAAGGAATTTGAACCCTTTTTAACTATTAAATACAGTTGTCCAGTTCCTTCCACTGAAGGGGAGGTGGAGGATGTCCTGATGAAAGTGAAGCCTTGCAATGCTTCAGGAAGTGATCTAAAACAAAGAAAGAGTCTTTAAAAATTGTTGTGGGTAGCTTTCAGGAATTTTGTGTCAGCTTTTCAATCGCTTAAGAGCACAAAGTGCCGAAACTTTAGAATAGCTCTGAAATCCTGCCAACTCCTTAAAATCACTGTCCAATCAAAGGGTCCAGTGGCCCTTACATCACTCATGGCAAAATGTCTGCAGAGGCTGGTTCTTGCTCACATTACTTTACAGGCTTGCGTATCTTTGGATCCACTGCAGTTTGCATGCTAACAGAACCATACTGTGGAGGATGTGGTCATGACTATTCTTTATACTAGTTATACACATTTGGAGAAACCACAGTGTTTTGAGTGAATACAGTTTATTGACATTACTTAAGGCTTTAATTGCATGGAACCTGATATCATCTACAATAAATTACAGAGGTTACAGGCAGATCCCTATCTCACCCTATGGATTATGGACTTTCTCCTAAAAAGAAGCAGATTGTTAAAGTTGACAATTATATTTCTGCAGTTCATTATACTGTACATGAATAGGAGCTCCACAAGGCACAGTGATGGTCCTTATACTGTTCGCTGTCTATATGAACAGCCTGAGAGGACCTGACAATGTCAAGTTTGTAGATGATACAGCATGTATTGACACCTCTAGCAATGTGGTACATTTTGAGGAAGAGGCCAAAAGGATACAGAGGTGGTTCCAGGAGCTGAACATCCAAATAAATGTGAAGAAGACAAAAGAGCTGCTCATTGACTTTAGGAAGAATGCTGAACCAGTACAACCACTGGCCTTGAAGAAAGAGCAAGTTGAGATAGTTAGTTCCTTTAAGTAACTTGGGAAACATGTTGGATAATAATTTGAACTTTAAGGAAAACATGCAATACATTTACAAAAAAATCCTAACAGTGCAATTATCTGGTAATATGGCAGAGGAAAATTAGCATTTCAATTAACATTCTGCCATGCATGACATATTGAGAGCATACTGACTTTTTAATTCCTGGTCTGAAATGGCGGTTTGTCTGTGACTAACAAAAATAAACTAAGGAACATGATCTAGTTGGGGTCTGCTCTATGTTGACATCAAGGATTAAATAACAAAAGAGCAAAAAGTAAAGTGGATAAAATTCTAAAAGACCCAACACACAGCTTGAATAAATATTTCAAAATTTTACCTTCCAGAAAGCGATACATGCTTCTAAAATTAAAAAAAAAATAGGAGTAGAAATAGTTTTAGAAATAAAACTTTTAAATAGGCCAAATTCAATTTTGTTGAAATAACTATTACAAAATTCTGTTTTTATCCGTACAAATATGTTGTTTTTTCACTTAATGTATGTATGTATATAGGAATGTGTTTTACTATGTTGCTGACTGAATCAATGCAAATTTCTTCCATTGGTCAATGAAGGAAAATTAAACTAAACTAAACTGTACTACACTACTGAGGTAGACAAATTTTTTTATTCAGTGTATGACTGCATTCTCCTTGCATTTCCCCCTCCGTGATGGTGCAGCTGCCCTCCTTACTTTCATTTTATAAAGTAAACTGACTAAAATAGTAAGTGATGTGCAAGATTCAGTGGTGACTTTTTTTTTTTAGCTGCTGCTGAGCTAAGGTCAAGTCAGCAGGAGGCTGTCACCTGGAATTGCATCACTTGTGGTGAAATTCACAGAATTCAGCAAAGTTGTGTCAAAGCCAAGCAAAAGCAGTTTTTTAAAGTTCTTTAACTTTCTCCTGGTACTGCTATGTTCAGACAGATTAATCTACCTACCCTTTTTCACTGCTGTGCTAGATGTGAACTCACCATAAAAATGTTCTCTTACAATCTATTTCTTTCATTAAAAGGGCATCAAATGGTGCAGGGTTTCTACTTTGTGACAATGCCCTAATAGCTTGTAGCTGACTCCAGTTCTTTAACTGCTGCTGCTCCCTCTTATCAGATATTTTTTACTCCATTCAGTTCATTTTTATTAATTATTACTATAGCTGATTAATGTTATTTTTTTTTGCTTGCCACTTACATTATTTTGCAAATAACTTACATGCCTCGCAAGACAGCCATTCAAACTTTCAGATTATGGCATTTGAAATGTTACACTTGCTGCCAGTTGCTCAAGAAGTACAACTGCCATGTTTATATTCAACTTGTCAAAGGTTAGTGGAGCTAGTCGACCTACTCTTTATGGGCATGCCAAACTGGCAACCTACTCTATATAGGCATCGTGATGGGCATGCCAAACTGGTCAACCTACTCTTTATGGGCATCATGTTGTGCATGCCAAACAGCTGTGAATTTAAGCCCAGATTGTTCTTGTCTAACTTTTTTGAAATCATTCTAAAAATATGGGCAGAACCGTTATTTTGTATTTTTCAAACAAAATATATAATTTAGATACATTTTTCTCAAAGAATACTTGGAATTGCATTGTTATACAATTAAAGTTGCCATTGGACAGGGATACAGCATTAATGTTTATTACTTATTATTCTTCTTCTGTTCAAAGAAGGATATCATCATTGACCACTCTCTACACCACCAAATACTACAGGTTGTTGTGTTAGGAAGTGACCAGAAATTCATTCTTTGGGTCACTGAGCTGCTTGTTAGATGTCAGACATTAGCCTTAAGTGAGTTATCTAGTGTTAAACTCATTTAACATCTTTTAGTCATGTGTTGATTTACCTTTTTTAATAATTATAGCACTACCACATAAGGTATATTCCAGTTTGTCTTTTGTCTCTCTGCGTCATCCTCAATGTAAACCCTGTGTCCACACAAATACATATATAAAAGTGGAACGGAAAAAAAACAGGCACGTTCAGCAGATGGCAAATAGAAGGACCTTTGTGAGGTACAGTCAGTTGCAATGATTTTCGGGAGGTTGGTGTGGTAATAGATACTAATTTACAATTAAAAAAGATCCCCTAAAGGCCGAAGAAAGAGCGATATTGTACATAAGCTTTGTGGTGGAGGATACAGGCATGGACTATTCAAGACCAGTTAGGAGATTGCCTCATTTAAAGGTGGAAGCCATTTCCAGTTTGGATGTACAGAAAGAAACGGATGGGACAGTCAAGAGGGTCAAGATTGGGTGAGCTGAAAGCAATCTTTACTATTCTGGAAAAAAGAGAAAGAAAAAAGACTGCTATTTCAATTAAGAAGCAAAAGAACTGTGTGGACAATGTGTGTTGTCAAGATTTTTCCTTTCATGTCCTTTGTATACTGTGTGCGTTGGAGTGGTGGGGTGTGCAGTTATGGACCCAATTGCTGCCATTTATTGTTATTTGTACATAATTTATTACATTTGTTCTCTGCTCTGTCTGTTGTACTGGATCATTTCCTTTATATTATTGTAATTACCTTATTTAATCCATCAATATCACAGGAAGGGGTCCAACAGAGGTTGGCATGGAGACTTATAATGGTATCCTCCAGGATAGGATGAAGCCTTATAATGAGAAATTGATTAATGAAGTGCCCTTTTTTAAAGCTTTACTTAACACATTTTCAGACTGTTGCTTCTATGAGATTGATGGGAGTTTTATGCTTTGAAATTCTCAAAGAATCATATTTAAAATATGATAATTAATAAAATAATAATTATTAATAATTAAAAGATATCAGTTTTTCAGCAAAATGTACTCCAGTCCAGCAGTGGGGCTTAACTCTAACACTGATAGCTTTTTTTGTGGTGTATGTGAGAGATTCACCTCCCTCCTTGCATACTTCCACACCTTCCTGTACAGACATCACCCTTGTTGCCTACATTCCTTCTCCTCTTCCCTGACTGCTTATTTTGGTCAAACAAGTGAAAAGACAGCTGAAGAATCTCTGCAAAGTCAAATCATTTGGGCTGATGACGACTGTCCATGGCTGCTCAAGACTCAATGTTCCACATGGCTTTGGGAGTTCTGTAGCACCCTTATCTAATGCTGTAGGAGTGAGCACAACTGTGGAAGACACTCTGCATTGTCCCAATGCCTAAAAGGGGGCACTCCAGTGCATTACACATCTAAAGATATTAGAATATACATTATGAAGACCACTGAGAGGTTGGGGTGATTCTGAAACATCCGTAACTTCTGGTTACTGACTATCTGTTGGCCCTGCAGTTTGTCTACTAAGTACATACAAGAGTTGATGATGTTCTCATTTGAATGCTCCACAGAGTGTGCTCTTATCTGGACAAAGTGGTCACTGTGTTTAATCTTTTTTTTTTTTGATTTCCCCAATGCTTTTAACACTATCCATCTTCTTTGTTAGAAAATCAAGGTGATGCATGTGAATTGCTTTGTTCCTGTTAATAACGGGAGTCATAGGAAAGAGTCCTCATTGCAGCTTTCTGCTACCAGAAATAAAACTGGGGAAGCTCAAAGAAAATATAAATTATACCATACCCGTAATGTTGTACTGCATGATAACATGCAGCGGATACACTTGACTTGACCATACTCCACGTTTGTACACACCCACCGCACGGATGCCCTTCTGACCGCTGCCGAGAGTTGATTCTACAATAAAATAAAATAAAAGTAAAAAGAGTAATAATTCCAAAACTGTTCACTTTTAATATAAAGCTGTAGTGCAGAGTGTCAGTACAGTATATGTGTACCAAATTTCAGGCTACAGGTTATTTGATTTTTGACCTTGACCTTCCTGGGTTGATCTTTGACCTTGGAGGTCAATCATCACCCCAAAAGTGGACAGCAGATGTCATGTAGTAAATGTGTACCAAATTTAACATCAATAGGTCAAACAGTTTGCGAGCTACAGGTGATTTAAAATCCTGGACAGACAAACAGACAGCCATGGTACTGTATTATATAATACACAGTATAAAGTTATCAAAGTTGTAAAGTTAAGAAAGAAGTACTGGAGATGACAACAGACTTACCCCAACAGAATGCCTAAAGAAGACTAAAGGTAGTTAGAAATGAAAAAAAATGTTTTGTAACAAACTTGTACTAAAAGATCCAACCTAAATTTGACAGCAAAATTGACAAGGTAGGTAATCCATTCTGAAGTCAGAAAAAAAGACCACAATCCGAGTCAGTGCTACTGAGTTATTGTAGGACCATCCTTTTTCTTTGTTACTTATTATAAGGATATTATAGCCGTTAAATGTTAGGTAGGAAACAAGTCTGTATTATATATTTTACATTGTATTTTGCCTGGTGATTTTACAAATAAGATATAGTTTTTAATATTAATTGGGCCTAGATTTTTACATTGTCTCACACCTTATGTTTCATCTCAAACTCTGTGGTCACTCTATACCTATCGTCCACAAACTGCTTGACAGATGTGTTCTCCATCCTCAAGTTTTTCCAATCCAAATTCCCAGACTGACTAAGATATTCAGAAACAATAGGCATGGATGAAGTGATAGTTGAAAATTGAAATAAAACGGTTGATATCTATGCCAGCAAATGATGACATTCCGAAAGATAAGAGATGAAGCATGTTGTGTGCAAATTCTGCCATAGGCAGCATATCTGCCCAGACTGACTGACATGAGTCAGCTGTACTTCACAGGTATTTCTCAAGTTTATCTTTAAGTCCCTCAGTTTGGCCGTTCTGGTCATAATGGTAACTTGAGGTTAGTTTGACTTTTTAGTTAGTTTTTGCACAAAAATATTCCTTGATTAGAAATTACAGATGATGGGAAATTCTGTAATCAAACTATCTCACTAATGAAGATGTCAGTGAGCACCCTTGCCATAAGGCGTTACCGTAATGGGAAAAAAAATATGAATACTTACAGAAACGAACAGTGATTACCAAAACAGTTACATTACCCCAGGAATTGGTAGTTCCGTTAAAAAATTATAGATATTGCTTCCCAGAGATTAGGAGGAGGAATTTGCTGTAATGAACCAATAGGTAGACCCTAGGCTGACTTTGCTCAATTGCATGCATGCCAACTAAAATCTTGTACATCTTAAGCAGGGTTGGCAGATTTCCAAAATCACAAAAGCCACCATTTCGAGAACCAACAAAAAGATTAAGTAACTAAGGAAGACATAGAAATATGATAACTGCATATACATATTTACATTTAAAATAGGGTGCAAACAGATGAGACAATATATAACATAGAAGAAGCTGGCTATTTACTGGTTATTTGAGTTCTAATTTATCTTGGCACAGATAGTATTTAAGCATGATGTCCAATGTTGTGTGAAGTTGTTGTTGTTACAGGTTCAAGTGGGGGATTCTTCTTGTGGTGGAGTGCATTCTTTCTCTTTGTGACGTGGTCCTTTATTCGTGGTATGTTTTACTTTTCAGTTAGTTCTTTGCTGTGTCCTTTGCAAATTAAATGGGAAAAGCATTAATCTTCCTGTTTAGATGCTGAAATTCCCATCTTTACATAATAGCTCAAACTCAGTCTTTTAAGGCCCGGCTCAATGCTTTACTTGGCAGAGCAGGTCTCAGCATTCTGATCTACAAAGAGAAGAGAATTTCAGCTTTCAACTCACCAAAGATGGAGTTTCAGATGGTACAAAATTCATTTCAGAGAGAGTGCCCAGAGAGTTCTTTGTGTGATGAGTGAAATTACTGTAGTTTTTAAAGGAATGTATAACCTCTCTTGATCAGACTAAAGTCACTTCCAGTTTCAAAATCAGTGCCTTCTCATATGTTTCGTCCCGAACTTGTTGTCATTCGTTCAACTACAGCTCTTTATTTGGACTAATATCCATATAGCGCCTTCAACAAAAAGGGACTACTGAAAAGATATCAGTTCAATCCTGATATATGACATTGTTTTCAGCTAAAATAGAGGCTGAGATTGGTACAAACTGTAGTTCAGCCACTTAATTTGGACTGTAAGTGGGGGTTTGGTGCAGCTGGATGTCTGCATACCTGTTAAATCTGCTGTCTTAACAGGTAGAAAGGGGCTAATACCTACTTTGTACTACAAGCAGGAGAAGGTAATGCATTTTCTACATTGTTACAAGCACATGCCCGCTATCCTTTGCAGAAAGACTATCAACCAAAAAATATGTTGGGTTTATATTTCACAGTCATTTCAAGAAATGTTTTCATATAGGATCATGAGATATTTGAAGCCTATGCTGTTGTTGCGAAAAACAATAGTTAAGAGTCCCTTGCAATTTTTGCACCAGTTTGTTGAGCTCATTCCTCTTAATGTCATCAGTCAATCTCTGCTCTATATCAGTAGAGTAATTGTTTGTAAAATACTGCCCCAGAAAATGATTTTGTTCATTATATTATATCAAATGCTGAAATCTGAAACAAACTACCTGTATATAATGTCTGGTGTGATGGTTTGCTTAGTGTACATGGGGGTTGAAGGAAGGAAAGAGTGACACAAAAAGGGTGCTGAGAGACACAAAAATGTTTGTCCTGGCATTGATGCCAGAATGAATTTTTCATGTTAGTGCATGGGGAAACATGCCTTTCATGTGTACAAGATGCCCCCAGAGTAGTTAGAAATATTGACACTGTTATTATTCTGTATTTTTGTCAATTTTTGAGGCTTTAGAAATTGTCTAACAATCTTTTTTACTTACATTTTATATCATATAGATTTCTGTTTTATTTTTATTTTGTGCTTTTATTTTGTAGTTTGTTTTCTTGCACATTACCATTTTCCATTTTTACTTCAAGACTAGTGTTGACTAGCAAATTTCACAAAAGCGTTATTCGCAGTGAATTTGCTGTGTTCGCATTCACCCTTGTTCATCAAATTAGTTACTGGTAATTTGGCTGGTTTAAGAGAATTTTTTTTTGCCAGTGCCACATAATGTAACATTGGATGGGGCTGCCCCCCGGATATATAATGCTGATCATTTGCTTTACAGACTCTTTGGGACTTAGTAATAGAGATAAACGTAAGCAAGTGAGAGAGAGAGAGAGAAAGAAAGAAGGACTTATTGCTGTTGGGATTTAGTTTTTCTTCTGTGTTTTTTTTTGTTAATTGCTATTTTTAGGCCATTTATTGTATTTTGTTCATGGTTATCATTCTGTCCATGTCTTTAGTTATTAAAAGTATGTGCATGTGTGTGTGCGGCAGTGGGGCGGCTTTTTGTGTGGCACCGTGGAGGTATAAAAAGCCATAGTATTTGTTTTGTGTGTTTGTGTATTTTATATTTTTACCCCCAAAAAACTATTCAATTCCCATGAAGGCTGGAGGAAAGAGAACTGGTCGTGTCCGTGGTTGAGGAGTTGATCGAGGGCACGGTACAACCAACCCTCAGCCACCTGTGGCAATGCTTGTGGAGACAGCCGGCAAGCAGCTGTGCAGCCAGGGCTCTGGATCTTTAAAAGGTCCCCCTTAAGAAGAATCCTCCCTGCTCTTTGATCACACCTTGGGGGATCTCTTGGAAGAAGTCCAAAAGGAGGCAATAAAAGTCCAGAAAGTGACAGGTAGGAACCTTTGGGGGAGGTGCTAGGCACATTTAGGGAGGAAGACAGTGAAGACTCAAAGCTTCCACCAGCTACAGCCACACAATGGGGCAGGAGCAGTGCATCCCCTGCTGATGACCAGACCCTGGCAGCAAGGGAGGAGCAGCTGCATGTTCCTCTTATAGCTGTCTTTGTTGACCTGGGGTCTGACTCGGTGGAAGAGGTAGAGGGTGAAAGTGACAGATCCTGGGTGCCACCTACTCAGTCAAAGAGCAGCAGCTTTGGCAGTGAGGTGGAGTGGCACCAGTGTCAGTGGCAGCAAGGAGGAAGCAGGACCACTACAGAGCCCAGTCCTAGGCACTCTCCTGTATTGGTAGGCAGTGCCTCTGGCAGGCAGCAGCCAGGAGCACACACCCAGATCCATGATGTGCTGCATGTTGCCGCTACCAGAGAGCCAGGGTGGTGAAATGCATGTTGCCTGTTTGGGCCTATTTAGCATATTAATAGAGGATCAGGCCAATGCTTTGCTCATCCTCTTCTGGCAGAAGGTACACAGCAGGCAGGGTGTTTCCCATATGGGCACTACCCCCCTCATCAACCATATGAATAACTACTACAGGCTACTGCGGGATCAGTATCAGGGTGGCATAGGGCAGGGCAGACAGGTCTCTGCCTGTTCATCTTCGGTTTGTGTTGCCCACTCCCATTTCCCACCTCCCATTGTATCAGAGTCTGCCAGTGGAAGCCAGTCCTCAGCTGCAGAAGCTCACACCCAGAGGTGGCCAGTGTGCAGATGTTCCTCTTTCACACCCTCCTCTGTCCCTACTATTAACATACAGCATCAATCCACCAACACCCAGGTGCTGGAGTGTAAGAAGCCCTAGCAAAACTGTTAGCTGTGCAGCTTCTGCCCTATTGGCTGGTGGACAAGGCACCCTTCTGCCAGTATCAACACTTGGCAGATTCCCATTCACCATTATTTTGCCAGAAAGGCTGTCCCAGCCCTTCAGCAGCATATGGCACAGAATGTAGTCCTGTCACACGACCATGATGTGGGCAGAAGGGTCCACTTTATCACCAACACGTGGACAAGTAGGCATAGGGAGGGGCAGTATGTATCATTTACTGCCCATTGGTTCTCCTTCTAGGGGCTGGGGAAGGTGGCATTAGGGGGGCACCATTAGAGTTGGTGGTGCCATCCTGGGGGATCAGGGGGGAACCAGACCCATTTCCCTCCTCTGTCACTTCCACCTCCTCCTACTGCATAGCCTCCTCCAACCCTAACACTGAGCCATCCAGCAAACATCCCTGAAGCTTTGCTATGGTGCTGCACAGATGGTGCCAGGCTGTTCTTGAAATGGTGTGTTTAGGTGAGAGGAGCCATACTGGGCCTGCAATCCTGGCTGCCTTCCAGGGTCAGGTGCTGAGGTGGATGACACCCCGGCAGCTCCAGGCTGGCAGTGTGGGGTCAGACAACGAAACCTACCACCTGGTCACCCTGAGACTTGGCAAATTGACCCACATGACATGTTTTGCTCACATGCTCAACCTTGTCGTGTAGAGGTTCTTCCGAACTTACCTGTGGTAGGGTGAGCTTCTGAGCAAGGCATGATGGGTTTGCAGCCATTTTTGCTACTTCCCTACTGCCAGTGTGTTGCTTGTAAAAATGCAACAGTAGCACCACCTGCCCCCACAAGTTGGTTTCTGATGTAGCAACGTGGGGGTACTCCACCCTGTTCATGGTGGAATGGCTGTGGGAACAGAGCAGAGCAGTGAACCACTATGTGGTGAAGTACAGTACCAGGGGCCAAGCTCCTTTCAAGTAAGCCACTAAATTTGTCAGCTGGAAGAACATTGGCTGGAATGATGTGCTCCAACTTGTGTTCCTGCTGGACAGGACACTAGGTGGCCTGCTCAAGATGGAAATGGGTTCCAAGGAGGAGGACATGCCCAGTAGGCAGCCCAGCAGGGCAGTGACACCATGGTAGGAAGAGGAGGATGAAGAGGAGGAGGAGGCATGGGGCTCACAGCAGTAGGATGAGCAAGCGCAGAGGTAAATGTCTATTGATTAGGGGGTGGGGGGACAATGAGCAGCAGGAGGATTAAGGAGATAGTCAGAAACTGGTGGGCAGGGGGAACCTCTACAACATGGCTGCTCATATACTGCAATCTCTTAAGAAGGAACCCTGGATTAAAGCTGTAAAAAAGTGGGACGATTACTGGATGGCCACCCTACTAGACCCCCCGTACAAATCCAAGATGGAGAAGTTTATGAAGCCCAGCCAGTAGGAACAGAGGATGCACCACCTCCATTCTGTCCTTACCAGCAAGCTGCTTGAGGCGAACCCCCACCCTCGCTTCCCCACTACCTCTCCACATGTCCATCAGAGAACTGTCAGTACAGTGTAGCAATCATGGTGGTGCCAATCTGATGGATGTGTGGAGAGAATTTTTCCAGCCTTAATGACCCAGTCTGAGACAGGGTGCCAATAGCAACAGTCACCACCAGTGGCTGGACCGCATGGTGAGTGATTATCTGGGATTCGTCGGTTCAAATGATTCTATGCACACTGATGACCCCATGGAATTCTAGGTAATGTATATGGATTTAAGCCAGGCACTTGCTCAGTATGTGCATTAAGTGCTGCAGGTGAAGTAGCCTGTTGACCTTTATAAAATTAATGAGTCCTGGATCAGCAGTGATTTCCAGCTCCCTTCTGCTGATTCCAGGGTCTAGATGGGTTCCTTGTCTATCACTCTCTATTGCTCTCCTTCTGTATTTTTGTAAATCTTATGTACACCGGGTTTGTGGAATCCACACCATTGTGAATTCATGCTACCAGTTACCACTGGGTTAGAAAAACAAAAGAACACCTGAACTTCTTCAAATACAGTATATGTAAAAAAATTAAAATCAGCTACAAAAAATGTAATGAAAGAAGCAGGGTTGTTTTCAATCTGCCTTGATTTTGTGCTCTATAGCAGTAGACTTTCCAATTCTAGCAGTTCATGTTTTACAGAACAGTACACACTATATCATAGAAATGAATAGGTGTCCAGCTTGCCTCAGAAACCATCTGCTAAATCCAGATGTTGTTAATGCAATCAGCAGCCAACTCTGTTTGATTTTGATCTAGCAGAAACTTGTGAATGGCTGAGTGCAACATTAATACCTTTGTCACCCCTGCTGCAAGAATGAGCCATCTGACATCAGAATTAAACTGAGTGCAGTGTACACAGTTTCTGTAACATAACACAGATAAACTATCATGAACTTGGCCAAGTTCAATACGGCATCCATAAGGCCAGGAAGGTCAGGACCTGATTCTTTTGTATAGCCGTTTCCTAATGTAATAACATGATTCATCCTCAACATAAAAGGTGCAGCATCTTCTGTTAGTGCAAGCAAACCACTTTTTTAAGCTTTTACAACATTAATATAAAGAGGAACATACTGCACGTTATGATATATCATTGTCTCTAAAAAATCAATCACTTTGAAAATGTCTTAACCTTCAGTGCATTCTGGAAGCTTTTTACAAAACAAAAAAAAACTAAATAAGAATTTTTAGAAATATCATATGATTCCTCTAAATGCACTGAAGATTTCCGTGCTCCTTTTGAGTGTTTTGGAAAACTGATTGTCACATCTGAGGCCATGCCATTAATTCTTAATGTATTTGACAAAGACACAAACTTCAGTATTTTCCAACATTCCACTTCAGTTATTAATTTGGACATGTCCCCTCAATGGTAGGCAATATCAGTCTCTCTGAGAATGAATATGCTGCTGTGCATAGGTGCAATGAAAATGTAATTGGAAGGTTTAAGGGCATTCTGGTGTAACTACATGTTCCTTCCGTTTTCTTCAAAGCCACATAATGTAGAAAACTCTCAAGACACTACATTCATCTGTAAAATATTTAAGCCTCAAAAACAAAATTAAAAGCAAAGCACCTCACATATGTAAGTAAGCAATTGAAAGTAGAAAAAATGTACATATATCCAAAATTGTACAATATATACATACACACAGTGAAGGTGATTAATGACAAAATATTAGAGAACCACGTCAGGTTACATAATGTGTGATTTATGTAATTCCTGAATAATGTGAATTATTCTAAAATGTTAGTAGTAATAATTTAGAGAGATGGACATTTTGAATTCTGTGTAACATAGCCCGACCCCTTTAGTCTTGCTTTGCACTTGCTACTGAAAGGTTTCTCTCTTTTTATTGCCCCTTGCAACATCTTTCTTCTCTATCAAGCAACTACATCATTTGTAACCCACCACAAAAATGCTGCCTACAGGGACCAACTAGAAATAATGTTAAGTACAGTTTTTTTAGATTTTTAGTTTTTTTCTAAAACATCTTAAATAACATCTTAAACATTTTCATTAACGTATCGCTGTGGTATATTGTTCTTTACCCAATGGGTTGTGATTTATCAATATATGCTAGGGTCTTCTCAAAATGTCTAATGACTGCAGTAGTTAAATCCCTGCTCAAGAAAACTAATCAACAACTCATAGTACAGAAACTGGATTGCCTAAAGTGGTAAACGACTTAAACTGGTTAATGCAGACATGGGCCACGTATTTAGACATCATAGACCACAGTATTCTTAAAAAACGCCTAAGACAATGGCAGTGTCTTAAATTGGTTTCAGTCTTATTTAGCAGGTAGATAATTCTTAGTTGTGGTGATTGCAGCTTGAAGAACTATGATATTGTACACGATGTACCACAACGATCTTTTTTGGACCCACTGTTATTTTAAAGTACATGCTCCCAATTAAGCCAGATTATGTCAAACCACAAGGTTAACTACCACAGTTATGCAGATGACAAGAAGATGACACGCAGCTTTAATTATCTATAGCATCCAATGACCCTGATTGTCTTGGCTCTCTGATCTATTGTCTAACTTGTATTTCTGAATGAATGTAGTAGACATCTCAAGTTAAAGAATGAAAAAAACAGAAATCTTAGTGGCTGGCAAAATGGAAATAGTGAAAGTCTTAGAAATAAACTTGATCCCTTAGCATTAAAAGTCAAGGTGGAAGTATAAAATATAGGTGTAATCAGGGACTATGACCTAATTTACATTACTACATAATTAGGACTGCATTTTTTTAATTTAAAGAGCATTGTGAAAGTTAGACCTCTTATAACAGCAAGACGCTTGGAAAGGAAATCATTCTTTGGTTTTTGGTTGACAAGATTTCTGTATTGAACTCCTAACAGGACTGCCTAATAAAGACATCACTCGAAAGCAATTACTCCAGAATGCAACAGCAAGAGTTTTAACCAGAATAAGAAAATGTAAGCACATCTCACCAACTTTACTGTTGTTACACTAGTTATCCATGTCCTTTAGAACTGACTTTGAAGTACTACTAAAGGTATATAAATCTTTAAATAATTTTGCTCCTTCCTATATTTTAATGCCTGTCCCCCTACATTCTATACATGCAGAGAATTACTATATTCTTCATGGATTTGCAATCATTACTAATTTCTAATTGGATGTGTGGATCTAAGCAACATTGTATATTGTCCTTTTCTCCCATAATATACCACATATATTAAAATAAATAATGTAAATGAAAATACATAAAGTATATGTATTCTATATATTATATTTATTCATATATGTATATACAGTATGCATATATATTTTATGTATTTATATATTATATTGTGACGTGTGAGTCCTTGTCTTGCACCCCAAAACACGAAGCTGAGTCTCAGTACTTTAGCAAAACCAGCTTTATTCAATTTGAAACAGGAACAGCACGGTTATTTATTGTAGCGGGATCTACCACACTCCTATACACAGACACAGCAATCAGGCAGGGTTGTGGCCAGGTTAATGACCAAGTAATATTGTTCCCTGCATTTATAACGTTCCTTGCATCACCCATCAACGGCAGGTGCTAATAGTGTGGCCGCGATCTTTTCGGATTTGTTTTTGCGGCAAGCTGCTACAGTGCTGGGACCCCGCAGTTGCCCCAGCAATCGACAGGCTATCTTCCATAGATGCGGCGATCGCATTTTGGGATGCTCCTTGGGGTGTCACCCCATTGGAGGGAGTCCCAAAAGAGTTTAGAAACCTTACAATAAGCATTCATAATAAAGTATACAGTCAAATAGCCGCGGCCGTGTGAATGGCGTGCGAATGGCGTACGGCTGCCCTATGCACGCCGTGATCCCCCCCTCCCTCTACTGACAGAAGGCTTGTCAAGATTTCACAGTTAACACGCCCATTCATGCCCTATTTATTCATTTACCTGGTTCCACCACTAGATGGCGCTTTGTTCTCAAGAACACGTTAACACACGCCAGCAATTTAGCTGCGCTGAATTGCAATCACGTGATTTTAACAACCCACCCCCTCCCCCGCCGAACTGACGCTACCAAACTGCACTACAGAGATTAAGATGGCGGCTTGACACTAGAATTACCAGAGCCTACGAAAAAACTCTTAGATCCGTACCCACCTTAAATCGCTTCTTAAAACCGTTCTCACCTCTCCGCCAGCGTCTTTTGTTAATCTAAATGTGTTGATAAAGAAAAGTTGCAAGTAGCCGGCTATTCCATCCCCCCATCGACTTAGAAAGTGCACAAACTTCTCCCAGCTCATGCCTTAATTGATTATCTGGGAGTGAAGTGGAGTTTTAGAGTGGAAATAATAGATCATTATTTGGAATACACGTATTTCACGTGTGTTCCGTTTCTACAGTAATCCGTGTAAACACATTTTTAAAACAGAAACGTTTTTCATATTGTAGTAGTAAATGACAAAATGTAGGCATAAACTATATAATGTATGAAGCCTGAAGTCCAAATATCAAATTAACAGCTTCACAAAAGGTACAAATATAACAGAACAAGTATACTTTTATTCAAAAATATAACTGCAGGAAAAAAAGCCGCATTAACATGCCACATTGACACATACATATCTCAACTGCTATGGTAGTGTAATGGTATCAGCTGCTGACTTGTAACCAAAAGGTCATGAGTTCAATCCTGCACGATTCTCTTTTGAAAAGTAAACTGCTCTTATTCTTACTATTTTAAAATAAAAACATACATTTGATTTCAGTGTGTAACAGC
>JANRMT010062795.1:4295933-4359618 GCA_026402145.1 Polypterus bichir lapradei
TATCTATCTATCTATCTATCTATCTATCTATCTATCTATCTATCTATCTATCTATCTAGATAGATCTATATGTATGTATTTTTATTATATACTGTATCATGGCGAGTCTAAATCTAAAATTAACTGTTTTATATATATATATTTGATTTAGACTTGCCAAGGTACAGTATATAATAAAAATACAGTTAGATAGATAGATAGATAGATAGATAGAGCGGACAACAATACAAATTTCCATACCGGATCACTCGAGCCCCGGGTTAACAACGATCGCCACCAGTACTGTTGGCCAACAGGGTGCTGGCAAAAATTGGACTACTGTTGGCCAAAGAAGGAGAAGAAGAGCGGGGAGACGTGTCTGGAGGCAGGAGGAGAGGAGGAAGGTAAAGATAGTGGAACTGAGAGTAGGAACTTTGAATGTTGGCAGTATGACTGGCAAAGGGAGAGAGTTAGCTGATATGATGGAGAGAAGGAAGGTTGATATATTGTGAGTGAAAGAGACTAAATGGAAGGGGAGTAAAGCCAGGTGGATCAGAGGTGGATTCAAATTGTTCTATCATGGTGTGGATAGGAGGAGAAATGGAGTAGGGGTTATTCTGAAGGAAGAGTATCTCAAGAGTGTATTGGAAGTGAAAAGAGTGTCAGAGAGAATAATTATTATTAAGCTGGAAATTGGAGGTGTGATGATGAATGTTGTTAGTGCATATGCCCCGCAAGTTGGGTGTGCAATGGATGAGAAAGAAATTTTTGGAGTGATGAACTGATGAACAGTGTACCCAAAGGACAGAAAGTGGTGATTGGAGCGGATTTCAGTGGACATGTTGGTGAAGGGAACAGAGGAGACGAGGAGGTGATGGGTAGGTATGGTGTCAAGGAGAGGAATGAAGAAGGTCAGAGGATAATGGATTTTGCCAAAAGGATGGACATGGCTGTGGTGAATACATATTTTAAGAAGAGGGAGGAACATAGGGTTATGAACAAGAGTGGAGGAAGATGTACACAGGTAGATTAGAACATTAGAACATTAGAACATTCTAGACGAGAACAGGCCATTCAGCCCAACAAAGCTCGCCAGTCCTATCCACTTGTTTCCTCCAAGAAAACATCCAGTCGAGTTTTTAAAGTCCCTAACGTCTTACTGTCTACCACACTACTTGGTAGCTTATTCCAAGTGTCTATCGTTCTTTGTGTAAAGAAAAACTTCCTAATGTTTGTGCGAAATTTACCCTTAACAAGTTTCCAACTGTGTCCCCGTGTTCTTGATGAACTCATTTTAAAATACAAGTCTCGATCCACTGTACTAATTCCCTTCATAATTTTAAACACTTCAATCATGTCACCTCTTAATCTTCTTTTGCTTAAACTGTAAAGGCTCAGCTCTTTTAATCTTTCCTCATAATTCAACCCCTGTAGTCCTGGAATCAGCCTAGTCGCTCTTCTCTGGACCTTTTCTAGTGCTGCTATGTCCTTTTTGTAGCCTGGAGACCAAAACTGCACACAGTACTCAAGATGAGGCCTAACCAGTGCATTATAAAGGTTGAGCATAACCTCCTTGGACTTGTACTCCACACATCGTGCTATATATCCTAACATTCTGTTAGCCTTCTTAATGGCTTCTGAACACTGTCGGGAAGTTGATAGCTTAGAATCCACTATGACTCCTAAATCCTTCTCATAAGGTGTACTCTCGATTTTCCGACCGCCCATTGTGTATTCAAACCCAATATTTTTACTTCCTATGTGTAATACTTTACATTTACTGACATTAAATTTCATCTGCCACAAATCTGCCCAAGCCTGTATGCTATCCAAGTCCTTCTGTAATGATATAACAGATTCCAAATTATCTGCTAATCCACCTATCTTGGTATCATCTGCAAACTTAACCAGCTTGTTACTTGTATTCCTATCTAAATCATTTATATATATTAAAAATAGCAGCGGCCCTAGCACTGACCCCTGTGGAACACCACTCTTAACATCGGCCAGTTCTGATGAGGTTCCTCGCACCATCACCTTCTGCTTCCTGTGTCTGAGCCAATTCTGTACCCATCTAAAAGCATCACCCTGAACTCCCACTTCTTTTAACTTGATGCCCAACCTCTCATGTGGCACCTTATCAAATGCTTTCTGAAAGTCCAGATAAATAACATCATATGCTCCACTTTGATCGTATGCTTTTGTTGCAACCTCATAGAACTCCAACATGTTAGTAAAGCACGACCTCCCTCTTCTGAACCCATGCTGACTGGTCAGAATAACTCCTGTCCTTGCCATGTGTTGCTCAATTTTATCCTTAATAATTCCTTCCATTAATTTTCCTGTGATGCATGTTAAGCTTACTGGCCTATAGTTGCTTGGATCTGCCCTGTCACCCTTTTTATATAATGGAATGATATTTGCCATTTTCCAGTCCTTCGGAATCTCTCCAGTGCTCAGTGACTTCCTAAAAATATGTGTCAAGGGTTTATATATGTACTCACTAGCCTCCTTAAGAACACGAGGATAAATATTATCTGGGCCTGGTGATTTGTTTGATTTCAGCCTATTTAATCTGAGCAGCACTTCTCCCTCTTCAATTTCCAAATCCCTCAGTACCTCCTTAGTAGTTGTGTTTACCTCTGGGAGGTTATCCACTCGCTCACTTGTAAACACCTCCGAAAAATGTAAGTTTAGGGCATCTGCTATTTCATTGTCTGTATCTTTTAATTCCCCTTTACTATTCCTGATGAACTTGACCTCCTCCTTGACTGTTCTTTTACTACTAAAATACTGAAAGAATCTCTTGGGGTCTTCTTTCGCCTTATCTGCTATATTCCTCTCCAACTGTCTTTTAGCTTCCCTGATATCCTTCTTAATGGTTGCTCTCATATTTTCATACGCTCTACGATTCACTTTGCAGTCATTAGTCTTATATGCCTTATACAGCAGTTTTTTTCCTTTGCAACTTCTTTTTTAAATCTTTATTAATCCATCGTGGAGTTTTTTTTAGTTTCCTATTAATTCCAAATTTAGGTATGTATCTGTCCTGCATTACATGTAAAACATTTTTAAACCTGTTCCACTGCTCCTCGACTGTCTCCACTCTTAAAAGCTTATCCCAGTCTATCCTACTTAGACTTTGTCGCATCTTCTCAAAATTAGCCCTACCAAAGTTCAACTTAACAATTTTAGTCTTTGCATCCATACTATTACAAAATACTGAGAACTGTATTACATTATGGTCACTTGACCCTAGTGGTTCAATTACCTCTACACCCTCAATTCTATCCTGATTATTACAGAATACTAAATCTAGACAGGCTTCACCCCGTGTTGGTACTTTAACATGCTGTGTTAAAAAACAGTCGCTGATTACTTCTAAAAGTACATCCTATTCAGAAAGAGTCAATCTGAAGGAGATTGAAGACTGCAAAGTGGTAGCAGGGGAAAGTGTAGTGAAGCAGCATAGGATGTTGGTCTGTAGGATGATGTTGGAGATCAAGAAGAGGAAGAGAGTGAGGGCAGAGCCAATGATCAAATGGTGGAAGTTGAAAAAGGAAGACTGCAAGGCTGAGTTTAGGGAGAAGGTGAGACAGGCACTGGGTGGCAGTGAAGAATTAACAGACAGTTGGGAAACTACAGCAGATGTAATAAGGGTGACAACAAAAAGGGTTCTTGGCATGACAATTGGACAGAGGAAGGAGGAAACGGAAATCTGGTAGTGGAATGAGGAAGTACAGGAGAGTATACAGAGGAAGATAATGACAAAGAAGAAGTGGGATAGTCAGAGAGATGCAGAAAGTAGACAAGAGTACAAAGAGATAAGGTGCAAAGTGAAGAGAGAGGTGGTGAAGGCTAAAAAAAAGGCGTATAATGAGTTATATGAGAGGTTGGACACTAAGGAGGGAGAAAAGGACCTGTACCAACAGGCTAGACAGAGGGACTGAGCTGCTGTGCAGCAGGCTAGGATAATAAAGGATAAAGATGGAAACGTACTCACAAGCAAGGAGAGTGTGTTGAGCAGATGAAAAGAATACTTTGAGTGGCTGATGAATGAAGAGAAGAGAGAGAGAAGAGGTTGGATGATGTGGAGATAGTGAATCAGGAAGTGCAATGGGTTACCAAGGAGGAAGTAAGGACAACTATGAAGAGAATGAAGAATGGAAAGGCAGTTGGTTCAGATGACATACCTGTGGAAGCATGGAGGTGTTTAGGAGAGATGGCAGTGGAGTTTTTAACCAGATTGTTTAATGGAATCTTGGAAAGTGAGAGGATGCCTGAAGAGTGGAGAAGAAGTGTACTGGTGCCGATATTTAAGAATAAGGGGGATGTGCAGGACTGTTGTAACTACAGGGGGATAAAATTGATGAGCCACAGCATATTATGGGAAAGACCAGTGGAAGCTAAGTTAAGAAGTGAGGTGATGATTAGTGAGCAGCAGTACGGTTTCATGCCAAGAAAGAGCACCACAGATGCAATGTTTACTCTGAGGGTGTTGATGGAGAAGTATAGAGAAGACCAGAAGGAGTTGCATTGCGTCTTTGTGGACCAGGAGAAAGCATATGACAGGGTGCCTCGAGAGGAGTTGTGGTATTGTTTGAGGAAGTTGGGAGTGGCAGAGAAGTATGTTTGTACAGGATATATACAAGGGTAGTGTGTCCGTGGTGAGGTCTGTGGTAGGAGTGATGGATGCATTCAAGGTGGAGGTGGGATTACATCAGGGATCAGCTTTGAGCCACTGTGGTGTTATGGGTCCACAGCTCGTTGAGCAAAGGCTATTTTTTTTAAATAAATAATCACCGCTCTCACGGTGGTTTAGCGAGGTGGCGTTGGGCCGTAGCAGGCCGCGGGACAATCCGCAGTGTGGGCGTTTCTCATTGAGTGCACAGGTGAGGGACTGCCCACATTCGTGATTGCTCCAGTGGCTAATTTGCTATGGCCCCTCGCATCATAAAAGAAGCGCGAGTCAATTTTAGGGGGAGTAAAAAAAGGAACGAGAGAAAGGAAGACGGAGGTTACAGGGAGCAAGGAAGCAGGCGGTGCAGGAGAGAGACGGACACGCGGAGCGCTCGTGGGCAGCTGCGAGGAAGCTGGGTGTTAGCCCTACACTCAGGGGTTTGAGTTGATGTTGCACCCGCTGAGCAACCACGTAGCGGGAGTGACCAGAGGAAAGCGACGAGCCGCAGAAGGCCGCGGAAAGGCAGCGGAAGTCGGGAGGCTTGGTGGTTGGAGTCCCCAATGTGTGCATCCTGGCTGTTGGTGAAAACCAAGTCTCGGGGACTGGGATGAGTGCCAGACCGAAGCCAGGAATCGGGAGGTCTCCAGTCTCACAAAAGTGCAAAGAAGAGGGCAGCTGCAGAGAGTGTCTTGCCTGCTGCTAAGCCCAAATGGGATAAGCAGGTGAAACGCTAACAGAAAAGATGCACCAGGCTTGTCATTGTTGTTGTTTTAAGAACTGCTTCCTAAAGAACATTTTAACCTCTGGATTTTAAAGGATTGTTTTATTTGTTTGCTATTTTAACCTACACATTTCTTTTATAGATTATTTATTTATTGAAGAACTTTGGCACTGCACTTTATTTTGAACACCTGTTTTGTCGACTCTTTGAATAAAAGCACTTTTGCACTTTTTTGAACCATCCCCTTGCTCAGTTGTTATTGCCTACACTGACTAGCTCACTCGGTAACATTATCGACGGTGTTGGGTTCAAGTGCTTCCAAACAGCAATGGGAGCGTGGAGCCAGAACCCGCATCGTCACAGCCACTTGCTTATTTGTAATGGTGATAGACAGGTTGACAGACGAGATTAGACAGGAGTCTCAATGGACTATGATGTTTGCTGATGACATTGGGATCTATAGCGATAGTAGGGAGCAGGTTGAGGAGACCCTAGAGAAGTGGAGATATGCTCTAGAGAGGAGAGGAATGAAGGTCAGTAGGAACAAGACAGAATACATGTGTATAAATGAGAGGGAGGTCAGGGAATGGATGCAAGGATTCAAGGAGTAGAGTTGGCGAAGGTGGATGAGTTTAAATACTTGGGATCAGCAGTATAGAGTAATGGGGATTGTGGACGAGAGGTAAAAAAGAGAGTGCAGGCAGGGTGGAATGGGTGAAGAAGACTGTCAGGAGTGATTTGTGACAGACAGATATCAGCAAGAGTGAAAGGGAAGGTCTACAGGACAGTAGTGAGACCAGCTATGTTATATGGGTTGGAGACGGTGGCACTGACCAGAAAGCAGGAGACAGAGCTGGAGGTAGCAGAGTTAAAGATGCTAAGACCTGCATTTGGTGTGACAAAGATGGATTGGATTAGAAATAAGTACATTAGAGGGTCAGCTCAAGTTGGACGGTTGGTAGACAAAGTCAGAGAGGCGAGATTGCGTTGGTTTGGACATGTGCAGAGGAGAGATGCTGAGTATATTGGGAGAAGGATGCTAAGGATAGAGCTGCCAGGGAAGAGAAAAAGAGGAAGGCCTAAGAGAAGGTTTATGGATGTGGTGGGAGAGGACATGCAGGTGATGGGTGTAACAGAACAAGATGCAGAGGACAGAAAGATATGGAAGAAGATGATCCGCTGTGGTGACCCCTAATGGGAGCAGCCGAAAGAAGAAGAAGATATATATATTCTTAATGAATATCTTTTTTGAATTCTTTATTTTATTTTTTATTGGATTTGTATAACAGGGAGTGATATTTGTTGGGTTTTTGATGTTTTTGCATTTCTGTAGGATTGGCACTATTATGTATAGTGACGATGTCCACTGCTAGTCATGTGATTGAAAGTCATTTTGGTAGGTGTTGTGCAGTGTAAGCTATCTGGATAAATTTTGAAAAGAAAATAGAAACTTTCAATATATGTTATTACATCCTTTCACATGTGGCAATCAACCTTTTGTTACCTGTCCTACTACACTTGCTGAACAAACAGGCCCTAGCCTAATTTTACTCAATTACGTTTACATCTTTTGCAAATTGCTTTGGATAAAAGTGTATGCCAAGGAAATAAATGTAAATGTGAATGTTAGAGATAGTTATTACAAAGCATCCTAGTTTGTTTATGGTCATTTTTCATTTTATGCATGACTTTGACCTGTCTTCTGTGTATTGGGCCTTGATGTTCGGTTTTGTTGTACTTGTCACAGTTTCCTGACCCTAGCCTTTGATTCTTCAGTAAATTTTTGCTTTCTCCATTCTATAGTCTTAATTGCGGCTACTCAAATTATTAAACAACTCTTATTTGATCCTCATTTTGTTTGGTATTTATAAAATGTGCAATGCTCCTTATTCCATGCATCTTTGTTCTTTGTGTGAATAAAAGCTTTCTAACACTTGTGCAAAACTTTGCCATTAACTAATATTGTTGAAATCATTTATAAGTAGCCCAATGTCCATGGATTGTTCCTGCCTCGTACCCTGTGCTGGCTGGGATAGGCTATATACCAACTTCCCATGACCCTGATGAGGATTGAGTGGGTTAGAAAATTACATGTCATTCATAACTATTATAACAGCATCAATTAAGTACATAAAATATAATGAGGTGCAATTGACAGTTTTAGTAGCATTGGACAAAAATAACAAACAGAATACCAACATATCACAGTATATGATCATTGTGCTCACCTGAAACCTGCATTCTTGTGTTCTCTTTAATACAATGAAAAGTCAAAGCTGTTTGTACGCAGCAGTGGAATATGGAACAAGCAGAACAGGGAACAGAGAGAGAAAGAGATAGAACGAGACAGGTAGTGCTCAGCGTGTACTTTGTGAAAGAGAATTGTTTAAAAAGAAAAACACATAGTTGATAGGTACTAACACATTTGTGAGCAGTTGTAGTCAATAGTTTGAAATAAAGTAACCATACTTGGTATCCCCAGGAAGTGATTCATTGTCACATGGTTATTTTTTAAAATAACACATAAAAATAAGACCATAACAGTACTAAAAATGAGACAAGAAGTGTTAATGTGTAATTGAATTGCCTCAAGCAGGCATGACATTATTACAGTATGCCTTAAAAATGATATGAGGTAACACTCCAACATAATGCATATTTACATATTTGCATATTCACATGCATAATTACATATTTTGTGACTGTGAAAGGAATAATTCACCAGAGGGAAACAAAGAGAATATTAGCTCTGTAAATACAAAAGTGTACAGTACATAAATACAAGATATTTTTTAATTGTTTAGAAAAAATGTTCCTATTTCATAAGTCTGAAAATAATTCAAATAAAATGATTATAGACTTATTTATAAATTGCATTATTTACCATAAATAATGGAAACTAATGGTAAATTTTATCCAGTGAATACATATTTTGTAACAATATAACAAAAAGTGTACAGTATTTTACTTTACTTAACCATGATATGTTACTAGTATGTCATACCTTCGAAATAACTGGGAGCACATTGTCCCAATGTGTGTTATATATTGTTATCAAGGAAGTGGAATGCAAGGACTAAACAATTCCTCATGAAAGTTAGTACGTAGTAGTCTATGTGGGTCTAGCAAATTACTACTGCCAGTTTGTACTTTGTTTTAGTGAGAGAGCAACACTCTTGTCAAATTTAACAAAGAAGTGGGCCCCTAACAACATGGCAAGGGATGATAAAGCGGATGCTGCATTTTATGACCTGAAACAGGTCCAAACATCAGCACCTGTAATGAAAACTACTGACTTTTCTTGTCCTTTCATTTTCCAGACCGACACTTCGGACACAGGACTTGGAGTTGTGTTGAGCCAAAGCGTCAATGTTGTTGAACACCCCATCATGCTCTTGAGCTGGAAACTGTTAGACCAGGAAACCAGGTATGTGGTGATGAAATGAGAAGCGATTAAATGGGCCGTGACGCAACTGAGGTATTACCTCCTAGACCGTGAGTTTATCCTAGTCACCGACCATGCCACCCTGCAGTGGTAGCGTGATGGTGCGGGTCCTGCTCCACACTCCCTCTTCCTCAAACCCAACACTGTCGGTAATGTACCCAGATGAGTTGGTCCCATTGGGACAAATCAGACTGAGCAAAGGGATGGTGCAAAAGGTACAAGTGCTTTTATTAACAAACCAAAATCAAAACCAGTGTCCAAATAAGGTGCAGTGCTCAAAAACGTGCTCTTGGGAGGCAGTCAAAGAGCTCAAATCAAGGTATTGACAAGCCGGACCAAGGGTTGGCGGTGAGCACTAATGCCTCTTCTTCTCTCCCCACAGACCTACAGTTGAGAAAACCACCTGATTGCATCACTTTCACGTTTGATTTCTAACCTCACTTCCTGCACTCACTGATGACCTTCCTGTCCTGCAAGCATGCTCTTCCTGCCCTCTGGCTATAAAAGCAGTCAACGTTGGGCAGGGCTAACATATTGGCTCTGTACTTGAATGGCAAGGTGCAGCAGGCCTACTATGATCTCCCCGAGGAACAGGTCGCCAATTGCAACACATTAAATGCAGAGATCCAAAAAAGGTACGGTGTGACCACAGAAAAGCAGGTGAGGGAATGCCATGACTGGTGATTTCACCCTGAGCGGCCCACCACAGTGCAAGCTTTTCAAATATGGGGAAAAACAGGGCACTGGCTAAGGCTAGATATCAATGTTGAGAGGAGTGCCAGCTGCGGCAGAGTCCTAGGAGGATTATGCTACCTGGTACTCCAAGGCAGTGCCTTTGCATTCAGCTAATACAAAAACAATTGCATGGGCACTTGAAGGGGTCTTTGCGCAGGTTGGCATCCCTAAAGAGGTCTTAACAGATCAGGGGACGCCATTTACTTCAGAGACATTCAGGGAAGTGGCCAAGTTATTCAGAGTAAAACATCTAAAGACCTCTGTCTGCCACCCCCAGATAGATGGCCTTGTTGAAAGTTTCAATAAGATGCTTAAGCATATATTGTGCACAATTGTAACACAATTACTTCCCCTTGTGTTATTTTCCTATTGGGAAGTTCCTCAAGACTCCACGAGCTTCTCCCCTTTCAAACTATTATACAGATGACAACCCCGCGGGACATATTAGATATCCTAAAGGAAGGTTAGGAGGAGGAAGCCCGCCCTTCCTCTAATATTTTAGAGTATACTGTGCAGTTACGTGATAGATTTGACACAATCCAACCCATACTAAAAGAACACATGGAAAAAGCTCTGTCGGCACAGGCCTACTATTATAACCGTGGCATGAATCTCCAGGAATTCCACCCAGGGGACTGAGTCATGGTTCTCGTACCCACCTCCACTTCCAAATTACTGGCCCAATGGCAGGGCCCATACGACATTTAAGAAAGGAAGGGGCTTTGCGATTAAGTCATTGGCTGACTGAACAGGTTTACCATGTGACCTTCAGAAGACCTTAAGAACTTCCACCTCTGTTCCTGACCTTACTTCCGGCACACACTGATGACCTCATTGCACTTTCTGTCCTGCAATCACGCAATTCCTACCATCCCACTATAAAAGCAGTCAATGTCCACAGACAACCAGTCAATCCATGTTTTATATAAGCTCAGTCTAAAGTGATTATTCTTTTTTTTCCCAGTTTCTTTCATAGCTTTTCAAAAACTATTTTGACCTATGTGAACAAAATCAGCAGTCACTATGGACCTGTCACCTCAACCCTTCATTTTTGTTTTGCTTCCAAAATCCTATACTTCTTTGCGATTTAAACTTGAAAATAACACTGTTAGTATGTATTATCCATCACATTTTTAGTAGTAAAATGAAAAAAAATGCATTATTGTGCTTTAGATTTCAACTGCAAATATCATCTTTGTGGAATCCACAGTACTAACTAGAGAAGAGGTGACAGGTTTTTTTTCATTTAAATAATTTATAAAGGAGTTCTTGTAAAATAAGCTGGTTCATGCAGTGAAAGAAATATAATTTTGTTAATAACAGGCGAGTCACTCTGTTTTGACTGAATCATTCTGCAAATTTCATGCCTTCTAAAGAACTGAAGTAATTAAGTAAAACAAATCTTCACATAAGTGTTGTTAAACATTGCTGACAGCTAGCTCCAAAGAATCAATTGTTTTGATTTTGGCATCTAGTTACAGTTTTTTATCTTTTAGTCTTGTTACAGAATACTGTTCTCTGAGGGCATGTTTACATGCTAAATGCATTTTACAGGTGACATTGAAAATATAGACCAAGTCTTGAGCTCTTCTGTGCTATGTAAACACACAGTGAAAATTGCCTTGTCTCAGTGCATTTGCACGTCTGCTGGTGTGTGCTTTTATTTTCATGGGGGGCAAATATTTTACCCTGATTACATCAGAGTATTTATTGTGTAAATGTACTATGAGCGGTCACTTAGATAAAATCTAAATCTGGGCAGTAGCTGCTCACTTATACCATTAAGTTTTTCCAATCTGTTCAAAAATATATTATGTCCTACAGTATCAAATGTGGCAATTCAGTCTAATAATACAAGCAGATAAAAGTAACCACTGTCAGTAGAAAGATATACATCATGAAGTACTTTGACTAAAGCACACTCTATACTATGGTGTTGTCTAAAACCTGAATAAAAAACTTCTAAGACATTAGTTTTTGCAAAAATATACGTAACTGTTTAGCTACTGCTTTCTGTGAGATTTTAAAGATCAAAGAAATGATTTCATATGGGTCCATAATTTGACAAATTAATAGGGTCAAGATTTGGTTTCTTAAGGAGAGGTTTAATAATAGCCACTTTAGGTACAACTGCAAGATTAAATGATGAATTCATAATACTTAAAGATTGAATCACTAATAGTAGGTACTTCCAACAGGAATAAGATCAGGCAGACAGATAGTTGACTTTCATGCTGTAAGTAACACACCAAATACTGAATGTTCAGTTTGGGCAAAGAATTCTAATTTCTCAGTGTATTCAACAGCAGACTCATTTGCCATTACCTCAGAGGTTGAAAAAGAAGACTGAGATTTACTATAAACGTAACTTGAGATTTCAACCTCACCCTAGATTTTATTGCCTTCTTTTTAAAAACATTCATTAAATCATCACGACTAAACCCAATACGTACCCCTGGGTTAATACATTCATGATTTAATTTGGAAACTGCACCAAATAGAAATTTGATATCTTTTTTGTTGTTTTCAACAAAGAACTAGTTAAAGCATGCTTGTAATTTCCAACCGTTACGAAAAATCTCTAACTCAGTAGAGCGCCATATTCATTTCAATGTACAAGTGGTTTGTTTGAGTGTGCGGGTATGACTTGTGTACCCTGGTGTGAAGTTTTTCTAATTAACTTTTTTCTTCAATGATGGTAACAAATCTGCTGCATCTCGTAAAGTAGTTTCTGGATTTTCAATATTTTTGGTTGGTCAATATGTAAGTGTGAGGGAGGGAACTTTTTTCTGAAATCTGTAAAAACAAGTAGAAGTAAAAGCACAACCTAAATAATAGCCTGAAGAACAAAAAATGTTGGATCAGCTGTAATTTATAACAAACACAAGAGAGTTCAACAAAAAAGATTATGAGGGAAAATGGTTACATTTTCAACAGAACTAGAAAAGTATAATATCAAATCTAAAGAGTGATTGCCAATATACAACATTCTGTGTAACACCAACATAGTCAAAAATAGATACAAAATCTGTCCTGAAAGGATCACATTCTATTCACATGAATATTAAAATCTCCTGCAATCACAGGCTTATCAGTAGCTAGAATAAGAAATCCCAAAATGCTTTTATAAAATCATGGGGTCAATATAAAATAATTAGTGTAAGTGAAAAGGATGAATGTTTTTTTCCACCCAAGTCCTTAATACTCAAATCAAGAACTTCAAAAGAAAAAGAAAACCTTCAAAAGAATTGAATTTCTAACAAGGTTCTTAAAATATGCTGAGTCACTTGCAGAAGTAAGGATACTAAGCGGAGATGATCCTCAGGTCTAAGTGCTGTTGCAGTGAACAGCAGAATGAGATCAACATCACGTTCAACTAATATGCAGATAACCTTGTTGTTGTTTCATTTTTCTCTTTGCTTTGCTCAGCTGGACATCTGAATGCACCTTAACAGCTGCTTGTCGGCAATTAATGTCTTGCTCTGTCTCAGTTAACAACTTGCAGCTGCACATTCCTCTCAATTTAAAGGGACAGAGTACAGGGAAAAAGGATGTCCTCATTTAAACTTAACAAAAATAATTGCAATCGTTAAGCTTCATTAGATCGAAATGAGTGTCGCTGCCATTATGACAAATTTTATTCGCGCTGAGCATCTGAAAAGGCCATGAAATCAGTTTTTAAGTAAATACGAAGTAGTGACAATGAAAGGTTAATGTTAGGTGGATGACAATCAACAATCAGGGTGACCTGGGTGTGCACCCTGGCATATGTGAGAAAAAAGGAATGAAGGTGCTGTACCGAACTCAACCACCCCTGCCAATAAATCATCACCATCAATTCACATACACACACGTCACCCAAGTCAAGAGGTATTATCTTATCTTTCTTAAGTAAATATGTACATGCTATTGGTTAATTCTGTCACACTATTAGGAGAGCCTTTACCAATCATAAGATAGATAATATTTATATTATGCTTGATACTGCAATCAGTGTTAGGTAATATTATTCAACTGTAGCTGCAATGGAATTTTAGGATGTTGATATCGCCTCTGCTGAAATAATCCTACCCTCCACCAGACTGGAAGGTCAGCTTCATTTTAGATTTCATATGCTGTCACCAACTGACCTGAAATATCACTCCTACATAAAAGTAGCTATTTTGCAACTCCTTTTGTTAAATTTATAACATTTTGCCCTCTCTCAATAACACCAGCATTTTTTTGTTTGATCGGTACTTCACACATATGCAGTTACTTGTACATTATATTGCCATCCCTCAATCTAATGTATGAGTGACCGCTGGTTTAAATCTCTCGCTAGTTCATTTTATTTTTATATGTGATGTTCAGAGAGTGTAAATATATGCATGCCATACCCTGCAGCCTGTGGGAGACTTAATCTGGTAATGCTATAACTCATTTTCTCAGTTATATAGACATGGCCGGATTAAGACAAAATTGGTCCTGATGCTGCAGCGCAAAAAAAGGCCTATTTTTTCTCGCCATTGGTATATGTGCATTCGACACTCACCGTACATGCGCGCTCAGACCGACCAAGGAGCCTTAATTGCTTGCGACGCAACCAGCCAGCCTTTATTGAACATGAATAATAACAACTCGAGATTAACATCAAACTATGTAACATCAACATTCAATAGCAATTGTCTGAAAAGTGCACTTAATGCATAAACCTAACAATGAAATACACAAAATTTCGCAATTCACAGAGTAAGAAAAAATGAATTTGCACAGATATTGGGTCAAAGTGACTCAGTTCAGGCTCTTGAGGGTAAAAAATTTGTCCACGATTTAAATTTCATAATAGACCAGAATCCTGTCGAGGATTTTAAAAATTCTAAACATCCATGTCGGGCCCGTGGGCCGGCTTTTAGTTTTACCTTTACAGATAACCATTTAAATAGCCATCGATTTTTACTGTACAACTAACTTTCAAGGAGAAAAATTTACTACGTGGCAAATACCTAAAAATAATAAAGTGGCAAGAATCCCCAAGATATTGCAAAAAACGCAGCTAAATTACTAAGTAAACTCTTTAACGTAAAATTGATAGCATTAACTTGAAATCTTCGGTTAACAATAAACACAACGACGTTATAGTTACGTCACAGCGCAAAGAACAATAGTAACTGTATAATAAGTAAAGTTGTGTCTAGGCGTCCGAAAGTCGTACTCCAAATTTCACTCTAAGAATTATTTTGAGGTTAATATAGCAAAGGAAAACTGTTCAGCTTCCGGAAAATTCTCGTCTGTTTTCATCTGGGTCTATTTCAGGAATGGGCCTAATGCTGCAGCATCAATAGCACCCACCTTAATCCGGCCCTGTATATAAATAATATGGAAAAGTTAATGCTAGTCATTCATTATGCATCCCACTTTTGCTAATAACTGAATTAATCCAGCAGCCACCAAAGTGTATAAAATACCTAGTCAGAGGCTGGAAATCCTCATTGAAGTACAAACTTTACAGTAAAGTACAGTTACTATATAATACATAAAGTGGGAGATCACATATCATATCTAGAGAACACTCGCAAAAATACCTCCTCAACACTCTGAAGGAATCTAGAATAGAGGAAACTAGCAGCATTTTTAATGTGCACTTTTCAATAGTATAAAACAACTCTCCACATAAATATTTTACCGATTCCTATTTTTTCACAAGTTTTGTGAAAAGGAGTACCCTGACTTCTCGTATCCCATTAGGGGTGAACCCCTACCTTCTGATCATTTTTTCTAAAGAGACCTATTGGTTTACGCTTTATCATAAGAGTGTAATTTCCTGTACAAGGAACAGTATGGCTAAAAAGGATTTTTTGGGGCAACAGGGGCAACAACCCAAAAAGCTCGATGTCTTGTATAACTAGACATTGAGATATGAGTCGAATGGTATATCATATGTGGAGGTTTTGTCATACCAGTGATTCAGGCACCTAAACAAAAAAAAAAAAAACCTAAAATGATTTCAAAGCATTCATAATGTTTATGAGCACAAAAGTTAAATCACTGACTGAAATAATGTTTGATGTTGGAGTACTGTATAATATTTTCACAAATAAATACATTGTTTTTCTCCTTCTATGCACATTCGAATTAAAACAGTACTTAGTTTAGCAAACAAAAAGGACATAAAAGACCTCCACCTTTGGTGCAGAGTGATTAGCAATCATCTATGGTGGTGGTGTGCTTTATAAAAGTAATACAAAGGTAATAAAATTCAAACCTTAATAAAAAATACACTAAAATAAATTCTTAAACTAAACATTTTTGCCTTTTTAAAGGTCATGCACAGTTCTCCCATACAACATAGCAGGTAATATTTATGGTGAGTCTTATAAATGATTACTATTGAGTAGTTTAACCAATTATAAGTTCTGCAATATGTTGTTATTTTATTTTGTTTCAGTACTTCACAGAACTGGTTCTCCTGCTTATTACTTTAAAATTAGGTGGAACTTCTTGCTTTCCCTATTAGTGGTGTCCACCAATGGATTGATGATGGAAAGGAACTCATGCCAACTAGTTTCTAGAACTTCAGTAAAGTCTTAATTTTCCCTTGGGAACATATAAAGCATTATCTGTCTACATATCCATCTAAAGTGTTGAAAAACAGATGAGGAAAAATTGGCACAAACATGATTCACTTGCTCACGGGGCTCTGTCATCTGAAGTTTTGGAAAAGACCCTTCTTGAAGACCTTGATCGGATATCTTTATTGAGACACACACAGGCATTTATCCAGCAAAAACAAATGAAATCAATAAGTAAGCATACTCTAATGAAAGTTACCCATTTTGTTCTTCTGGCTTTTGTCGCTTCTTCTAGTTTAATTTTGGAAAGCAAAAAAATGCCTCCAGAACTCTCTGATTGTTTAAAATTCATCCTCATCAGTTACGTAAATGGTATCCTTGGTTTACAAAGAGGGCTCACCATGTGCCACTCTCAGCAAAAGAAGCACTTGACCTCAGCGGACATCATTTCACAGTTTCTACATATGCACTACTATTCACCACTTGTCCATAACCTCACTGTAGTCTCAGTCTGCATATTTTCCTCTTTTTGTCTTGCACATTCTGTTTCTCTTTTCTGCCTTTCCTCTTCAATCTGTAGGAGTTGCTCATCAATATATTCTGGCTGGTACAAATACAGTTCAATAATTATGCTAAATGTATTCTCATCTTCGTACTCAGACATTGATATTTCAAAATGACAGCTCATTTGTCTAAAGCCTGTGTAATGAAAATGAGCAGCACATAAAAATGTTTGAGATACCCAGATATATGCTCCATTTAATAAAAAGAAAAGTAAAGGTTGTCAGCAAAATAATAATAACAATAGACCAAGAACAGGCAGGCTCTCTGGTGAGTGGCTAGGTAGGGATCGATACTTGAAGTAAAAGAGCAGACAAAGGTAGCATTGAGGTAGCACTTCCCATTTCATAGTCCTGCAGTTCCTTCCTACTTGCATGTGTCTGACACCTCAAACAAAATTAGCAGCCAACTTGTTCTCAAAACAAAAATGGTGTGTGCAGTTTTTTACAAAATAACCAAGAGGAAACAATGACCCTAGAGATGAAAGGTTACTGCAGACGTATGGTTAAGTGCAGAGCCTTCACTTTATAAAATGGCTGAATCTCACGATTTTTTTTTCTTTTTCTGAAAATGATATGCTGTTTTACAGTGTGTGTACAATTTCAAGATGGCAATCAAAAATCCATAACAATCTGGACGTACTGAATGTCAAATTTTCTTCTCCCCTTGGCTTTAGTCTGGTATCTCTATGCTGGTAGATATATTTTGTGAGTCAAGGCTGGAACTGTTCCTTTCTCTTGGTCTAGGTATTCTACACCTTCTACTTTCTACTTATTCTGTTTGCAGCTGAGGTCTGCATTCTGGACATGTGGAGTCCCCATCTCTTTGCCTCTAAGAAATATTTGGCTAACAATTTTTTCCCTATCCTCTGCTTTGTAATGGCAAACAATCTTTGAAAATATCACAAATTGATCTAAACTCCTAATCACAAGCACACACAATTTAAATGGGTACATAGACTGTATCCTATTTCCTAGAGATGACATCTAGTAGAATTAGAACTAGATCCCGTACGTCTAAGTTTCTCAACCTGTGTGTGCATCTTGAGTCACAGTTTAAGTTAAAAAAAACAAAGTAATTTCATGGCTGAGTATCTCACTCAATAACCCCCTCCAACTCTATCTCTTCAATGTGATGTATACAGATGTATACCAATGTATTCAAAACTCCCATAGGATTCCATCACCACCCCTTTTTGTTTGTGTTCAACATTGTGACCAGCACAAAAAGTCAACAAACACATAACAAATTGTATTTCTTCAATGTACATTGTTATTAACACTAGAATCCCTGAAGCCTATGAAAAAACCCATAATCCAGGGCCACCTTAAATTCCTTCACACCTTTCCATTAGCACCTTTTGTGTTGCAGATGTGTCAATCAGCACAAGCAGCAAGCAGCTATCCCCTCACCAACTCAGCTCAAGTCACACAGAAGATTCCCAGAGCTCAAGTCTGTTTATGTGGATGTAAAGTGCCTGGAATTGCAGAGGGTAAATAATATATCATCATTTGGAATACATACATTTCATGTGTACTGTCTACCATGATCTATGCAAATGACAGGAAAATTCGAGGCAGGAATTGTTGAACACATAACTAAAAAAGAAAGGTTTTCATGTTTTAGTAATAATTGACAAAATGTAGACATGAAGTGTAAAGACTGCAGTCCAAATATCAGATAAACACTTTCACAAAAGGTACAAGTATAACAAACAAGTAAGGTTTTATTCAAGAATATAACCAAAGAAAAAGAAGTTGGCTTAGGGTACAAGGTAGATACAGTATGTCTGCTTGGTTGGGTGCAGCAGTAACATCTGCTGTCTCCTAATCAAGAGATCATGGATTTAATTCCCATGTTCTTCAATTACCATTTTGAGTAGTGCACTGCTATTTTTATTATTATTATATAATAAAAACATAGATTTGGTTTGAATCTGTAACAGCCGGAGTAGTTCTAGTGTTAAATGTTTTAGAAGAAAATCCTGTCATGGGTCATCACCATCCAAAAACAGATAAAACTGGGACTAGAGGCAAAAAGGGTGAGAACCAGTAGTATATATCATTTTTGCTCTCTTAGTCCCTGGCAACTTCTTCCATGTGTTCTGGAAATGTCCTTTGGCTGTGACTCTTTGGTGCTACATGGCCAAATTCCTCTACATGATTCTCTTTTTTCTCATTCCTTTGTATCCTCAAATTCAGCTTTTTCAGCTTTTTCTCTCTCCCAGTGGAGGCTTTAAGTGACTGCTACCATTGCAACTAAGTTGATTTTGGCCCCATTGCTGGAAATCTCTTTCCCAGGTCTCTCGTGCCATCAGGAAGTCTTTATTTTATATTCTTACCCTTCTTTAAATATCTGCATTTCAAATCAACAACTTTTCCAGTCATTTTAGCATATGTGTTAGATGAAAATGCGGGGTTTCCCCTATGGAGATATCATGCTGTTGATTCACAATGCAGAACAGGAGCAAAAAGTACTGGGCTGTTGAAGATCAGGGGCTGGCAGCCTAAGTCCATTAGTCGGGTTGGAGGGAGGGCATTCAAAGATCAGACATGGGACACATGAGATCAAAGACTAAAGCCCTAGATGACACCATCCCTAATGATGCCACTGCTTCGATCCAGCTCTTCAATTATTCAAAAGCTGGTTGGGAGTTGCCCCATTAAGTAGTTTTTCTTTTCCACCTTTCCTAGTTTTTTTTTCCTTTCTTTGCTGCCTGATCCTGGGGTGTGTGTGTGCTGGTTTAGTGTTCCTATATATTTAGTCATGTCAGGTTGTGCCGATAAAGGGGTGTTTTTGTTTCTGTTCTTGCATTGCCCACATATCAGTTATTGATGAGCTCTGTAACAGTCTGGGTCAGCTCCACACACCAAGGTCACTTCTGGGAACCACTTGAACCTGGAACCAACGATAACATACCTGCGAATGAGCCAAGCAAAAGAGGACACACACAGTCAGCAAAGGGTTGATGCAAAGTGATTCAGTGTTTTTATTTAAAACAGTGTCCAAAAGTGCAGTGCTTCAAAATATCAGTCAATAAATAATCCAAATAATTATGTAAAAAGTCAAAGAAATCCATAAAAACAAGGCTAAAACACAAAGCAGGAAAAGGTTCTAAAAACTTAATCCTAGGTGCATCCTTTTAAAAACCAGCATCTCCTCTGCTTACCCTAGATGGGATTTTGCAACCAGAGGAGGTGTCTTTCCTACAGGCAAAGGCAAACTTTTTAAATGGGTTTGGCCCCTGCTGCCTTCAGAGGCTTCACTCATCTGACTCCCGGTGTCACTCCTCGACCTAACCTGAGAGCAACGGATCACTCCAGCTACCTCAAGATGCTCAGCTGAAGTGACCCTCTTCTGCCCCCGTGAGTGTCAGCCATTTGCTCTCTACCTGGCTTCCTGCCTCCTCTCTACCGAACACTGGCATCTCTCAATCCTACTATTTCCATCATTCTTACTTGTCTCTCTGTCTCTCTCTTTCATTTTCTTTCTTTCTTCTCTTTCTGCCATGCTGGCTCCCTTTATAGACTCACTTGGGTCTGTCCTCCACTTGCTCTGAGGTGTGAATGAAACACCTGACAAACCCGTTCACAATTTGCGTGTGTATACACGATCAGCCAAGCACCCCAATCAACCTATGAGCACTTGCACCCGCTTGGAGCATGCGTGCACCAGGACTCTTGATTATTTATTAAAATTGTGCTTCACCACAGAATTCTAATCACAGATTCTGTTTACTGTACTCCTTCATATTTGCTGTTTGTATGGCTTTTTTTTGGACTAGTACTCCTTGAGCTCCACTTTAAATTGCAAGAACAGACAACATATCATTTAAAATTTATTTAAAAAAATGCTTCACTTTAAAACACAATTTCATGTGGCAAATTAATATATCTCATGATTTTGAAGAAATAACTTTGATTTGGGAAATGCCAAGCTTATCCTTTTGACACCCAAATACAACATGTGAAATCTAGAATGCATTAAGGGCAAAATTGTTATTTTTAATCATTGTTTTTGCCTGACAAGATTATTACATTAATGAAGGCCCAAACCTTAACCACACAGTTTTACTTAAAAGGTAGGCCCCAATCTAGCATCTATTATGGAACATACTCATGTATGCATCTGCACTCACTCATGCAAAGCCAATTCAGATTCACCAAGTAACCACCATTAACACACCATTTAGATCTTTCACAAATTTCTTTCCTTCCTTCGTCTCTCTGTCTCTTTTCAGTCATAACCTCACACCCAATGTCTCACAGCATCCTCATTAAAGGCAAAATGACATGTACTTGTCCTTTACAATAAACACCTATATACACAGATAACTACAGTATGTGAATACTGGACATGGTTCTAATTAATTACTTCTCTATGTAAGTATTTGCAATATAAACGTATTAATCTCTAATATATATGATTCATACTTGGCAAATCTCATGCTGGCATATTCCATTTGTATAACGTTCAGCTTTCTGTTTTGTTAACAGCAGGTGAGTGAAGTAGATTTTTTTTTGTAAGAATTAATGGATAGAGAAGCATTTGCAGTGAATTCTGTCATTCATAATGTGAACTGATTTTATATCTTGAAATGGTTGTCTTCAAAGACAATTTTTTACTTTATTCAGAATGGTCATGATAACAGGTGAATCTATGAGTTACATTTTTTCAGTTGGTTGGCAACATGCTGATCAAGCAGGTGTAAAATGAACCCCGCCAGCCTGCTGTGGCTCCATTGAAGTGCTTTATTCCACTGACATTGCCCGGAGACAAAATCCTCTGGAACAAACAGCTGCTTGACCCTCTTTTGGTCAGTGCTTTTTTGGGAAGAGAAAAACAGCAATCTGTGAGCATGTTCACTTCCATTAAAGGTGAGATAACATGTCTAGTCCAATAAAAGCCTATTTTTAAGGTGCTTAGAATATCTGCTGCAAAGGTCTTTCATTTGTACATTAAACCAGTGAAAGGTGATTGTCCAGGCCAGAAACAGCTCAATCAGCACAACCTACCGGTGATCTCTAAGGAAATGGCATCAGCTGGTTTTCTGTCCCAGTTTCAAAATGTCTAAAAGAAAGATGGTGCCCTTTATTGTTGTGCTAAATTGCTTATACTGCAAGTATTCTATTTGTGGAAGTATATATGAAATATTTTGTTATTTATTAATGAAGTGTAAGCTGCTTTGGATAAAATATCAGCTAAATATGCTAAAGATTTATATCCTGAATGAACTGAATACATTTCATGAGTAGATGGAAGGGACTCTTTCACAAGCTGTTAAAATCAAGTATCAAGCTACCTCACAGCTTATTCAATAGTTAGTTTCCTGGATAGTAGTTTTAAAATACATACATAGAAACAAATGACATTTAAAATAACAAATAAAGGAAAAATAGAGGATGGATTCCCATAAGCAAAAGAAAAACTTTGGTTTTCTTATTTAAAAGTTCACAAACTATTATAAAAAGTTCAATTTCTGTAATCATTATTCATTTTAACAAATTAGCACCATCTGTAGGATTAAAAGATGGCTGCCAAATTGCCGTTCCTTGTGACATATTTGGTGTTGTTCCATGTTCCCTTGTACACTTGGTAGTGCTCCTTAAAATGCTATAGAGTGTTGTGAGAAAGAAGAACTCTATTTGGTTCAATTGTTTCAGATATGAGGACAACACTAACAACCATATATCCATCAGGAAGTTGTCAAATTTCATCAGTCTAAAATCAGATGATAATCAACGTGTGACAGATTTTCTTTTGCCATTATTTATAAAACAAAATATTCCAATGTGCAGGCATGTTGCTTTTATATAACAATAGAAACCACATTAATTTCTATAGTGTTACAAAAACCATTAGAGAAGGCGATTGCAGTGAGGTGCTGCTAATGACATGCCTTTCAGGTTGAAAGCATGTGCTGATAGTGTGTTGCCTCGCCTACCACACGACGAACTGCGAAGATTGGGACCCAAGTGCAACAGGTGACACCCCAGCACTACACTGGAACAGTGTGAATTTTTTTACGGTGACTGGAGTGCCAATCCTGCCACCAACCTGTAAGTTGGAGGACCTGCTCACAGGGCTGGAGGAAGATTAACGTCATATCCAGAATGAAGCAATTGCAGGTTAAGGGCCTTGGTCAAAGGCCCAACAGAGTAGATTCACTTCTGGCATTTAACACTAGAATTACCAAAGCCTACGAAAATACTCGTAAATCCAGCCCACCTTAAATCTCTTCGCCCTTCTCAGTCAGCGTCTTTTGTCTTGTAAATGTGCCGATCAAGACATGCAGCAAGCAGCCTACTATTCCATCCCCCCATCGCCGCAGAATGGCCACAAAGTTCTCCCTGTTACAGCCTTCATTATCTGGGAGTGAAGTGCTAGAGTTTTAGAATGGAAATAATAGATCATTATTTGGAACACCTGCATTTCATGTGTGTTCTGTTTCTACAATAATCTGTGTAAGTGTTAAGGGATTTGAACCGTCAACCATCTGATTGCTGATGCAGATCCCTAGCTTCAACATAAGTACAACGTAGGTTTTGACAGTTTCATTTGGTGTTCCAAGATTGTAGTAACACCAAGATAAAGGTAGTGATCACAGAGCAGCAAATTTCCTTGTGCAATATTCTGGGAAGGGTTATACAGTAAATCAGTTTCCAAACTAGATAAATTCTGTCAGTGAGAAAGATAATTTACAGATGGGGACCATTCAGCAGCAGCAAGTTCACCCAATGTTCAAATGGTGAAATGCTGTAAGAAATAAAAAAAGAACCAAAACCAATTCTACATTTACCAGAAACACAATGAACATGTAGGGCTAGTAGGTTATCCAGAAGCAAGTTATTTCTCTGAAAGCAGGTGATAAGAACCTCTTAAGTTTATAAAGTTGTGTTGAAATTAACCACAAGACTTCAAGAACAATATTCTTTGGAGAGAAAAAACCAAAGTTGAATTATTTTACTGTTATGCTCAGTGCCTTCTTTGGTGAAAACTAAACACACCACATCATCATAAGAACATAACACAAATCATCCAGAACAGTAGAGGAGGAAAGATGATTGTGGCATAGTTCTGCAGCCACAGGACCTGGACGCCTCGCTATGAACTTTACATTATGCCAGATTATTCTATAGTAAAATATGAACTGATCTGTTTGACACCTAAGGGTTGGAAGAAACTGGTCCATATAAATAAGTTAACAACATGCAGTGTACCAGTCTACATTAGAAAAGTTAAAGAAATAAAGTGTTGGGATTGCCAAGTCAAAGTCCAGACCTCAACCTTACTAAGATACTGGGGCAGAACCTTAAGAGAGCCATACATAAGCTAATGTCCTCAAAAGACAATGGACTGAAGCAGTTTTCTAAGGGTGAATAAGCCATAATTTCTATAACACAAAATACCATTAAAGGCTCAAATAGAAAACTATTACTTCAGCTTATTGCTATTGATGATGACTCTACAAGCTAACATGTCATGTTACTTACTTTTTCATGTATTACTTCTGAATGTTATTTTTATAGAAAATGACCAAATAAAATATGTTATGCATTGTTTGTTACTTTCAGTTTTAAATTTGCCTAATTTCATGACTTGGTGTGCTGCATTGAGCTGCCCCTTTGGTATTTTTACTTGCATTGTATAGCTACTTTTGAGAGTTGCTGAGGGAGAAAATACTTGATTTCAAAATGCTTTCCTCGAACTTGAGCAACAAATATAAACTACATTATATTACTGAACATTCAGGCACTCTCGTACTGAAATGAGTTCCGACAAAAAGAACTGATAGATGAGAAAACTAAATTGAAATGCCAATGTTTCTAGGACTGAAATTACATTACTAAAGTCAACCCTAGCCTTTCTGTTTAATAAAGAAGATGTGGAGATTTTTATGTTATTGATGGGAGTTTCAAACCCTGACATTTTATTTCTGATCAAGCTAAAATATTATTAAGAAATATGCACAGAATGAATAATGAGCTTAAGGACTAGGTTTTTGCTATCTGTAAGTCTCTTATGTTGTATGAGAAATACTATGTAACAAGCTATTGAATGTGGCAGGTATGTACAGTATAATTTTTGCTATAACTTTGAAATACTTGCAAATATTTTAACTATTTCTACAGTATCTCATTCAGGTGTTCATTAGATGTCTAAATCCTCATTGTAATTTGAAAGTTCCTCTTGTATAGAAAATAGTTAAACTTGTCTCAGAATATAAAACAGACATGATTTGACAAATAACTAATTGAAATAATTTAAATATCTTAGATTTCTGGAAGGAATGTGTACCTAAACACATTTCCCATTTGTGTATATGGTCAGGTCTTATTCCAGTGTGCTGCATTTTTCTTAGTCATAAGTAGGCAAAGGTTTTGTACCTCATGCTGTTGGGACAGGGCTAAGTTCCCAGAATCCTAAAATTGGATTAAAGGGGTTTCTTAAATAAAATGATGGATTGGATGTAGTTGTGTGAGTTGCAATCAAAACTGATTTTTCCGTATCTACATGTGTATTTCAACAACAAACAGAACAAAGGTAAAGGTCCTATTTTTTTCAGTGTCAATACATGTAGAATATTGTGTCAGTAAGCAAAAATGTATACAAATCATACTTTTATTTTTTCAAACCATGTACCATAATTAAGTTATTTCATGCCATTCCCAAACATGATTGATCAAAGTTAGGGTCACGAGGAGCAGAGACAGGAGCCAATCGTAGACAAGGTGCCAATCCATCATGGGGCCCATTCTCTCACACAACCATATTTAAACTCATACTGGGGCCAATTTGGAGTTGCAAGTCAACCTAACCTTAACATCATTGGGGATCTGGGATAAAAACCAGAATGTCTGGAGGAAAAACCCAACAGAAATGGCAAACCATGCAGATTCCATATGAACAAGATGATGGCTTGGGATTCAGACCCAGGGCATTGGATCCATGAAGCAGAAACAGAAGAAAATCTCCTTGCTGCCCATTATCGTTATTGTCAATATATCATTGTGTAAGATAAAAAAGAAGATATCTGCAAAAATCATAGCTTTGTGTGTTTATCAGACCTTCTTTCCTTACATGTTTCTTTGAAACGAGGGCATCATAAACACACTATATTCTTTAACTTCAGCAGATAACTCTAAGAAAAAAATTGCTTTGTTCTATCAAAGATATGTATGCTTGTTACTAAAGATTCATCATCTGAAGCACAAACCTGGCTACTAGGAATCATTTGGCTGTGAACTAAATAAAAGGTAAATTAAATTTACACTAGGGTGAACTAGGTTTTAAAATCTATGTCAAATGGATCAATTTCCTTTCACTAATGTGAAAGCAATTAGTCAAGCTCAATTAAAGAACTACTGATGTAAAAACTTGAATGGAGGATGGCTGTGCCACATAGCCTTGGAAAATCTTTAACTTAACAGAGAAAATTTGCTTTGGGTACAAGATATGAATCTGTAGTGATTAAGTGTATGTTCAGCAGTACTTGTGGTTTCAAGCAAACTGTTTTCAGAATTTAAAAAATTTATTAATTTCATTTCTAAAAAGTAAAACAGAATAGTGTGCAGACTGCTGGGTGATCTGTTTTGGCTACATCAGTGTATCAGATTATAATCACACTTTATATTAAACTTGTATTGGTAAAACAAAGAGCCCTCATATAATTCAAATGTTATTATAGTTAATTTTATCTAACAAAATTATGAAAACTACAAAATAGAATAATAAAAGCATAGAATTTGTGAAAATAAGCACTGCCTTTTTAGTTTTTTCTTTCTTTCAGAAACTTTTCCAGTACTCTGCTGTAAACAATTTCTAAGATTTTAAAAATTCCAACTATTTTTCCTTACTTTTTTCCAGCTTAGTCCACACATAGGCTGTTTAAACAGTACACACATACTTGAGGGAAATGCTCAGAATATGTGGATGGAGTCTGATGTCAGACTCTCGAAGTCTGATTTCTCGAAGAATGTTAGCTCATTTTTATTTGATTTAAATCTTGCAATTTTATCCTTTTTCATTCTTTTTTTTAGCTTTTGGCACTTGCAGTGTATTATGAAAACAATATAATCTGAAAGCATAATGGCTCCACCAGTGGTGCTACAGTATTTTACATGTTTAGCATGCTATTCATTGGGTTTCTTCAATGGATCTGTGCTGTTGTTGATCTGTGGGTTTGACGTTGCATGTTGCTTACAAGCTAAGGAGATATATGGAAGAAATTGTGAAATTGTGCACCATGAAAAAAAGCCATGAACAAAGAAATAAAACTAGCACCAGGATGAAAGTAAGAACAAAGAAAAGCTACTGTCTTTGGGAAGTTAGTTTAAAGAAAACAATCTAGTGTATTGAAAGAAAAAATAAAATCTACAGTAACAAAGAAAAAAAGAACAGCGTTCAGTCCAAGTTAAAAGAAAATAAAAAAGTTTTGGGTTTTTTGTGTTAATTCTGACCTTGGTTTTTCTTTGGTTATGAGCTTATATTCTCTTTCTGGATTAATTATTTTGGAAAGTTTGTTGGCTTTTAGGCTCATTTTAAGTTTTCACCATATGTTTGCATAGGGGATAGGTTCTTAACTTTTTCCATTAAATAAAAATTACAGATGGCTCAAATTAAAAATAGCTTTTTTTTTTCTTTTTCAAATTGCCCACATTGTAACAAAAACATCTGACATTGAGAAGGATGACCTGGTTTTGTGTTCAGTGGCTTTCACTAAAAGTAGCTTCTCTCACTTCACAAGTGAATTCCTTTAAGAGGAGGTGCCGGAGCAAATTCCTGCAGTGAGATAACTGAGTGCAGTCTGAGGAGACCAGATCATCGGTATCTCCCTCTGTCGCAACAAAGGAGTCAAAGATTTTGTCTCAGGGTTTTAAGAACCTGTCTTCATACAAAGTGTTTCTGATGTTTGAACTCTAGCTATTTTTCCCATTATAATATATTTAATATGATCTTACTGTATCTGTGCACACAGGGAAGTACTGGTAAGTTTGACATTAGTCACCATAGTGGAAATAATATACATTCCCATTATCATTATAACAAATGGTTTATTGGCTGGATTTACACAGGTTAGCTTATTGACCCCCACCTATGTTTCCTCCAACTTTATAGTCCTGGGTATTCTTTGCAGTGAGGCACATACTTTTCACATCATCTGACTTCACCTCCAACCACATCTTCTTCTGCCTCCCTCAGGGCCTCATCTCCTCCATCACCAATCTTTGTGCATCTCTCCACCAAATTATCCTCTTTTTGCTTCACAGGCACAAACCCCCAACTCAGCACAAAACCTATCGCTTCAACGCAAAGTCTGTCTCTCTTGACTTGGCATGCATCTTCCCACAGTTTCTTAAATACCTTTGGGTCACAAACAGTCATGACTCACCATTTTATTTAATGGGTATGGGTCACATATGGTTTGTGAAGTGTCTGGCTATGGGTGGTTGCAGGTTTTAAGCAATTGACATTGCTCAACTATGACTATTGCCAGTGATTCTTCAAGTGGACCCCGCCCCCTCGCCCCAACCAATGATCTGATAGTCGACAAGGACTGGGTCTTGAAAATACGAACAAGGGAATGTTTGGGTGGCAAATATAAAAAGGGTTTAAGAACCCCCTCCATAGTCCTCTGACTGTGTGGCACTCCCTACTATCCCTCACCTTGGCAACCACTTCTTCGCATTTCTATGTACACTCAGAATGTAACCTAAATAGTAGAACTTCCTTAACTCCTCTTATGTTAGCTTTCTGTTACTATCTCTTATGTTAACGGGTCGGTTTTGACCCGTGTCTTTAATCAGCCATATTACCCTCAAAACAATTTAGTTATCATCCAATTTTTTTCCTTACCTCTTGGTTACTTTGTTACACTTCCTTGTCCATTAAAAGAATGTTTTTAATATTTTTGCTGTGACCTCATGAGCTTTTACTTTAACAGCATACCTCTAATTTTCAATTTTAAAAAATGATTAAATGAAACTCAAGAGAATTATTTAAATAAATAAAAGGTTGTTATGTTACCTGACTATTACTGAGGGGTATTAGAACACATCTCTTAAATAAATTTGTTATATATATTTTTCATTATAATATTAATTACTATAGTAACATCTATGGTGTTACGGGTCAGATTTGACCCATATATATTTATTTCAAAGAAAAAGGCAAAAAAGTATTTTCAAAAATAACTTTAATATAAATGGAAATCTAAACAAGTAAATCTCAAAATGTGGATTTGCAAGGTCAAACAAACAATGAACAATCAAGCAAATCAAGCCAATAGAAATGAGGCACTAGTTGCACACAAAAAACGTCTTTGTGTGCAAGAACATGCATGTGCATTTTTATGCATGTGTGGCAAAAAGTGACACTTTTAGTGTGTTCTTTGCAAATATATTTTTTGCAGTAGAAGCAGAGTACGTTTGTCTTTCTGTCTTTATTGCTAGGGCAGACCTGACACCTCCTTCTTTTAGAATCAGATGGCCTCAGTGGGGTTGTGGCTGTGGCTGTGTAGGTTGATGTTGAGGCAGTGCTGGCCGAAGAGGATGCTGGCACTGATGCTCTTTGTGTTGCTGATGGTGTGGAAGGAGTGCTACGTGAGCTCTGCAGCTGTCTGACCAAGGCTGCAGTGGCTGGGTCCCGGGGCACCCGTTCCCTTCGCTCAATGTGTGCCTTGACAAGGGAACTTCCTAACTCCTCAAGAAACATTCTCCGCTTGTTTTTTCTGGTTGAGTTCCACCTTAGGTGAATGTGGTTCCACAACACAAATGCATTGTATGCAGACACAACCATTGGCCATCTCCTGGTCATTCTCTGGCAAGTGTAGGTGGCAGTCAACTTGTCCAGGTTGTCCACTCCACCTTTGTTTTTATTATAGTCCAAGATAATTATGGGCTTTTTGTCACTTGCTGATGACACAGCTGTGTCTTTGTGAAAAGTGGACATAAGTATCACACTCCGGTGTTTTTTTGGACAATATGAAACAACCGTGGTGGTGTCTGTAAAAGCAAATTTTGAAGAAAGTGGAGCCCTGTCCTTCACCTGCAAAATTTCATCAGGCAGCTCAGGTTTATTTTTTTTTACTGTGCCCACCATGGTAAGTTTCCACCTGAGAAGTTCTTGTCCAAGGTCATAGCTGGTAAAGAAATTGTCACATGTGATATTGTGACCCCGCAGTCCAGTAGTCATATCGAGGGCTACACGTTTTCCTTGATTTTTCTCAGGAATGCCACTTGCATGTTTTCCTGTGTAAATCTGCAGATTCCATGCATAGCTGGTTTTTGTATCACAGGCTGCCCAAATTTTTATGCCATATTTCCCTGGCTTACTAGGTATGTACTGCCGGAAAGGACATTTTCCACGGAAAGGGACAAAACGTTCATCTACTGTTACCTCTGGCCCTGGGTTGAACATCAGTGGAAGGAGCTGCACCCACCTTTCCCAGACATCCCTGATGAGAGCAAGCTTGTCAGATTTTTCTCTAGTTTCTCAGTTGTCCAATCTAAGCACTCTTGATATCATTCGAAATGACTGAAGTGACATTGTTGCCCGGAAAATATTTCTGCCTGTCGATGCATCCCAGAGACTATCAGTGGCCTCATTGCTGGATTTGTAAACACCAGCAAGAAGAAGAACACCAATATAAGCATCCAGGTATTCCTCATCAATGTCATTCCACATGTCGCCATGAACCTTTTTTCCTTCAAGGTTTGTCATAGCAATCATGACTTTCTTTAGTGACAATGGCATAAACAGATCAAAACATGTCTTGATGTCACTTACTCTCGTCACAGCAAAACTTGTGATTCCAGGGGTCATTTTGATGACATTTGCAGCAGCTGCCCTGCCATGTAAGTCAGGAGGTACTCAGCTCCAACAGATGTTACCACTTTTGGATTTGAACGTTTTAGCAGGAGTGAGTGCAGCTTCAGCATCGGTGACCTCCTCATCAGACTCATCAGACGTGTCTGTGCCTTCTGGTAGATACTCTACAATGTCTTCCTCCTCGGAAACCTGCTCATCTTTATCACTATACTGTTCTGTGTCCTCTGCCTCATTTTCAGAAAAGATATGATCCAGAGCTTTGCTTTCTGTAAATCTTCTTCTCATTTTTGACTGCTGCAAACAGGAGATGTGTACTCTGCAAGTCACCAACGCTAAACTAAATTTGTCTTATGCAAGCCTTACATGTATGAACATGTCTGTCTTTGTTTGTTTGTTTTGTTTGTTCAGGTAAGGAAACACACAGGCAAAGAGAGAAGCCCCTCAAAGTGTGTTTATGATTTTTGTTTTGACCCTAACTATTGTTTTATAACATTAAATTATAACTGGGTCAAAACTGACCCTACCAACACAAAGGTAATAATTTTCACCAGAGCATTTTATAATTTAGTACAATTGTTTTTTTTTTTTGTTTTATTTTAATTAAATACAGATTCCTGACAAAGGCAAAAAGCCTTGATGCAATAAACAAAATTAGGTAGTAGTTTTATGCATTTAAAAAGTGAAATGGGTCGGTGCTGACCCTAACACAAGAGGAAGGTCTCTCTAAGAAGCTCTATTAATAATATCTAAACTTACACTTATGGTCCTCCCAGCACCCGTAAACTACTTCTTACCTTGAACATCTCACTATCTCCATATGATCTGACCTCTTCTCTACACCCTGGCAAAAGTGAAGTCTTTAACCCCATTCCCGTGTCACTTCCAGCCGCGTTGTGGAATCACTTCGGGGGAGGTGGGAGGGGAGGTCCACAATATTTATAGTATGGTAGAGCTCAACACATTGGCAAATGCTTTGGAATGTTCCCACACTGTTTGTAAGCCCAAAAGGGAAAGATTGCCATGGCGATACCTTTCTCTTTGTGTCATCTTGGGGCTGCATGCTTCCCCTTGGCATCCTGGAGGAGTGTTATTTGCTTTCTCTCTTGCCACCTCTGTGTCTCTACCGGAGCATCCCATTAAGCTAGAAGTCATACCCTTCCTTGGTGCTTTTTGCTGGCATAACTAGTGACAGATCCCCATTTTATCTGAGGATTTTGCTCTTCTTTGTCCTCATCAGCTGCCACCTTTTCTAGGTTGTACTCCTTTCACAGATCTGGCCACCCATTACAAAATATACAGTAGTGTACAAAGAACAATTATGTTTAAAAAATATTGTTATTATCGAAGATTTGTCTAGTAAGTATTGCGGTACTTTTCCAAAGAATAAATTAATAATTAAGAGACAACTGAGATTTAAGTAGCAAGAGACAAGGATACATAAAAGATTCTCTTTCATCTTTCTCAGAGAAAATATTGGTATAGATAGAATTCAATAATTCTGCGCCTTTTTCAATGTTTTGAACTATTCTTTAAAGTTTTTTATCTGGCATTAACAATCTCTGTAAGGTGACCACTGCTAAAACTTCAAATCACCTTCCATTGAAATTGTAATAATTTACTTAATGTTCACATTATGCTTATAAATAGCACACATTGATCCTCATTTATGAAATGAACAAGAACACATACTTTATATACATTTAATGAATTATTTATCAAAAAGGAATGCACTATTGAATTTTCGGCAATTGGCCATGAGATAATAAATCTCATTTTTTATAAACCATGCAAACTTTACTTGTGAAACTGACATACTGCACCAATGCTATTTCAGATATAGTTGATCACAATGTACTCAAATCCTCATTATTAGTTCTTTTGCAATCTTTTAGCAATTACAAAAGCTTTACCAGAATTCATGACAATTTAGAAATCAAGAAAAATTGTACAATTTGTAAGTAAATCTCCCCTGTATATTGAACATCCATCCATTATCCAACCCGCCATATCCTAACTACAGGGTCACAGGGGTCTGCTGGAGCCAATCCCAGCCAACACAGAGCGCAAGGCAGAAAACAAACCCCGGGCAGGGCGCCAGCCCACCACTGGGCACACACACTAGGGACAATTTAGGATCGCCAATGCACCTAACCTGCATGTCTTTGGACTGTGGGAGGAAATTGGTGCACCCAGAGGAAACCCACGCAGACAAGGGGAGAACATACAAACTCCACACAGGGAGGACCTGGGAAGTGAACCCAGGTCTCCTTACTGCGAGGCAGCAGCACTACCATGGCGCCGCTTTGCCGACCCATATTGAACATTACGTTTGAAATTTAATATACAGTATCATTTATATATAAATTTTGTGATTTGGAAAACAATAAACATACCACTAAAAACAATAATTGATTTAAAAATATTAAAATATTATTCATGAAAAAATTCTGGTTGTATGTTAGTCTCCTCTTCTGAACAGCTTTTTCTGTAGAGGGTTGCAGTGACAATAGGCCAAGCAGGTCAGCCCAGATACCCCAGTCCCCAGTTACAGATTTCAGCTCTTCCTGGGGAATACACAGATATTCACAAGCCAGCCGAGAAATTTAATCCCAGCATGTCCTGGGTCTGCCACAGGATCTCCATCCAGTGAAATGTGTTCAGATCAACTCTAGGGGGTGCCGCCCAGGGGGGCATCCTTATAACCTGTTAAACCATCTCAACTGATTCCTCTCATTCTGGAAGAGCAACGACTCTTGTCTGAGGCTCCCCTGAAACAGTGAGCTTCATATGTTCATAAAATCCAAAACACATGTACAGTATGTTTTGCTTAATTATTATTAAATAAAGCCTTCCCGAAAATGAGAGAAATTCAAGAATGTGAAGAATGTTCAACCATGTTATTTGGAGCTTTAGAACTGAAGACCCGTCTCCCCTGTTATTCATTGGTCAATACAAGAATATAAACTTTTAATTTTACATAGAACAACATTTAGAGTTATAGTTTATAAAAAAAAGCCCATTAGTATTACATCCATCCATCCATTATCCAACCCGCCAAATCCTAACCACAGGGTCACGGGGGTCTGCTGGAGCCAAACCCAGCCAACACAGGGCGTAAGGCAGGAAACAAACCCTGGGCAGGGTGCCAGCCTACCGCAGTTAGTGTTACAGTTAACACTAATTATTTTTTACTGTGTTCCAGTAATTCACACTAATAGCAAGTGTAAGAAAAGTGCAGGAATCTTTGTCTGGTAGCAACGTAGCTTAAAAATCAGCACAAATAATTGATTATACTTATTAAAGTGCCCAAAATTATAAGATGCCCATAATTAAAGGATTCTTTTATTTTTTGATTTGAAAATGGGACTGATGCCTGTATGATTAGGCTTGTAGTCTTTTGATCTTTAATAGAGATATATTTGAATGCTACATGCAACACTTTGGAGAAAATGCATTACTTTTAGGTGACCTTATTGTCCCAATGGGAACATTGTTCTCTGCAGAAATGTACAATATTGTTCCACAGATACAGAGAATAATCCAAGGAAAAAAATTATATCCATTTTTGCAATCAGAACACATACCAAAGATTCTCACTTATACGAATATTAAATCATAACAGGACTTTAATTACTTAGAGCTCATCAGGGCCTTATAGCCACTAGAATTCAAAATAGGCATAGTACTGGAAATAAAGGAATTCTTACATTTTTTGCTGTGGAGTCTTGGAATTCTAAAAATGCAGCCTGAGGATAACAATGAGGGCTACTGCCTGACAGCCTCCTGCCAACTTGTTTATGATATAGCTTAGTGAGAAAGGACTGCTGTAAAGCATACGCTTACTACTAATCTTCATAATATTGTTGAGACAGCATTTGTTCATAATACTAAGATTTCCAAATCAACATATAAAAACAAATGCAATAACAAATTCAATAACAGTGGCATTATGGTTTTGTCACAGCTGTTTCAAAACATAATGATTTGTACAATATTCAGATCAAAGATCAGCTTGTTATTGATGATTGCTCTCAAATACTAGTAGACCACCATCATTCTATAGTGTGCCCTTTTATTATTAATTAGTATTATTTAGAGTGGGAAACAATGAGGGCATTGAAAACTCTATAGCTGCACTGTGTTAAAAAACAGGTACATGTCTGCCCTCCTTATCTCGTAAAACGCTATCAATGGCAGAATTATCTGCATATTTTCAGAAATGTTTCTCCACAGTCATTTGAATACAGAATAAACTGGAGACAGGCAGCAGCCTTCAGCAGAAAGATGATGAAAGCTCATCAGGGAACCAGCCATCCAGACACATTAACTTTTTAGTTAAAAAAAATCTAAGGTCCATCCAATGAAGTTAGATTCTGAACAGAAATGTTCAGTTAATTTCTTCAGCTAAAATATAAGGCTAGATAGCATTAAAAGCAGAATAAGAATGAATAAATACTATACTGGCATGGATTTTGAACTCATTTACACATGCTTTCAAGGAATAGAATTTAGTAACATCCTCACTTTCTCTCTAATTTAAATAATTTCATCACCTTGACTAAAAACTATTGAATGCTTTCTGATTTGTCACTAAAACAACATGCAGAAAGGAGAAGTGAATCCTATATTGGACCCAAAGGGGAAAACATAATTAAAAATAGGTGCAAAAAATGTAAAATCAGTTTGAAACGTGTATTGTTTTCTTTTTTTTTAAAGTGCACAAAATTAAAAATCAGTATGGCATTGTCCATAGAGGACTTCCATGTAAATTTCACTTTACTTAATACCACAGGAAATCACTGAACAGAAGAGTTTACAATTTAATACAATTGATTGTACTGTATAATAAATTTATAATCAAGTACATTAACTTTTATTTATTATGTACACAATCAAATGCAGCATGAAATAAGCATGAAATTGAATGAAGTGAACAATCTAAATAATATTTTACTTTGAAACTAAACAACAGGTCAAATGAAATAAACAAGCTGCTCAGATGGACCAGATTGCTCCAGAGTGGTTTAATGCCTCTCTGTATGTCAGCCTTTACAGAATTAAATGTGTGTGTTTGTGAGTGTGTGTGTTTCTGTGGTGTCTTTCTCTTCATCTTCCTGTATGTACACTGGTAGGGCAAGCAAGTTGTCAGTTACAGTATATTCACTTCTAAATTTTTTTAAATGTGTGAGTGCATGTGCATTTGTGCACATGCTTGCTTATGTGTACATATATATTTATATAAATTGTGCATTTCAAAATCTAGTTTGTTAATCAATAGGCATGCTCCTATGACTAAATGGAGCAGACTGCAAAAATCCTAGTTAAATTAAACAATTTCTTGTAACAGTTATCAGACCATTTTTTAAATATATGGAGACCAAACTGGACACAAAACAATAAGCCTCTAACAAGACAAACATGATGCAGTGAAGAGATACAGACATCATGCTAAAATCAAATTTTCTCAACCTTTTAAACACCAAAGAATCAGAATTTAACTTCTCTTGATTGGAATATTTCACCAAATTTTCATTTACATGAAAGTGAACGCTGTGTGCAAATAATGCAGTATGAATTTAAGAAAAAAAATGAACATAAAAAATTATCTGAAAAAGCAGGCATGAAATAAACATCAAAAATGGGTGTATGAATTTAACATCAAAAAGTGAGTTCTTAAAATTAAAAATGGTGGATTAAACTAAGTGTATTAAATTATAATTATTAAGAAACAACACCCGAAATAAACATTAAAAAATGTGTCTGAGAAATAAACATCAAAAAGTGAGTGCATGAAGTTTCAAAAAATGATAGTTAACCAAAATTCACAACAAACTAGATTTCAAAATGCAAATGTTGTCTTGAAGATGGAAATGAATACACAGGAGCCCCAGTTCCTGGAAATTACCAGTGAACTGTGTTATTAGTGCTGGGGTTCCCAATCGGTGTTAAATGTATTCCCAAGGGGTGAATTTCACCTATCCAGTAGGTAAATTTGTTTAAAAAAAGCTGAAGTCATAAAGATCTTGATTAGTTCCCAAAGATAAAATGACTTATTATATTAACTAAAAATCAAACACTAAAAAAACGGTTTCAAATGCAAAACATCACATATTCAGGATGTTACAAGATCAAAATGAAAATCTAAATACAAGAAAAAAGGGAATGAAAAAAATAAATCAACACATTCAACAGACCACCAAACTTACATAAAAGGAATGAGAAGTTAACAATGACGTTCAGAAATACAGACTAAACCAATGCTATTCAAAGAAGTGTGCCTAAAGCATCCTTTAAATAATTCTTAGGTCAAGGGTCTCCAACCTTTTTTCCCCTGAGAGCTACTTTAACAAAATGAAAATGGCCGAAAGACACTCATGTTTTCTAATGTTTATTATCATAGCTTATTTCAACCCAAACAAACTGAATAAGCTTGTTTTACCTGAACATTTACAAAATGTTGGTGTCCACAACTCATATTTTGCATTAAAACATCACAAAAAATATTTAGTTCACCTGCAACTGCATTTTGAATGTCTGTATGCATTTTCTAGTGTATCTCACACTATTGAATTAAAACATGAATGCTGTCAAAACAAAACAATGCAATTCCAAATACAGAGATATTACTTATTCATTTGTCATTTTGTTACATGTCACTGTTTCACTTCACAAGAGTATTCGCATGTCCAGTTGCATGTGTGATGTGTTTTTTAGTTAGTCAGATGACTGGCACTGTACGGAGTCAACAAGAGAGGTGTATGATGGAGTGTAGCCACTTAGGTTCACTCTTATGGAGTCATTTAAATGTTCATCTGTCAGTCTTCTTCCAAACTTTGATTTCATGTCATTCATGTCAGAAAAGACACACTCACAGAGGTATGTAGACACAAACAAAGCAGACATTTTCAGAGTTGCTTTTCAGAGTTGCTTGGTGAAGATTCTTACGAGTTACCTGGCCCTGCTAAACTCCAGAAATGCTGAGAATGCTGTTGAGACTTTAACAGCACATTATTTTGAAGGTTTACTAATATATAATATATAAAATCCAATGTCTGTATGTCTGTCCGCTTTTCACGAGAGAACTACTTTACAGATTTAGATCGGGTTTTTTTTCTATAACTAGCTTGAACATTCCAGTTGATTTTGCAACTTTTCTCATTTCACTATGTATCATAGTTCGCTTGTGGTACAGATTTATTTGCGCGAATCCGAGATCCATGCAACGGGCCGGGGGGAGGGGCCTTCCTCACTCACTCGCCAGCTTTGGGGTGTGGTCCTTAACTCTGCTTAGCTAGTGAATGAGAGAACAATTGAATTCAACTTTGTTTGATATTTAAAATAAAGTGTTACATTGGTCTTGATGAGTATTCTCTTAAGTGTATGCCACATTGATTTGTGTTAAAAAGGATTGTGATATGATTTTTTGGAAAGATCGCCCACCCCTAATTTGACTAATCAAGTTTTCAAATTTATGTACAATTCATTAACCCTTTGGTGAGCTACTTGGAAAGGGGTTGCAAGCTACTGGTAGCTCATGAGAGACGTGTTGGAGACCCCTGCCTTAGGTGCTACAAAATTGACCTAATCAATTAGCTAATTAAGAGTCTCACTCCACCCACGTCAAACACAATAAAACAGCATGAGTATGTTGGAAAAAAAAGATTGTGTAAGGAGAGATGTGGAGCAACGAAAGGGTGTGGGAGGGGGAGTGCAAGATTTATTGTTAGAAGAAACAAAAGAAAGGTCATAGACAAACTATCAAAAATATTTCCTAGCAACATTTAGACTTCACAAAGGTTTTATGATTTACTCAACAATTAGGATGTATATTTTATAGTTGTGATGTCACAAGGATGATATGTGGCATACTGCATCCAGTCATACTGCATTAGAAGAAATCAATGTAGAATACAGGAAGCAGTGTGATCGGTACAATATGGAGCATAAGGACTCATATCAGCATTTTGTTAATTGCAATTAAATAAAGAAAATGAGATGCAGCCGTATTAGTACTGAATTAAAGAAACTGATATATAATATCAAAGCAAACAGATCAGTCCTATAATCAGATAATGAATGCATAATAAGTAAGTTAGACTATTAGTCCACTGGACAATTTGGAATTAATGCAGAACATCAATCCGGAGGGCCATAATGAATAGCTTGTGGTTTCAGAGAATCATGTTGTAAATCAATAATGTCTTACAGTGACAGGATAAGAAGTGTCTTACACAGTTACTCGTCTTAGGGCTGAATGCCCTCAACCCTATACACAAAGCATTAAAATACAGAGTCTACTTAATAAATATTAATGCTTAAATGTAGAAAATACAGTTATCCTATCAAAGCATAACATGTTTCTAAACAGGGCTACAGTATAGGATTGTCTTTCTCTAATGATGCAGCGCAGAGCAAAGTTTATGAAATGATACTGTGAGAATGTACAATCGTGCAAATCAACAGTTTAGCTAGGAAGAAGTTCATCCACTTTCTAAACCTATTGAAGATTATGCAGGCAATAGCAGCCATTTTAATAAAAAAAGAAAATCTCTACAAAGAACATACAATAGAACATGGAGTACTCTGGAATTAAGTACCGTCTGTGCTACTGTAACAAGTCTATTTAAATTTTTCAAGGCAAAGCAGATACAGCGTAAGCTAGCCACACAATGGTGACAGTTGTTTATGTTCTGTATGACTGAACACTGACTTGCCAGAAATTAATGTGTGCAGCTGTACAAATTCATTTAACAGCTTTTAACCTGATTGTGAAAAATTACCTTTCAGGATTCATTCCTTAGATTTGTTTTTGTTTTTGTTTTTAAACAATAGGAAACATATACTGAAGACCTATGCACCTGTTTTTTTAAAGTTTGTTGACTTTGTATAACATACTTTCTGACTGAATCATTTTGATTGCCTTCAGCCTTAACAGATTCAGTAGTGGTTGGTTCCTTTCATCTTTCAATGTTTGACATCCCTTTTTGCATAATTGAGTTGTAAAGTTGAGAACTGGTAGCTTCAATCAATCCTTGTCAGCAGAAATCAGGATTTAAAATAAAAAAGGTGGAGAAACATAAAATCACAGATTTTGGCACTAATTTAAGAAAAGAATGTTTGCTGATTGTATTAATTGGAGATTCCTTCATCCATTATTACATATACTTAACCTGATCATTCCAATTCAATGTTCATCCTATGCTTGCTGCACTGGACACCAAGTAGATACCAACCATGGATGGCATGTATACACTCATTTCAGGCCAAATTAGAGTTGTGACTTGGCATTTTCAGGATGTGAGAGGAAAACACCTTACAGACCCTGGGAGAATGTGCAAAGTCCACACAGATGGAGAATGTTTCCTAGAGTTGTGAAGCAGCAGTACTAACCATTGTGCTACCATGTCAACCAGAAGCATTATACTTCTGTAAAATATCTAAAATTTCAGAAGAAGCTGTCCTCCAGTGTTTTGCTGGCAAAGGTCAGGACTCACTGATCTTTTAGAATTTGATGGCAATGACAGTTTAAGCAGCATCAATTTTGTGAAGGAGGTTAAGTTCATGAGTGATTTGGTTAATGCTGAGCCCCAAATCATCTCATTAGTTAACAACTCCCAGAATCCCCTAAAAATGTGCTACTGCGTACAAGATAGTAGGTAATAGTGTACAAAGTGATTGCAAGAGTGATTACTGGATTACTGATTCATTTGAGTGATTACTTGATTACTGATTCATTTCTTTGTTATGTAAAATCTAAATGCGCTTGTGACCCTCATTGGGAGAATGAGATTACACAAGAAACCTGAAGTCATTTATTTATTTAAATAACACAATTTCTAATTCAAATGGATTGTTAAAGAGCTAAAAAAGAGCACAATACTGAACAGAACATAAACAATGATGGCATGGCATAAAGCTTTTTACAGTGCTCTTTATTTACACTGCATAATCCATTCATTTTAAATGTGTGGCACTTTTTGTGGGACTATAATAAAGTGCTAAAGCATCACAACCATGAATTATTTTAGCATATCATTTTCTTGTAAGAACCACTGAGGCTGTTTATTTTGCTGCCTTACTATGCATAACTTTTAATACAACTGTAGTTCCTGTTTATTTTAAGCAGAAAAGTTGTTAATCTTTTGTTTCCCTGTCCTTTGTTGCCATCTGGTCATATTGTTTTTGCTAGATCTACTTTTAGAAAAGCTTTAGTTATATTTAACCATACTTTATGGATCCCTGTATTTTTGTTTAAGTAACTATATTCAAGTGTATATATTTTGAATGGTCATTTACCTTTCTGTTGGTCTTTTATACAAAATATGCTCAAATGAACTGGCCTGAATCAACCTGAAGAAAATATGTATAAACAGGGATGTGCGCCAGAGGTTCAGAATGCACAATGGAGAACAAATTAATAAGTCAAATGCTTAGCCAACTAACTTCAAGTTTTACATGATGGAGACTGTCAGATCATTGTATCTACAGAAATAGTCACTTTATAAGCAGACATATAAAACTACTGTATATTGACATGTTTTACATATTTGTATAATGACTTTTTTTCTGCTTTACATACTTCATTATAATTTGGTGGCATGCCTTATGCAATAGTTGTTGTAAATAAATGAGAGGAAGACAGAAAAAGGGTTGGCATCCCATAGGATGCTCAGTTTAATGTCCAGGTATTTCAAAGAAAATTCAAAAAGAAAAAAAAGAATTCAGTTAGCCAGCCAGATGCGCTTATACTTGGAAGAGTTTGGTGCTTCTTCCAGCAGGTCTGACCTCCATGGAAGCAGCTTCATCAATGAATGCAGAGTTCCGGTGGGTTGTGGGTTTATATGGGATTGGCACCCGAAGGGGCTTGCCAAGGCATCGCATAAGTGCTGTCAGTTTTCATCTAGAGACTAGAGAAATGGAAAGAATGATCAACACTAGAATTACCAAAGCCAACAAAAAAATTAGTTATCCCGGCCCACCTTAAATCCATTCCCACGTCTCCATCAGTGTCTTTTGTTTTATAAATGTGTAGATCAGCACAAGCAGCAAGCAGCCTGCTGTCCCATGCCTTCAGCATATAAATCAAATTATTTTTTTTTTCTTTTGTTATATTCTTGAATAAAAGTGCATGTGTTTATTTGATATTTGGACTAAAGTCTTCACACATTATACACTTCATGTCATTATTAGTATAACATGGAAAAAGTTCCTTCTTTAGGTATGTGTTCAGCATTTCCTTTCATCCTACACTTATTCTGAACTTTGTAGACACAGAACACACATGAAATGCATGTATTCATAATAATGATATACTGTATTATTTACCCTATACAACTCCAGGAACCTCACACTCGGATAAGGAGCCTTGGCTTGAGGTGGGAGAGTTGAGCTCCGTCAAAGGGAGGTGGGGCTGATGGGACAGCAGGCTGCTTCCTGCTTGTGCTGATCGACACATTAACAAAAAACAAAAGACACTGATGGAGAGGTGCAAAGAGATCTAAGGTGGGCCGGGATTACAAGTTTCGGTAAACTTCGGTAATTCTAGTGTTAAAGACTGCACCTCTGTAGACCTCCTCCAGTATTTCTCATCACCATCACCTGTGACAAAACCTCCATGTGCACATGTGTAACAGTGTGAAAAAGCAGTTTAACACTCTCAACGGCATGTCTGACAGAAGAGTATCACAGAGTGTTCTGGAGATTCTTTTAGTCACCAAGTTCTGCAGTAAGTAACATTTCTTAGAGTTTTTCAACACTTTCAGTTAAATTAAGATATTTTGTTTTTAGTTGAACATGAACTAAAAATTAGAATAATGTACTTTAATTTATAAAGTAGTTCATTTTGAAATGTTGTGAACATGGAAATACAGTACCTAAACATAAAATTATACTAATTGAAGCTTGTCATTGCTTAGTTGTATTATAAAAATAAAATCTGAATATTTTGTAGAATATATGGACCTTGTAAAATGTGGAGAGGTGGCCAGCTGGCATGAGCATGACCAGGATTTCTTGGGAAGGGTAACTTGGAAAGAGGAAACAATAACACTTGGAAAGGGATACGTTAGGAGCCACTGGGAGGTAGTGAGTCCTCTTATTGACAAGGAAAATTTAATACTAATAGTAAACCTGCTGTCCCACGTGTACGCATTGGGGCATCTTAAAAGCTCAGATAATGGTAATTTCCTGCCAGAACACCAGAGGGCACTGTTGACTAATACTTTATCTCTATCACTGCAGACCGGAGGATTGACAACTTTAACACCCTAGACATCAATTCCAGTGCCTGCCTCAAAGGACCCACCTCTTCGTGCCAGAAGTCCTTATCACTGGAAGCACTGCTATCTTCAGACATTCTGTTTGGAGACTTGCATCAACAAAAACATTTTCTTTTCTTTTAACACATTTACAACTCATGTTTTCTTTATGTTATGTGGGGTTTGCCTACAAGTGCCCGTCACTATTGTTACGGCAGTATACATACCTCCTCAGGCTAATGTTAAGTCAGCGCTTAAAAAATTGTTAAACATTATCAGTAAACAACAGAACTCGCACCCTGATGCAGTTTTTATCATTGCTGGGGATTTTAATCAAGCTAATCTTAAGGATGCATTCCTCAGAATTTATCAGCATGTACATTGTAAAACCAGAGGGGAAAACACCTTAGACCACGTCTATACAAACATAAAAGACACCTATAAGGTCATTCCATACCCCCACCTCAGCAAATCATCTCTCTTTGTCTCTTGTTCCAGTGCACAAAGCCCTTATCAGCACTACTAATCAAATTAGCAATACTGTTAAAGTTTGGCCTGAAACAGCCATTTGCCAACTGCAGGGCTGCTTTGAACAAACAGACTGGAATATATTTTTCATCAGACAAACTTAGAGACATATACTTCATCTGTGCTGTCATATATTAATTACTGTGTGGACAATGTCACTGTCAACAGAAGGAATAAGTTCTACCCAAATGAGAAACCATGGGTGAATAGTGAAGTCAAACAGCTGCTCAAGGAAAGGGACAAAGCCTTTAAATTAGGAGACACCTCAGCCTATAGAGATGCCAAAGCTATCCTCAAGAAGGGCATCAAGTCTGCTAAAGTAATGTACAAACAATGGATTGAGGAGGACTTTGACAGTAACAAACTCACAGCTAATGTGGCAAGGCATCCGATTAATCAGGGATTTCAAAAAGGAAAATGACGTACAATACACACTGGCCAATAACAATGCCAACCTAGCAGAGGAACTTAACAGTTTCTTTGCACGGTTGGACAAGGACAATAATCAGCCTCCAGTCAGCTATGAGCTGACCGGAGACTCACAGCCTTTGGTCATACACATACATGATGTGCGGCGGGCACTCGAAAACATCAAAAGAAGGAAGGCAGCAGGTCCTGATAATGTGCAAGGACGTGTTATCCAGGCCTGCGCTGACCAATTAGCTGAGGTATTTACACACATATTCAACCTCTATCTCTCCTTAGGTGTAGTCCCCTTGTGCCTGAAATCCGCAACCATTGTAACTGTTCCCAAAAAACCAAGGATAACCTGTCTTAATGACTATTGACCAGTTGCTCTCACCTCTGTCATCGCAAAGTGCTTTGAACAACTGGTAATCACTCACATCAAAGCCTCCATCCCAGCTGATCTAGATCAACACCAGTTTGCTTATCGGTCAAACAGATCAACTGAGGACGCCATCTGTGTGGCTCTACATGCTGCTCTCTCGCACCTGAAAAAACCCAGCACACCTATGTTAGGATGTTCTTTATTGACTATAGCTCTGCATTTAATACCATCATACCTAACCAGCTGATCCAAAAAGTCTATGCACTAGGACTTGCTCCGTCCATATGCAACTGGTTACTGGATTTTCTCACCAACTGCCCCCAGTCTGTCAGGATGGGCAAACACACATCCTCCACCCTTACCCTGAGCACTGGTGTGCCACAAGGATTTGTACTAAGTCCCCTTCTCTATGCACTCTTCACCCATGACTGTCAACCCATCCACCAATCAAACATTATTGTTAAATTTGCGGATGATACGACTGTCATTGGGCTTGTAACAGAGAACAATGAAGCTGCATATAGGATAGAGGTTCAGAATCTGACAGCATGGTGCAACACCAACAACCTGGTCTTAAATACCAAAAAAGACCAAAGAAGTTATTCTGGAGTTTAGGACCACTAAAAAGACCAATCATAGTCCAAGAACAATCAATGCAGATGCTGTGGAGAGAGTTTCCAGCTTCAAGTTTCTAGGAGTCACTATCTCAGAGGACCTGTCCTGGGCTGACAACAACTTGGCTATAACAGGCAAAGCACAACAATGCCTCTATTTTCTCAGGAAGCTAAGGAGAGCTGAACCCCCCCACCCCCATAGAAACTGCTGGTTAATTTCTATAGATGCACTACAGAGAGCATTTTAACTAACTGCATGATGGCCTGGTATAACAGCTGCACCAAGGCTGCTAAAGAAGCCCTGCAGCGGGTCGTAAAAACAGCAGAGGCCATTACTGGGACTGAACTGCCATCACTCAATCTCTTGTATAAGACTCACTGTGTGAGAAGGGCCAGAAACATTCTCAAGGACAAAACTCATCCTGGAAATTCTTTGTTTGCACTCTTCCCGTCAGGAAGACGCTTTAGGTCAATCCGTGTACGATCAAACAGACTAAAAAATAGCTTTTTCCCATCTGCCATAAACTTTCTGAACTCTGAATCTTCTCAGTCTGAGATCATTTTTATTTGAACACGTGCAATAAGCTATATTGGTAATGTGTAATATACTAATGTAATACAATATATAATATGTAATGTACTATTTATTAACAGGTGCAATAACAATTTATGCTGCTGTACTTTGAGCAATAATAATTTGCTCTGGTTACTTGATCACTTAACACTGTATACGACATATTTGGAATTATTTGACTTTTTCTTTAAATGCAACTTGGGGCTGTCACAAAAAGTAATTTCGTTGAGTTACACAATGACAATAAAGTGCTTGAACTTGAACTCTTCATAGTTGAGCGTGTTCTTTCTTACGATGCACATACGTGTATATCAAAATCAGTAAGTTCAGAGAGAACATTTTGAAACATCTTGATAATCTTTGCATTAAACATTTAATATAAATACATTTTAGTATATGTCCTTTCTTCAAACAATTTTAAGCTCTTATATGTTGCAAAAGGGATAAATTAGGACCACTGCAGAACAGAACTGTAAGTTCCTAATTTTTTTTGCATACAAAGAGTATTGTACAACCTGGCATGGCTCAACAGACATTTTAAACTCTTATTTCATTCTTTCTTTTTCTTTTGCAGCCAGAACATTCTTTATACATGAACTAAAAGTGATAACGCTGTGTGTAGTCATGGAAACTTTACAATGTATATCTTAAAGTCATTTTTTCATGGTCATGGTGTTAATCCATATGAAGAAAGAATTTACAGAGTTCACTTCTGTTAATGTATTTCCTGCAGTTTGTCTGGCTGGCAAAGGATTGACAAGGCAAAAGGCCTGAAGCTCCCTTAGCAGGGGCCTGTGGGGTATTTCTCTTATGTATAGAGCCAGGACTTATTAGCTATAGAAAGATAAATTTCATTTTAAGGAATTTCATAAATTGGAAAAACCACATAAAAATTAATCTTCACTTCCTCAATTTGTAGTTTGAACATGTCAATTTTCAGCAAGTAACTTAAACATACTTGCTGTACAGTAGAGGAGAGCAAGCAGAATACATTAGTGTCATGAAGTGGAGTCTTTCATGTGGTGAAAGAGAAGTGAGGACTCCAAAATACTTTACTGGTGAGACCAGATTACCTTTACCTGCCTATAAAATGCCTCATCTGAATGGACTTAATCCAAACTCCACTCAGGAGTAGTGATGTCAGGGTAGCACCTCCACCATAAGGAACAGGGAACAAAAGCATACTTAAGGGGATAGAATACAATGACACACTTACAATTCAAACCAACAGAAATAACAACAAAAATGTATTTCTTGTATAGCCCAGAATTGAAAAAGGAATGCATCAATGGCCTTTAACAGGCCTTGATTTTAGGCCGCTACCCCTCCCCCCCAAGCTTTGGCTCCCTAAGAAGACAACCACCGCCCCAAAAATATAAAAATAAAAAACCTTGTAGGGAAAAAATGGAAGAAATCTTGGGAAAGGCAATTCAGGGTGATACCCCCATATAGGGGGTGGTGTGGGTGTCAAAAAATTATTTACAGTGGTGCTTGAAAGTTTGTGAACCCTTTAGAATTTTCTATATTTTTGCATAAATACAGTGCATCCGGAAAGTATTCACAGCGCATCACTTTTTCTACATTTTGTTATGTTACAGCCTTATTCCAAAATGGATTAAATTAATTTTTTTCCTCAGAATTCTACACACAACAAAAAAAGTTTACTTGAGGTTTTTATAAATTTATTAAAAATAAAAAAACTGAGAAATCACATGTACATAAGTATTCACAGCCTTTGCTCAATACTTTGTCGATGCACCTTTGGCAGCAATTACAGCCTCAAGTCTTTTTGAATATGATGCCACAAGCTTGGCACACCTATCCTTGGCCAGTTTCGCCCAATCCTCTTTGCAGCACCTCTCAAGCTCCATCAGGTTGGATGGGAAGTGTCGGTGCACAGCCATTTTAAGATCTCTCCAGAGATGTTCAATTGGATTCAAGTCTGGGCTCTGGCTGGGCCACTCAAGGACATTCACAGAGTTGTCCTGAAGCCACTCCTTTGATATCTTGGCTGTGTGCTTAGGGTTGTTGTCCTGCTGAAAGATGAACCGTCGCCCCAGTCTGAGGTCAAGAGCGCTCTGGAGCAGGTTTTCATCCAAGATGTCTCTGTACATTGCTGCAGTCATCTTTCCCTTTATCCTGACTAGTCTCCCAGTTCCTGGCGCTGAAAAACATCCTCACAGCATGATGCTGCCACCACCATGCTTCACTGTAGGGATGGTATTGGCCTGGTAATGAGCAGTGCTTGGTTTCCTCCAAATGTGATGCCTGGCATTCACACCAAAGAGTTCAATCTTTGTCTCATCAGACCAGAGAATTTTGTTTCTCATGATCTGAGAGTCCTTCAGGTGCCTTTTGGCAAACTCCAGGTGGGCTGCCATGTGCTTTTTACTAAGGAGTGGCTTCCATCTGGCCACTCTACAATACAGGCCTGATTGGTGGATTGCTGCAGAGACGGTTGTCCTTCTGGAAGGTTCTCCTCTCTCCACAGAGGACCCCTGGAGCTCTGACAGAGTGACCATCGGGTTCTTGGTCACCTCCCTGACTAAGGTCCTTCTCCCCCGATCACTCGAGATAGGAAGAGTCCTGGTGGTTTCGAACTTCTTCCACTTATGGATGATGGAGGCCACTGTGCTCATTGGGACCTTCAAAGCAGCAGAAAATTTTCTGTAACCTTCCCCAGATTTGTGCCTCGAGACAATCTTGTCTGGGAGGTCTACAGACAATTCCTTTGACTTCATGCTTGTTTTGTGCTCTGACATGAACTGTCAACTGTGGGACCTTATATAGACAGGTGTGTGCCTTTCCAAATCATGTCCAATCAACTGAATTTACCACAGGTGGACTCCAATTAAGCTGCAGAAACATCTCAAGGATGATCAGGGGAAACAGGATGCACCTAAGCTAAATTTTGAGCTTCATGGCAAAGGCTGTGAATACTTATGTACATGTGATTTCTCAGTTTTTTTATTTTTAATAAATTTGCAAAAATCTCAAGTAAACTTTTTTCACATCATTATGGGGTGTTGTGTTATGTTTGGAGAAAGGAAAACACTGCATTCCAGCATAAGAACCTTATCCCATTTGTGAAACATGCTGGTGGTAGTATCATGGTTTGGGCCTGTTTTGCTGCATCTGGGCCAGGACAGCTTGCCTTCATTGATGGAACAATGAATTCTGAATTATATCAGAGAATTCTAAAGGAAAATCTCAGGACATCTGTCCATGAACTGAATCTCAAGAGAAGGTGGGTCATGCAGCAAGACAACGACCCTAAGCACACAAGTTGTTCTACCAAAGAATGGTTAAAGAAGAATTAAGTTAATGTTTTGGAATGGCCAAGTCAAAGTCCTGACATTAATCCAATTGAAATGTTGTTGAAGGACCTGAAGCAAGCAGTTAATGTGAGGAACACCACCAACATCCCAGAGCTGAAGCTGTTCTGTAAGGAGGAATGGGCTAAAATTCCTCCAAGCCGCTGTGCAGGAATGATCAAAAGTTACCAGAAATGTTTAGTTGCAGTTATTGCTGTAAAGGGGGGTAACACCAGATACTGAAAGCAAAGGTTCACATACTTTTGCCACTCACAAATATGTAATATTCGATAATTTTCCTTAATAAATAAATGACCAAGTATAATATTTTTGTCTTATTTGTTTAACTGGTTTCTCTTTATCGACTTTTAGGACCTGAGTGAAAATCTGATGATGTTTTAGGTCATATATATGCAAAAATATAGAAAATTCTAAGGGGTTCACAAACTTTCAAGCACCACTGTATATACAAAATATAAATCAAAACCCATTAAATCTTCATCACAATGCTAGATGGTCAATCTATTATTGTCACCTAAGAAATACAATAGTATAAACTGCTTTGTTCTTGCGCAGTGCTTCTCACCAAGGGCAGGCACAGAGTAACATGACAACTCTCAAAGCAAGAACAGATACCATTCACTAAATACAGAACTATCACATATGAGGATACAGATTTGTTCAAATACATCTAAGTCAAAGTAGAAACTAATTAACAAAACTAATAAACAACAATATCTGTACATCAGCTGATTTTAGAGTCACTGTCAGATTGTAGAAAGACAGAGTCAGAGTCCTGGAGACCTTGGCCAACAAGCTGCCTCCACCCTCTTGGCCATTCTACAGTCAGTGCTGGGCTAGCCAATTTGATGAAAGAACAGTCCTACCCAATGAATCTAGTATTCTTTTATCTGAGATGTCTTTTCCATTTAGTACTAATGACTAACAGCAGAGATACAATAGGCACAGGTAATCTGCAGCTCTACTCAAGGTAGGCTAAACTGATGTAGGGAATCTTCAGCCTGGATTTAAAAACTGAATCTTAAAGGGCACCCCTTATAGTAGCAGGCAGAACATTCCACAGCTTCAGAGCCCTATAACTAAAAGCTTGACCTCTCACCGTCATTTTATTAATCCTTGAAATCAAAAGCAGATCTGCATTTTGAGATCTTAATGTAACACTCTGGTTTGTAAGTAATGATAACTTCAGTTAAGTAAGTAGGGACTTGGCCATTTAAGGTTTTATATGTTAAAAGGAAGATTTTGAGATATACCCTAAACTTAACTGGGAGCCAGTGTAAGAACTTAAGTGTTAGTAAATAATATAATACTGTAACTCAAAAATAACAGAAACAACAGTAATACTTAAAATATACATACATTCATATTAATACATAACAGAGGAATCCCACGCAGGATAGCTCCTTTTAATAGTTTCTCTAGCAGTAAGCTTTAGTAAAGACAAGCACAGTGCATAATAGTATTCTCTCTTGGCTGAGACCCTCCTTGGTCATCATCTAGTTAGTCACCAGGTTTGTGAACAGTTGAGTTTTTAAGCTGGAGTGATGTAAGGGGTAGAGTCAGGTGTTCTCTTCTAGAAACTGACTCTTGTCTTGAGGGTGAAAAAGTTCTTGCTGTCCATCCTCATTTTACTCAGTAAACCATTCCTGGGCAAAGACACAGCAGGTCAATGTTATATTACTTATAACATAACAATAATACAAGATGCATACATGTATAGACACACAACAATAAATGAAAACTTAAATCTAAGTTAGCTTGGTATACTTTCTTTCTCCTATAAATGGGACATCAACAAATTACTTATATTTTTCTCTCTAAATTTTTGTCTAAAGAATTGTCCAAGTAAATACTAATCATTCAGGAGTTTAAATGGTTTGGTATTCTGGTGTAGTAGCCGGTTAAATGGATTAATCTTTTCTAGGTATAAATTTCTCAGTGCCTTTATACTTTGATACAGTTGTGTTAAGTTTTCTCACCACTTGTTTGGACTCACCCCCTTTTTCCCTCCACAGCCCCACTAGAAAGTGGTGTGTAGATAGGTCACATAGTGTTTGCTCCTGCAAAGCTGAGTTGGCAACAACAATTCAAATGGAAGGAGGTCTGTCAATCCTTTTTAGCTTTCCTGTTAAATTTAGAAGGTGAAACTTAACCAATAAAGGATCACCGAAGAGTATTGGTCAAAGAAATGTGTGCTAATTCAGGCACACATTCAAGAATCCTTCTTGTTCCCCAGACACTCCAGTCATTTAAAAAGCCCTCACAGAGATAAACTTATAAGAAATTTGCAGTTTTTACATCCATCGCTGTCGTTTATTGCAGCACCCAAGCTCAACTTGGTTACCCCTTGAAGTAGTAGGACTGGTCCAGCATTTTGTTGTGGGCACACCCTGGGCAAAGTAGGTTCTGTTGTAATGCAGAAACTGAACTTAGGTTTATTTTACGCATGGAGTATGCCGCTAGTGGCATTGGCTCATGGTTGAATAATGTTTCTCACTGAATATGGCAAGTAATGCAGTACAACAAGCAAACTTCTCCAAGTTGGGATATAGCAGCAAATGTGCCGTTTGACTGTGACTGATACTGACCTATCAGATGGAAAGATCTAGATGCAGCATGCAGAGAGACCACTCTGTAGCAGCGTTACAAAAGTGTATCCATTGGCTTGCTACATTTCAATCAAAGTCAGCTGAAGTCTCATGTGCCATTCCAAAGAATACAGAACAATGCCACTTTGTTCTACTGACCTACTGTTGAAAGTTAAAACCAATTGTTATACATTTTCAGCATTCTTGTTAGTTTTTTCGTTGATAGAATACTATTTTCCTGAAGCACTTATATTTTTTTTCTTGTTTCCTAAATTATTCTGGTTTTGCTTTCACTTTCATTTGATAGTGTCATTTTGTTTTTATAAAACATTATGTGACAGGTGTCTGGTCACACTTACAGGTAATCTAACCTAGACACCGTTAAAATATCCGACTATGCCACCCAGTTTTATTAAGAAACTGGGAACTCTTGAAATTTACCGATAATAGCACACAGATTTCTTTAAATTGGGTGGTGAGTACACCAATGAAAGACACAACAGTAATTTCAGGAAAAGCAACACTAACTTCTATTACACAAGACAATATAAAGTACATTAAAAAGATAAACGAACATAACAAAATCTAAAAATATCAGGAATGAAATTCCTTTTTTTAAAAGGAAAACACACAGTCCACACTCTAAAAGTCCATTAAAAACAAGAATTGGAGGATACAACCTTTAGTGGTGCAGAGTCCAGTTTGTGCACTGTGTTACCCCAACAATTAATCGTCCAACTGTCCACTGATGCACTCTGTTCACCAGACACTTGTTTTCCAACAGAGGTTTTGTCAAATCGTTGAATCCCTGTCAGCGTCTCTTCATCGTTCCTTTTTTTCCACTCTGGGCTCCTTGTGTTGCTGAGACCTAGGCACGCCTCACTTCTTGTCCGCCAGCTTTGCTTGGCCCTTTCATGCAGTTTCCATCTCTCGCTAGACCCACAACCATCTTCTTGTGGAGCTGTCTCTTCCTACCTCGGGGTAAGAGTTGCTGTCCTTGTCCCTCACATCGCAACCAGCCACGTACCCCAGTCTGCCAGCGAGCCCCTGTGCTCTGTGCGAGTCTTGGCAGCGCTCTCAGTGGACTGTCATTCTCCTCCTGCCTTCTCCTGCCTAGAAGTTTAAATCTCCTTCAGTCCCTGCCATTGTCAGTCCTGGACAATTGGTTTAAACACTGGCACATCTAAATTTCCTGGGTTTAACTTTAACAAAATGTATTGTTATTGTTATGCTGATTAGAAACCAATATTTTCAGACTTGTTAATTTCCAAGTCAGGTAAATGCAAACATTTTCCAAGGAAGGAGCAGTTCTTTTATTACAATGTTGTATTGTTTGTATGTTTGTATGTATGGTCACTAGGAGGCAGTCGTCAAGAACATGCTCCTGGAAGTTGCATTGCATTACATCATTATTTAAAATAGCAGCATATCTTAGTAAGCATCCAAGACTGTGGATAAAAAGTAAAAACTACTTTTCTCACTTTGTGGTATAATTTGGGGCTTTCTGGTTCATCAACAATATTTTGACCATACATTTTGATTAGAGAATTAGAGTGTTGATGTTTGGTTTTGTTCAGACTTTTGTCAATGCTTTTCCTTCTTTGACTTTGAGTTTTCTTTAGGATTTTGGTGCTCTTTCTCTCTTGTATTCATTTTAACTCATAAGTTCATGTTCTGGTCCTTTATTTCAGCATCACCATTCTGCTTTGTTCCATTATGGCAGAACATCAATACTGTAATGCTGGAGAGTGTAGAAAGATAGGGACTGCAGGAGAGCAATAGGCTCTGTCAGCGTGAATGGTGCTCCACAGTAAATGGAAACATAGTTCATGACACCCTGCGAAGAATTATCCTAGAATGACAGGGGGCAATAGGTAAGCCCAGCAAAGAATTAGTGGACTTTTTGAGAAGGCAGAAGGCAAGTGACCTAAAAAAAAGGTTAAATCATTAAAAAAAAGGAGTATGACACTTTGAAGCATTGATTTCCTGGGACATCTTCCCAAACTAGTATGCAGTGGAAGTCTACAGCTGCTAATGTTGCTCTTTTTCTCACTAAAGAGGGTCACTTTTGCAGCTGACCCTAAACCTACGCCATTTTCTTGACACCTCTGTGACTCTTACAAATTTTACATATTTACAGCTTTAAAAAATAGTAACTGAACTTGTACAGATGAGGGTTGCTACCTAGTTTGAAAATTTTTGAGATGACTAAATGGTTAATTTCATTCAAAATAACCACCACTGATTATAATTTTACTGTCTCGAAATTCTGGAAAATCATGGGGCCAAAGAATTGAAATTATATGCTGCTCAGTTCAGTTATATAAAATAAATTATGTCTGTATATTGCATTCCATGTTGATATAAATTGTTTTTGATGTTACACACCATGAAAGGTGCCATATAAAATAACGATTGTTTACCTTCTGTAACTCCATTGCTTATCACAGTATACACCTTGTAGCAGATAATTCCTGTTGCCTATCTCTTATACAGCATCTTATTCTTTTAAGTTTTTCCTTTTTTCTCTAATCAGCTTTTGGTCAGAGTTTTCTTTTTTGTGTATGCTTCCTGATAAAATGGTAATTGTTTTTCAGATATAACATGCTTTCTCTTTGTTATCTGATCTCTCTTTCCTACAAAACAAAAAAAGTGGCTTATGAAGAAAATGTCTGTTATAACAGTATGTTTAAATTTGATTAGTTCTGTCTTCCTCACAAAGAAGATGAGATTATGATGAACTACACTATTTCAAGTGTTTTTTAATGCAGTCAGAGTTAGCACAGTAATATATTACTGCCTCACAGCTAACTTAAGAATCCAGTTTTCGATTGTTTGAAATTAATTGTGCAACTTATCTGCTGTAAGAGGAGACCTCAGATTTAGAGGTGTAATTCTCAATCTCAAAATCTGTAGCTGTGGTCATCTACTAGGAATGAGTGAATTGTTCTCTTTAGAAAATAGTGAGTTGCTGCCCCAAATGGAGTACTTCACATACCTTGGGGATGTGTTTATAAGTGTGGGTAGAGGTGATAGACCAAGGAACTAGAAGATTGTATCAGATGATGGTGTTGAAGTGGGAGCTAAATACTATGATGTAGATTTCAGTTTTACTGTCTATATCTCTATCTTCACATATGGTCATAATGTCTGGGTGATAACTGAGGAAACAGGATCATGAGTAGAAGTAGTTTATTGAGTCTCCTGTGATTATTGGCCATGAGAGGGTAAGTTCAATGATAGGGGAATGTCTTGGATCAGAAAAGATTCTTCTCTGGAAACTGTTACAGACAGGATGCCCCCAGGGCACCTTCTTTACAAGAAGACCCATGGGAAGAGCCAGAACATTATCTTTATGCTGGCCTGGGTGTATCTGAACACACACAGGAGGTGTAGGAAAAAGATGCTGAGGATAGGGTTGCCTGGTCTGCCCACTTCAGTCTGTTTCCATCAGAGGTTTCACCAGGGCAAGCAGATTGAAAGTGATTAAATTGAATTGACCTGGTGTTATAAACCTGTTTAAAGTTATGTGTATTTTATGTTTTATTGCTCTTTTTGGTAATTCTGATTTATTATCTTTCATATCTATATGTTATTTTTGTATGTTATATGAGATTGTGAAAAAGTGTACTGTCACTTTAAATGTAGTTATGTTCCTTGTTCTTTGTGGTTGAAGCCCCAGGAGATGGGGCCAACATGATGTCACTCTTGAGCCCTCCCTAAGGCTGTTTATGTGGGCTAACTTTGAATGTTGGCAGTATGACTGGTAAAGGGAGAGAGTTAGCTGATATGATGGAGAGAAGGAAGGTTGCTATATTGTGTGTGCAAGAGACCAGATGGAAGAGGAGTATGGCCAGGTGTATTGGAGGCGGGTTCAAATGGTTCTACCATGGTGTGAATGGGAGGAGAAATGGTGTAGGGGTTATCCAGAAGGAGCAGTATGTCAACAGTGTTGGACAGTGTGATGATTATGAAGCTGGAAATTGAAAGTGTGATGATGAATGTTGTTAATGCACATGCCACACAAGGTGAGTGTTCAATGGATGAGAAAGAATATTTTTGGAGTGAGTTGGATGAAGTGATGGAGAGTGTACCCAAGGGAGAGAGAATGGTGATTGGAGCAGATTTCAATGGACATGTTGGTGGAGGGAACAGAGGGAATGAGGAGATGATGAGTAGGTACAGTGTCAAGGAGAGGAATGAAGAAGATCAGATGATAGTGGATTTTGTGAAAAGGTTGAATATGGCTGTGGTTAATACTTATTTTAAGAAGAGGGAGAAACACAGGGTGGTGTACAAGAGTGGAGGAAGATGCACACAGGTATATTATGTCCTATGCAGGAGGATCAGTCTGAAGGAGATTGGAGACTGCAAGTGGTGGCAAGGGAAAGCGTAGTTAGGCAGCATAGGATGGTGGTCTGTAGGATGATGTTGGATATTAAGAAGAAGAGTGGAGTGAGGGCAGAGCCAAGGATCAAATGGTGGAAGTTGAAAAATGAAGAAAATTTGAGTGCAGGGAGGAGGTAAGATAGGCACTGGGTGGCAGTGAAGAGTTATCAGGAAGCTGGGCAACTACAACAGAAGTAGTAAGGGTAACAGCTAGAAGGTGTGACATCTGGATATAGTAAGCAGGATAAAGAAACCTGGTGGCGGAATGGAGAAGCACAGCGGAGTATACAGAGGAAGAGGTTGGTGAAGAAGTGGGACAGTCAGAGAGAAAGTAGACAGGAGTACAAGGAGATAAGGTGTAAGGTGGAGAGAGGAGGCAAAGGCTAAAGAATAGTTATATGATGAGTTGTTTGAGAAGTTGGAGACTAAGGAGGGAGAAAAGAATCTGTACCGATTAGCTACACAAAGGGACTGTGCTGGGAAAGATGTGCAGTAGTTTAGGGTAATAAAGAATAAAAATGGAAATGTACTCAAAAGCGAGGAGAGTGTGTTGAACAGATTGAAAATATATTTTAAGAGGCTAATTAATGAAGAGAATGAGAGAGAGGGAAGGTTGGATGATGTGGAGATAGTGAATCAGGAAGTAAAATGGATTAGCAAGGAGGAAGTAAGGACAGCTATGAAGAGGATGAAAATGGAAAGGCCATTGGTTCACATGACATACTTGAGGAAGCATGGAGGTGTTTAGGAGAGATGGCATTTGAGTTTTTAACCAGATTGTTTAATGCAATCTTGGAAAGTGAGAGGATGTCTAAGGAGTGGAAAATAAGTGTACTGGTATTGATTTTTATGAGTAAGGGGAATGTGTAGAGCTGTAGTAAATACAGAAGGATAAAATTGATGTGCCACAGCATGAATTTATGGGAAAGAGTAGTGGAAGCTAGGTTAAGAAGGAAGGTGATGATTACTGAGCAGCAGGAAAGAGCACTACAGATGCGATTTTTACTCTGAGGGTGTTGATGGAGAAATATAGAGAAGGACAAAAGGAGATGCAATGTTTCTTTGTGGACATAGAGAAAGCATATAACAGAGTGCCTAGAAAGAAGTTGTGGTATTGTATAAGGAAGTCGGGAGTGGCAGAGAAGTATAAAAGTGTGGAACAGGATATGTACGAGGGAAATGTGACAGTGGTGAGGTCTGCAATAACAGTGATGGATGCATTCAAGGTAGAGGTGGGATTACATCAGGAATCAGTTCTGAGCCCTTTCTTATTTGCAATGGTGATGGACAGGTTGACAGATGAGATTAGACAGGAGTCCCCGTAGACTATGATGAGGTCAGAGGAATGGTGGCGATGTAGGGAGAAGAGCTGACGAAGGTGAACATGTTTAATACAGAGTAACAGGGAGTGTGGAAGAGAGTGCAAGCAAGGTGGAGTGGGTGGAGAAGAATGTCAAAAGAGCAATTTCTGACAGACAGGTACCAGTAAGAATGAAAGGGAAGGTCTACAGGACAGTAGTGAGACCAGAAATGTTATATGGGTTGGAGACAGTGGCACTGACAAAAAAAACAGAATAAAGAGCTGGAAGTGGCAGCGTTAAAGATGTTAAGATTTGCATTGGGTGTGAGAAGGATGGACAGGATTAGAAATGAGTACATTAGAGGGTCACATACATAGTGTAAACTTTCTCTATGTAGTTTCAATCATAAATGGCTGTTAGCCCAATCTTGTCAGTCTACACCAGTGTTTCCCAAACTCGGTCCTGGTGGACCCCTGTGGCTGCAGGTTTTTGTTCCAACCAGATTCCTAATCAGTGACAACACCTGATAGCACTGATCTCATTTAATTAGCTGGTTTTTTTTTTTTCTTTTATTCGACATTCAGAAAAGCTTAGCAGCATGATTTTTACATTTATAAGACATTTATAAATATTTCTGCTTTTGCTATAGATTTAAATGCTTAACTCTCTTTTGTTGATTTCATTATACTTTGCCTTTTCTCTGTGCAGTTTTTCCCCCTTCGTTGTATCTTATTAATGACAATTTAAAACGAGCAGATCAGACACCCAGGCAAACAACACTGAATAATCAAAGGCTGCAACTACTTTCAAGTAAGACCCACTAATTAGTAAAAATTGGATTAATTAAACAATTAGAAGACCTAGAAAAGTAGAATGAAAATCAAGATGAAAATACTGTTAAATAGAAAAAAATACTTTATTCCTATATAACTGCTTGGTACATTTTAATATTTTTTTTTTTAGCAAACTTAGTTTTCTAATTTCTATATTGTTCCCTAAACACAGAACTTGGGAATATCAGTTCACTTAATTAGCCCAGGAGTCCAATTAAAAACAGAATCTGGTTGGAAAAAAACCTGCAGCTACAGGGGTTCACCAGGACCAAGTTTGGGAAACACTGGTCTACACTTATAAACATATTTAGAGATGTTTACGAATGTTATTTCCAGAGTTATTATATCAACAAACTGAAAAGACTACATTACCACTAAAGCGGTTTGTTTACTCTGGTTTCCAGTGTGATACTACATTATTCTCAGATTGTCTTACTGGTTTAAAAAGTTAACAACTCTGATTACCTTTCCCACATTCCTTGATATGTAGAAATGGAATTCTTTCTTCGTTTATGGTTAAAATACAAGTTGCATGCATTGTACCATGAATTAAAGTCTGTTATTATAAATTTCATGGCTTATGTGCATGCTCTGCACTTTATGTTTTCAGTGTTTCTTAGCCAATAAAAGGTGGCATTTTGCTTAACTTCTCACTTCACTCATAATGGCTAACATGGTACAACACTCTAGTACTACAGTGTGTCTTAAAATATTTTCTCTGATACCAAATGGGGTTGAATCAAAATATCTGTTTTTTGTGGTAATTGAAAGGGGTGTTTTAATGGAATAGGTTTCAAATTAAAGTAAAACACCTTTATCTTGTGGAGCACATTTTCTAATAGTTGTCACTGATTTTTAATGCAGGCAATAAGTTTGAATTTCCAATGTTTCTCCCTAGCCCATAATGCAGGGGTCCTCAATCACGGTCCTGGAGGGCCGCAGTGGCTGCAGGTTTTTGTTCCAACCCAGTTGCTTAATAAGAAGCACTTATTGCTCAAGTAACACTTCTGCTTCACTTTAGTTGTCTTGCTCATTAAGATTTTGAACCCTTATTGCTTATTTTAGTCTTACACAGCTGTATTCTTGGTTTTCAATAGCTCCTAATTAGAAATAACATGCAAATGACAAGAGACCGGCATTTCTCCATTTAGCTTGTTACCATTTACACCCGTGTGTATTTATCATGCACTATTGGGTTTAATTAAATACTTGGAAGGAAAGTGAAGAGAAAAAAGTGAAGGACTGAGAATTACTCATCCATTTTAAGCTTCATATCCTTTGGATGATATCCTTAGAAAAGGGAAGAAAATCTAGGATATGAGAATGACCTGACATAGCAGAGTTAAAGCACTAATGGGCCATGAAATTAAATTATTGGCAAGAATTGCTTCCTAATTAAGCAAGTGGGTTAGAGTAATAGAGTATACAGAGGAAGAGGTTGGTGAACAAGTGAGACAGTCAGAGAGAAAGTAGACAGGAATACAAGGAGATAAGGCGTAAGGTGGATAGAGGTGGCAAAGGCTAAAGAATAGTTATATGATGAGTTGTTTGAGAAGTTGGAGACTAAGGAGAGAGAAAAGGATCTGTACCGATTAGCTACACAAAGGGACTGTGCTGGGAAAGATGTGCAGCAGTTTAGAGTAATAAAGAATAAAAACAGAAATGTACTCAAAAGCGAGGTGTGTTGAACAGATTGAAAAAATATTTTAAGAGGCTAATTAATGAAGAGAATGAGAGAGAGGGAAGGTTGGATGATGTGGAGATAGTGAATCAGGAAGTATAATGGATTAGCAAGGAGGAAGTAAGGACAGCTATGAAGAGGATGAAAATGGAAAGGCCGTTGGTTCAGATGACATACCTGTGGAAGCATGGAGGTGTTTAGGAGAGATGGCATTGGAGTTTTTAACCAGATTGTTTAATGCAATCTTGGAAAGTGAACAAAAACCTGCAGCCACTGCTGCCCTCCAGGACTATGATTGAGGACCCCTGCCATAATGGGTCTTTGCCCTGATTTTTGCCAGCCTAGTGTCTTATCTGTCATTGGCAAACCCTTTTCAGTTCATTAATGCTCCAAAGCAGAAAGACATCGTCTCATCTTCACACACATTTACTAAGTGACTGTGCTTCATGGTATATCTAATGCCTTGGATATTCTTTTGAACCTCTGTACTGATCAATACCTTTTAAAGTTGGGGATACCATTCAATTTTTGAAAGATCTTTACAGACTATGGCTTTTGCAGTAGAATGCAACCAAGAAGATGTCAACATAATTGTACAGGAGAATCTGAAATTTATTTGGAGACAAAGTCACTTTAATTTAATTTAGTTTATACTAACTGCTATTTAACATGTAATTGGTTGATTCTAAACGCAGCCATATCCTTAATGCACACTTATGCAACACGATTTTTTTTTTAATTGAAGATTGTTTTTCTTAAACTGTTTCTGATTTGCTTCCACCTTCTTTGTATAAGCTGCAATTTCACAATCCACATCGCAAGACTTGATATGTTAATGGCAGGGGTGGGCAGAGTCAGTCCTGGAGGGCAGGTTTTTGTTCCAATCCAGTTGCTTAATTAGAAAACAATCCTTGACATTAATTTAATTTCATGGCTTGTCAGTGCTTTAAATCTGCCCAGACAGGTCATTCTTATATCCTAGATTTTTTTCCTTTCTAAGGATATCATCCCAATGATCTGAAGTGAAAAGCAGATGAGTAATTCACTTTTTCTCTTCACTTTACTTCTGAGTACTTGATTAAACCAAACAGGTGTACATGGAAACAAACTAAATGGAGAAATGCTGGTTTCTTTTGTCATTTGCATCTTATTGCTAAAATACAGCTGTTTAAGATTAAAATAAGAAATAAGGGTTCAAAATCTTAACAAGTGAGACAACTAAAATGAAGCAGAAGTGTTAACTTGAGCAATAAGTGCTACTTATTAAGCAATTGGGTTGGAATAAAAACCTGCAGCCACTGCGGCCCTTCAGGAACAACTTTGTCCACCCCTGTTGTAGACGTTTTATATCAATTCTTTAGTCTGTATCATTTATGATGGCTCTGTCTGTCTGAAAATGCACTGACATCCTGGCCCGTGATTTCTGTATTCTTCCGGCATATGCAGAGGCCACACTCTTGGAAAGCATGTGCCCTGGAACTGACTAGCTGACTTGTACCAGATTCTGTTTTGAGATATCAAGACAGCATCATCAGCTAAGAGTATGTTCCTGATCAGTGCCTGATGCATTTTAGTCTTTGCCCTGATTCATGCAAAGTTGAAAAGCTTGCCATCGGACCTAGTAGGTAGGTGCACTACGTCGTCAAATGTCCTAAAAGCATATGACAGAATGAGAGACAAGAAAATCCTGAAGAGTGTCGGTGCGAGGACCCAGCCCTGCTTTACTCCAATTTGGATAGGAAATGGCTCAGAGGTTGAGCCATCATTAGAGTCTGTATCATTAGAGGTATAATAAAAAGACACCCTGTCCACGAAAGTAAAAAATACATGAAAACAATAACTTTCAAACCATTTCAAGTTAGCATTTTTATTAAAACCGACAAACCTTGCATTACAAGAATATATAAAGGGTTTAAAGAGTTCTTTCATTCACAAGTAAAATTTGATACTATTATCCAAAGCAATAAGACTCCAACATCATGCATAATGTAGCAATGGGCTATCTCTACAATGATTTTAGTGTATGTTATGATTAAACATGAAAGTCATTAACTTTTTTTTTATTTTTCGTGTGGCTCTTGTTATTTAGAGTGTGCTAAAATGTCTAATTTCTCTATAAACAAAATGGTGCTGTGTGATGGCTTCAGCATTCCAATCTTTACTAAAAAGACCTCCTCATTGCTTTTCTTCTAATTGTTTTTAATTCATACAGTGAATATCCCGATTTCCTTACTGTATTAAGAAAACCTTTACAAAAATAATAGCTTGTAAACACACTCACTGCCTTATGATCAGTAGTTTGAGTTAAGAAATGCTCCTTACAATGTTTTATTGCAACAGTCATGCAGTTACTGTACATTTTATTTCAAAGCCTTTCTATTTTTCAGCATTGTTCCTGTGTGATTTAAGTGAGCTTGCTTGAAAGTGTAAAACACGTACAAAAATAAATAAAAAAAAACAAAATGAGTAAATAATAGACTGAGCTGTCATTGCTACTGCATCAATTAAACAGCATCTTTTCTTTTAAAAGGAAATTCTTTACCTAGCATATTTATAAAACACATTTGGCATGTTCGCTTATATATGTATGGATTGCACATAATATGACAATTGCAATACTTCTAAAAATGTCATCTCTTAAAGGTTTTTGTACTCTTTCTTGTAAGCAATAATTACCACTGTTTTACAAAATGTAGTTTAAAAAACATGGAGCATTCTAAAAAAACATATAGGGAGGTGAACCATGAGAGGTTTTCTGTATTTTTTTTTCTCATTTACTAGAGGACCACCTTTACAGCTTTAACTAACAACAAAATTACCGTAATTTACTGTGTTTTTATTTTATTTTTTTTTTTTTCAAAGCAATGAAAGTGCTTACAAAGACCCATGAGAGAAGTCCCAATCAAAAAAGTCACAAGTTAACAAGTCTGTGATGAGCTAGAATCTCTTATCCTTAGATTTTTCCTGATGCTTTAAGGATAGTCACTAGCTCTTAGACTCCTATACTTGACAATAAATGGATGGAAGGATGGATGGTTTGTGGCAACCAATAAGCTCATGGTGGGTGTTAGAGATCACAGTTAGCACAGCAAACTCCATAATGTATAATCTGTGTCAGAAATGCCTACATAAATATTTTTTATTTGTATGAGAGGAGAAGTGGATTGTTGCCCTCATCCTGGTACATCATTGCAGATGTTTCTAAAACTCATTGTAAAATTTTTTGTTTTGGTCAGTAGTATGTTTTCCAATTCAGAGAATAGCATTTTTGTTCTCCTATGTTTGTTTTATTTTCTGCTACCACTGGCTTAATCCAGGAATACACAATATTTTCTTTCTATCAGGAAACAAAGTTGCTTAATATAAAAATTATCAGAACAATGGCCAAGGTCAGGTGAAATATTTTTGCCCCAAATCAAACTTAATGTGAGTGAACAGAATCAGGCCACCTTTAGCTCGAAAGGGTTAGTAAGGCAATGCAAGGCAAAGACAAATCAAACAAATGTGACTCAAAATGAAATTTTAGCAGTAACAGAAATGTCCAACCTGACCCACTACATATGTACAATAGACCTTTTTCACTATTTTGTTAAAGAAACAGCTTTATTGGCAAAACCCAGAAATTCTTGTAAATACAGGACTATATGAGTCTTTTTGTTGTAGACCACCGGGAGCCGAACTGACAAACATTGGAGTTAGGGATGCAATTATCTATATGATAATTATATATATATATATATCTATACTAATAAAAGGCAAAGCCCTCACTCACTCACTGACTGACTGACTGACTGACTGACTCATCACTAATTCTCCAACTTCCCGTGTAGGTAGAAGGCTGAAATTTGGCAGGCTTATTCCTTACAGCTTCCTTACAAAAGTTGGGCAGGTTTCATTTCGAAATTCTACGCGTAATGGTCATAACTGGAAGCTGTTTTTCTCCATTTACTGTAATGGAGATGAGCTTGAAACCCGTGGGGGCGGAGTTTGACATCATCACGCCTCCCACGTAATCACGCAGTACGTAGAAAACCAGGAAGAGCCCCAAAAAGCGCTGAAGAAAACATGCATTATATAATTGAGAAGGCAGCGAAACAATAAGAAGCGAGCGAGTGACATATACAACCATATTCATGAGTTCTGCTACTTCGGAAACAAAGCACAGTGTAAACCTACACTTTAAATTAAGTTCATAGACAGGCTGCCGCTGGCGTTTGTAATTTAGTGCCTGCCCATATGAGGCCGTCCGTCAGCGGCAATCCAATAGCAAACTGCCACGGGTAAATATTCAC
>JANRMT010062795.1:4364618-4377874 GCA_026402145.1 Polypterus bichir lapradei
CAAAGCAACCCGGAAGGCAACCCCCACGTGATCCAGGGTGGGCCCAGACCCACATCCGGTCCTTCAAGGCGTCCCGGCCGGGTCATGGCCCCTGGCATCCCTGACAATATATATAGAAAGAGAGAGAGAGAGAGAACACAAAAAACATTTAACACAAAGACTACACTAAAATACAAAATATTCCTGCATTAAACTGAAGAATTGACTCCCAATATTGACTAGTTGCCTTAAAATGAAAGTCTCAGCAGGCATTTGGCTAGAATGAACAGATTCTAAATTAAACCAAGAATAAACCTACCAGTATCTGCTGAAAAAGTGATTCCACAGCAAAGCCCTTGTCAGATGTTCTGAAGAATGCTTCTCGTATTCTGACTAGTTTTACTTCTCTTTGACAACAAAAAGATCTGTCATGTCTTCAGTCTCATTAAAACACAGTGCCAGTACTCCTTTTGGTGAATGGCATACATTCATACCTTAAATCACTACATTTTAGCTCACTGCACCTTCTGTTCTGTGCATCTTCTTTTCATTAGTGTCTCTTCTTGCCTTTTAAATTGACCAAGAGTGAAATACCTCTGGTATATCCAGGATCTTTCTCAGCAGACACACACTGCAATTATGCAGGGCACAACATGCATGAAGGCGTAGTCACTATTTACATGTAAAACAGCACAATTAATTAAGGAGGCAAATGGAATGTTGGCTTGGATGATACACTGTGCAGAATATGATTCATCAAGAAGTATTATTCTAAAACTTTATCGCATACTTATTACATATCTGGAAAACTGCGATTTCTGTTCCATATTGCAAGAAAGTCTAAGCAGAGCCACAAAAGATCCAGAGAAGAGCTAGTAGATGGATTCCTAGACTGGGTGGTATGAGCTAGGAAGTAAAATTAGTAAAACTAGAAATAAGTAGGAAATGTGAGTGCAAAATCTTGGAGTTATTTTAGATTCAGAAATTAATTTTAAATATCACATTAGTTTTGTCACCAGAACTGTATTCTTTCATTTAAAAAATATATCACGTCTAGTCTTTTCATTCCTTAGAGGATGCAAAAAAGCTGATACATGACTTTGTCTTTAGCCTTTCAGATTACCACAATGCACTCCTGTCTGCCAAAAAAGATTTCAATTGATTACATTTGGTTCAGAATTCAGCTGCAAGAATCCTGACTGAAAAGATCAAAACTGAACACATTACATAATATTACCTTCTTTACATTGGCTACCTGTGTCTTTCAGAATCAATTTTAAAGTACTGCAGCTTGTAAGGCTTGAATAATCTTGGAACCTTATATGTCTTGTAATGTTTGTCTCCTTGCATTCCCAATCATAACTTTCTCAAATTCTGCTTTACTGAGAGTAAAACATAAAAGAGGTGAGACTGCATTTAGTTTCTATGCTCCAAAAATATGGAATAATTTACCTATGGAAGTATCTCAAGATGACACTGTAAAGTAGTTTAAATAGCATCTTGAGACTTACTTTCTTAATAAGGTTTTTTGTTAAATTTGTGATTTATCAATATGTTTGTCTTTTGTTTTCTCTTTTCTTTATCTGTGCTGCTCCCTTTCTCGATGAAATTCCCTGAGGCTGATTGAAAGAATAACAACACTATATAAATAAAATTTGTTGTTGTTGTTGTAAACACCTACTTGCAGGAGGCCATCTGCCAACTTAGGTATTGTGCTTTTGCTTTGTGTTTTTATCTTTTGCTTAATTATTTTGCCTTCTCCGTGTAAACCTATAAACTTGTGATCATCTGCGTGATTCCCAAAATGTTGCTCAGGTAATAAACCTGTGATTATTTTTCTTCTTTTAATTTGCATCATTTCTTTACTTTTCACCTTCATCAGATGAACTCATCAACCAAGGTACACACAGTCAGCCCAAATTTTATAAGTTATAGTTCAGGGACTGTGAATGTGTCTCCTTTGGTAGGCACATTTGATTGATGTACACCTGACAGACAGAAGGTGACAGGAGGAATACCTTTACAAAACTGGTTGGTGAAAAAGTGGGTGAGGAACAGTTTTTCCCAGGTGGGGTCATGGGTGTAGAATCTTCTTATATAATACGCTACCGTGGCTGTTCATTTGTCTGTTCAGGATTTTAAATCACTTGTAGCTCGCAAACCGTTTTACATATTGACCTGAAATTTGGTACACATATACTACGTGACATATACTATCCGCTTTCAGGGTGATAATTTTTATTACTGTTTTTATTTTTATTTTATCTTATTGTAGAATCAACTCTCGGCAGTGTGCAGTAGGGTGCTGTGTGGCGCATGCATACAGGCGCCATTCTCATTCCCTACCACCTTCATGGTCACTTCCCCTATCCCTTTTCATATCTTAAATCATTCTTGAGGCAAATTGAAGACTTAAGTGTCAGCTTAAGTGAAAAATTAAGAAAAACGTACTAAGCAATTGCAACACAGAAACTAATTTAATCAGTTTGAAAGCGAAAAGATGCCGCCGAAAGAAGAGAAGCAGCGGGCCGCTAGGATGGAGAAAAGAAGAGCTGCTCAGGAAGCAGCAAGCGCATCAACCTCTGAGCAAACAAATGCTAAATGTACAGAGAAAGAGTATGAAAACTAGGAATGCTCAAGTCAAGTGTATTCACTGCACGTTATCGTGCAGTATGCCGTTACTGGTCACATTATAATTTGAATTGAATTTTAACAAGTTTTAAATGGAGACATGCAATTTCTCTAAGGAAAGTATTAAGTCTACATTTTTAATCAGTGGTAAATGTGATTTACTGTACTTTGCATTATAAAACACTATATATCCTACAGTTAACTGACACCCTGTCCACTGCTGAATCAGAGAGTTATGCATAAAACTCTATTTTTAACACAGCACTCCAAATTACTTCTGTCCACAATTGTAGTTTATTTTTTAATACATTATAATAAATGAAGAGGCCAGATGAAAATTTGAATGCACATCTACTGCACAGAGCCACTGTTACAATGTTCTGTGTGGTTAGACTATGTTCTACAAAAGACAAAAATATAAAACCTTGCTCAAAGAAGATGAGATGAAACTCATCTGCAGGAAATGATGACCTATCTCGACAGAGAAGCCACCAGAATGTCAAAGATCATTGACATAAGTGCCGTGGCCCAAATGAAGGGAGTGATGATTGGATTGAAGTGGCTGGAGGGAATGGAGAGAATCACTTAATTGGGTAGTTTGATCAGCAAAGATGGAAACACAGAAGCAGATGTCAAATGCCGCAGGAAGGCGAAAGCAGTCATCTGGAGGATGAACAAGATCTCCTCCTCGTTATACGTCACCCTGAAGATCAAGCTTCACCTGTTTACATCTACTACGATACCTACAGCCATTTATTCCATGGAAACCTGAAAGACATTAGCAAGAATTAACAGGAAACTTAATTTCTTTTAGCAGAGGTTCCTACACCGAATTCTCAAGATTCGATACTACAATCACATCACCAAAGTAGAGGTTCTATGAATAAGTGGCTCGTGAAATCTCCACTTCACTGTCGCATGCAGAAGACTCCAACTGGCTGGCCACGTTCTTCGAATGGAGAACCATTCCCAAAGACATCAATGACATGGTTATGTCCCAACGGTAAATGATTAGAAGGACACCTGCGGAAAACACTTCTAGAAGAACAATTGTACATAACCTGAAGGTGCTGAACATCATATGGGACAAAGTCGAGACCTTTACCTAAGATCAGAAACATTTGAGAATGCTTGTTGCATGATATTATATGTAGCATGGAGGATCAAAAAATCTAAGGATCTAAGGAAAGATTAGATACTAATGCTTATTTTATTATATGCTGTCAGAAACTCCACACAGAGCCATAGCTCTTACACAGCACTGATGTGCACAAAATCGAGTCCAAAACAGAACTGAGGGAATAAGGAAAAGGTGGAGGCTTTTAAAGGGGAAGACAGAGGGGTCGGGTTCATAAGGGTCTTCAGCCATAGGCTCGAGCCTGGACGTGACATCAAAGGGGCCAGAGCCGACAAGGTCTTCCTCCATAGGCTTGGACCCGGAAGTGACGTCAGCAGGGCCAGGTGGAATCTCCCGTGGATGGTCTGCAGGCCAAAAAGAAAAAGAATCAGTGCACTCTGTCACATCCCAGTCTGACTCGGAATTGCATTCACTCAAACCCTTTAGCTGCCTCCCAAGCGCATGTGTGTGACAATGCATTTGGTACAAAGTTTTGAGTTTCCATAAGTCTGGTATAGTTTTTTATATAGCTGAAAAGTAGCAAAATACTCAATAAACCTTCTAAGGATATGAGTATCGTAGGCTTTACACAAAAAGAGCCTTCACATATCATTTGAAAAAATAGACAACGGCCAAAGGTTGAAACAGTTTTAATAAATTAATAGTTTGTTTTTAAAATGCAGCATTGTTTATAAATGTAAATTGTGAACCAGTGTGATTCATTTTTGCTTCACATAAAGGTCATGTTCTCCACAAAGCATCCTTTCCCTCATCAATATAACCCAGTCTGGCAGAACTAACTTTAAAATGGTTTAATTCATATTCAAGTCAAATTTTGCTCAACTTTTTTTTCTAAACATTTACATTTAATTATGTGTTTATTTAAATGAAAATAGATAGAAGCTTCATTTCTAGAAGTGTTAATTATTCAGTAAATTACATGGCTGTCTTAATGTGTATTAACATTTTATCTTAATTGTTGTTTCTGCACAAAAGTTCTGTTTGATTGCATTTTCACATGGTGTTCTTCAGCTAATTGGTGTTCATCTCCTATAATATAATACATTGATTAAAAAATATATTTTTTAAATATAGTTTTGGCTACAGAGCTATGGACTCTGGTTTACTTTTCTGACCTGAAAGTGTTTGTTCTGTGATTCCTGCATTTCTGAGGATCTTTCTGTAGACCTAGATGGTTTTCTTATACATTCCAAAGCATTCTGTCTGACAGATAAGCTACTCTAAACTTGCTTTTTGTGTTAGCATTAAAACAGTGACCCGAGATGAACCTGCATCCAATCCAAACTGGCCTCAATACTAAAATGAAAGTCTCAGCAGCCATTTGGCCAAAATGAACAGATTCTAAATTAAATAAAGAATTAACCTACTAATAACAGACTATGGCAAAAATAACATAATTTTAGAAAATGCATTTCCTCGGGTTTAAACTGTTGCTGAAGAATATAAAAGTTAAACAGCGGCTGTATTGATCAAAAAATGCGTGAGGTACCAACCATTAGTGCAAGAGCTCATATATACAGAGAACTCAATACTCATTTTTGAGTATATCTTTCAGTGCAATGATATACCAAAAATAAAACAAAATAAAGAAAATAATTAATAAAAATACATGCAGGCATGCATGTTTGAGAATGATTCCTTTGTAGCTTAGCCAGCTGCTACAAGCGGCTAACAAGGCAACACAAAAATAGTGCTGTTGATTGATTGTCAGCTTAATATTTAGAAATTAATACACATCACTGCAGATAACGTAAAACTGCACCAACACTAACAAATGGTTTTGCTAAGTTAAAACACACCTTTACAAAGGTATAGATTAAATCACTGAACTTATCGTTAGAAGAGTTGAACATGAGCCTGGGATCTGAATCTGCAGCAGTCATATAATCACAATAACAGTGAACTGTCAGATTTTCCTTTTTTAGCCAAACAGCAAAATATTTCACTTTATTTTCATTATGTAAAAATATACATTAAAATTTATATACATTTTAAAATACATTCACATGGGGTGGCAAACACGGGTACCACATTTAGTTCTGCTGCAGTTACATGAGTTCAATACCTTCTTGAATATTCCTTGTATTTTCCCGTTAACATGCAGGTTAGGTCAACAGAAAATGCTAAACTTTGCCTCTTGGTTTGCCTCATGAATGTACCCCTTGATAGAATTCTATTCTGTCCATTGTCAATTCCCATCTTAAGCAAAATGCAGTTGAAATATACTTCAACTTATGCGAGTCCTGAAATATACAAACAGATTAATAAAATGTTTAAATAATTTACATTAATTAATTTACAGTTTATTAACATGGAATGCTACATAATCCATGGTTGATTTAGGTTTGGTACTTGATTATGCTGGGATATCCTGCAGCCTACTCCACTCAGTTTAAAAAAAGAAAGATAAATAGATGAAAGAAAATATTCATATTTATATAATCATGTTTGTTTATTATAAATACTGTAGGTAAAATGTAACAAAAATGGAACAGTAAGCAGTGAAAATCTAGTGTGTTAGGTTAAGATGGGAATGGGTAAGATCATCAGTTTGTGTCAGTGAATTTGGACATGGATTGCAGCAGGTACAGGTAGGTTTGGGCACAACTTCTGTATGCTTGAGTATATTTGGGTTACTTTTTAACCTGTATTAAAGTCTGCTTTAAGGCAGATGAGTATTCATGATCAGTGTAGTTGGGACCCAAGTTTTAGGAATGTTTTTATTTCAAAAAGTATATAGAGAAGTAAGACGTGAAAAATAAAGTAATTAACTGCTTCAAAGTGCTACATTTAAAGAGTGCTGAGATCCCTTTCTTTTTAAAGGAGGTGGATAGCTTAGTTTCTTTTCAAACTTTCAATTCTTGTTGCATCCTTTTCTTTTTTAAAATCCGCCTCCTCACGTTTAGTATGTGATGTATGGAGGCATTTGACATGTGGGTATAGCAACCAATAACCCACAAATAGTGAAAAACATTATAGATACTGCTCTGGATGGAAAGGCAACACAACAGATTCTTAGTGATTCTTGGCACATTGGGGATTCAGGGTAAATGATTAGTAATCCCAAGGAGCAGTTAGGTGACTCCTGGATGTAGAACATAATTTTGACAAGAACAATCCATACAATCCAACAGACTTACGTAGCCTATTCATCTTCTTCTTTCTCTTATCCTGCGCCTGTGCTCTGAAGACTTTCTCACGATCTGCAGCACATTCTGGGCTGCCTTGTGAGCTGGGTCAAAAGACAATCTTTGCCACTGAATGGTTGTTGCTTTAGATAATGTGGCCATCCCATTGTCACGTGCCAGTTCTGCCAAGCTGCATTTATATGTGCTTGTGCATCACTAGTGGAATCACCTGGGAGCCAGGAGCCAAGGTATTTGTAGCTGGTAATATTCTTGATGTCTTGGCTGACAACTTTTATAATACCATCCATTTGAATGTCACATTTCAGGTACTCCGTCTTCCTTAGATTAAGGTGAAGAACATTTTAGCCCTGAATTCTACTGCTGAGTGTGATATTCCAAGGCTGGGTGTGAGACACCTGCAAGGTAAACGTCGTTGACATATAAAAGGATCCACAGGTGTGTTGTCTGGATGTCTGAGGTGACCAGGTCCATATTAATTTTGAATAACGGTGTTGACAATGCTGAACCTTCATGGACTCCAACTGTAATGGCGAAAGGGGGCAAAATTCCAGCTGCTTAACAAACTGCACTTGCGATGTCTTTGCAGAGGAGCTTGGTCCATCGGACATACTCTTCTGGGACACTTGATCTAAAGCATTCTCCAGGTCTAAGTTTTTCTAATAGTGTCCATGCATTGTGTATATGGCATTTGCTGTGCCCTATCCTTAGATGAAGCTGCATTGATTTTTCATGAAGATGACAATGGATTAGATACAGCACATGAGGACTTGAAGGTCACAATAAGCAAATTCATCAATAGTTTGCATAATTGCTGATGTCATTTTTGCCTTTCCAGTGATGGTGGTCATTCAGTCAGTCAGTGTCTTGTTTTCCTTAATGATCTTTTTGTAGACCGTTGACAGGAACTTAGCACCAGCTATCCAAGCAACCTCCAAAGCTTGGTTGGGATGTTTGTCAGAGTCTGTTCTTACTCATCTAATAATTCTAAAATAACTTGGAAACTGCTCTGAGGTATAACTCAAAAAACTGAAAATCAGGCTTCAAAACAAAAGTTACCTCACAAGCATTGAGGAAAGCCTGCTCTTCAAACTCAGACACCCAAAGGGAGTAAAAGCCAAATAAATCCCAAAACTGGAAATTAGAACTATTAAAAATAATAATAATAAACTTTATTTAAAAAAAAATCAAAAATATAAATCAGAAAAAAAGCCTTCTTGATCGCTTTTGTATATAGTCAGGATGTAGACAGTGAAGAGTCCACTATGACTTCTACGTCCTTTTCATAAGGTGTAATTTCAGGTTTCAAACCTCCTATTATTCATAGCTAACATGTTTACTTCCTACATGTAATGCTTTACATTTATTTACAGTAAACATCATCTGCCTCAAATGTGCCTAAATCTGAATTCAGTTTATACCTTTCTATAATAATTTGGTTCATTCAACATGTTATGCCATTCCACCTAGTTTAGTACTATCTGCTGACTAAACCTCCGTGTTTTTATATTCTTATCCAGATCATTTATTTATAATAGAATGACTGGCCTCCCCAGAACTGATCCCTGATCAACGTCATGTAACTCAGAAAAAGTTTCTTAGCCATAGCATTTTGTGTTGCGTGTTTAAAACTTTTTGTACCCTTTTACATTGTGCTTTGCCAGTGTACCAACTTCTCATGTGGTACCTTATCAAAACCCTTCAAAAAACAAGATAAATATTATATCAGCATCTCTGATTATATGCTTTCATTGCTTCCTCACCAAATACCAAAATTTAAGGGTAGTCGGGCCCCTACCAGGAAGCAAGGACTGTTGTTGCTTTTGTAATATTTTGTGTTCACATTGGCACATTTTGTTCTTGTCACATGGAAAACAAAAATGATAAAAAAGAGAAAATATTGGAAATGGCTACTTAATTTATGAGCATGGTCAGGTTGAGAATGTGGCCATGTAATAACAGGTTTCAAAACTGAACCCTTCAAATCCTCGAAAGTTCATTCACTCAATAGAGTGAATGGCAGACATTTACTTTAACTAAAATAGACTTGCCTTATTTAATGTGCAAATCTGTGGCCTAATGCAAGTTTTTAATCAGATTCATAACTAAAGTTACAAACGAAAGAAAGAACTGATTTATTTATTATTTGATTGACTATGTCTTTTGTCATGAATGTAAATCTTGTTACTTGCTGTACAGAGTACTTACTGCTAGAAGGTAAATGGCTTTTATCACTAAGACCTTTCAAGAAGCTCTGGAGGCCATGCTTAATTAACCTTGAAATTTCTTTTTCCATAGTAACCTCAAAACGGAAGCAGAAAATACTTTTTGATTTGAATGTCAGCAGCTTGAATCTGAATTGCCAAGTTCACTCACTGAGTGCAGACCCTTTGGGTAGTATAGAGGGCTTGTTGTTCTGTCTCTGTTAAGTCAGGCACCATTATGTCAACAGAGACAGCTACCATTTCCACAAGAAGGCTGACAGGATTTAAATGAGACCTTTGTCACTCGTTTTAAGCAGGTATTCTATTCAGCCACATCATTGTGACATCTGTATATATTGGTTAACTTTTCCGTCATTCTGTATTACATTTCACTGCACAGCATGGTCATGGATTAAAAACCAGCCAAGGAAGTGGCCACATTCAAAACGGAACGACAAATGAAATCCACAGCAATTATTAAGATAAAAAATAACATCAATATTATTAGATTAAATATTATAAGGTGCATTAAATTAAATATGATCTAGTCAAATCTGGTCCAACTTCTGTAAAATCACACACGCAAAACACATCTTTATCCCGTGTTTCTTGTAAAATATTGTCATCAATTTACCAGAGCAAAATGGTTAGGGATAACTTGCAGATTACTGCAGGGGAAGTGTCAGAGATTTCCAGTTAAAATATTTCTTCGACTGCGGTGGGCTGGCGCCAGGGCCAGATTAAGACGAAATTGGCCCTGATGCTGCAGCACAAAAAAGGCTATTTTTTCTCGCCATTGGTGCATGTGCATTCGACACTCACCGTACATGCGCACTCAGACCGACCAAGGAGCCATAATTGCTTGCGACGCAACCAGCCAGTCTTTATTGAACATGAATAATAATAAAGACATAGTCCGAAATTCGGACTCCAAATTTCATTATAAGAATTATTTTGAGGTTAATATAGCAAAGGAAAACTGTTCAGCTTCCAGAAAATTCTCATCTGTTTTCATCTGGGCCTATTTCAGGAATGGGCCTAATGCTACAGCATCAACAGCTCCCACCTTAATCCGGCCATGGCTGGCGCACTGCCCGGGGTTTGCTTCCTGCCTTGCACCCTGTGTTGGCTGAGATTGGCTCCAGCAGAATCCCAAGACCCTGTAGTTAGGATATAGCGGGTTGGATAATGGATATTTCTTTGATTCCACTGCTTTGCATTTTCCCTTTTCATTGCTATCCAACTGTTAGACCATCTTTTGTTTGGCCACAAGAAAATTACAAAGAAATAAAGCAGAATCTAAATTAATGATTCATTGTCATGCACATGGGGGACGCCTGAAAGGCCCTAGTGACTGCAGTTCTACTGCCACTGTAGGGGTTTACGCTTTGCCCTAATGCTACTCTCTCTTCTTCCCTCTGCAGACCAGTTAATTGACAAATAGAACACCTCTGATGTCATTTCTGGTGTTCGTCCCTCTGTGCTGTAGCGAGAAACTTTTAAGTGCCGGGTCTTAGCTAACATTAAATAAAGCCGTGGACATCGCAACATCACACAAGAGAGCAGCTCATGTGAACTGACTGAACGCAGTACAAGTGATCACTTCCATGCATCAAACCTGTTCAAAAAACGCATTACACAATTGACAAGGTAGGAAAAGAATATGCTAAGAGCTGAGCTCCACAGCTAACGCAGTCTTGCGGAAGCAACTTCGTCACGCTGCCACCAAATACTCACAGAAAAATCCACAAGTTAATACACACGCTGTCTCTAGAGTTTCTCCACACTCTGAATGTATTCCTCGCATCCCCGTTATACAGTATATATATATGTAGATATGTATATATATACGTATTTATGTATGTATGTATGTATGTGTATATATATGTAGATATGTATATATATGTGTATACATATGTAGATATGTATATATGTGTAAATATATGTAGACATGTATATATATGTGTTTGTGTATATATATATATATATATATATATATGCGTGTATGTATATATATATGTATGTGTATGTGTGTATATATATGTATATTTATGTGTATGTATGTATGTGTATATGTATATGTGTGTGTGTGTGTATGTATTTGTATATATATGTTGATGTGTATATATATGTATATATATGTAGATGTGTATATGTATATATAGATATGTCTATATGTAGAAATGTATATATATATATGTACAGTACAGGCGAAAAGTTTGGACACACCTCCTCATTCAATGTGTTTTCTTTATTTTCATGACCATTTACAGCACTCCATCACTCTCCTTCTTGGTCAAATAGCCCTTACACAGCCTGGAGGTGTGTTTGGGGTCATTGTCCTGTTGAAAAATAAATGATCGTCCAACTAACCTGACTTCTGCACAACACAACTGCTGGTCCCAACTCCATTGATAAAGCAAGAAATTCCACTAAATAACCCTGATAAGGCACACCTGTGAAGTGAAAACCATTTCAGGTGACTACCTGTTGAAGCTCATCGAGAGAATGCCAAGAGTGTGCAAAGCAGTAATCAGAGCAAAGGGTGGCTATTTTGAAGAAACTAGAATATAAAACATGTTTTCAGTTATTTCACCTTTTTTTGTTAAGTACATAACTCCACATGTGTTCATTCATAGTTTTGATGCCTTCAGTCATGAAAATAAAGAAAACACATTGAATGAGGAGGTGTGTCCAAACTTTTGGCCTGTACTATATATGTATATATATGTTTTTATGTGTGTGTGTGTATATCTATACTAATAAAAGGCAAAGCCCTCACTAACTGACTGACTGACTGACTGACTCACTCACTCACTCATCACTAATTCTCCAACTTCCCGTGTAGGTAGAAGGCTGAAATTTGGCAGGCTCATTCCTTACAGCTTATTTACAAAAGTTGGGCAGGTTTCATTTCGAAATTCTACGCGTAATGGTCATAACTGGAACGTATTTTCGTCCATATACTGTACTGTAATAGACTGCAGCTCGATAGCCGTGGGAGGCAGAGTTTCGTATTAAAGCATTTAACCAATCACATTTCAGCCATCATTTGTTGCCAGGCAGAGAGAATAGACTGCAGCTCGCTAGCCGTGGGAGGCGGAGTTTCATATTAAAGCATTTAACCAATCACATTTCAGCCATCATTTGTTGCCAGGCAAAGAGGCTTTCAGAATCCGTTGTGTAGGCACTCTAACACAGAATAAATGTTGATTAACTTGTTGCTTCAACCAATCAGATTTTGAGTTGGTGTCAGTAGGGCCCTCTAGCAGGCGTGTGGCAACATCACCGTATTCAGACCCATTGATTGGATAGAAGCCGATATGAGGAACTCTACGAGGCCACTGAACGCACCGTAAACGCTCCAAGCGAAAGATCGTTGCGCGCACTACGGCTAATTCCATGGCAGGATTCTGGACAATATTATTTGCCAGACACAGACCAGATTTCAAGACCATGAAAACCTGATGTTTGTCACGCTCCACAAGCCCCAGAAGTTTCGGGAATACAAGAAAAATTTCACGCATGCAGCCTTCTCCAGTTTAACACAAGAGCCACGGAGCGCTTTTTCATCTGTCTCGGCTAAAAACAGAACTGACTGTAATGTATGCAATGGATGATTTTATAGGAAAATCTCCCAATGATCTCCTTGACTTTCTTCATCAGAAAAATCTGAATGAGAGCATGGGGCAGCTATTCACATTGGTATATTTGGCGGTGAGCATTCCCGTGTACACTGCTTCTGTTGAGCGGACATTTTCAGCCCTGAAGCGAATTCAAACTTATGCCAGAAATACCATAGGGCGGGTTCGCCTTTCAGCATTAGCTTCAAATGAGAATAGAATAGAAAGGGATGTTTTGATGGAACTGAAGCGCACGGATAATCCGTACAACAGAGTAATTGAACTGTTTTTGAGGAAAGAGAGGAGGATGGATTTTGTTTACAAATAATCAGAATTTTTGGTGAGTAAAATGTTGCGGTTTTCCTAAATAATATTGCAAGTCTGAGTTATTATTGATGTTTTTTATGTGATGTCGCGGCTGTGGCTGCAGTAGAAAGGAACTTGTTCACCCCGGTTTGTCTATTCAATAAAGGCATTTATTGTGGCTACAGGAGTTATCATATATATATATATATATATATATATATATATATAT
>JANRMT010062795.1:4378274-4418150 GCA_026402145.1 Polypterus bichir lapradei
ATATAATCTTGCCGTGGCACAACACGAGAGGCTTCGCCTCTAGCGCTGACGTCCGAGGTTCGATTCCCGATAGGGGGTGCAGTGAGTGTGTACGCCTGATGAGCCCAGAATTAGGGTGAAACACGTGCCGCGTATTGTTTGCGTTATTTGACAGTAAAACTATTTCAAAATATATAATATATATAAATCAGCGCTTCCCAATTCATTTTACCCTAGCACCCCCTTGGTTTGAGAAGAAGTATGAAAAAATATGAGGTTAACGCAGAAAAACAGATCACCAATTGAAGCTTTATGAATAATGGATACTTTATTCGCCATCAATAATTGTTTTGGTAAAGCGTTACTCAGTGTAATCCTCCTTCCTTTTTCTAATTTTTTCGCGACTACCCATGATTAAATGAACAGTAAAAAAGTAAGAGCGAAGTGAGGGTCACTTATTGAGGCAGGCAGGCGACAGCTCAATAGCTCGCAGGCTCGATGTGGTGCGCGTCAAGTCGCTCTACAATGCGCAATCAGATTCGAAAAAATATATCTTTTCAAGTTCTATTTGGATATAAGTAGGTTCTATTTAGTCGACAGAAATATCTTTGGTAGGAATGTAAGTTGAATTTAGTCTTTAAATTTCTATGGTGAAGAAAAATTTATGCAATGATGACTAAATTTAACTTACATTCCTACCAAACATATTTCTGTTGACTAAATAAAAATTACTTATATTTAAAATTTAAATAGAACTTGAACAGATACGATAGTTCATAATACCCACGCAGCACTAAGTGCACGTAAGAGTGGGAGTCATCCGTTTTAACAAGTAGCGTGTTGCACTGATACGAAATAGCCTGCCCATTTAATTATTTAGGAATGGATAGATAAATTAAGATTTTGTACAAATGTTTTTCATTTTTCTTCGATGGATTCTGGCACCCCCAGCAACAGCTGCTCGCACCCCAAAGGGTATATGTATATGTGTGTGTATATGTATGTGTGTTTATATATATATATATATATATATATATATATATATATATATATATATTGTGAACTTGAACCCGGACACAGGCAGACGGACAACATAGTTTCACCCAACACATGTTTATTTACAATTTAATTATTTACAGTGCACTCCCCAGTGCCTCTTGCACCGTTCCCCCAATGTCCAGGCCTCACAATCAAAATGCCTTCCTGGCCGCCTCCCGTCCTCTCTCTCTCAGCTCCGTCCTCTTCCACCCGACTTCCGCCTTGACTGGGGGGAGGCGGCCCCTTTTATAGGAACCCGTTATGGGCTCCAGCTGCTTCCCGGCAATCTCCCGCTGACACACCCCTGTGTGGCGGAAGTGCCGGCTGCGCACCCGGAAGCCGTCCGGGTGTCCCCCGTCGTCTTCCCCCCGGCACTTCCTGGTGTGGCGGAAGTGCTGGGCTCCCGGGATAATCAGGCATTGGGGCGCCGCCTGGATGGACGCTCCCTCACGGTCTGGAGGAGGCACAAGCCCTCCTCTGGTCTTTCTGGGCGTCCCGGCCGGGCTCCAGCCCTGACCGGGTCCCCCACTGGATACTCCGGCATCAGGGCGGCGCCTGGCGGTGGCCACGGGTCCCTACAGGGCTGGGCTTCCAAGCCCTGTACCCGAGACCCCCAACATAACCAGGACGGACGCCCCCTCGCGGTCTGGAGGAGGCACAAGCCCTCCTCTGGTCCTCCTGGGCGTCCCAGCCGGGGACCACAATATATATATGTATATATATATATGAGACAGCAACACTCATAACAGTGACAAAACAACTACATTGACAATCATGTTACGTTATTTTCAAAGTGTTTCCTTTTCTTTTTCATTACTTTTTTAACACACTATTTCCTCAATGGATTCTGGCACCCCCAGCAACAGCTGCTCGCTCCCCAAAGGGTATATATATGTGTGTGTTTATATATATATGTGTGTGTTTATATATATATATATATATATATATATATATATATATATATATATATACAGTAATCCCTCCCCGATCACGGTGGTTGCGTTCCAGAACCCTCCGCGATAGATGAAAATCCGTGAAGTAGAAACCATATGTTTGTATGGTTATTTTTATATATTTTAAGCTCTTATAAACTCTCCCACACTGTTAACATTATTAGAGCCCTCTAGACATGAAATAACACCCTTTAGTCAAAAGTTTAAACTGTGCACCATGACAAGACAGAGATCTTCTTTCTTCTTTCTCACAATTAAAAGAATGCAAATATATCTTTTCTTCAAAGGAGTGCCCGCATCAGGAGCAGAGAATTTCAGAGTGAGAGAGAGAGAGCGCTCGCAAAGAAAAGCAAACAATCAAAAAATCAATACGTTCCGAAGCACCACAATAAAGCGGCATTTTTTTAGAGGAGCGTCAGTATCTTCTAAGCAAACAGCCTCTGTGCAAACAGCCCCTCTGCTCACATCTCCTCCGTCAGGCGCAGAGAATGTCAGAGAGAGAGAGAGAGTGCGAGATTAAAGCAAACAATCAAAAAATCAATACGTGTGCTTTTAAATATGCTAGGCAAACAGCCTCTGTGCAAACAGCCCCTCTGCTCACACCCCCTCCGTCAGGCGCAGAGAATGTCAGAGAGGGTGAGATAGAGGCAGAGACAAGCAAACAATCAAGCACCGTGCGGAATGCATATCTTATAGCATTGAGGAGTTTTAGTTAATATGTAATACATGCTCTGATTGGGTAGTTTCTAAGCCATCCGCCAATAGCGTCCCTTGTATGAAATCAACTGGGCAAACAAATTGAGGAAGCATGTAGCATAAATTAAAAGACCCATTGTCCGCAGAAATCCGCGAACCAGCAAAAAATCCGTGATATATATTTAGATATGCTTACATTTAAAATCCGCGATAGAGTGAATCCGCGAAAGTCGAAGCGCGATATAGCGAGGGATTACTGTATATATATGACAGCAACACTCATAACAGTGACAAAACAACTACATTGACAATCATGTTACGTTATTTTCAAAGTGTTTCCTTTTCTTTTTCATTACTTCTTTAACACACTACTTCGCTGCGAGGCGCGGGTATTTTGCTAGTATATATATATATGACAGCAACACTCATAACAGTGACAAAACAATTACATTTACAATCATGTTACGTTATTTTTAAAATGTTTCCTTTTCTTTTTCATAACTTCTTTAACACACTACTTCTCCGCTGCAAAGCGCGGGTATTTTGCTAGTTGCCTATAAAGGGGCAACTCAAAAGATCAGAGTAGAGACCACCTTATCCTATGATACTGGGGTGGGATTGGTCACAAAGTAAATGTAGAAAAGCATGAACCACTCCATCTAAAACACTGGGCCTTATAATAGATGGTGGGAACCTGTCTCAAGCTGTCTCCACACCATGTTGCCAGCCAGCCAAAGTGCAGAGTCATGTGGCGACATAACAGCAGCTCACACGGACATCTCTATGGAGGCAGACGCCGAGTTGTCACAGGTTGTCATTCTGCCCACTGAGGCTGCTCTAGACCCACTCTCGACCAGTGGAATGTTTATACCACATGAACTTACTGAAACCGTGAAAGGACAGAGACCCCTACCCCTACTCCCACCAGCCTTGTTACTTCTTTCCCATAACATGACCCTTAATTTCAGCAGGAATTTGACACCCAAACAACAAGAGCTTGAAGGAGCTATCTTCTCTTTCCTGGAAATGGTGAATGAACGACCCAGAAGGACCTCATCACAGAGCCAGTGGTTGTTATCCGAGAATGCCCATACCACCTCCCAGAGGCAAATTGAACAGAAGTGGAGCTTTGGATCAGGAGAATGCTAGATCTTGGTGTAATTGAGGAAAGTTTTAGTCCCTGGTCTAGTCCCATCATCATGGTCCCAATTCCAAATGGCAGCTGCTGCTTTTGCAATGACTTTCACCAACTTAACACTAGAATTCGTGAAGCCTATGAAAAAACTTGTAATCATGGCCCATCTTAAATCCCTTCACACCTCTATCATCCGCCTCTTTTGTTTTGTAAATGCTTCGATCAGCACAAGCAGCAAACAGCCTGCTATTCCATCCCCCTACTACCATAACTCAACTCGGGCAAAAAGTTCTCCCAGCTCAAGTCTTGTTTATCTGGGTGTGAGGTGCCTGAAGTTGTATAGGGTAAATAATATATCATTATGTAAAACATATGCATTTCATATGTGTTCTGTGTCTACAATGATCTGTGTAAGTGCAAGATGAAAGGAAATGTGAGGCAAGAAATGCTGAATACATACCTAAAGCAGAATCTTTTTCTGTTTTATACTAATAATGACATGAAGTTTATAATGTGTGAAGACTTCTGTCCAAATATCAAATAAACACATATGCTTTTATTACAGAATATAATGTAGTAAAAAAAAATAATTCAACTTACATGTTGCTGTCAATGAATTACAAACCCAAGCTCAAATGTTAATCGACAGAAAGTTGATAGTATTCCTGGATGGTGCAGAGGTAAGAACTGCTGCCTTATAACCAAAAGATTCTGGATTTGAGTCCAGGCACTCCACATTTTGAGTAGTGAGCTGCTGTTATTCATACTATAATATGATAAAAACATACATTTGATTTGAGTCTGTAACACCTAGTGTAAATTTTGGGTACTTGAAAAAGGTAGCGCTCTTTTTTTTATTATTCAGTTTTATTATTTAGCTTCTTTTTGGGCGCATACACCATCAGCATAACACTGCCAGATCTAAACACTGGCGTGGCAAATTGCTTGTGTACTAAAGTGACTTTAGCTACAGGTGGAAGTCCCATTTTACTTATGGTGCCAGGCAGAGTTGTGTTGCGGTGCAGGAGTCTATTAACCAGTGAAAGTGATGTGAAGAAGATCTCTGTTGTTACGGTTCTGCCTTTATCCAGTCTGATAGCAGTGATGGGACATTATATTTTTGATTGCTGGTACAACAAATAGTTCTGAGCAGGCATCGACCACAGCACTAACTGTGGTCATCGCTGCTCTTGTGAAAAGAATGGTGATAAACATTAACTCAGAGAGGGAGAAGCAAGTTCATTGTAGCATGTGTACATCACTGACAGCATAAAACTGAATAATAAAAAAAGAGTACTAACTTTTACAAGTACCCAAAATTTACACCATTGTAGACATGTAACACACATGATATGCATGTATTCCAAATGACTTGAGCACTGAGAATCTTCTTTGCGATTTGAGCTGCAGCGGTAGAGTGGGATATGGGATAGCAGGCTGCTTACTGCTTGTGCTGATCGACACGTTTACAGCAGAAAAGACGCTGATGGAGAGGTGCGAAGGGATTTAAGGTGGGCTGGTATTACAAGTTTTTTCGTAGGCTTTGGTAATTCTAGTGTTAAAGGTAACCCAGTTCCTTCTTCCCCATTGACTTCAAAACATCTCAAAGTTTGGTGAAGCTCATGGAAGTTTTCTGTGATTTATTTATTTTTTTTTGTTCTTTATTTCACCTTTATACAATTTCTCGGATTAGGAATTTGTTAGTTTTCGCATACCCCTTGGGGTCAAAGCACAGGGTCAGCCATTGTACAGCACCCCTGAAGCAATTACAGGTTAAGGGTCTTGCTCAAGGATCTCAAGCAGAGTAGGATCTCTTTTGGCACTGACGGGGATTTGAACCAGCAACCTTTGGGATACCAGCACAGATCCTTTGCCTCAGAGCCACCACTCTGACCCTAGATTTTGCCACATTCGTGGCAATGCAAACTCCATAATATTCTCCAATTGGGTATTAATTAATCTACCTACCAAAACAATGCAAAATTTAAACTTTGACAAGAATAACTTCCTACCTGCTGAGCCGTGTGTTTTAGAAATTATGTTTTAGAAGATGATCTGAATACCTTTAAGAATCAGATAGGATAGGTAGGTTGTGTATTTTTCAAGCAAATATTGAAAGTTAGAAGGTCTTATTTAAGATAATGGGATAAATAGTGGAAAGTTTGTGAATCCAGAAGTCTTCATGACATAGAAGTTGTGTTATTGAAGTTTCTTTGTCATGGGTGGGCGATATCTGACAATTTGTAGAACAATGTATTTTAAATCAGAGATGGAGCGATTTGTCATTTTAAAGTGTCAGGAAACTGGATATTTAATTGATTGAGTCTTAATGTTAACCTTGTGTTTAGTTGTTTTGTGTTGGACAAAATGTATTGTTTTCCCAATGTACACTGGTGGACAGGGGCATATTAATAATTATACTACTCCTTTTGAACTGCAATTTGAATGATGATCAAGTACAATATTACCACTTGCTGTATTATATTTTTGTCATAGTTTAAGGATTTAACATAATTTTTTAAATTGGCCTTCTTTGGATGTATTTATGACATATCTAAATGTGTGATTCGAGGCACTAGTGACATTGCAAGTTAATGTCACATTACACAACTATTCCAGGGAAAAGCTGGCGGATCAGCGAGCGGAAGCAGAGAGCGGATCGCAAGCACCCGAGCAAGTTCACCTGAGGTAAAGCCGGCAGCTGACCAGTAGAAATAACCGGCAGTGAGAAATTAAAGTCGATCGCTCAGCGGGTGGTGGAAACTTAAAGCCGACGGTCTCTTAGTGATTCAGCTGAACACGGAAAGCGCCGAAGCACCTATAAAAACAGCAAAGATGACTTCAACACTTAACGTAAGTTCTATCTGCTCTCTGCCCGTCGAGGGCATGTTTATATGTTGTGTGTCCTGCAGTATGCACAGTTCAGGTTTTCCGGCCGACAGTGTAGATAGCTTCACCTGCCAAAAGTGTTTAGTTAATTTAGAGTTGGTCGGGAAAATACGCGAATTGGAGGACCGCGTTAGGAATCTGATAGCGATTAGGCAAACCGAAAATTGGATCGACTCGGTTTGTTTAGACAATTTGGCTACTTCTGATTCAGCTTCAGTCTCTCCAGGTCCACTGTAGTCAGTGCGCAGCCGAAATCAGCAGCACCAATTCAGCTACAGGGCGAGTGGGTAACAGTAAGACGGGGGTCTAAGAATCCAAAATGTAGTCCCCTGGCACCCAGGTCACCAATTCGGACCCAGAACAGATTCTCAGCTCTCCGCAGCGCGCCTGTGGAAACTGAGAATAATAAAGTGCTCATAATTGGTGATTCTATAGTGTGGAATGTTAGAATTCCAAACTATGTTAAACCAGCAGTTAATGTTAAGTGCCTCGCAGGGGCCAAGATTTCTGGCATAGAGGCCGCATTGGACCATGTCGCGGACGATGAAGTATCTACCTTATTGCTGCATGTCGGCACTAATGATATTTATTTACAGCAATCTGAGGTATTAAAGCGGAACTTCATCTCTCTATGCACCAAAGCTAAAAGAAAATGTCGGAATTTAATTGTATCTGGTCCCTTACCAAGATTATATAGAGGGGATGTGATTTATAGCAGATTGCATTCCATTCACTGCTGGCTAGAAACCTGGTGTGCAAATAAAAGCATAGCGATTGTGAACAATTGGGATGATTTTTGGGAAAGGCCTGGATTTTTCAGAAGAGATGGTCTTCATCCTAACTGGAGGGGATCTTATGTATTATCCCAAAATATGGCAGCAAAACGTCCTGGTTGACTGATTAGAGCACCATCCAGGCCGCAGTCATGTGATCTTAAATCACAGGCTGTTGTTTATACCACCTGTTTTTTTCCTGAAGCTGTTAGCCAAAGCCCTTGTCATGGGGCATCCAGTAAATTTAGTCTTGATACAAACCAAAAAATAAGCTGTATAATTAGACCAAGGGATAAAACCAGACCCTCCCTCCACCAGGGGCATCTGTAATAGAAATTTACTTCAAATTAAAACAAAAAATACATCACCAGTTCAGAAAGAACCATGCAGTTTTAAATGCTGTTTATTGAACATTCACTCTCTTGGCACAAAAGCTGTTTTGGTAAATGATATTATATTAAGTGCAAAATCTGATCTGTGTCTTCTCACTGAAACCTGGCTTAGTAAATATGACACTGTTCCCCTAGCTGGGGCGTCACCAGATGGATATTCGTTCCTTCATAAGTCTAGAGATTCTGGTCGAGGAGGAGGCCTTGGAATAACTCATTGTAACAAAATGCAAATCACTTCTAAAAATTTAGGCAACTTTACATCCTTTGAGGCATTCGTTTTAAATATTAAAACAGATTCCAACACAATTATAGTGCTAGTCTACAGACCACCAGGGCCATATTCATTGTTCATGACTGAATTTAGCAACCTTCTTTGGCTATAAATTATGATCACGTAGTACTGATGGGGAATTTTAATGTACACATTAATGTGAAAACTGACACTTTTAGCAAATGTTTTACTTATTTGTTAAATTCAGTAGGATTTTGTCAGATTGTCAAAGGTCCAACTCATAATCATAACCACACATTAGATTTAATTATAACTTACAAAGTTGAAATTCAAAATTTAAATATTACTCCATTAAATGAAGTTATTTCCGATCACTTCTTAATTACAGTTGATTTAGTCCTGCCCTTGCCAACGCACTCACAGATTAAAACAAAGACAGTGCAACATCTAGATTGTAATTCTGCTTCAAAATTTATAGATACCTTGAGTAAGTCGAGTGTAATTGTGGAAAACCATTTAGATCAGTTAACATCAAATGTAAACGTGGAATACAATTTAGACCAGCTAACATCACATTATAATGTGACCTTGAGAGATGCTCTGGACACAGTGGCTCCCCTTAAAACAAAAGTGATCAAAGCACATAGAAACTCTCCCTGGTTTAATGAAAACACTCGCGCTCTTAAATTAGAGTGTCGAAACTGGAGCGCAGATGGAGAACAACAAAGCTACATGTCTTTCAAATTGCATGGACAGAGCGTGTTAATAAATATAAAAGAGCCCTCTTTAAAGCTCGCTCAGAATACTATTCTACATTAATAGATAGCAATAATAAAAATTCTTGGGTACTGTTTAGAACAGTGGCTAAATTAACAAATGGGAATTCAGATCAACAGTGCAAAATACCAACAGATATTAACAGTACAGACTTTATGAACTTCTTCAATGAGAAAATTAAAAATATAAGATCCCAGATCTCAGCATCACAGTACAAACCAAATACTAGCTTAGCAGACCCTGTCTCACATTGCATTCAGCACTTTAATAATTTTAATCCTGTAACTGAGCAGGAAGTCTTAACTTTAATTATTAAAATGAAGCCCACTACTTGTTCCTTAGTTCCAGTGCCAACAAAACTAGTAAAAAGTGCAATGGATTACTGCATGGCACCGTACCTGATACACTAAAAGTGACAGTCATTAAACCTTCACTTAAAAAGTCAGACCTAGACCCACACATACTAAATAATTATAGGCCTATTTCAAACTTACTGTTTCTCTCTAAAATACCAGAAAAAGTAGTCGCCAGTCAGCTTCAGTCACACCTTACACATTACAATTTATTTGAGAAATTCCAGTCTGGTTTTCGCACTGGTCATAGTACAGAAACTGCACTAACACGAGTTTTAAATGACATTCTGATATCCTCTGATGAAGGAAACTCCACTGTAATTATGTTGTTAGACTTAAGTGCAGCATTTGACACCATTGACCATTCTATTTTACTGCACAGGCTAGAAAACAATGTTGGGCTTACAGGCCCCGTGCTCGCTTGGTTTAGTTCTTATTTATCAAATCGATTCCAATATGTACAGAAATGTGCTGACAGTACTCCATCATTATACACAGAAGTGAGATATGGTGTCCCGCAGGGCTCAGTACTGGGACCTTTACTGTTTTCACTTTACATGCTTCCACTTGGATCTATCATTAGGAAACATAATGTTAATTTTCACTCGTATGCAGATGACACCCAGTTATACCTTTCATTTAAATCAAATGAAGTTTCTCCGATGTCTTTAATTAGTTGTGTTAGCGAATTAAAGTAGTGGATGAATGATAACTACTTGTCTTTAAATACAGATAAAACAGATGTTAATTGTTGGAGGAAATGACGCTGATCACAGCAATATTTTGTCATCATTTAACTTAGTTGGAATCCCAATTAATTTTACTGAGTCAGCCCGCAATCTAGGAGTTATCTTTGATTCTAGCATGTCATTTAAAGCACATATTACAAAGTTGTCCAAAACATGTTTCTTCCATCTTAAAAATGTTAGGAAATTAAGGCGCTTTCTAAATAAACAGGATTCTGAGAAATTAATTCATGCATTTATCTCTAGTAGGATTGACTACTGCAATGCAGTGTTCACTGGCTGTTCAAACTGTTCTTTATACAGCCTCCAGTTAATCCAAAATGCGGCTGCAAGAATTATTACAAGAACAAGAAAATATGAACACATAACTCCAGTTCTTAAATCCTTACACTGGCTCCCGGTTAAGTTTAAGGCAGATTTAAAAATCCTCCTTTTAACATATAAAGCATTAAATGGCCAAGGTCCGGCTTACTTGTCTGAACTTATCATGACTTACAAACCTGAGCACACATTAAGATCTCAAGATGCCGGTCTGCTTATGATTCCAAGGATTAATAAAATAACAGTGGGAGGTCGTGCTTTTAGTTACAGGGCCCCTAAACTGTGGAATGGTCTTCTTGCTTCTATAAGAGATGCCCCTTCGGCCTCAGCCTTTAAATCTGAATCTGAATCTGAAGCTGAAGACTCACTACTTCAGTTTAGCATATCCTGACTAGAGCTGCTGATTAACTGTACATACTGCATCTCTGTTGTTAGTCATTAGCACTAAAACATAAGTAACATGATAGTTATAATTGAATACTAACCCTCACCTATTCTGTTTCTGTTCTCGGTACTCAAATGTGGCAATTGGTGCCACGGCCCACCTGCCAAGTTGTTTGCCTGCCTATGGTAAAGTCATCCCTAATGGAGGATCACAGGAATCATGGGAAAGAGGGATCCTTTCATCGGATTGGCTGGCCCAGCACTGTTTCAGCCATGGAATGGCCAAATGGGGGAGGCAGCTTGATGGATGAGGTCTCCAGGACTCTAAAAATATCCAAATCTTATGTGATATCATCTACTGTTAAATTTTGCTCCATACTTCTAAAATTTTTATGCTGTATTAAGGATTTGTTCTGTTCTGTGTATTGTATTGTATTGACCCCCTTCTTTTGACACCCACTTTACACCCAACCTACCTGGAAAGGGGTCTCTATTTGAACTGCCTTTCCCAAGGTTTCTTCCTTTTTTCCCTACAAGGTTTTTTTTTGGGAGTTTTTCCTTGTCTTCTCAGAGAGTCAAGGCTGGGGGGCTGTCAAGAGGCTGGGCCTGTTAAAGCCCATTGCGGCACTTCCTGTGTGATTTTGGGCTATACAAAAATAAACTGTATTGTATTGTATTGTATTGTGTTTTTAGTTTTAACCTTAATTTACATAATCTTAACGAATTGGAGGTAGTCAGTGGTGCTCTTCCATGAATCACTCATGTAATGTGACATGCCCAGTTATTCACTCCAATAAAATCAAACAGGATTGATTTTGTCTTTAGTTGTTGGTGTAGGCTCTGCATACATGAAAGCTGACAAGCAATGAGTGCTCATCGGAAAGTACAAAGTGTATAATGTAGTAAAGAGGAATAATGAACACATTTGTTTTGTACGTCACATAAAGAAAAGAAGCTAATTTGTCTGATGTCTTGTGTTTTACATATCATGGCAGAATGGAAAAAAGAAAAAATAAAGGACTATTATTGTAGCTGTACTCTCCATACAGCTTTGGTATAGCACCAGCTCCATCAGGCAGCATGTAATTGGCTGTCACAAAAATGGGCGAGTACAACTGTACTAGAAGGTTGATACTTAGTAAAGTGGACATGGGAAGACATGTAAATATATAAAACTGGCAATGTATGAAAAGCAAGTATTTTATAGAATGCCTAGGTATTGTATGCCTAGGTATTTTACAGAATGTGTGACGTTTTTAGGCAAAGCAAGAAATGTCTGCGTTACTTTAATATGCTATACACTTTCCCTAGGCATTTTATATAAAACCTAGGCATTATACAGAACAACTTGCCAGTTTGCCTTTTGGCATTGCATAGAATAAATAGGAAATGTTTGAAATTTTTATCATTTCATACTTTAACGTCCCATTTTTTACATTTTATAGATTTCCTTGGCATTCTACACAATGCCTAATTTCACACGTTGACGGTAACATATATAAACTTTTATAAACAGAATAAATAGGTTACAATGGTGTGATGAGACATACATTGCCTTTGGGACCAAAAGGCAACATGCAGATACTGTAGGTAAAGTGTGCAAATTAATTATAGTTGATATTTTTCTGTGTAAATGTACTGCAGTGTTTTCTTATGATGGCATTAGGAAGCCAGGAAGGGAGGGGGCACAATTGTGGATATGGAAACAACCTGTCAGAGGTGTAGTGTCACACCCCCAATATCATAGACTGACCTCTTTAGTGCTTTTTGTTGTCTTTTTGTTGTCTTTGTTTAGATGCAGTTATACAGTGAAGCTTTTAGTACCATTCACAATGACACTGTATTGAAGGAAAAAATATTCTGTCTTTCTCTATATTTTTTTGTTTCCTGTTAAACATCCAGGAGACACTTCTTGTAATAGCAGTGGGATATTAATAGCATGAGAATACATTTTACTTGGGTAATGCTTAAAATGTACTTTTACCTGATCAAACTGTGCCTTCTTACCAAGTGAGGCTTGCTAAGAACAATTCAGCATGCTTTTACTGCTATTATGCTCACACAAGGGTGAGAGTGATCATTTAAATGGATAACTAGAGAAGGTGTATTATGGATTTCCTTTATGTTACCTTTGAGAAAAGACCTAGGCGTGAACAATGTATGAAAGAGAAGGAAGACTCATTATAATGTATTAAAAAATAAAAGCAATGAGATTTTTTTTACTATGCAACGTATTTATCATGTCAATTTAAAGAACAATTACCATAAATTTTGATTTGCATTACACATTCATTTTTTATTTTTTAGATGGAGGGATAGAGATATCCTGGGTATGACGTTAAACTGCATCCAGACCTGCAAGCAGTCCTCCAACATGGAGGGAAATCATGGGGGTTGGTGGCAGGATTAGCACTCCAGGCACCTTAACAAAAATTCATGCAGCTCTGAGATGACAGACAGGACTCCTTTCTTCTCTCCGTGGAAGTAGCTCTACTGTAGCCACCCATAGGAAGGCTGCTCACATTATGAAGGGAATCGGGGAAAGTCCTCAGGAGCCCCATCCCTATAAGAGTCCAAACCGTCAGATAGCTAATGGGGGCAGGCCAGTCTGGGATCAGAACTGGTGTGGTGCTGAGGTGTCGCCTGCTGCATGGCAGCACTCAGGTCCCAATTGTAGGGGACCCACCTGGATAGGCTGATGGAATGTGTTGTCTCTCCGGTATGATGATCACCTTCCTCTACTGTTGGAGGAGCTACATAGACTCTGCATTTCAGTGGCAGCACTCTTTGAGGTGCGCAGACCTGGGACTGGCCAGATCTATGTAGGTGGGTACACCTTTTATTGGTCTGGTCACTCTGATGGCTGTCATACTTAGGGAGTACCTGTTGCTGTAGCGGATTGGCTTCTTCTGATGGTGTCAGATGTCACTCCTTTCAACAAGAGTATTATGAGACTCAGATTATGGCACTCTCTGCATGCCTTGTCTTTGACTCGGTGTATGCTCTGACCATGATCAGTGAGGGAGACATTTTATTCTCAGCTTCCCTCAATGGTTGATGGGTGCCTGCGAGGTGACACTCCTCTGGTCATGGGTGACTTTAATGTAACCATTGACACTGACAGAGCTGGCTATGGGGATTGTCTTGGTCCCCATGGGTCTGGTGACCGTGGTGAAAATGGCTCCATGTTCCTTGACTTTGCAAAATGCCAGGGGCTGTGAATTGCTGATTTCTGGTCCCAGTGCCCTGAGCTGCATCGTTGGGCTTGGTTCTTCAATACTGGTGGTGTGGTGAAGGAGATTGATCACATACTCGTGGGCAGACGACTTACAAAACTGTAGGGTCTACAGAAATGCACAGTTTGTGAATTCTGACCACAGACTTGTTGTTGCTAATCTGAAGATCCAGCTTAGATCCAGGAGGTTACCACCTACTAGGGAAATGAGGCTGGGCCTGGTCAGACTCCAAGATCTGGCTGTTTCTGACGAGTTTGCATGCAGTTTGTGTGAGCAACTTACGGATTTGGGTGCGACTGCAAATCCTAATGTGATATTGGAGACCTTCTGTGACAAGACCCTGAAGGTTGATGAGGTTGTGTTTGTGTTACCAGTGTTCCCAGAAGGAGATGTTTAATCTCACAGAGCACTCTGGATATCATCGAGAGGAGTCACAGCGCATGGCTTGATGGCAGCTCCAGTCTGTACCAGGAACTGAGATAGATGGCTGTGAGGGCTCTGAGGGATAAGGAGGCGTTTGTTAGAGGAATCTGTGAGCAAGTGACACATCGTCTATGGTCTAGTGACCCACGTCCTGCTTACAGAGGAATCGAAGCATTGCGCACATCTGAATCTGTTCCTTGGAGAGTTGCAGCCAGTGTGACTTATGGAACGTTCCTTACAGATGATGTTGGGCTGGGTACTTTGAGCTGCTGTTTAAAACTGATCCTCCGGGTAGGACATTGAATATCTGGGTCTACGGTTCTTGAGGCTGATCCTCCAATTAGCTGTGAACCACCCAATCTCACTGAGATTGCACAAGTGATGAACCAGCTGAGGGTAGGGAAGGATGCAGGGATTTGTGGTATCTGGGGTGAACTTCTTCAGGCTGGTGGTAAGGCTATCCTTCTGGCATTGCAAACAATCTTTGCTTCCATTTGGTATCATCCCAACTTGTTTTCCGTATCTGGAAATGGAAGGGTGATGGCCTGGATTGCTGCAACTACAGTGGGATAACACGGCTGTCAGTGCAGTGATTGGAGAGGTAGGGTTTTACGCCTACGAAGTTAACCATCGACTGCATCCTTACACTGAGGGTTCTAATGGAGTGCAAACGCGAATATCGACGGAGTTTCTTTGCAGCCTGTGTCAATTTTCGTAAAGTGTTCAACTATACTGGTACTGTGAGTGGAGGCAGAACCTCTGTGTTTTTCCCAGTTGATTCTGGGTTTTGTCAGGGGTGTGTTCTTGCTCCTACTCTGTTCAATGCTTGCATGGACTGAATATTGGGCAAGGTCTTGGGGTCCAGTGGCTGTGGGGCATCTGTTGGTGAAGAAAGTTTCACTGATCTTGACTTTGCTGACGATGCTGTGATCTTCGCAAAGTCAATGGAGGTTCTGATTGGGGCTCCTGAGAGACTGATCGAAGAGTCTAAGTGTATGGGCTTGCAATTGTCCTAGATAAAAACCAAGAACCAGACCTTTAATGACCACTTAGGCACAGTCATCAGCAGTGTGTCTGTCTGTAGAGAGACTGTCAACCTTGTTGAGAGGTTTACTTACCTTGGCAGTGACATTGATATCTCTGATGACTCTTCCTATAAAGTCAGTAAACGGACTGGGAGAGCATGATGTTGCTGGAAGGGGTGTTTGGCACTCCCGATATGTATGCAAAAGGATGAAGGTCCAAGTCTTTAGAGTGCTGGTGCTTGACGAGACATGGATGCTATCCAGTGACCTGAGATAAAGACTGGACTCCTTTGGTACTGTGTCTCTTCTGATAATCCTTGGGTACCATTGGTTTGACTTTGTGTCGAATGCGCGGTTGCTCATGGAGTCCCGAATGAGGCACATTACCTGCAATGTGAGAAAGCGTTGGTTACAGCACAATGGCCATGTGGCACAATTCCCCAAGGTTGATCCAGCTCGCAGGATCCTCATTGTTGAGGATCTTAACACCTGGCTTTGGTAGATAGAGGGTCATTTCCGGAGGGTGGGGTTGAACCGTGTGTCTGCCAAAGGGATTGCCAACCAGGATCCCGAGCTGTTTCGTTGTGTTGTGGATGCGGCAATGCTCCCCAACCTGACCTGACCTGATAGAGATACCCCTGAGGCAAAATGGTTTAATCTTTACATGTCATCGGTGCAAGGACTTCATAATATAAAATTCGATTCTAACCTCAGCCAGTGGTGGTGAAGCTTTTTAAATAATCTTTTTGTTTTATGACATTTATATTTGTAGATAAATGTAATCAAGTAATTCATTTTTTATTTAAGTTTAATTCAATTTCATTTCAAAACAAACATATAGCAAAAATCAATTTAAAGAAACACTTGACACCAGTATAACAGTGCACCCATTGTGTTTTAAGAAATAAAAAAACAGGCAAGAAAATCTCATCAAACTGAAGAAAGCACACATGTTATTGTATTCACTTGTTCTGCTGGTCCCAATAATAAGTGAGCTGTGTCATCTAGGGCTATGGTGACACTGTAGATAAATATGACTCAACTCCTATCTTTGGTGTGATTTGGGTATAAAATAGCTATTTGACAATTTTAGAATGTTGAGCAGGACATTCGATTACCTATGGCAATGTCTCTCAGAGAAATATTAATTTAAGGTACATCATTTCAGTCAGAAAGCATGTAGCAATTAAGCTGTATGAATTCTAGTTAAGCTCATCTTCTTGCTTCCTGTCCTTTGGCAGAAGCATCTATACTGTAATCCATCTTGATTTTCAACACATGCCTATGATAAAGGCTGCATAAACAGTGATATAAAATGATGCACATTTCCAGACAATCACAGTTCAAGAATTCATGCTGCAAATGCCTGTAGTGGACGTAGTACCATATACGAAAGTTTCCGGAATCAGATCTGATTCGGAATCAGTTTTGATTCCATATGTTTCATATACCTGCGGTGGGCTGGCACCCTGCCTGGGGTTTGTTTCCTGCATTGCGCCCTGTGTTGGCTGGGATTGGCTCCAGCAGACCCCCGTGACCCTGTAGTAAGGATATCGCGTGTTGGATAATGGATGGATGGATGGATGGATGGATGTTTCATATATAAGTAAACTAGCAAGACACCATTTTTATATTATGCCTGATTCATTAGGTGGCAGTAAGAAGTCTCTGGATTACGGAAATTAATGACTGCTTGCAAACACAGCACCTAGTAGCTGTTTTTTATGCCTGAAGGTGTGTGCCAGGGCTTTAGTGAGGTACGTGGGTAGATTTTTGGAGAGAAGTGGCAAGCGTTGGGAGAAGTCCTCACACTTGGTTAGAGTGCACATATGGCCTGTTTTGTTTGTTTTAGGTGTTGCTTTGGTTACAAATTGTGATATTCTTGGACTTCTCCTTGGGATTTTATATACAAGTTGGCATGTGAAGTGTTTCAATATAAAATGCACCATACATTTTCTTACTCTATATCGCAATCAAGAAGCTGTAAAAGTTTTTGCATACACTGTTTGAAAAGCACCAACTATTGAACTTCAATACCTAAGAAATATGAACAACATGGCAAGTTCCTCCCAGCCAGCCTTAATACTTCTGGCAATACTAGATAAGCTACTGCAACTTCACAGCTCTTAACCTCAAGGTGAAAGAAGATGCACTATGATGTACTATGGTACCATCAAAACTGAGAAACTGTCAAGAGGTTGCTAGAAATAAGTTTTTCAGGGAAAAAATGTAGAAATTGTAAAAGATAATCCAGATTTCCATGTTATTCTCAGCTGAACCTCCTTTTCTGGATAAACCTGAGACAAAGTACAAGGCTGAATTGTATTGACTACTGACAGTTACTCTGGTGAAGTCACCATCCTGAACCTTTCTGTGTTTTTATTTTACATCTGTCAAGCCAACTACTGGGACACCCGCTAAGATAACTGAGAATCTCCATGACATCCTTGGCAAATATCAATGTTTTCTGGAGTCAGTACCCAAAGCAGGTTTGAACTGAGTGTCAAGAATGACTTGCTTTGAACTTTTAGTGCTTGTCCAGAACACTGTTAACTCTAGTTTAAATTTTCTGCTTTCTGTTAAAGAAAGCCATGTGTAACCAGGTTCTCTTTGCAGGGTTGATGCTCCCTTCACAGACTGTCCTCACAGGGCAGTACAAACTTGGGTTCTCACTCCACATGGAGAGCAGAAAGCAAGACAAATACCATCATCTCAAGTGACTAATCAGACTGTGAAGGTGTATTTTTGAAATAGCAGGCTCATTCTATCTCTTTTGCAATATTAAGTATGAAGTGAGTTCATCCTTAACTACTCCTGTAGTTCTTCCCCATCTTGAGTTTGATCCTGAGCCTTGCACTTATAACCCCACTAAGCCAAACATACAAATGCCATACCTAATGTTCATAATCATTATTTTATGCAGTGTAAGTTCTCTCATCATGTTCATGTCAACAAACTTTTATACTTCATTGTTAGCCAGAATATCAATTTGAAAAACTATTTTAAATACCGAGCTGTTAATTAAAGAAATATAGAGTAAACTTTGTTCACAAAAATCACTATATGGACATAAGCGTTTGGATTTTTCCCTCCTTTGGAATAATGCTGAGAAGTTTGCAGGTAGTCAAGGAAGATTTTCATTTCATATTATTGCAGTAGAAACTCTTTTTTCCGTTTAATAGTGTCTTTCATTAAAAATGCTAAAATTATGTCAGGTTGGCTCATTTGTATTCCATTAAAGAATGACAGACAAGAGGACTTACACTCAACTCTCTGAAAACATTTCAGATGTTTTTTTACGCAGATTGCTCAGCAAAACTATTTTTTTTTCAAAGTACAGGAGAGGGGTTCTCAAGTGTGAAATTTCATCTACATAAGAATTACTGCAAAATGACATGTGCATTCTAAAGATAAGGGCAAGCACTGGGAACTACTTCATTTCCACTTTCAAAATTACACTTCTTTAGACTTGCTTTTCTACACAAAACCTTCCTTTTTATTTACCATGGCTTATAATAATATTTTGTTTTCAAGATACCGGTATTTAATTATTTGATTATTCCATTTTGCATATTTATTTAATGGGTTGGCACAATGGCACAGTGGTTACTGCCACTGCCTCACAGCTTAAGGGATATGACTTTTAATCCTTTCTGCATGAAGTTGGCTTGCTTTCTACGTCTCTGCATAGGTTTTCTTAGGATTCTGTAGTTTGGAAACTGAGAATTGGCAGTGTGAGACTAATTGTATTCGCAATTAAGCACTAAAATAGTGACTACTTAGTTAAGCTTTTTATGAACTGTTTTCTGCTTTAGTTCCACCTAAACCATCATATATTCTATTGTAATCAAAACGGGTCTTATGATCCTTTGTATGTTAATTAAATCCTGTCAGGGAAGTAAAAAAGCTCTGCACATGTTCAATACAGACACAACCTTGGATACACCTAACTACACAATACTGATTTGCTAGCACCATACCATTTTCTTTCTTTCAACAGTTACAGACTGCTTTTGTTTAATGATCTGGAAGAGAAATACAAAATATTTAAAATACAAGTACGTATAGAAAATATAAATAGAAAAAATATACATTTATTCTCTGCCACACTCACACGGTGATAACACTCCAATTGCAGATGTTTACACTTTGGAGAATGCTCAATAATATTAACAATCCCTAAGGTAAGACATGGAGGAATGGAATTAGCCTCTTCACAGTGATTACTAGTGAAAGGCCCTAAAAAGGACCATTTAGTTTCTTCAGTGCTGTGTCTGCCATGCCTCTCAGGTCTTCAGCAGCACCACACACTCCCAGCTGCTTTGTCCCTTTGTAACCTAATGCACGCCACACAGCTCTACCTGACTATGTAGGTCACAGGCAAGCTACATGCCACATGGTTCTCCTGCTCTCTGTGAGCCAACCCAAGCCCAGGTCCAAATCCAAGTCTTGCTGGTAACCAAGCATATAGGTGTTTATTTTATTCTGGTATCATGTTACACATACTGTATATCGACTGTGCTGTCTATTTCATTGAGAATTTTATTTAATTTTTAACTGTATTTAAACTGAAAGACATTTACTGTAAAAAATATACATATGTTTTAATATTTTCTTTTTGATGATGATTCTAATATTGTTTACCATATAAGACACTAAATAAAACTGAAGTTAAGGTCACCAACCACCTTTCAGATTCATCTGTTATCTCCAGGCAAGTTATCTACAGGATAAATTGCCTTAAGTGTGTCTAACTGTGGGCAGTAATAGCAACAACAGAAATATTAAACTGCTGTCAATTGTTGTGAGTTAATGAGAAACAGCTAAAGGCATGCTAAGAAGCCCTGTTTCAGGCATCCCTCATTATCTGGTACTCTTCTGCCTGCATTTGTCAGTATTGATTGCTCTGCCAGTTTGAAAATGTCTCGAGTTGCATTCATTTCCAAACATGATGTCCTTAAATTGCTTTCCGATTTGGACACATTTTTCTCTCCCTCTTTCTCTTTCTGTCTTTCTCTTCATTTGTGGCGTGTTGTGCGATCTTCTAGTTTCCTACTTCAGTTTAATAAACTTGAAATGACGAAGCTACAGTCTTGGTAATGAAAACAAGAAAAAAAGAAATGGCATATTTCTTAAACTGACATTATATTAATAATATTTTGGCAATAACTCTGAATCAGTTAAACTTGTTTATTTTGATAGAACTAGGCCTAATGTTTTCTAAGTAAATTCAGCTTTGATGTTTTTCCAGTCTTTGCAGTGTTGTGATACTGCATCTAATTATAAATGCAGCAAATGGCAAAAATCAACAATAATAAAAATATGGATTAGTGTTATAATCTAAAAGTTCCAATTCACAATTTTATACCACCAGGGCCACATAACATATGTATACTTTAAAATTCATTTAATATATTTACATATATCATAACTTAGCAAATAAAGGTGTTTTGACTATGAACAAAGATATGTAATTTATTGATGTGATCTCTGATAATCATAGCAGAAAAGATCATATGTGTTTTGTTGAAAAATGTGCCCGGACACAGACAGACACACCACAGTAGTCCCAAAGCACACATGTTTTTGATTTCTTTTCCGGAAAACAGTATACAAATCACCACAAATAGCTCAGTCCCTTCTTATCTTTTCTTTTCTCTCTCTTTCTCTTCTGCCACCTACACTCCTCTCCCAGAAGCTCTATCGTCTACCTCTTGACTCCGGCTTCCTGAATGGAGTGAGGTGGCTCCTTTTATATTGCACCAGGTGTGCTTCCATTAGCTTCTGGCAGCACTCCCGGGTGTGGCGGAAGTGCTGCATGGACTACCAGAAGTAAAATAGGTGACCCCAGATCTTCTTCTGGCAGCACCTCTGTGTGTGGCGGAAGTGCTGCTGTCCAGGGCTGAGCAATTGTCCAGGAGCCCCCTGGAGGCGGTCATGGGCACCAGCAGGATTGAGCTTCCAAGCTTCCAAGCTCCAATCCCATGGCCTCGATGCAAACCAGGGGGGTACCCTGTTGTGTCCAGGGGGAGGTGTCGTCTCTTTCCCGGTCTTTCCATAAGAAAAGCGTCCTGGCTGGGTAAAGGCCCCAGCTGTCCGCTGCAGTTTGCATTATGATAGAATAAAGAGGCTGGCAAAGTGGAAGTGGTCAGTGTTTCCCTCACACTGCTTTTAACTAATGGATCAGTCAAATTCTGTCAGTGAAGGACAAATCATCAAAAACTGCCAAAGAGCGATGATATATTAACACAGAAAATCGCATCATTTTTACTGAAATATACTTTCTATTTAAAAAATCCCATGTTATCATTGCATGCTATGAACTTCTCTTTTATCCAGGGAAAGACATGAGGTTTGATTTTGCAGTGAGAGCATGTTGTCCTGCTATCCTTGTAAAGTGAAGGACAACAAGGCTTTGTTGTGAATTCAGAATCCATGTAGAGACTGATATATTTCCCATCAGACACTCTACCCCAGAGGAAATGCCAGAGACTACAACTGGCTGGATTTGGTATAAAATTATTCTGTTCTCGTGTCATGTCAATCATTTAAATTTCCCAGATAGAAATTGAACATTACATATTCAAACTATTCTGAGATAGTCTAAGATGTTAAATGTCTAATTTAATCTTAATGGATAACAAAGGGGATTCATCTTAAACAAGTTAAAAGAAAAAAAGAAAGAAAGAAAGAAAGAAAGAAAGAAAGAAAGAAAAATAATTGAAACAAGCTTACATCCCTCGTGATATTCAAAAAGGCTAAAAGAAGTGAAAATATAACTGTAGAAGTAAAAATCTGATGGCACACCATTGGTAATACCAATTTCTGTTTTCTAGTGGAATATCAGATTTTCCTAATTAGTATCTTGTGATTCTCTAATTCCTTTTGTCTTAAATCATGATCATTAATTAGTAGATTGGCTCCATCCCAAGATGATGTTTGTTTAGTACCTACCAGATGTTCCACTGAGGCAAGAGGAATGCTTGTTAACATTTTTATTTTTAATCTGTTGTTGATTTTTTTTTCCTTTCAGCACATTGTGAGAATTTGTTTCCTAGCTTGGAAAAGCAACACTACATCTCCATATTAAACTTTGTATTTGCTAAATTGTACATTTTCAACATGATGACTGTACTCTTATTAATCTGAGTAAACTCCTTAAATACACAACTAAAAATAATTCAGCTATCTTTTTAAAAACTCTTCTATTATAAAGGCAAAGTAGTAAAAGGCTAACAAGGCTAGACTTGTCGCTCTCCATACACAGGCATTCATTGTTTTCGGAGACCCTTAGATGTTCTCAGATTTTCCAAGAGGTATGATCCCTCCTAGGCTCTTGCCCAGCTTTACTCTTATATTTACTCTTATATTAGACTCTGAAGTTTGAGTATCAGACATCTTACAGGTCCTCAGTTGGCTACCTTCTTAAACAGTGCATGCCAAATACCACTGTCATCTGCAACAGTGAAAAAAAAAGGTAAAAACTGGCACATGAACACAGACATTGGATGATCGATTTCTGTGTGATTCCAAATTTTTGCCCACTTTAATCTTTTTATTTACCATATTCAGATATGGCTTTTTCTTTTAAAATCTCCTTCTTAGGCTGGTATCCTGGAGTCATGTTTTCACTTCTAAAGATGACAGTAGTATTAGACTTGTATTATTTAAGGATGCAGTCATTCCATTATTTGGCACTCCACAGCTTATGGCTCTTCCTCTCCAGTATTCTTCTTTATTCTTAAAATTTTTAGGACAGGATATTCTGCTTGCAGTATATTTTATGGAGTGTAGGCAATCATATACTTTGTTATGTGTAGGGGTTCAAGGTGATCGACAGCACTATAATGTAAGTTAATAAGAGGAATTTGAAATGCAAAACATAAATGGAAGCCAAAATCAAAACTTAAGAAGTGATGTGGTTGACGTTTTGAGATCAAGTAAATGTTTTATGGTAGAATTTTGAATTTTCTGTAGGCTGAAAACAGAACAATTTGAGCGGCCATTGAGTAAAACATGGAATGAATGCATAGTCCAGATTTTCTGTATCCTGCACATTAAGACATCACCTTCATTTTCCAATACTTCTGGAAAACAAAGATCTTGAATAATTTAGTAATGTAACTACTAAAAAGATCAGTGTGAAATATTATGGCAAAGTAAGAAAATAAATTGTTTCAGAGAAAGTAGTTATGCTCCACAGTCCTGGTAAGATTAAGATCAGAGAATTGCTTTAAAACCTCAAAAAAGAAACGGTAACATTTTACAAGTGTTTCATTCAAAAGCATTATTTAATTTTAATTGATGTTTTGAATTTTATTTAATATATTACGCATATTTTATTTTATTATATAGCAAATTTAATAAGGAGAAAACAAAGAGGAAAAGATTTGGGGAACCATCCCGCATATTATAACAGACAAATGTACCAAAACAAAGTTACCTGAGTAATCGCATAGGACTGAGTCCAAATAGGGCTGATCGACAGGTCTGTCCACCGCCGGCTGATGGACTATGCTTGCTGGCGGCTCTGTGCGAGCTGGAGGAGTGCTTTCAGCCTGCAGAGTCGCTCTTTCAGGTGATACACGCTCTCCGTAAAGGACCGAAGGAGCTGGAGGGGAATGCGGCCGCATCCGTGAAAACGCTGAGACAGTGGGCAGAAAGAGGCGATGCTGGAATCTTCGGCCGGAGCGGCGCGGCGGTGAGGGTGAGTAAAACCGGCACTGTAAAGGAAAAGGGAGGCCAAAGCGAAAAGAATCCGATAGTGGATGCAGCGGTGAGAGCCGAGCATGTGGTGAGGGTGGAAAAAGCGAGAGGACAGTCAGGACACCAGCTGATGTGTGCCAGGTGTCCAAGGGCCCCATGCCCCAAGCCAGCCTCAGTCTCATGTCGCTCTACAGGGGCGCAGACGGGACAGGGTCTATACTTTTCCCATAGGGAGACCCAAACCATCATGGCATCCCAGTGAAAGAGGAGGAACCAAAGGAAGACAGCCGGCTCCTCCGATAAGAAAGGATGTTAGGCAGGGAGCTCACGTCCGGAGAAGGGCCGCCCTCTGTGGAGGCAGAGGGAAAACCCAAAGTCAGCTGAGGTGAAGGGGGTGCAAGCGGTTCCCTCTGATGTCCCGACTAGAGGGGCACTGAAACCTCGGAGGGGGTGTCTAAGAGGCAAATCTAGGGGTGCTGGTCGGAGGGGGGAGCACTGCCAGTGTGTGACACGAAAGGACACCAGGTGGTGGTGTCCAGGCAGTGTGTCCGCCCCTGTGTCTGCTTTTTGTATTGCAGGACCGGACCCTGAACATGCGCAAGTAGGACCCGCTTCATGGAAGACCTGCCCTCGTGGGACGGGCCGCTTGCCTCTATGGGTCTCAGCTGGCAATGGGACACTGTGGCTAGCAGCTGGGGATGGTACAGAATGGAAACAGAAAATAGCCTTAGAGAGAGCATACAAAGCTCATACATGCATAAAACCAAGTTAGTGTCAATGTGGAATTGTCAGTTGACTTAACTTGCATGACTTTTAGGCTGTGGAAGCAAAGTGGGAGTTCTTGCAGGGGAAATCCACATGGGCGTAAGGAGAATGTGTAATCTTTACACAGATAGCCACTTAGTGCAAATACAGAATAACGGTTCTTTGAGGCATCTTAAAATTTTCAACTAATGGACTTTTGGCTGGGTGTAGCGGTGGTGCTGCACAGAATGGTGTAGGCTGAGTGAGAGCAAGTTCAGCTGACATCACTTGGAAAAGCTCCAATTGCAATGCTTACAGACAGTCACAGCAAACCCAGGCTTAGAGGTTGTTGTATTAGTTCATATGACAAAGAAACTGCTTTTGAGTGCCTTTGTACTGCAGACATCATGGTTGACCACAAGCAGATAACATAGTGCAAAATGTGTAACCTGAGATGGTTCATGTTGTGATTACACAACAAAACTCTAGGTCATTTATTTTTCAGATATTCTAACCAACTGATATTTTCTTCATTAGTTTCTACAGGCTGAATGCATTGGCACGTTGTAAAGAAAAATGCATCTTTTACTGTGTCTTTTCTGTAGTATGTGCATTGTACAAGTAGTAGGTTCTGAAAAGGTGCAAATGACTTCCTTTCAGCAACACTTTCAGTGGCTTCAGAAATATGAACAGATAGTACACTTTCTGTTTTTCAGCACTGAACTGTTAGATTTTTGGAGGCTGGCACATTCATTTAAAAAGATTTTCAGATTAAATGTGTAAGGATGCAGAGAAGCTGTTTGTTGTGTTGTATGAATTGCATGAATTGCACAGATCTAGATATGACATAGCATCTTATACATATTTAACATCTCATATTGAAATAGCATCTCAGTTTGACAAATTAAAGGCATATTGACAGCTGTGTAAAGAGAGAAAATGAGCCATGTTTGTGTGATGAGTGCTTACATTTGACTCCACTGTGCAGTGTGGCATATGACTGTTTCAAATACTTTAGAATGTACATCTCAGTGAAAGGTGTTGTAGGAAGATAATAAGAGAGTCTGGTTTTAGCTGAAACAAATTAAATTATCAGGTTGAATGATATTTTTCATACAATGCAAGCACATCAGTTCAAAAAGCAGAGAACCAATGTCAAATATAGTTCCTTTAATACTGAAACTGTGCCAAAGCACAGTAGGAGGATAACACATAGAGTTGAATACTCCTAGAAAACTGTGACTTTTGTCATTAAGCACTTCATTTTTCATTTCAGTGTTTCTTCTATCAAATAAACACAATAGAGAACTCTTTGCAAATCCTGTGTTTTTTGCATTACAGGTTTGTAGAGATATCTAGGGCCGAGAAACCACTTATACAGGAAAATGTAAATTAAAGTTACAACTGGAGAAAAATGAATAGGTTATATGGAAAAGTACAGTTGAGTGCCTCCATTGTTACGTTTTTCCACTTTATCACTTGATGATTGCATATAGAAAGGGACCAGTTTGGGTCTTGGCATTGTATTTTGAGGAATTCCATATATAACCTCTGTTGTGATGTGAGATTTTGGGTATAACTTGATAAATATTTTGTATGTCTTTATTTGTAATTTAGGCAAAGCAATGTAATTTAGTGTTACTTTAGTGAGAAGCATTCATGTTTACCTCCCTCCCCAACCCCTTATGACTGAGTCTCTTTGTAATTTTATGACAGAGTTGGGGGGATGTGCCTTAAACCAGTTTGGTGAGTGTTTCTCTGCTAAAGTCTTTCAACCCCCATAAAAAAGCCAGGTTGCCTAACTGGCAAACTTTAGCTCAACAAATAGTTTTGGGGGGATGGCAGGTGTTAAGATGTTCTATTTCCCCATTGGTCTGAGGTATGGCTGTTTAAAATTGGCTTGTCTCAGAGGCCTTTAAGTATTATGATGCCCTATTGGCTCTAGGGGTTGGACAGAACATCTATAAATTTACTTGTTTAACCTCACACTATCTCTCTTACTAATCTCTGATGATGAAGAAGTATCTCTCTTACTAACCACTGATGATGAAGGAGCATCTCTCTCTCTTACTAACATCTGATGAAGAAGACAACACAATGAAGTGCACAGCTCGGCAGCCTGTTCTGAAGAAAGCTGAGCACCAATGATGCCGTAACTAGAGACATTTTAAATAACTGACAAGTCTGTGTGCCGCCTGAAACTACACGTCACCATTTAATCAGGTTGTATGGTTGCCGATATTCAAATATACTTTGCATATTGTTATTATTTATGAATATTAGCAATAATACATTATTTTATGTGAAACTTAACTCCTGCTTGTCTTTTTACTATACCTAATTGCCTGAGGTTATAGATATAGAAGGGAAGGTGGGGAGAAGTTATATACTATAATACCTTATAAACAGTGGTAAGTCTGTGAGATTAGGCATTCTGACAAAGGCTACTTATTAATAATACAATAGGGGAAAGAAGAGCAATATATTACTCTACCAAGATTAAACAACCTCAGAATATAATCTTATCAGATTGAAAATTATCGGATAACTATGAATTAAACAACTTAGGAGAGGTGCCTGATGGTTCAATTTAATTGTCAAATGCACGACCAACAGAATCAAAAACCTACGATCTATACCTACTAACACAATGATTGCAGAATTTGACACTCTGGAGCATAATACAATATTGCTAACTAGTGATAAACGAAACCAGTTGAATTTGCTTCACCTTGAGTTCGGTGAAATCACAGAAATGTTTGCAAACTTTGAACTGTGCAAACTGCACTGGAGTCAATGGAGAAGGAGGAACCAAAATTGTTTTTAGTGTATTATAATGGTGTAATGGTCCTTTAAGTGTTCTTGAGGGCTAACTATGCTGGACCAATTATTGCATTCAAATATGTAACATGAACTGTGAGACAGCAGTGCTAACCATTGTTCCACCATGCCTCAAACAACAAAAGATGCAGACAGAATGAATGCTACAAACAAAATACAGCAAACTGCCACAAATTAGCAATAAGTAAATAAAATAAAGGTCATTGCGTTCACATAGTTCCAGTCTAGGGGCACACTTTGCCCATGCCACAAAGTGGTGGCAAAGGCCTAGCTAGTTTCATTGTTTGAAGTCACTGCTACAGGTAGAGTTTCATTTTTGTTTCCCTTGTACCTGTTCAGATGCTTGGCACTTACTTCATCTAACAAGAAGAAAGAAACACCTTGTAAATAGTAATATATCTTTTGTTTTTTCATTATTTCACAGTGTATTGTGTGTTTTCTGATGTGGGGAGGTGGAAAGGGAGGGCTCCTCTAAGGCTTGTTTTGAGTTCATTACTGGGTACATGGCTAATCTGCATGGATAATTGTCCATGCGGTGCTGCCGCAAAAGGATCATTGTTATTTTTTATTTTTGTACCTATAAGGATGGAAATCTGTCAGTGTTTCTCAGCCTTTGTGGCTTTGGGGCCCATTTTAATGTTTTTAAGATCACTGACAACCCACATACAGACATGGAAGGAAAAATCTTGTCAAAGAAGGTCTCCAGCAAACACAGCATTGTCGCTACGAGAAACACTTTGGCAAATTTTGCCGATCAACACTTTTGTTAGCAATATATTTTAAGGCTGGTTCTGTTAAGGAAATGTGGCGAAAGATGGATAAAACTTTTTAAATATGCTATAGCATTTAAAATGAGATTCCAAGTCTTTTTTTTGCCTGGAGGAAGAAGGCATGTTTGAAATTATTAAGAAATTCTTGTCCATGTCAAATCTGATAAAGGACTGGCAATTTGAAGTTTGCAGGTGGAATATGAAAGTGGAAAAAATTTGCAGGAAAATTACAGAAGGATATATAAAAAGCTTTTTTGAAATTTTCTGTTGTTCTCAATAAAAGCTGAGAAGTAGTCCAAATAATAAAACACATGCAGAGATATACTTGTGTTTTTTCTGCTACAGTTTCTCCCCTTTGCTCTCTCAGAACAACTAATCAAAGCATTTAACTAAGTTTTTTCACATCATCATAAACATCACGATTTGTCCGAAGTCTTAGTTAGAAAAAAAAACATAGACATAAAAACAACCATAATAAGAATATCAATTGATGTTATGAGCAAGTCCTGCCACCATCTAAAAATACAATTGTGACAACTGTTATAGAATTCTGATTTCATATAAAAGGAGGTTATCATTATCATTCATGGTGGTTCTGAAATCCATACTAACCCATATTTTCTCTGCTGTTCTTTTTCCGGTTTTCTGTGGTGGCGATATGTGCCACCACCACCTAATCAAAGCAGCGTGATGCCCCTACATTGATGGATTAAAGGCCAGAAGTCCACAGACCATCATCATCAAGTTCTTCCATGTTAACCCTGAATACCATGAGGACTGATTGAGGTCATTTATGTTAGGTAGAATGCCTAGAGGGGGCTGGGCGGTCTTGTGGCCTCGGAACCCCTGCAGATTTTATTTTTTTCTCCAGCCGTCTGGAATTTTTTTCTTTTTTCTGTTCTCCCTGGCCATTGGACCTTACTTTTATTCTATGTTAATTAGTATTGCCTAATTTTATTTTTTATATATTTTGTCTTTTTTCTCTTTCTTCATCCTGTAAAGCACTTTGAGCTACATCATTTGTATGAAAATGTGCTATATAAATAATTGTTTTTGTTGTTGTACCCTAATCGGGAAATGGTTTTATATTTGGAGTTTGAATCCTTTTTGTTCCTCTTTCTTCTATAATGGAGTGCCTGTAGGAAATATGGACTGAACCTTTAGCATAAGCTGAAATACTAAGTCCCACATAACCATTTGAGGCAAACCTGGACAACAATTTAAGCTGCAGACAAGGTACCATTACAAGTGTAACTGGGGTTGGACAGTGCTAAAGGAGTACTTCTTGGTGTTTCGGTAATTCTGGAAAAGCTTGTAAAAAAGGTAACATTGGCTTGTTAATGCAGTTATATTAAAATAGGCTGATTAGTTTTCAAAGAAGTCCCACCAACTACAAGTTAAAGGACTACATTTTCTACTTAAACCTTGTCTTTTTCTAATAGTACAGTATAATAGTGTGTGATAGTGGTAATAATTAAATTTTTCCCTTCTATAAATTCTCAGAAATTTGTTCCATAAATTAAGAAGTCGTGACAGTGGCAATTAAACATTGCCAACTACTAGACTGATACCATGACTTATTATGGGTATGAGTAACAGTTTAATTTCCTTCTTATCCTATAAAAAGTGTTATATTATTTTAGGAAAAAAAATACCTATTCCTGCATTTCATCATAACCAGATCATTTAGTAGTGCCATTGGTAGTGACAGACACAGCTGTAGCATTTATTTACAAACTTCAAAGTTTACTAGTTTACAGTATGTTGCTAATGAAATGTATATAAGAATGACTAGTGATAGAGTCCTAATATAAACAAAATGCTTACATCCATAAAGTTGCTCTGATTTTTATCCAGCTGTGGGCTGTGCTAGGCCCTCACAGTTGTTTTCTACTGAAGATAGGCAGTATGCATGCTAAACAGTAGGTGTCAGTCCTCCCTTCAAAAGACATCATCACTGCTCTCATTAACTCTTTTAGGGAGGATGTCAACGAAATTCAGGGGTAGAGGACGATAATTGGCTGTAAATGGCGACAAAACTCGCTGTTATGTTTTAGTTCAACTCTCATTGCTAGAAAGACAGATGGTTTGGTTGATTTGACCTCGATTACCTGCACATGCATGAGAAGCAAAGAGCAAACAACCTCTGAAGTGGCATTTACATCTGGAAAAAGACCAAAGTGAACGCACAAAGCAAAATACTCTGTGGACGACATTTTGCATATTGCCGTTGAATTGGACTCTGACTTGTTGGACTCCGATTTTGATGCAAGTGATCTGGATATGGAGATCAAAAATGAAACTGAGGTAGTGGCATCAGTTGATCTGTCCTTAGCTGATTGTGGTGCTGAACATGCTTGTGTAGCTGATGCGCCTATAGCAACATTCACCTGGGAGGACCGCCACTTACAATGACAAGAGTTACAAACCAGATTGCGATACACTGTGGCTGCTACCACCATGTGAAACCAGCCAGGCAACATATAACAGCGAATAGGCGGCAACAGCTGCCTCAGAACAAAGCATTATGTTGATTTATGTGTGAAACCATTGTTTTGTGTGCTTTTCAGAAAACTGCGTTGTTTGGAAAAAAAATATTCAGCCCCCAAAGACTTAGTGCAAGACACTGGCACTTTTCAGTCATATTTGAATTGAAAGAGCTCAACCTCCTTACCAATGTTAAAAAACGTCTGCCACCAGCTGGGACCATTGGTTTGTATCTGGGTTTTCAATTCACACACTGCAGACTCACAACCATTCTTTGCATAAGACACTCTATTTATCTTTTGCCCAATTATTACTTTGTTTGGCTACTTTCTATAATACTTAGGCCCAAGAAACCCTAATATTAATTATCAATTCTGTATTGCTATGAACAGCTGTTAAATTAAATTATATATACAGTATTTATTTATATTAATGAAATTAGACACTAGGTCCTGTGTGCCCCTATTCCCAAAACACTATTATTTACCATCTCATAAGTTTGCTATCACTCCACTTAGTTATCAAATTTCTCTTAATTTTGTATTCTTAATGTTCTACACTATACTCTGTAATATTAAAATCAACAAACAATAATGCATTGATTGGACTGGCCTTAACTGGTATACACATCTGCTAGTGTGTTATAATTCTGACATTAAATGAAGGAGCTTCCCTTGATAATGTTAAATGTGCTAATTTCATTAATAGTCATTCATGTAGTACTACATGTAGTAATTGCCATGTGTTACATTCTGATTAACCATAAAAGCTGGGTAGTGGGCATAGACCAGATTACATACAACCATTTATTGATAAAAGAAACATTGTAGTCCACTCACTTCAAGTGTCAGTGAGCCTAGAATATTCTATAAATATTTACTTTTACATATTGTTTTTGCCCAAAGTGTTGGCCATGTTATTTTGCTAACCATATTTTCTAAACTCATAACTACTTCTGTTATATCTCTCTACAGCAGAAGTGGTTGTGGACTATTTAGTATCTTAGCCTAGCCAACCCCCTTGGGATCGTGTCTGTCATGTCATTCTTCTTAGGCCCTGGATTAATCAGACTAATGTCATCTCCTTTCCGGCCTCAGGAGAGACACCCTTCACAGACATCACTGAACTTAACTTTGCTAGGACCCAGCTCCCCCAGTGGAAACGCGAGCTGAGGCATCACCTTGATGCCAAACCTGGACACACAGCATTATTAGCACACAATATAATCACTACACTTGGGCCTGTGGTTCGTGAGCAGCCTTGTCACCTCCTAGAATTGAAGCAGGCCGAAACTAAGTACGAGATCAGGTACCGTAGATCCCGGAATATAAGCCGAGAATTTCATCCTAGATTTTTGGCTTGGAGTTTGGGGTTCGGTTTATACAACGGGCATCGTTTCAGATTCAAGATTTCCAGCGCAATGCCTGTTTTGCCGATCAATACGAAAGTAAATAATGACGAAACCACAGAGCCATCTTTCAGATGAAGAAGTAACTTTGCATGCCGGTAAAATTTTAAATTAAATAAAGAATTTATTCAAAAAAGTGTTTTAGTTGTTGATTTTATTAATAAAATTTATAATAAATTATCGGGAAGTTTAAAATAAAAATTTTTCTTTTTATTTATGACCAACATCTTGCGTTACGACCCGAATGCGGTCAAGTGTATCCGCTTGCGCGATTGTAAACAAACAACCGAAAGCGTTAGTAGCATCAGTTGGAGCCCAGATACATGTGTTTGTGGATGTAATTTCGGTCATTGCAGTGATTTACCTATATATATAATTCACTAAGACCATGCAAGCAAGACACATAATTGCTAAGGAAGGAAGAGAAGGTAAAGAAAGCGTTCAAAATTGAAACGAAGATGGAAATTGTGTGGAAATATGAGAGTGCTGTTCGTGTGACCAATCTCGCTAATATGTTCAGCATGTCGAAATCCACCATCTTGACAATTTTACAAAGAAAAGATTTGCATTCTCCTCCTCCTCTATTCCTGCAGCCCAAAGATGTCAAATTAAATGGTGAGTACAGTATGAAATTGTTGTTTCTAGAATAGTATAGAATGCCTTTTATTGTCACTATACACATCTACAATGAGATTAAAAGCAGCTCCTTCAGTGCAGAAAAAAAGTTCTGTATAGGGCTTGTATGGTTGTTTTTTAAGCCTTAGCAAAACGCCGGATCTGTGGCCCCGCTTCTGTTTTCTTTCCCTTCTCCGTCTGCGTCGTCTCCTAGACCCGACAACAATCCACGGAGAGCGCGCTGGTCTCGCTATGTTGTCTGGGATGTTGTGCATGTGATGAAAAACACTCGAAACAGATGTCTGGCTCTGAACACCGATGTCTATAAGGTTCTGACGGGTGTAGCGGATGTTCGCCGTACCAATTGTGCACAAACAAGGAAAAAAAAAAAAGTACAAAAACAACAAAAAAGTGCACTGAAAAGGAGAGCCCTGAGCCACTGCGCGCCGCCATGCTCCTAGCTTAATCTAGCCTACTTCTGGTAGGCTAGGCACTTTTTATAACTTTTTGGTTAGTACATTAGAAAAATTATTGGTGTTTTGGTAAATTATGCACATTATACAACCCTTTTTTATTATGAAAAGGTTAAGTAAGTGTTGCAGTGGGAGGTTCGGAACGAATTAAGTTCTTAAGTCAAGGGTCCACTGTATTGCGTATTTAAGTTAGTCAAATTTATAACGAGTCTCCGGAAATCCACCCTCCGATGTATCGTATTTGCGTATATAGTTTCAACACAAAGGCTTCATTTTACCAAACTTCTCTGCAATCACTTCCTGGTTTCCATCAAAAATGCCGGCAGTCTCAGATTCTCGCCGATAAACATGATAAATATAGCTGAAGAGAAACTTTTAAGGAAATTTTGAAAATTTTGCTTGGAGAAGGGGGTCGGCTTAAATACTGGTCATCGGCAAATGCATGTAATTTAGCAGGTAGAGAAGGGGGTCGGCTAATATACCGAGTCGGCTTGTATTCCGGGATCTACGGTAGACGTTGGACCTTGATGTTATTGAAGAAAGTCATAACCCTTTGTCAAGTCAATTCATCCTGGTCTTAAAATCATTTGCAATGACTTCCATCTGTTTGATCTGGTTTCCAGTTTTGCTGTCTATCCCATGCCCAGGGAGGATGATTTCCTGGAGCACAAAGGCAACACCCAGTACCTGGCCACCCTGAGCATGATGAAAGGGCATTGGCAGATTTCGTTGGCAGAATCAGCCCAAGCGAAAACAACGTATAGCACTCTCAATGTACACTGGCAGTATTGCATTCTATCCTTTTGTCTGCTCAAACCCCACAACGCCTATAGTGCTGCCTACTTGGAAGCTGCAATTAGTTATTCCAATATGTTAAATGACCACATACAACATGTTTTTGCAGTTCTCTGCACCAACTGAAAAACCGACCTCCAGATCAACCTCAAGAAGTGGGGGTGGGATGGGGGTACTTGGACTATGCAGTTGCAGGAAGACAGGTGAAACCCCAGTGATTGAAAGTTAATGCCATTCGTGGCTGGACCAAGCAACAAACCAAAAGGCAAACCTTTCTGGGCATTGCAGGCTATTAGCAAAGGTTTGTACACTTCTTCTTTGAAAGGGCAGATTCTTTAACAAACTTTACTAGGCAGAGTGCTCCGAGTGCACAGTGGCATGGAGTCCCCTGGTCGATTTTGCATTTCATGACCTCAAAATGGTCCTAATGTCCACTCCTGAATGCATCAGTTCTAACTTTTCCCTTCCTTTTCTCTTCCAGAGAGATGCTTCAGACACTGACATGGGTGCCGTATTGAGCCAAGTGATCAACTGAGTCAAAAACCCAGTCAAGCACCTCAGCCATAAACTGCTGGACTGTGTTGCAAGGTATGCGCTGATGGAGCAGGAGGTCTTCACCATTACATGGGCAATAATTCAGCTCTGGTACTGTCTACTGGGGAGGGAGTTCATTTTGATCACAGACCATGCACCTCTGCAATGGTTGTGTTTGAATAGGAACTCCAAGCTCAGGGTGATGCACTGGTTCTTGACCCTGCAGCCCCATAAACTTATAATTCAACATCGATGATGCCCTCTCTCAGGTTCACAATGTCACAGCTATGTCTGCCCGGCCAATGGTGGTCGAGCTGAGGGAGGGGATTTGTCAAGCATTTACATTTGGGAACCATCTTCCTGGCTCTGAAGAAGTAAGCAGTTCCACAAGGCATGGGGGAAAATAGAAGAATTTCAGCAAATACCAAGTGGAGGCAAGGAAAAACATACTATTTGTTGGTTTAAATAGTAGTATAAACAACAAAAGGAAGTTGATCGAGTGACATAGAGTGTCGGAGAAACTCGAAAGGTCAAGTTCACAAAGTCACATAGTGCCCAAAATAAAAAAGAAGTTGTCAGATGTCAAAGTCGCCATGAAAAGGTGAGTCGTAGGCCACCGTCTGAGTGTCATATGAAAGCTTATTAGGGTACAGAGAAAAGAAAAAAAAAAATAGGGACACAGTTTGAAAAAAACTCGAAATGTTAACTTTAATCTCAAAATTTCCACTTTAATCACATAGTTTATTTTGTCATTAAAGTAGAACATCATAAACTTCATGTTAAAATCGTTTAATTTACAAGTTTCTCAAATCCCATCATAACTGAAGTAGCATGTTAAATGCTTTATTTTGTATGTGTTCTTCTATGTGCTCTATGTGTGTGAATCACTACGTGCTTCTTAAATGGGCTTTCTCTTCTTTCAACAGCACACAAAATCCATTACATTCATGATATTACAGCTCTCTGAATAATTTAAATACCTAAATGTATACTTGATATCATTTTCATGATGATAGGAATTAAAGCATGTTATTAAACATGGGAACACAGTGGAGCAGTGATTGTTCATGCCTCACGCAAGATGCTTGCTGCACCATGTGCGACCTTCGATGAAATATTTTATTGCAGCAGTACTGTCTCTTTCAAACATACTAACCCCCAATTCGTGTCCTTGCTTTTCTTTCTCCAAATACCCAATCACCACACAATCAGCTCTGTAATAGATGTTAAGCCATCTGTAAGCTGATGTAAGAATCTGTAAGATTCTTCAAAACTTTGAAGGAACATTGAAATATCTTTGTAGTACATGTTTAATTATTCTATCCATCTATCCTTCCAGTGTCACGCCAGCCCCAGCAAGAATACAGCGCGAGGCAGGAACAATCTGTGAATGGAGCGCCAGCTTCTTGCTAGCACTGCGACACCGTGTCCTCACATGTTTAATTTTTAACAATATAGATTATTTAAGTGAAGTTAAAGTTTTATTTGTATAATATAATAAACACATTTTACTGCATTTCATCTTAAAAATGATATCGTCATCATATGTAAATACGCACTTTATAAAGTGGCTCAGGTTGTCCATCCATCCATTATCCAACCTGCTATATCCTAACACAGGGTCATGGGGGTCTGCTGGAGCCAATCCCAGCCAACACAGGGCACAAGGCAGGAACAAATCCCGGGCAGAGTGCCATCCCACCGCAGAGCACACACAAACACACTCACCCTCACATCAAGCACACACTAGGGACAATTTAGGATCGCCAATGCACCTAACCTGCATGTCTTTGGACGCAGACACGGGGAGAACATGCAAACTCCATGCAGGGAGGACCTGGGAAGCGAACCCAGGTCTCCTTTCTCCGAGGTAGCAGCACTACCACTGTGCCACCATGCCACCCCAGATCAGGTTGTGCAATATTATAACTATATCCAAATTTACTCTGAGGTAATTGTACTTAGAAATACAAACAGTTCTACTACAATGAGCACTTGATGGAATGATTGAGTGTGTTTAGAGTTCTTGGGATTAAACTGTTTCTGAACCGTGAGGTCAGTACAGGAAAGGCGTTTGTCGCTTGAGTGTAGTTCAAATAGGCAACATGGCTGAGGCAGCGTGTGCTAGATGTTGTATACCGATAATTCTCTTACCGATCAGCTGCTGTAGAGCTGTGATTCCACACTCAGTTACAGTGATATAAATACTCCAAGTGGTGCAGTAAGAAAAATATGGAAAAAGATGATCCAATGTGGCAACCCCTAACGGGAGCAGTTGAAAGAAGAAGAAGAAGAAGGTGCAGTGAGAGTAACAATGCTAAAGCAGCTATGATATTTGAAATAGTTTGGCTATTCTGTAGACCATTATATTGTTAAAGGTTAATTACAATAAAATGCCTTAAACTAATAAACAATATGCAGTTAATTTCAGTGTATATGATAAAGCCGAGTCAGGGATGTGCATCTAAAAAAGAAAAGGAAACCACACTGGAACAAAAGCACTGCCTTGATGCTGGGTGCCGCCAGTTTGCAAAACTGAGCAGAGAACTTGCGTACGCCAGAGTTTGCGCTACCGTAAAAATGTGCATGGCTTTACGCCAAGTTTAGGTTTTATACATCGCGATTTGAGCATGGAAACAGGAGTACGCAACATTTTTGTGCGTATGCACTGTTTATACATGAGGCCCCAAGAGATCAAAAATATATTGTACAACCAAAGCACTTTGGCAGACCAAAACTCAAAGGCAAAGAATAAAATGAAACTGAGACAAGCCTAGCACTTCGCCTAATTAGAACTGCAACTGTCACTAAAGATTGTTGTTTATTTTGTGTTCAGTTGAAGGATAATCTCACCTTGTGCCACATCCATATTTATAGTGGAACTTTTAGTTACATTACAAGTGTAACAATCGCAGTCACTTGAACTGTAATTTGCGTTGTGCAAATAAGCAGGAAAAATAAAAGTAAATTAAAATCATTCCCAAACAAGTTCCAAGCAATAACAACTATTAAAAATAATGTGTGTTATGACAAATATGAAACAGAATCCATTTCAATTATGAGAAGGGTAGTAATAACTTGGAAGACACAGCTGCAGTCTTTGAGAGTCCCACTCTCCTACCTTAACCTATAATAAGACCAACTTTCTTTTATCATTTATTTTTAATTTTGAAAGTCCATCTCTGCAACTCTTTAGCCACCCTCAGTGCACTACTGGTAGAAAGTCTAACCCTCTACTCTTTTATTTTTTTCTTGTCTTACCTTTATAATTTTAAAGCATATTTTTTGTTTTTGTATTTTACTGGGAGGTTCAACCTCCTCTTTTTTATCTTTGTTAGGAAGCAGTAAATAAGGAATTTGAAACAAAATAGTATACTGCATTTTTTTTTCTTTTTTTTCCTTTGTGAGTACTCAAACAGTGCACTGGTTGTTTTTCAGAGGTGAAACATCTGCCACTTCCTTACTACTGAGGCCTTTTATGTTAAGCCCAAAGTGACATCTTGGAGGTTCTCCTAGATCAGGGGTCTTAAACTCCAGTTCTGGAGCATTACTGTGGTTGTGGGTTTTTATTCAACCCTTTTCTTAATTAATGACGAGTTTTTGCTACTAATTAACTTTTTTCCCTTCATTTTAATTGACTTTTTTGTTAACACTCAGATCTCTGGATTGCTTATTTTTTCCCTTTAACAGCACCCAGGCAAAAATGAGATATAAAGGGAGCCAACAGATGACCAGTTAAGCTGGAGCCTCAAACTCCAAACAAATTCACTCAAACCAGTTTTTTAATTAGAAGCCAATTCCTGTTGTTAATTAAACCCATTATTTAATTGCCGTGCTGGTGCTGTCATTATGCCACAGCAGACATTTTTAAAACTGTTGATTTTCTTTTTTCTAAAAGCTCTGTTTTGTGGACCTGAGCAGATCAACATTACTGAGACCTTCACCTTTCTTTGTTTTTAGATATTGTATGATGGACACAAGTTAGCTGATAATGTGTTAGTGAGTTTTGTCCAGTATATTATTACTGTTTGGCTGCTAATAAAGGAACACAGGAACATAGTGGTCTGAGTCTTAAATAGTAAATTGATTAAAATTAAAGCAAAAGAGGTAATTAGCGGCAAATAAAGGGTTAAAATGAAAATCTGATACCATAGTAGCGCTCTTAGACAATAACAGGAGACCACTGTCCTGGACAATAGTGCCCACTAACCAGTGAGTCCTGGGTTTAGTAATTGGCAATTCTTCCCAAAACACACAGGTGCTCCCTGCAAATTCCCAAAAGCAGTGTCCTCACACAGTGCTGGCATACAGGCCTAGAAGAGGCCATGGTCATGAATTTTAGGCAAAGCAACAGACAGGTAGGGGTAACTCTCCCAGACGACCACCCAAATCTTATCATTTCAAGGTCAATTACATGATCCAAATGCCAAACAGTGAGGAGCCACTTGGTACGTTTTTGTACTCACCGGTAACCTCTGGTGTGTCATGGTGAATTTCTAAGATGGTGTAAGCTCTCTTTTAGGCAGACAAGAATCTACTATCTTTTATTTTACCTCAATCAGACAGGGGATCAAACCTCACTTGGAGAAAACAGTCAGGGACTCCAACCCCAACGTAATTCCCTCTCTAAAATCCTATCTATCGTAATGGACTATTGCTATGAAATCTGCAACAGAACAAAATAAATTTGTAAATAACAGTCACCAACGGATCCAACCTTCAAGGCATGACAAAAATTGAAGACATCCCAGTTTTTCGGCACAAACTGTTAGGGAAAATACTCTATAAATTAAGAATAGTCTTGAGTCATCATTACAAATGTAAACCAAGATGGATGTCCTTCATTAGCACCAGACTGATAGAGTCACTGCATGACAGCAACCAAACTCTCTATGTCAAGAATCTTGGAATCTAACAGAACAGCCTCCTTTATCAGTAAGGTTCTTTTACAAAATACATTTAATTTACAACAATCAGCATACAGTCAAATAATATTTTCCAATAACATCCGTATTTCATTAGGTAATGTCTAATCCATCCATCCATCCATCCATCCTCTTCCGCTTATCCGGGGTCGGGTCGTGGGGGCAGCAGCTTAAGCAGAGAGGCCCAGACTTCCCTCTCCCCGGCCACTTCTTCCAGCTCTTCCGG
>JANRMT010062795.1:4418250-4430872 GCA_026402145.1 Polypterus bichir lapradei
GTGCCCGGAATACCTCACCAGGGAGGCATCCATGAGGCATCCTGATCAGATGCCCGAGCCACCTCATCTGACTCCTCTCGATGCGGAGGAGCAGCGGCTCTACTCTGAGCCCCTCCCGGATGACTGAGCTTCTCACCCTATCTTTAAGGGAGAGCCCAGACACCCTGCGGAGGAAACTCATTTCAGCTGCTTGTATTCACGATCTCGTTCTTTCGGTCTCTACCCATAGCTCATGACCATAGGTGAGGGTAGGAACGTAGATCGACTGGTAAAATGAGAGCTTTGCCTTATGGCTCAGCTCTTTTTTCACCACGACAGACCGATGCAGAGCCCGCATCACTGCGGATGCCGCACTGATCCGCCTGTCGATCTCACGGTCCATTCTTCCCTCACTCGTGAACAAGACCCCGAGATACTTGAACTCCTCCACTTGGGGCAGGATTTCTCCCCCAACCCTGAGAGGGAACTCCACCCTTTTCCGGCTGAGGACCATGGTCTCGGATTTGGAGGTGCTGATTCTCATCCCAGCCGCTTCACATTCAGCTGCAAACCATTCCAGAGAGAGCTGAAGATCACGGCCTGATGAAGCAAACAGGACAACATCATCTACAAAAAGCAGTGACCCAATCCTGAGTCCACCAAACCGGACCCCTTCAACACCCTGGCTGCGCCTAGAAATTCTGTCCATAAAAATTATGAACAGAATCAGTGACAAAGGGCAGCCCTGGTGGAGTCCAACTCTCACTGGAAACAGGCTCGACTTACTGCTGGCAATGCGGACCAAGCTCTGACACTGGTTGTACAGGGACCGAACAGCTCTTATCGGGGGTCCGGTACCCCATACTCCCGGAGCACCCCCTGCAGGATTCCCCGAGGGACACAGTCGAACGCCTTTTCCAAGTCCACAAAACACATGTAGACTGGTTGGGCAAACTCCCATGCACCCTCCAGGATTCTGCTAAGGGTGTAGAGCTGGTCCACTGTTCCGCGACCAGGATGAAAACCACACTGTTCCTCCTGAATCCGAGGTTCGACTATCCAATGGACCCTCCTCTCCAGAACCCCCGAATAGACTTTTCCAGGGAGGCTGAGGAGTGTGATCCCTCTGTAGTTGGAACACACCCTCCGGTCCCCCTTTTTAAAGAGGGGGACCACCACCCCGGTCTGCCAATCCAGAGGCACTGTATCAGATGTCCATGCGATGTTGCAGAGACGTGTCAACCAAGACAGTCCTACAACATCCAGAGCCTTGAGGAATTCCGGGTGTATCTCATCCAACCCCGGGGCCCTGCCACCAAGGAGTTTTTTGACCAACTCGGTGACCTCAGTCCCAGAGATGGGAGAGCCCACCTCGGAGTCCCCAGGCTCTGCTTCCTCATTGGAAGGCATGTTAGTGGGATTGAGGAGGTCTTCGAAGTACTCCCCCCACCGACCCACAACATCCCGAGTCGAGGTCAGCAGCGCACCATCCCCACCATATACGGTGTTGACACTGCACTGCTTTCCCCTCCTGAGACGCCGGACGGTGGACCAGAATCTCCTCGAAGCCGTCTGAAAGTCGTTCTCCATGGCCTCTCCAAACTCCTCCCGTGCCCGAGTTTTTGCCTCAGCAACCACTGAAGCCGCATTACGCTTGGCATGCCGGTACCTATCAGCTGCCTCCAGAGACCCACAGGACAAAAAGGTCCTATAGGTCATCTTCTTCAGCTTGACGGCATCCCTCACCGCCGGTGTCCACCAACGGGTTCGGAAATTGCTGCCATGACAGGCACTGACCACCTTACAGCCACAGCTCCGGTCAGCTGCCTCAACAATAGAGGCACGGAACATGGCCCATTCGGACTCAATGTCCCCCACTTCCCTCGGGACATGGTCGAAGTTCTGCCGAAGGTGGGAGTTGAAGCTAGTTCTGACAGGGGACTCTGCCAGCCGTTCCCAGCAGAACCTCACAACACGTTTGGGTCTACCAGGCTTGACCGGCATCTTCCCCCACCATCGAAGCCAACTCACCACCAGGTGGTGATCAGTTGACAGCTCTGCCCCTCTCTTCACCCAAGTGTCCAAGACATATGACCGCAAGTCCAACGACACGACCACAAAGTCGATCATCGAACTGAGGCCTAGGGTGTCCTGGTGCCAAGTGCACATATGAACACCCTTATGCTTGAACATGGTGTTCGTTATGGACAATCCGTGACGAGCACAGAAGTCCAATAACAAAACACTGCTCGGGTTCAGATCGGGGGGCCATTCCTCCGAATCACGGCCTTCCAGGTCTCACTGTCATTGCCCACGTGAGCATTGAAGTCTCCCAGCAGAACAAGGGAGTCCCCAGAAGGTACACCCTCTAGCACCCCCTCCAGAGACTCCAAAAAGGGTGGATACTCCAAACTGCTGTTCGGTGCATATGCAGAAACAACAGTCAGGACCCTTCCCCCCACCCGAAGGCGGAGGGAGGCAACCCTGTTGTCCACCGGGGTAAACCCCAATGTACAGGCTCCAAGTTGGGGGGCAATAAGTATGCCCACACCTGCTCGGCACCTCTCACTGGGGGCAACTCCAGAGTGGTAGAGAGTCCAGCCCCTCTCGAGGAGATTGGTTCCAGAGTCTAAGCTGTGCGTCGAGGTGAGTCCGACTATATCTAGCCGGAACCTTTCAACCTCGCGCACTAGCTCAGGCTCCTTCCCTAATTAATGAAACATATTAAAAGTCTTTGACACATGCATTTATCTCTAAATAGATACTTTTTACATATACAGTAAATTTGTAAAAAACAAAATATATTTAGGGGTAATTATCAAATCATTCCCTTTGTTAATGTTTAGAACTGAATAGTACAGGACATCTTAGTAACACAGGAAAGACACACATCATAACACTCAAATTCTCATAGAAAAAATAAAACACATGCAGGGATATACTGTACTTGTGCTTTTATGCTACAGGCCTTTATATCCAAGATCTTTTGAGTTTCAGCATCTCCCTGTTGCTTCCTGCTCTTTACCCAAAAAAAACAATACAAAACACAGGAGACACTTTTCACCCTGTCTGAACTGTTTCTGTACCACCCTGGAGAGCTGCACCATTTCTATGCCCTAGGACACATCACATAATTCTGCGCCCCCTCCCCCTCTCAAAAAGTTGATTTATAATTTTCAATTTAATATGTAATAGTTTATTTTTGAAACATATAAGCACTTAGTATAATCTTTATAATCTTTGAACCACATTATATTTTTAATTCAAAACTACACTACTACTCTACTTATGAAATTGCATAAAATTAACACCTACAAAAAAACTTTCCATCAAATTCTTCAAGTTGTCTTAAATACCTACCACAATTTCTTCCTTCGCGCTTTTGTCCATGAAAAGGCTTCAATTGTTTCATTGAAGTCAACAGATCTTGTTAAATCTGCTTCAATGCAAAGAAATGCAAGAGCATTCTGCTTATTTTGCTTCATCGTAGATCTTAAATGATCCTTGATTCTTTTCAGAGAAGAAAAAAGACCTTTCAGCCAAGGAATTCATCACTGGCGTTCAGACAAACATACTTAATAAAATGTCAACGTTTGGATAAACTGTTTGTAGTCCTTTTTCTCGTAGCCACTTGCAAAGTGCTAAGGGGTTTTAGTCCCAATGTTGCAATCAGTTATGTGAGATTTCAGATGGACAAGTTCATCACATACGAGTAGAGCGGGTTCCAGATCATCTTTGAAAATCAAAAGCAGGTTTCTTCCCTCTTCATCAAGTTCAGGAGATTTCAGTGACCAGAGTTTTGTAATAGCACCAAATCTTTCGCCAAACTCTTTGTAAGCAACTGACCTTTTCTCAAGTTCTGCTTTAAGGTTATCAGCTATCATTAGAAATGTATTGACTCGAAAGTTGTCACACCAGCTTAAATGAACTTCACCATCACGTGTCTCATCAGATTGAAGTTTCCTGAGAATCGAACACTTTTCATCACGCTCATATATTTTCTTTTCAGAAATGTTCAAAGCTTTTCCTCATATAAATCAAACTATTCTCGCAAGTCCAAATCTGGAATTTTCATTTAACATGTGGTTTACGCTGAGTGTGTGAGAGAGAAATAGCAAATGCTTTTTGCCTGTGACTGAGCAAGACAGCGCAAGCTGTAGAGATGGGCAACGTACTGCTCAATTTATTTAATGTATATGGATGTAAATTTAAAAAACAGCATTTTATATGGCCCTTTCAAAATAATACTGAAAAATCTGTAAATATTTGGTTGTTATTTCTTCTGTATATACACCCCCCTGACTGCCACGCCCTAGGCCATGGACTAGGTTAGCCTTATGGGAAATCCGACCCTGGCACCAATGCTGCAACCCATCTCATGATCTATACTCTTTACCTTATTTCCTGATTTGTTCCAAATTTCATTCTTAACATGAATTCCCATATACAGAAGTACGCTCTAATAGCAAAGTAAAAGTGGCTCCTGTTGAAGAGATTTACATAAAAATAATATGATCATTGTAAGTAAAACTGTCATTGAAAAATAAAATTAAAAAGGTGTGTATTAAGCCAAAACCCTAAAGTATAGCATCAAAAGTCTGCACAACATAATCAATATCATAAAAAATATGTGTATTCATAAGATGCTCGTAAGTCAGTACCAAAAGTAAAGAGTAGAGCTGAAATCAGTCTTGAAAATAAACAGTAACAGATTATAAATATGAGAGAGTATAAAAAAAGATCCTAAATTCAGTATTAGCTAGGGATAAGTAGAAACTTACTCAATGACAGTGTATTGAACAAGCATCAGAATCCATTTTAAATAATGATTCCAATTAACTCAAATTAGCCTCAGGTTGTAATGAATGCTCCTAAGTAATGAGAGTATTGGGTGTTGTTGTGAAAGTACCATGATAAGAATTACCCATCCATGCATAACCGAACCTGCCTAATTCAGTTCTGAATCTTAGGGGCTTTAGCATAGTATTGGGCACAAGACAGGAACCAATCAGAGTTGAAGTGCCAACCTATCATTTAGCATACTTTTACATACAACACACCAACAACATAGCAGGACAACTTAGAATAGCTAAGTAACAAACTGGCATGTTTTTAAAATGTTGGAGGAAAAACTATTGAATCACAGGCAGTGCTTAGGTCAGGATCTGAACCTAGAACTGATGTGGTTTTAGGCAGAGGCACAATAAATGTGCCACTGAATGAAAATTAATTTGTGGATTCCATATATTGTAAATATTTATGTTAGTAATAGATAATTATATTTAAAGCTGGTGTTCTACATAGTTATAAGTATACAGATAACTAAACAATTACCATACCAATGTGCTTAAGGTCGACCTGAACCACGTAGAATAATTTCTAACCTGAAACCATCCATCTGCATCCTTGACCCAGTAGCAACAGGCTTTTTTTAAAGAAGTCTCCAAAGCTAATTGAACCTTTACCTGACATAGTGAACTCATCATTAGATGCGAAGGTCTACCCTGACTATTTAAAGACTGTTAACCTCCTACTCAAGAGAAATAATCTTGACTCTTCTATGTTTGACAATTTTAGACCAATTTCTAACTTACCTTTCTTAAGTAAAATTCTAGGCAGCTATTAATCAGCTTAATTTAATGATTACTTGAACACACTTTCTCTTGATAAGATTTCAGTCAGGTTTTAGAACAAACCATAGTACAGAAACTGTTCTGGTTAAAGTAGTAAATCATGTGTGGGTTAATGAAGACAGAGGCCATATCTTTTTTTGTTCTCTTAGATTTGAGTGCAGAATTTGCCACCATAGACCAGAATATTTGCCTTAGATAAAGGCAAAGGCCTTAGTTGCAAAAGAACAGTCAAGGAAGAGGTGAAGTGCTTTAGAAATAGTAAAGGGGAATTACAAGATAAAGACAATGAAATAGTGGATTTCGTAAACTTACATTTTTCTGAGGTCTTAACAAGTGAGCAAAGTGCATAACCTTCATGGGATTACTGGGATAGGATTACTAAAGAGGAACTGAGGGATTTGGAAATTGTAGAGGGAAAAGTACTGCTCAGATTAAACAAATCACCAGGACAGATGATATTTACCCTCGAGTTCTTAAGGAGGCTATTTAGTACATATATAAACCCTTGACACATATTTTTAGAAAGTCACTTCACTACCGTCAGCATGGATTCAGAAGAGGAAGGTCGTGTTTTACTAACATGCTGGAATTCAATGAGGAGGCAACAAAAGGATATGATCAAAGTGGAGCATATTATATTATTTATCTTGACTTTCAGAATGCATTTGATAAGGTGCCAAATGAGAGGTTGGGCATCAAATTAAATGAAGTGGGAGTTCAGGATGATGTTTTTAGATGGGTGCAGAATTGGCTCAGACAAAGGAAGCAGAGAGTGATGGTGCGAGGAACCTCATCAGAATTGGGTCATGTTAAGAGTGGTGTTCCACAGGAGTCAGTACTAGGGCCACTGCTATTTTTTAATATATATAAAATGACTTAGATAGGAATATAAGTAACAAGCTGGTTATTTTTGCAGATGATACCAAGACAGTTGGATTAGCAGATAATTTGAAATCCGTTATATCATTACAGAAGGACTTGGATAGCATACAGGCTTGGGCAGATTTGTGGCAGGTGAAATTTAATGTAAGTAAATGTAAAGTATTACACATAAGAAGTAAAAATGTTAGGTATGAATACACAATGGGCAGTCGAAAAATCGAGAGTACAACTTGATGTTCAGAAGCCATTAAGAAGGCAAAGAGAATGTTAGGTTATATAGCACGGTGTGTGGAGTACAAGTCCAAAGAGGTTCTGCTCAAGCTTTATAATGCACTGATTTGGTCTCCAGGCTACAAAAAGGACATAGCAGCACTAGAAAATTTCCAGAGCAGAGCGACTAAGCTGATTCCAGGACTACAGGGGTTGAATTATAAGGAAAGATTAAAAGAGCTGAGCCTATACAGTTTAAGCAAAAGAATATTAAGAGGTGACATGATTAAAGTGTTTAAGGGAATTAGTACAGAGAATCGAGACTGTTATTTTAAAATTAGTTCATCAAGAACATGTGGACACAGCTGGAAACTTGTTAAGGTTAAATCAAGCACAAATATTAAGAAGTTTTTCTTTCCACAAGTAACAATACACACTTGGAATATTCTACCCAGTAGTGTGGTAGACGGTAAGACTTTAGGGACTTTCAAAACTCGACTTGATGTTTTTTTGGAAGAAATAAGTGGATAGGACTGGTGAGTTTTGTTGGGCTGAATGGCCTGTTCTCATCTTGATTGTTCTAATGTTCTAGACAATGGGAGGGGGCCTCTCTGGCAGTGTCTTAAATTGGTTTCAGTCTTACTTAACAGTTAGAAAATTCTTTGATAGTTGTGGTGATTGTACTTCAGAGACCCATTATATTGTATATGATGTTCCACAAGGACCTCTTCTGGTTTCGCTATTCTTTTCAATCTATATGCCTCCGTTAGGTCAGATCATTGAAAAGCACAAGGTGAGATACCACAGCCATAGAGATGACACACAGCTTTATTTATCTATAACGCCTGATGACCCTGATGCTCTTGGCCCTCTGATCCAATTTCTTAGCAGTATTTTCAAATGGATAAGTAATAACTTTTCAAACTAAATAAGGAAAAAACATAAATCTTAGTGATTGGTAAACATGGGTATCGCAAGGGTGTTAGAAATAAACTCAATTCCTTAGGTTTAAAAATCAAGGCAGAGGTAAAGAATTTATGGGTACTCATTAACTCTGACTTAAAGTTGAAATCAAATATTAACCAGATTATAAGGACTGCATTTTTTTCACTTAAGAAATATAGCAAAGGTTAGACCTCTTGTAACTTTACAAAACACTGAAATAGATTACTGTAATGCACTACTTACAGGACTACCTAAGAAAGACATCAATTGGTTGGATTTGGGGATTTTCTGTGATTCATCTCTGCAGATCCTTTCAAGTTCTGGCAGTTTGGATGGAAACTGTCAGTTGACAGCTATTTGAATGTCTCTCCAGTAATGTTTGGTAGGGTTTAAGCCTGGGCTGTAGCTGTGCTGCTCAGGAACATTCATAGAGTTATATGTAATCAACTCCTGTGTTCTACTTAGCAACATTGTCTTGTTGGAAGGTGAACATACGACCCAGTGTGAGGTGTAGAGCATTTCGGTGCAGGTTTTAATTAATGATATCTCAGTACTTTGCTCCATTAGGCTTATCCTTAACCCTGTCTAGTCTCCCAGTCCCTACTGCTGAAAAACAACCCAATTGCATGATGTTGCCACTACTGTACATCACCACTGGATTGTTATCAAGCAGGAGGCTAGCAGTGCCAGGTTTCCTCCAGACATGATATTAATTTTGGTTAAATCAGACAAGACAGTCTTATTTCTCACAGTCTAAGAGTCCTTTAGGTGCACTGCTAAAAACTTCAAATGGGCTTCCATGCCTCTTTTACAGAGGAGAGGCTTCTGTGTAGTCACTTTTTAAGAACCCCAGATTGATGCAATGTTGCAGTGATGGTTGTCTTTCTGGAAGTTTCTACCATGTTCACACAGGGTCTCTGGAGCTCAGCCAGAGTGACCATCGAGACCTTGGTAACTGCTCTTACCATGGCCTATCTCCCAGAATTATTCAGTATGGCTGGGTTTCCAGTTCTAGGAAATGTCGTGGTTGTTTCAGACTTCTTCCATTTAAATATTATGAAGGCATACATGCTCTTGGTAACCTTCACTGCTGGAGGATTTTTGTAGTCTTTCCTAGATCTGAGCCTTGACACAATCCTGTCTCTAAGCTCTGATGCCCCTTTGAAGTCATGACTTGGTTTTTGCTCTGATACACATTGTCATCTCTGGGAACTTCTATAATCCATGCAGTAAAGTGACCACAGGTTGACTCCAAACAAGGTGTAGAAACATCCTAATAATGATAAATTCAATGGAATGTACCCGATCCAAGCTTCAAATGTTATACTTAAGGGTTTTAATGCTTGTGTCAATGTGATATTTCATTTATTTTCAATAAATTTGCAAGAATGTCTAAAATTCTAAAAGGATTTATTTGAGCAGAGGTCGTGAAACCTGTTGAAATTCACTGAAGGATGTTGGCTCAGTAGTAAAGTGAAAACAGCATGAATCAATGAAAAGTTTATGAATGGGTAGAAAAGCAGGAAGAACAAGTGCAACTGATGAAGCTTGATCTGGTCAACCGTCAACATCTATCACACAAGCCCACATTGACTTGGTGAATGCTTATGTGGTCCACGGTTGCTGCTCATTCAAATAGTAGGTATGGATCTGCACGTGCATTATGACTTGGGGTACCATAAAGTCTGTGCAAGATGGGTACCCAAACAGATTACTGATCTACACAACCCAACATCCTTCAGTGAATTTCAGTCGGTTTCAGTCCCTCTGCTCAAAGAAATCTCACTATTACGTGTTGTTCAAAAATTGTGCAATCCCATAGTGGATTGTCCATGTTTATTTGACCTTGGCTTCAATTAGACTAATGGTAGTGTACTGTGTTGTGCGTGTTCGAATTACCCATAAGGCATCACGAATGTGTTGTATTGCATCAGCTTTTATCCAATGTGGATACTGTATAATTTTGAAATTGCCTTTAGTTTTAGATTTACCCTTGTGTGTATGTGTGTGTGTGTATAGTAAATATTAAACAAAAACAACACCGCTCCCACCAAACACACATAAGAACTGTTGGCTTAGATAATGAAGACCTACTGCTATCAATAACATGCTTGCAGATGGCAGTAAAATGGGGAGACCAGATGGACCACAGGTGTACATAAGGATGGGGATGAATTCAGACTTCATTTTAAAGTCTGGATCGCCCATTTAAACTTTAATTGTAATGTGTTTGCATTTTTAGCATATCTTGTTTACATAAGTCCAGCATTAAACAGCATCTGAAATATTAGGTTTAATTTGATTCTCTGCCGTACTCAAAAAACCTAAATACCTGAACTCGCCATAGCTTGCTATGAGATGTGATAGTTCTTTCACCTTAACAGGTGAAGAAGGAGATCATTAAACTTAAGAAGTGATCAAGGCTGACCAGTTTTGAATCATTATAACCTTATGTTTTTCCTCGGTCTGCATCTTTGCTCTTGCCATCCTTGGACAAGCTGTTGCTCTCATATGATACACATACGCACATATGTGTGTGTGTGTCATTCTTAGTGAAACAAGCAATAAATCTAAAGAAAAATTGTCCTTGTGTTCTATTTACTGCTGTGAAAATGGGTGGTATAGTGGTACAGTGATTGGCATGGCTACCTCAACTAATTTTGACTTCTGGCCAAGCTATTGACTGTGTGGAGTTTAAATGTTCTATCCATCTGTACACAGATTTGTTTCTGGTATTTCAAACAAAAGCTTGAATTGACTGGCAAACCTAATTTAGACAAGTGTGAGTGAGTGTGCCCAGTGGTAATGCCACATCTAGGATTAGCTCCTGTTATTTCTCCTGTTGCTACCAGGATAGTCTCTGTTCATGTGAAAAACCTGTTTAAGTAGGTTCAAAAAAATAAATGACTAAAATAGCTTGAAAATGGTCTGAAATACAGAAATACAGTATCCTGAACAGAGTAGGGAATTTTTTTTTTCTGTGCTGTATCTGTTTTTGGTTGGATCATGAAGTACACTGCATTTCTACTTCAGATAAAGTTTTAAAAAATTCATTGCAATGTAATCTTTAAAACCTTTCCTTACTCAATCATAGTCTTAAATGTTAAACTTATGTTTATCACACTATCTGTGTATAAATGTTATAAATTATTGGATGAACCTGAACAAGAAACACGTGGTGTGATAAGATGGATATCACACTTCAAAAGCTGTTAATCTCAAGTTTTCTGCATTCTCTGTCTGGAGTAAGGGTTAATAAAAGCTTAATCTTATTCATAGATTTTTTTTTACTTTTGCAATTGAAGACACTATATATCCAACTCTGTCTCCCAAAAGGAATACATTTTTATTTATTGTAGAAATGAGAAACGCTGCCCTACTTTTCAAAACTGATAGGTAAGTTCTTATCTGTAATTACTGTGATATATATCCCTAAGGGTGCCATGGCCTTTTTTTGCAGAGGAGTACATTGCAAACTAATGGAGCCCTTAAGGTTTGTTTTCCTGTTAATTTGCGATGTGGACTTTTGATTCTGCTTGCAATACCACTGGAGAAATGTCCTCTTACTCCAACACCCAAGGGACATCTGTTAAGATGTCCATGCTAACTTTAGGCAATCGATTTCAAGGAAATTTGTACTTAGGAAGTTTGAGAAGTTGTTAAAGTGATCTTTGCCAAGACATCAGTGTTAAAAAGAAGTTGTCTTTGTTACAGATATTATGAGATAAAGAGTGAAATGCCTTTAGCTCACAGAAGGGTTTTGAATTTTGGTCTGTGTTGACCTGCAGTAATGTCATTGTGCCTTGTTTATTTGGTTACATTTCTTTCAATGCTGAACAATAATGCCATCCTGGGAGAAAGGCTTAGGTTATTGGTTCACGTGATTAACAGGTAGACATTTTTATTGTAGACCTTTATTATTACTGGAAAATGACATGTACTCTTTGATCTTGGAAAAATGGTAATGAATGTCGAGTTTCAAATATTTTATAAAAGTAAACTGTGTGATTAAAGTGATTTCTAAGCATCAAGTCACCTTATGAAAATCAGGAAGTCTGCCTTCATTGTAATTCTATATCATGTTATTTCACAATGTTTATTTTAGTAAAGTGTAATTAAATGGATGCTACATTATGATGTGCCTCCCTGTTTTTATGACTCTAAAGACCTTTCTCCTGCATTGTTTCTGAGATTGACAATGGAGGTGATCCATAATTCTATTTTAACACATATTTCATGTTTAATTTATCTTATGACAAATCAAAAGGTCTTAAATTCATAGTTCACAAAAAAAACAAATGTCTGTAACGTCTTGTTTCACAAATCCACTAAAACAATTATATATACCTATTCTTCAGCCCTATTTTTATAAGATGCCACAACAGAATATAAAAAAAAAGACTGTAACACTTTTTTGGATAACACTTTAGTTTAGGGCTACCTTAGTGCATTTATTAATCACCTACTCTTAGACTTATAAAGACTTATAAAGAACCAATACATTGGATTTTCATCTCACTCAGCAACATGTCTAACTTATTTTTAGCAAATACAAATAAGCCTTTTGTTTAGAATGTATGCTGCAAAATAGTGTGCTATTGTTCTAAATACATATAAAAGCCAACTAGTTTGTCAATTTTTAAAGACAATATCTTCATTAGTAGTGTACATATTCCTAATTAATTCTTATTCAGTATCAGGAAGCTATCTGTTCTAGCAAGATTTAGAATGGATAGGGCACGATAAAGGGAATGTAGAAGTGGTGCCAAGACAGGGAGACATAGTGGCCATTGTTGAGAGAAACAAGGTAAATCTGTAATTTCCTTCTCTCAAATGTGCAACAACAGACAAAATCTACAAGTCTAAAGAGAAAAAATTCTGCACGAAAAAGACTGGCTGCATACTTAAACAGTTAAAATTATAATATAATATATATATTTTATATATATAATAAATATATATATATATATATA
>JANRMT010062795.1:4431272-4458080 GCA_026402145.1 Polypterus bichir lapradei
ACGGACTCAGAATGTCCCCAAACACACACATTTTATTTTTTTTTCTGCACACAAAACACCAACACAAATCTCCTCAATAACTCAGTCCTTATCTTTTTGTCTTTCTTTTCTTTTCTTTACCGCCTCCACTCCTCTCCTACAAGCTCCATCCTCTTCCACCCGACTCTGGCTCCCCAGGGAAGTGAGGCAGCCTCTTTTATACCACACCCGGAAGTACTCCAGGGTGTTCCTCAATCAAGTGTGGCGGAAGTGCTGCATTGGAATCTGGCTCCACTTCTGGCAGCAGTCCCAGGTGAGGCGGGAATGCTGCAGACCATGGTTCTGGAATTGTCCAATCGCCCCCTGGTGGTGGCCACAGACCCCAATAGGCTTGAGCTTCAAAGCCTCATGCCCGTGACCCCGATGCAACCCGACGTGAATGTCCTTTCACATTCCAGGGAATGGCTTGCCCTCGTCTTTGTTGTTTGAACCAGAAACTAAACAGCAGCCAAACTCTATTTCACAAAAGATTCACAGGTGATAGTGCCTTGCTCCAATTTTATTTCAATTTTATGAAGTTACAGTGAAACTGAAAAGAAACAAATTACAAATAATTACCTATTTAAAATAAAATAAACAATATAACTTCACTATATACTTATGCTTAGGGTGGTAAACGATAACATTATGCAAAGTTATTGTCTGTTATACCTGCATTTTTATCACTCTTTAATTTAATATTGTTTATTTTTATCAGTATGCTGCTGCTGGAGTATGTGAATTTCCCCATGGGATTAATAAAGTATCTATCTATCTATCTATCTATCTATCCAATTAACTTAAAATAATACTTACAGGATTTGCTTCAAAGGGATTAACAAACACTGACTATTCGTGAAACTTGCTGTCTAACTACTTACTTCCTGTAATTCTATTTCCACTTCCTAACAATATTTACATGAATATTCATAAAGTTAAGTCAACATTCCTTTGAATAACAAACAGCTATTCTGTGAGGCAGAACTATATATATATATTGTCACAAAAACGAGACATAGACAGATAAAGGTTTGGGGCAGCCACCCGTGTAATCTGGTATCCTGGCTGCAAAAGTCGTTTTTGTCAAAATAACCAGCACTGAAGTGCATACAATGGAGTCCAAAACAAGACTTAGGAAAAAGGGAAAAGGGGCAGGTTTTTAAAGGGGAAGACAGGAAGTGAGGTCATAAGGATCGAGCACGTGGTCTTCAACCATTGGATCACAGCCGGACGTGACATCAGAGGGGCCGAAGCCCAGAAGTGATGTCAGGAGAGCCAGGTGGAATCCCCCGGGAATGGTCTACAGGCAAAGGAGAAAAAGAGTCAGTGTACTCTGCCACATCCCGGCATGCCTCCGAACTGCCTTCACTCAAGCCCTTTAGCTGCCTCCCATGCGCACATGTGTCACAAGATATATATATATATATATATATATATATATATATATATATAAGTATATATTACATGAAAGATATATTAGAAATCATTAAATATATTATTTAAGTTTGCCTTTTACGAGTATGCAGATCTTCACAACTGTATAGATCTTTATTGCATCTACTATTGAAATGTCTGGTGCCAGTTGTAGCAAGTCTATTAAGACTGCCTGGAGTCATCATTACTTGAAGTTTAAGCAAATTAGTGTGGTTATGGCGATACAGTGACATTTGATTCCTGAAGAGGTGCTGGTACTCACTGGTTCAATAAGAAAAGTTGTCAGTTTGGTGAGATGTTGATCATCACAACACAATGACAGTCATTCAAAGTGCAGAGGTGGGGGTCCCTGGTGAAGATTCTTGAAGAGGTGTTGGTACTCACTGGTACCCTAAGAAAAGTTGCCAGATTGGTTAAACTTAGATTGTTACATCCTTACAATACAATGAGAGTAGGGTTCCACATAAAAATAAATGAAGGCATGTCGATACTCCATGTTAACACTAAAAGAGGTGACAGAATAGCGTACCAGTGAGTACCAACCCCATTCAAGCACTGGGTATCATTGTGCTTTGGAGGTAGGTGTGAGGTGTGTGTGTGTCTTTCTTTAACCAGTTTTAGCTTTGAGAAACTGCATTCTCCTCTTATTACTGAGATGGTAAGTCTGACACTAAACTCTATGATGATTTTTTTTTGGAAAGTCATTTGTTACTTGTACTTCCTTATACTTGTTCTTGTCATTTGTATTCAGCATCAGTATTAGCATCAGTATCAGCGAGGTGAGGCAGTAAGTGGTAGCTAAAACTAGCAAGTCTGTAAGTAAATATTTGGCATCACAGAAAAAAATAGTTAAAAGGTAAATGTGATTCCTTAGCAGGAAAAAGTCAAGGCATATTAAAAATAACTAAGTAGAGTACCATATAGTACTTGTACAGTTAAGCATTAATGCTAATAGAAAGTGAGGGCATATGTGTTCATAAGTAAAAAAACATTTATTTTATTTTAAGTGCCGCCAGCTTGGCGGAATGTAGACAGTCATCTAGCGAGTAAGCAGTGATCACACAATGGCTCTAGAAACAGACAAGAGAAAATTTTCTCTCTTTCAGGCCCCACCTCTTCTGAGCAGCATCAAACGAAAGCACAGAGCAGTGATGTCTCCCAAACATACATAGCTCTTCACAAACACCCGAGTAAGTCCAACAAGAGTAAAGCCGACATCTGACAAGGAGAAGTCGAAGGCGACGGTCTCCTAGTGATTCAGCTGAATGTAGAAAGCACCGAAAGCATTGAATTTACTGCAGAAACAGAGAAGATGATATCAGCATTAAACGTAAGCTCCATCTGTTCTCTGCCCATCGAGGGCATGTTTATATGTTGTGTGTCCTGTAGCATGTACAGTTCAGGTTTTCCAGCCGACAATGTAGACAGCTTCACCTCCCAAAAGTGTTTAGTTAATTTAGAGTTGGTCAGGAAAATACACAAATTGGAGGTCCGCATTGGATTGACTCGGTTTGTTTAGATAATTCGACCACTTCTTATTCGGCTTCAGTCTCTCCAGGTCCCACTGTAGTCAGTGTGCAGCCAAATTAGCAGCATCAATTCAGCCACAGGGCGAGAGGGTAACAGTAAGATGGGGGTCTTAGAAATCAAAACTTAGTCCCTCAGCACCCTGGTCACCAATTCGGACCCAGAACAGATTCTCAGCACTCTGCATCCCGTGCATCGTGAGAACAAAAAAGTGCTCAAAACTGCCAATTCCATAGTGCGGAATGTTAGAATTTCAAACTATGTTAAACCAGCAGTTAATGTTAAATGCGAAGATGTCTGACATAGAGGCCGCATTGGATCATATTACCGACGATGAAGTATCTACTTTATTGTTTCATGTCAGCACTAATGATATTTATTTACAACAATCTCAGGTATTAAAGGGGAACTTCATCTCTCTATGCACCAAAGCTAAAAGAAAATGTCAGAATTTAATTGTATCTGGCCTCTTACCAAAATAATATAGAGGGGATGTGATTTATAAGATATTACATTCCCTTCACTGCTGGCTAGAAACCTGGTGTGCAAATAAAAGCATGGCCTTTTTTGGAAAAGGCCTGTATTTTTCAAGAGAGATGGTCTTCATTTTTTCTTCCTGATTGGTGGGGATCTTTTGTATTATCCCAAAATATGGCAGCAAAACTGCCTGGCTGACTGATTACAGCACCATCCAGGCCACAGTCATGTGATCTTAAATCACAGGCTGTTGTTTATCCCACCTGTTATTATCCTGAAGCTGTTACCCATAAACTCTGTTGTGGGGCATCCAGCAAATTTAGTCATGATCCAGATCTTAAATTACTTGATAACCAAAAAATAAGGTGTATAATTAGACCAAGAGATAAAACCAGACCCTTCACCAGGGACACCTCTAATAGAAACTTAGTTCAAATTAAAACAAAAAATATATCACCAGTTTTAAAAAGAAGTATGCAGTTTTAAATGCAACTTATTGAACATTCGCACTCTTGAAAGTAAAGCTGATTTGGTAAGTGATATTAACACTAGAATTACCAGAGCCTATGAAAAAACTCATAGATCCGTCCCACCTTAAATCACTTCGCACCTCTCCATCAGTGTCTTTTGTCCTGTAAATGTGTCGATAAGCAGCAAAGCAGCCTACTATCACAACCCCCTACCGCTGCACAGTTTTCTCAGCTCAAGTCTGTTTACCTGCGTGTCAGTTACTTAGAGTTGCATAGAGTGAGAAGTCAAGCAAAATGACACCTTTTATAAATATTATATTGTTATTTGGAACACATGCATTTCACATGCAACGATCTATGTAAACACATCGTTAAAACAGAAACTTTTTTCATGTTTTAGTAATAATTGACAAAATGTAGATATGAAGTGTATATGTGAAGCCTGAATTCCAAATAGCAAATAAACACTTTCACAAAAGGTAAAAATATAACAGAACAAATGCACTTCCATTCAAGAATATAACTGCAGAAAAAGAACGCACGTTAGGATGCGACATTGACACACATTTGCTACGGCCACTTCGGTGGCACAACAGTATCAACTATTGACTGATAATCAAAACTTCACGGGTTTGATCCTGGATAAGTCCGTTTTGAGAAGTGAGCTGCTCTTATTCTTATATTTTAGAATAAAAACATACATTTGATTCCAGTCTGTAACAGCCGGTGTAAATTTATGGTACTTGTAAAGGTTAGCTTTGTGTTTTTTTATTCAGTTTTATTCTCTCAGTCCCAGTTACAAACACCACACACACACTTTTGACACTGCTGTTTTCATATAAAGACGTGCTGTAACAGAGGTGTACTCAGATGATGACGACGGTTCTACATTGGAGCAAGAATGCACACTGCACTTTTGCCATCGCTGTACTTTGTACATGTACATGGGAAGCTCTGCAGTCTACTTGTGACTTTGTGCTGTAGGAAGTAAGTAAATAAATAAAGGTAAATAAGTAAATAACATTTGATCTGGCTCTTATATACAACGTACAGTGACGGCAGCTTCAACTTTCAGCTACAGACTCTTCAGTATGCAAGCGACTCTCCACGCTAGTGTTTAGATCTGGACGGTGTATGTGCCCCCAAAAAAAGTCTTGTACCATTGCTTGCGTACGAAAGTGTCAGCAGGCACTTTTCGTGGCATTACACGTATTTTTTGAGCATGCCCGTGTCGATCAAACACAGGAAGCTCTGCAGTCTACTTGTAACTTTACGCTGTAGGAAGTAAGTATATAACTCAAGTTAATTAACATTCAATCTGGCTTTTATGTAAGTAACATATAAATGTTAATGTTTTGGGCACATGCACTGTCCAGATCTAAACACTAGCGTGGAGAGTCGCTCGCATACTGAAGAGTCTATAGCTGAAGGTTGAACCTGCCGTCGCTGTACTTTGTATATAAGAGCTAGATCGAATGTTATTTACCTTGAGTTATATACTTACTTCCTACAGCGTAAATTCATGTTGAATGAATTAACTGAACAGTGGGTTTTTTTTAAATATTTTTCTGAAGATGTTTTTGTTAACTTTGTTCATTACATTGTCGTTTCAATCAATATCAGTATAATCTGACTTTAAATTTATATATTCAGGAATGAGGTTATATATTCCGACGCTGACTTTATATATTCGATAACGACTTTATATATTCTGATGCTGACTTTATATAATCAGGCTTTGACTTTACATATTCGGGAGTGACTTTATATATTCTAACTCTGACTTTATATATTCAGGAATGACTTTATATATTCTGATGACAACTTTATACAGGTGCTGGTCATAAAATTAGAATATCATGACAAAGTTGATTTATTTCAGTAATTCCATTCAAAAAGTGAAACTTGTATATTAGATTCATTCATTACACACAGACTGATGTATTTCAAATGTTTATTTCTTTTAATTTTGATGATTATAACTGACAACTAATGAAAGTCCCAAATTAAGTATCTCGGAAAATTAGAATACTGTGAAAAGGTTCAATATTGAAGACACCTGGTGCCACACTCTAATCAGCTAATTAACTCAAAACACCTGCAAAAGCCTTTAAATGGTCTCTCAGTCTAGTTCTGTAGGCTACACAATCATGGGGAAGACTGCTGACTTGACAGTTGTCCAAAAGACGACCATTGACACCTTGCACAAGGAGGGCAAGACACAAAAGGTCATTGCTAAAGAGGCTGGCTGTTCACAGAGCTCTGTGTCCAAGCACATTAATAGAGAGGCGAAGGGAAGGACAAGATGTGGTAGAAAAAAGTGTACAAGCAATAGGGATAACCGCACCTTGGAGAGGATTGTGAAACAAAACCCATTCAAAACTGAGTGGACTGCAGCTGGAGTCAGTGCTTCAAGAACCACCACGCACAGACATATGCAAGACATGGGTTTCAGCTGTCGCATTCCTTGTGTCAAGCCACACTTGAACAAGAGACAGCATCAGAAGCGTCTCACCTGTGCTAAAGACAAAACTGCTGCTGAGTGGTCCAAAGTTATGTTCTCTGATGAAAGTAAATTATGCATTTCCTTTGGAAATCAAGGTCCCAGAGTTTGGAGGAAGAGAGGAGAGGCAAAGAATCCACGTTGCTTGAGGTCCAGTGTAAAGTTTCCACAGTCAGTGATGGTTTGGGGTGCCATGTCATCTGCTGGTGTTGGTCCATTGTGTTTTCTGAAGTCCAAGGTCAACACAGCCATCTACCAGGAAGTTTTAGAGCACTTCATGCTTCCTGCTGCTGACGAACTTTATGGAGATGCAGATTTCATTTTCCAACAGGACCTGGCACCTGCACACAGTGCCAAAGCTACCAGTATCTGGTTTAAGGACCATGGTATCCCTGTTCTTGATTGGCCAGCAAACTCTCCTGACCTTAACCCCATAGAAAATCTATGGGGTATTGTGAAGAGGAAGATGCAATACGCCAGACCCAACAATTCAGAAGAGCTGGAGGCCACTATTAGAGCAACATGGGCTCTCATAACGCCTGAGTAGTGCCACAGACTGATCGACTCCATGCCACGCTGCATTGCTGCAGTAATCCAGGCCAAAGGAGCCCCAACTAAATATTGAGTGCTGTACATGCTCATACTTTTCATGTTCATACCTTTCAGTTTGCCAACATTTCTAAAAATCCTTTTTTTGCATTGGTCTTAATTGATGTTCTAATTTTCTGAGATACTGAATTTGGGACTTTCATTAGTTGTCAGTTATAATCATCAAAATTAAAAGAAATAAACATTTGAAATACATCAGTCTGTGTGTAATGAATGAATCTAATATACAAGTTTCACTTTTTGAATGGAATTACTGAAATAAATCAACTTTGTCATGATATTCTAATTTTATGACCAGCACCTTCAGGAATTACTTTATATATTCAAGTTTTGACTTTGCATATTCAGGAATGACTTTATATATTCCGAAAATCATTCTAATTGCCTGTTTGGCACTGCATAGGGCACTGTATAATAGATATATAAAAAAACAGCTAAGGGGATAGATATATAGATAGATAGGAATGAAAGGGACTATATGATAGGCAGACAGGAAAGCTGCTATATAATAATAAAATTACTGTTATTACTACATAGATAGACAGGGAGATCAGGCAGGCAGAATGGCAAAGGTTAAAAAAAAAAAAAAAAAAAACATTTTTTCCTCAGCGGGGAATCAAACTTGGGTCTCTGAGTGACAAAATCTGTTGTGACATTCTTGAACCTTTTGTAAAAGTGTTTGTTTGATCTTTGGCCTTCAGGCTTCACACATTTTATAGTTTATGCCTACATTTTGTAACATTTAAAACTTCACTTCACTCCCAGATAATCAATCAAGGCATGAGCTGGAAGAAGTTTGTGCACATTCTAAGTCGGTGGGGGGGTTGGATTATCCAGCTGCTTGCAGCTTGTGTTTATCAGCACATTTAGATGAACAAAAGACGCTGGCAGAGAGGTGAGAATGTTATTAAGAAGCGATTTAAGGTGGGAGGGATCTACGAGTTTCTTCGTAAATTTCGAAATTCGAAATTCTAGTGATAATATTTCATTATTGCATGGCACAGTACCTGATGTACTTAAATTTTCAGTCAACAACCATTACTTAAAAAATCAGACCTAGAACCATGTGTAATTAATAATTATAGACCCAATTCAAATTTACCCTTTCTCTCTAAAATACTTGAAATAGCAGTTGCCAATCAGCTTCAGTCACACCTTATGCATCACAATTTATTTGAGAAATTCCAGTCTGGTTTCCGCACTGGTCATAGTACTGAAACAGCACTAACATTAGTTCTTATTTATCAAATCGATTCCAGAAATGTGCTGACAGTACTCCATCATTATACACAGAACTGAGATATGGTGTCCTGCAAGGGACTGTTTTCACTTTACATGCTTCCACTGGGAACTATTTTTAAAAGACATGTTAATTTTCACTCATATGCAGATGACACCCAGTTATACCTTTCTTTTAGACCAAGCAAAGTTTGATTTTGCAAGAAGATACAGTAGATAGAACTTAATTTGTCCCCAGGGATGCAATGTGGCTTTTTACAGAAGCCCAGTTATACCTTTCTTTTAGACCAAGCAAAGTTTCACTGATGTTGTCTTTAGTTGCGTTAATGAATTAAAGGAGTGGAAGGATGAGAACTACCTATCTTTAAACACAACAAAACCAAGATGATAATTATTGGAGGGAATAATGCTGATTGCAACAATATTTTGTCATCATTTAACTCAGTTGGAATCACCATTAATTTTACTGAATCAGATTGCAATTTAGGAGTTATGTTTGACTCTAGCATGTCTTTTTTTTAAACATTTTATTAAAATTAAATAACATTCCATACAAGCGAGTCAAGTTTAACAAAACTAGTTTCAAAACAAATCAACCCCTACCCATGAGAAATAGTAAAACTTTAAACTAGTAAAAATAAGTAAATAGATAAATTTATAAATTAATAAAAATAAATAGAATAAAAAAGAGGGGAGAGAATCCGCATCCTCAATTTAAATGCTTATTCTACATTTTTGCAGTGTAGTAGGACATGTTATCTGGCTGCAAGAGGCAACTGCTTGGCAGGGAATACTGTGTTGTGCGTGGTCTGCAACAATCTTTAGGTAGTTGGTACGTGTCAAAATATCATCCAAATGAATGCTAGGACCCAATGTTTCACAGCAGGACATTGCCCAGAGCATCACACTGATTCCATTGTACTGCCTTCTTCCTACAGCGCATCCTGCTGCCATCTCTTCCCCAGGTGCACGATGTACACAGACCTGGCCATGATATAAAAGAAAACGTGATTCATCAGACCAGACCACCTTCTTCAATCACTCCATGGTCAAGATCTGACGTTCACATGCTCAATGTGGGTGTTTTCAGTGTTGGGCAGGGGTCAGAATGGGCACTTTGACTGAACTGTGTGTTCAGATATCTTTCTCTCATGGCCAGCATTACGTTTTTTCTGCAGTAGCTCTTCTATGAAATAGGACCAATAACTGTACCAGAGAACATGTCCACCAAAGCTAGCCAAACTAGTGCCATGTGGAAGCCTTCCACGATGCACTATCTGTCATTTGGAAATTGGTTTTGGCTCAGTATGTTGACAAACAAGTACATTGTAATTTCTACTAAGAATATAAGCAATGTAGCTAATGAAAAGTTGACTCAAACCAAATAAAAACAAAACTACAAAAACTAACAATATGGAAATTATATAAAAAAAGCAGGTTCAGTCTAGACAGAATAATACATACATTTTATGTTAACTGTTAATGCTTGCCTTTTTTAACACTGTTGAAGGAGTCACTGAATTAGTACCTGCCAAGCTGAGACTTAAGCAGCCGTTTTATTTTTAGTGATAAATCACGACTACATGTTGCAGCCTTATTGTATTGTTAGCTTTGAACATTTATAAATAGATACTGTGAAAAACAGGATGATCACAATGTACAGGCATAGCTGTAACAAACACAGGTAAGTGTGGACTGTGGAAATGGTGGAACTATGCTTTTTGCAAGTGCTATATAATTTTCAAAGATTTTATTCTGTTCCTTAAATATGTTGAAGGGTGTCTATAAACAATATTCACCCCTTTGGAAGTTTTCATATTTTATTGTTATGCAACATTGAATCAAAGGGGATTTAATCTGACTTTTTCGATACTGAATAAGACTTTTTAATATCTAACTGAAATCAGATACCAGCAAAATACTCCAAATGAATTACACATATAAAACAGAAAATAATTGTTTGCATAAATATTCAGCCTAATATGACCCACCTAAATCATCACTGGATTGGCCATTTGGTTTTAGAAGTCACATAATTAGTGAAATGGTAATCACCTGTCTGTATTCAAAGATTTTCAATTAATTGTAGTATAAGGTCCTACTTGTGGTGCCTGATCTATACAATGAAAACAAAAGAACACTCCAAGCAATTCCATGAAAATCTACTAAAAAGCACAAGTCAGGGGCTGGACAAGCAAATAAGTCAATAAATAGCCCTTAGATTGAAGTTAAATCGGTCATTACAAAATGGAGAGTGTGGTAGAGCTGTATATCTGTCTAGAACAGGCCATTCAGAAAAAACTGAGTGATTGTCCAAGAAGATACAGTAGATAGAACTTTATTTGTCCCCAGGGGGAAATGTGGCTTTTTACAGAAGGTCTTTAAATAAATAAATACATAAATAATTAAATAAATAAATAAACACACACACTAAGGTCTGAACACACACCATAATGACTAAAAGGAAGACAATTAAAAAGAAAAAAAAATGTCTGAGGGGTAGGTGCAAAAAAGTGCTTTTATTTAAAATAAGTCAACAAACAGTGCCCATATAAATAGTGTAGTGCAACATGTTCAATAAATAAATAATCCATTAAAATAAAAGTGCTAGTGGAGGTTTAAAACCCAATAAATAAATCCTTGAAAACAAGGTTTAAAAAAACAACTGTTCAGGAAACAGTCCACTAAAACATGAGCCCTGGTGCAATCCGCTCAGACTGGTGTCTGCTCAGCTTCTCATGACCAGACCTTGCAGCTAAGGAGATGCCTACTGAGAGGCATGGCCAACACTCTTCCATAGGTGTTGGTCCCTGCTGGTTCCATGGCTACAATAGGCCTAGGTCCCCCATTGGCCATGGTGCACACAAATGGGGCTACCAGACAGAGCCTCGCCTCTGTCCATCTCCCACTGCCTTCCTGGACTAAGCAAGCACTTGGTCACTCCAGCTTCCTGTGAGGCTCAGCTGGAGTGATCCACTTCAGCCCCGAGCAAAGACCACATGCTTGCCCAAGAGCTCTCCTTCCTGGTTGCCTGCTTCCTCTGCAACTTGAAGTTGCTCTCTCCCGCTTGCTCGCTTCCTGTCTGCTTTATTCTTCTTTATTTAACCTCCTTTTTCAAATAACGGGTGAGGCACAGCTACGGCAATCACAGCTCCAGCACTAATTATAGTTACGGATGCTCCTGCACATGTGCACAAAGTGTAGGGCCGTCTGCGCCCACATCCCGTGCTGGAACCGCTCCTACCACACTACCACATCCCACCTGAAGACACAAGTGTAAATGAGTATTTATTTAAAATGGGTTCCTAATTCTTAAGCCGTGAACCTGCCTTTCTACATCTCTCCTTTGCTTCTACCTCTAGGGTGTCCACGGTGTGTCCTATAACTAAGTCTACCCTTTTAATTAGTCTATTGATTCAGTTGGCTACTCTTGGAGTGATGTACCAGCCAAGTACACTACAATTTCACAGAGTTATAGAAAATGTGAAGGATGTTACTTCCCACAATAAAGGAATGCAGTCTCCTAAGGAAAAAGAACCTGCTCTGCCCTTATATACTTCCTTGGTGTTCTGACACCAGTCCAACCTGTCATTAATGTGGACCCCCAAGTACTTGTAGGAGTGGACCACCTCTGCTTTAACTCCCTGAATAAGTGAATGGACACAGAGGCTCTTTGGTGTGGTGAAAGTCAATAACCAGTTCCTTGGATTTACTGAAGTTAAGGTGTAGACAATTCTCTTTGCACCAAGCAACAAACTTCCCCACTTGATTCCTATACTCCGTCTCACCCGCTAATCAATACACCCCATAAGTCCAGAATCACCTGAGAATTTCTGGAAATGACATGACCTCCTTCTAGATTTATAGTCTGAGGAGTGAAGAGAAAAGGAAACAGGACAGTTCCTTGTGGTGCTCCAGTGTTGCTCAGAAACACAGTCCTCATGCCTCACAAACAGCAGGCTTCAAGACAGACAGTCTATCATCCAGGACACCACAGGCTCACCCACCTGCATATCTCTGAGTTTACCCTTAACAGGGATGGTTGGATGGTACCGAAGGCAATAAAGAAATCAAAAAACATAATCCTCACAGTGCTGTCAGCTTTGTCCAGGATAGAATAAGCCTTGTGGAGCAGATAGATAATTGCATCCTCCATTCCAGTCTTTGTCCAATGAGCAAACTGCATTGGGTCTGGGTGGTCTACCACAAGAGGATTCATATAGTCTAGGACCTGTCTCTCAAAGGTTTTCATGATGTGAGACATTATGTGCCTGTAATCATTAGCTGAGGTCACCAACTACCTATGAGAACTCTGAAGGAGTTGCCTGGGTGCTTCACCATTCACAGCTTTGTGGGAGCGTGGCAAAGGAAAAGCCACTATTAAAAAAGATAAACATAACACCTCAGCAGAAGGAACATATGAGACTCTTAAGTCAGCTAGAAGAGAGAGTCCATGGTCTGATAAGGCCAAAATTGAGCTTTTCATGTGTCAGACTAAACACCAAACACAGCACGTTATCAAAAACACACCATCTCCATCATAAAGCATGGTAGTGGCAGCATCATGCTGTGGGGATGCTTCTCTGCAGCAGACCCTGACCCTGAAAGGCTTGTAAGAGTAGACGTTAAAATGAATGCAGCAAAATGCTGGAAAATCCTGGAAAAAAACCTGATGCAGTTTGTACCAAACCTGCAACTTGGGAGAAAATATTTATCCAGCCAGACAATGACCCTAAACATAAAGCCAAAGCCACATAAGAAAATCTTAAAAACAACAATGTTAATGTCCTGGTGTGGCTTAGCCACAGTCCAGAGTTGGTATTTATCAAGCATCTCAGAATTATTCCTATTAATTACACTAAAAATCACACAAAGAAAATAATTTGTCCTATGTCAGAGTAGGACATACAATTATTGACAAAGTGTCCAAAACCTAGACTCAGCTAGGACTGAAACCTTCTGTTTGAGAATGAAAGATGTCATGCCTTCATGTCACCAATTGTAGCTTATTATGATGATTTCTAGTTTTCTGATACTAATGCTATGGCTGCCCTACAATAATAATAATAACAGTAGTAATAATAATAATAAGAAGAAGAATATTCAAAGTAGTTATAAGAAGAAGATGAAGGAAAATATAGTAAGGTAGTACATTGTGCTAAGCTACATGTAATTGTTGCCACTTTTCTAACACAGAATAATACTAAAATGTGCACTAACATGGAAAGACTGTGGCTCACATACTAAAGAAGAGTAAAGCCCGAAATTGGGCATATTTAGATAACAATAAATGCTCCAGGGATTGCTCCTGCCTTGTGCCCTATGTGTTCTGGGATATGATCCAGGTTCCATGAATGGAGAGATGGATGATCCATAACTATACTTTCAGATGAATAACCTTCACACTGTTATGGCCAGGGGAAACACCTTGAAAAGTAACAGTTACTGAAACTATTCTTGTGCTGTTTCTAAAATTGCATTAACTCATCCATGACTATCTCCATTATCCCCCTTTTACCTTCTACAGGACTCTATTTATTTAATGCCCGCGGAGTCTCCTCCTTCCTTCTTGAACTTTCCAAGGCTTGTAAGGTGTAACCAGAATGTTCCAGGGGCTCATGGAATGCAGAACTCATGGCACCTGTGTGACATTTCACTTTCAATCACCCACTTTACCTTGCTTATCTAGGATAGTATGCTGGCTACTGTGCGCTGATACTGTGATATCGATTGTGATTCACATATGCGTGCTCATCCACATTTGGGGCAATGATCTTTATGTGCATACTGATTTACTTGAATGCAGCTTGCTTTAACATTTCCTCATTGTGGAGTGGTAGGGAAATATTTAATGTGCATTAGTTAATGTGTAGTAAGGGGGTTTTGAATTTTGGTGCATAATCCAAGAAATGATTTGTTGTTGCGGAAGAATAGTTTTAGGGTAACATAGCATTCATTTTAAAGAAATAGCATAAAGGGTTAATACATGTCATAAACATTTGCAGGTATATCAGGAAACTGGATAAAGGTCATGTTAACAACAAAATGTACTAAAAGATGACTAAGAAATTAGTAGATGTCCTGTAAACAATCAGAATGCACAGCTGTTTCGTGCACATAAATTTCAATGCTGATGGCTCAACTCAAAGGTATAAGAAGAACCAGAATATGATATAATGGACTTTTATTTTGTGTAAGTCATTTGGGTGAAAACCAATGAACCAATCAGAGTAAATGTATGCATTGATTGACACTGTATGTACATTTAGTAATTTATAAAATTAACCACTATTCTTTGTTTCTCTGATCATTCTGACCCATGTTATAACAGACTGCTTTTGAAGAATGCATCCTCATTTTGCCGAGGAGTAATTAAAAGATACCATAAATAGCTTTTCTCCTGCCTGATAACTGATTTTTCCTATTAGGGGATGTTTCTTTTTTTAATAAGATGTTAAATTTCTACCACAGTTTGATACACCTAAATCATCACTATGGTAAAGCTGCATTTTACACACCATGTTACCAACACTTACATTTTGGTTCACAGCACATGGCTTCTCCACATAGATGGGGTGATCAAGTAATGTACAAGATTTGTTACAAATATTATTCCATCTCTGTCAATCTTTTATTGTGTTCATTATTGTCCTGCTTTTCCAAAACATTCTGTCTTTTCTTAAATGTACATTCCCATTTCTGCCTGAATACCATCTTCTGGCTGCTCTTAACGAGTTAGAACAGCTCACACAATCTCCTAAATCCTGGTGAAATTACGAAGAGTTTCCCAAATTAGGAAGATTGGTAAAATGTTTTTTACTCCTACTCCTAAAAGTAGAATCAAATTTGCATCACTGAGAATTTTGGAATGTCTTGTCTCTCTGCCATGATGATCATCTTCCTTTGCAGTCGGAGGATCTTTGTAAACTCTGCATTTCAGTGGTAACATTCTCTGAGGTGCGCAGACCTGGGTCTGGCCAGATCTCTGTAGGTGGGCACACCTTTTATTGGCCTTGTCGCTCTGATGGTTGTCTTACTCAGGGAGTAGCTATTGCTGTGGCAGATTGGCTCCTTGCAATGGTGTTTCATGTCATTCCTTTCAATGAGCGTATTATGAGACTCAGTTTAAGGCACTCTCTGTGTGTCTTGTCTATTGTCTCAGTGTGTGCTCTGAATACGGTGAGTGATGTCTCGGTGAGGGACATGGGTGACTTCAATGCGACCACTGGCACTAACAGGGCTGGCTATGAGGATTGTGTTGGGCTCCATGGGTTTGGCAACTGTGGTGAAAGTGGCTCAGTGGCTGTGGATTTCTGGATCCTGGTTCCAGCGACCTAAGCTGCATCATTAGACTTAGTACTCCAATACTGGTGGTACGATAAAGAAGATCAATCATATCCTCTTGGACAGAAGCTGGAGGCTCCTACAGAACTTCAGGGTCTATAGAAGTGCCCAGTTTGTGAATTCTGAACACAGACTTGTTGTTGCTACTCTGAAGGTCCAGCTTAGGTCCAGTAGGCTACCACCTACTAGGAGAATGAGGGTGGACCTGGCCAGACTCCAAGATCAGGCTGTTTTGTAATGAGTTTGCACTCAGTTTGTGTAAGGAACTTGCAGACTTGGATGTGACTGCTGATCCTAATGTGCTAATCAAAGCATTATTCACATCCAAATCCGATTCTTGGAGAGTTGCAATCAAGGAAGGTGATGGAACAGGCTGGCTACGTTAAAGGTTATTTAAAGCTGATCCTCTGGCTAGGATGTTGGACATCTCTGGGTCCACGTTTCTTGAGATCCACTAATTAGCTGTGAACCACCCAGTCTCAATGAGATTGCACAGGTGGTGAACCAGCTAAGGGTGGGGAAGGCTGCAGGGATCTGTGGTATCCGGGGTGAACTTCCCAGGCTAGTGGTAAGGCTGTCCTCCTTGCACTGCAAGCAATCTTTTCTTCCATTTGGGTGACAGGCATTGTTTCAACTGACAGGAGAACAGAACTTGTCATCCCTAACTGAAGAGGGATGGGTGATCACCTAGATTGCAGCAACTACAGGGGAATAACACTGCTGGTGGGTAAGATCCTCACTAGGGTCATCCTTAATAGGATCCTTGATCACTTGCTCACCTACCAATGACCAGAGCAGTCTGGTTTTACGCCTAACAAGTATACCATCTACCGCATCATAGCACTGAGGGTTCTCATCGAGGGCAAACATGAATATCAGCAGAGTTTCTCTGCAGACTTTAATGATATTCATGATAGCATTCAAAACAGTTGATTGAGTTGCCCTATGGGGCATCCTGAGACTTCACAGGATCCCCCCAAAGTTGCTGGATATCATGGCCGGTCTCTACACTGCTACTGTGAATGCTGTGCAGAGTGGAGGAGAAACATCTGCATTTTTTCCAGTTGATTCTGGGGTTTGTCAGAGGTGTGTTCTGGCCCTTACTCTCTTCAGTGCTTGCATGGACTGGGTGTTGGGCAGGGTCGTGGGGTCCAGCAGCTGTGGGACATCTGTTAGTTAAGAAGGATTCACTGATCTTGACTTTGCCGACAATGTTGTGATCTATGAGGAGTCAATAGAAGCTCTGATTGGGGCTCTTGAGGGACTGAGCGAGGAGTCTGAGTGTGTGGGCTTACTAGTGCCCTGGATAAAAACCAAGATCCAGGCCTTCAAAGACCTCCTGGGCACAGCTGTCAGCAGTGTGTCTGTCTGCAAAGAGAGTGTTGACCTCATTGAGAGGTTTACATACCTTGGCAGTGACATTCATGTCTCTGGTGACTCTTCCTATGAAGTCAGTAGACAGATTGGGAGAGCATGGGGGGTCATGAGGTTGCTGGAAAGGGGTGTGTAGTGCTCTTGATTTCTGTGCAAAAAGACAAAGGTCAAAGTCTTCAGAGTATTGGTGCTTTCTGTTTTGCTATATGGCTGTGAGACATACTATATATGCTATTCAGTGATCTGAGGTGAAGACTGAACTTCTTTGGTACTGTATCTCTTTGGAGGTACAGCTGGTTTGACTCTGTGTGGAGCAAGCGGTTGCTGATGGAGTCCCAAATGAAACACATTACCTGCATTGTGAGGACGCATCAGATATGGCACTATGGTCATGTGGTGTGATTAACCAAGGGTGATTCGGCTTACTGGTTCCTTATTGTTGAGGACCCGAGCGGCTGGACCAGGCCAAGGGGACGCTCACTTACTACCTGGCTGTGGTGGACAGAAGGTCATTTCTGGAGGGTGGGATTGGGTCTGTCTTGGGGATTGCCAATCAGGATCCCGATCTGTCTTGTTGTGTGGTGGGTGCAGCAATGCACTCCAAAAGTGCATATTCCGCAATCTGACCTGACCTGAGTTAGCACCATTTTCCTAATCTAAGATGCTTGATAAATACAGGAAAAGATCTCAATCCAATGGGATATTGTGGCTGGACTTGAAAAATGCTGTTCACTTACTATCTCTGTGCAACCTGACAGAGTTTGTGCACTTTTGCAAAGAAGAATGAGGAAAAATTTAAGTGTTCAGATGAGGCTTCAATGCTATCATGACTGCCAAAGGTAAATCAACTAAATGCTAACTTGAAGGGGGTGAATACAATTGAGATAATTTATTTAGTTTTACAGTTGTAATTGATTACGTATTTAGTTTAGATGGCTTTACAGAGATCTATTTTTACTATGATACAGACTCACCACAAGCAGGACCTTCCACATACAGGTGCATTAATACTATTAAATGAAACCCCTTGATAAGGTACTAGTTATATGACTTCTAAAAGCAGTTGGCTGCACCAGCGATGATTAGGTGTGTCATATTAATGCAAATAATGTGAATATTTATGCAACCAAGTATTCTGTATTTTGTAATTGTCATTAATTTAGACCACTTTGATATTAAAGAGTATTTTTCTGTTGATTAGTATAAAAAAATGAATCCAGTGTGATTCAATACTGTATAATAATAACATGTGAAAACTTCCAAAGGGGTGAATACTTTGTTTAGACACTGTAAAGAACAGAATGACATTCTGGTATTGATTGAAAACTGAGGTTTTACAGGAGGCTGATTTTTTATTTGCTTTACTAGTAACTGGTGTATTATATTATGTTCACTGGTTATTGTTCTCCTTATTAAATATTGAATATGCATATTTCTGTGCAGTGTTCATTGACACTTTTTTTAACCCATTCAGTTCTCCTTATGTTTTGTTAATCTGTGGAGTCAATTCCAACACATTCATTTCTAAAAGAAAAAATGTAAAAAGTTTAAGCAAAAATAATTAATGATTGCATAAAGTTTTATAAAACTGTTTAAACCACTTAGCATTTAAAAGCCATCAGGAGATTAAATATAGTGTTCTTCACATAATATAACATTCTCAAGCCCAATTAGTCCAATTCTGAGTCGCAGGGGGACTGAGTTATTTCCACATCATTCTTTGCTGTTTAAAAATAGCAAGGTTACAACACTCCATATTGTTCTGTTTTTCAGCTTGATATAAATGATTACAGGAGCCAATATTTAAAAATTATAAAAGGACCAATTAGATACATAAGAATCTAGCAAAGCATAAAACAATTTATGCAAAATAAATATGTAAAAATATTCCACTTTTAAAAGAGAAAAAAAGTTGACAAGTCTTAGTCTTGTGCCAAATTTTGAAATTAATGAAGTTTTTTTTTTTCATTGCAGGCAAGCAACAAATCAACTTATTAACTCTTTACTAACTATATTCATTCATTTCCTGAAGCAGTTTTTTTACAGGGTCATGGACGGCTAGCACCTACATAAGAGGATCAAGATAGAAATCAGCTGTGGATGTGATCCTAGATTATCACAGGACACACTCACACTAACTACAGCAGGGCAAACTAGAAATGGCAGTTAAATTTAGGGAAATTGGAGCACCCTGAGAAAACACATTTGAATGCTGAGATTGTGAAACTACACATGTATACTGACTGAGCTAGGAAATGAAACCAGTCACACAAAAGAAGTATGTTTAACAGCTGTGCCACTATGCTAACCAACTAACCATAATTATAACCAGAATCTCATAATTCTCATGTATATGCTTGGCATTTGGTGGCAGGAATGGCAATGTGCTCTAGTGAAATTATAGCTTTAGTTTTTTATTATAAATATTGTAAATTTGTTAGATGCTATTCCGAGGCAACATGCAAGTTCTACACAAGTTGCAGCTCTTTGCAGATATTTCTATGCACCTGAAGCACCAGTGAGAACAGAACCAGCAGCCTTGAGGTTTTCAGTTCAGTGCCTTTAACAATACACCACAGCACACTGTTGATTCTTTTTTAATTTGTTCCAAAACAAAGTATTACAGATGAATTTATCTAATCTGATAATCAAACAAAGGTTTCAGTAAAATAAAAGATTTAAAGAAGTCATGCAATTCATCCCATATATCACAGAAACTGTGCTAAAATCCCTACTCTCACCACACACACAACAGGAAGCTAATTAGAAATTAAAAAAGAAGCGCACTGTGGTTTACTGTACAAGCTCTTATAAGGTAAAACCATAGGAATTTGGCAGACACATAGATAGGAGTTCAGCCAACTCATTTTAGGATACCATTAATGCCTAATTCTAAAGAAGCTCTGCACAGTTCCATGGCAGAAAAATTTTATTTTTTAACTAGTTTCAGATAAAATAATATATAATTTTCCTATTGAGGTATAGAGGGCGCATTCACATTCCTCTAATTGAACAGAATTAGTCAATGCATTAACAATGTAGTAAATGAAATAGTGGCCAGTTTATCATCAGATAGTCTATGTTCATCTGAAAACACTCAAAAGACTGCTGGAAAAGGATTTGTAGTGGTTGTACAGCCTATACTATCTAATGGATAAGAAAAAATCCTTTCTAGAAAGTGTTTTACTTTTGGACAGTCTCAAAGCATAGGCTTAAGCAAGGCTCAGGTTACCTAGTATTATTCACAATCAGGAGTCAATCCCAGATATATTTTAGATAATGTTATTTACAGTAGGCGTGTCTGTGAATTACAGCGTTTTTGTGCACAAATGGAATAAGAATGAATTTTGTGAATTATTGACTTCAACTCCTTGTCTAAGACATTAATTTAGACATCTCTTTCCTGCATTGCCTAAGGTCGTCCAGCGGTGAGCTCTGTGACATTAATTGAAAAAGTCAGGAAATGCTGCCAATATTCTTCTCCTCTTTAAGGGAGAAGTAAAACTCTTTTAGATTAATTTAGAAGCCAGATAATCAAGACCAAAAATCAAAGCAAGTCTTTATCAACAATAGAGTAAAATTTCTTTATTTTTTAAGTCAATCTGTAGTATTTTCTCAGATGGTTTTCTTTGCTACTCAGCACAACAAGGTATTGCCAGAAATGAAAGCATTTCTAGTTTTTTTTTTTTTCCACACAGACCAGTAGATGATTAAAGGTCTAAATCCACAAACATGTCAATGACCACAAAGTTAAAATAAGCATAAAAACTAACCAAAAATCATAGCCAGAAAAGATCCGTAAAGTTTTCAGTACCAGAGAATAATCACAAGCACAAACCGCTTTCTACCATCTTGGATGATTCTCTTTCTATGGTACTGGCTAATAAAGCAACTAGGAGTTGTGTCCTAACAATGGGAACCCTAAAATGGCTGCACCCATAAACAAAACAAATATCAATAAATAAATTTGTAAGCTTAAAACATAATGATATAATGCTACTAAAGTAATCTCCATCCATCCATTATCCAACCCGCTATATCCTAACTACAGGGTCATGGGGGTCTGCTGGAGCCAATCTCAGTCAAAACAAGGCGCAAGGCAGGAAACAAACCCCAGGCAGGGCGCCAGCCCACCGCAGGGCACACACACACCAAGCACATTTAGAATCGCCAATGCACCTAACCTGCATGTCTTTGGACTGTGGGGGAAACCGGAGCACCCAGAGGAAACCCACGCAGACATGGGGGAACATGCAAACTCCACACAGGTAGGACCCGGGAAGCAAACCCAGGTCTCCTTACTGTGAGGCAGTAGCGCTACCACTACGCCACTGTGCCACCCATCTAAAGTAATCTTTGATGTTCAATACCAGAAACAATGTAAATGGAGAGCTAATAAAAACTTTGTTATTTGCTTAATAATTGTTTTGTGTTTCAATTATAACACTATATGTTTTTGCAATGTACTTTATTTTTCATGACAACTGTAATTCTGAAACGCCCTGTGGATTGTAATTATGTTATGTGTATGGATTTGACTGCAACATAAATATATTCTTGTGCACTAGTTACCCTGGTAGTCCTGTTGTCAGTTGCATTAGTGAATATAGGTATTGTAGTTCTAATATGAGTAGTAGGGTCTGGCAGTATCATTCATGCTATGATACTCATTATATAACATTTCTTCTGAAATGCCAATATTCTGAGAACCACCTCATGCAATAAATACTAAGTATATATTCTCCTTACTTGACTCTGACTAAATCATAATTAGTGGCAATGTGGAACAGGAGCATTGACACACTTTGGGTGCATGATCATCCTTAATCAATTCAAATAACCATCATCAACTTGAGGTAGCTTGTTCTGTCTTGTTCCTTGTGTTTTGTGAGTGATTTCCCAAGAAGCAGGCCAACCTGTCAATCTCCAAGCACTGTAAAGCCTCATGGAAATTGAACTCCCTTGCAACACATTTTATGCACTTGGTGTTGGTGAGTTCTCCTTTTATTATTCTATTGCTAGATCTCTGTATTTTCTGGCTTTGGAGGAAATGCTGATTATAACCCAATAAAGACCTTAAACCAAAGGATAACATAAACACAAGAAAAGTCCAAATCAAATATATCAAGGGAGAGCAAAACAACAAAAGCAAAACTAACACCACAGTGCAGCTCCTGAGTTTCACCAAACATAAACAGGCCCTATGGGATGGTCCCACAGCAGCAATGTCTGGTGGCCATGCCACCTTACATTCAACATAAACAAAACAAGGTACATAAAACATAGAACTAACACAATCAGCACAATAAGGCAATAAAAATTAATAAAAAATAATATTCATAGACAAAAATCCAATACAAATAGAAACTAACACACAGAGGTAGCAGTTCTTTGTGAGCTTTACTTTTTTAATAATAACACCCTTTTTTTTATAACTTTGGCCTCCTTGTCATTGTTGTGGAAAAAACTTCCCTCTATTTTCAAAGAAGTCATTCTCAGAGACCAGATGAAAATGCAGAACAATTCATTATATGCACATAGATATCCACAAATGTCTCAATCCATAGAGTGAGCAATCAATAATACCATTCATTCCTTTTTATACATTTCTATTACCATTACCTTATCTAACACATCACGTCATCTGACTCTTAATATGCAGAATTCTATCATCTTAGCCAATCGACTAGAGCCACCAGTAACTTCATATACATGTCGATTCTTCCATTATTCTAAACATCACTTTGTTAATAGGGGTGTCCTATGGGTTTTCCCATTGATCTTATCTCTGCTTCATAATCGGGGTGTTTGGAATTTCTCACTAGTTTGTTCTCACTTTTAAAGAGGGTGTTCATTACTCATTTACTTCATTTTAACCTTAGTAATTACTTTGGTAATTCCTCTAAGATGAGGTAAACCCTCTATAGTATTTGAACAGGGACCACTGATAATGTGTGATACCCTTTGCAAACAGGCAAAAACCTAGTTTGTCACATCTTTCAAGTTTTTGGCAAATTGAGAAAATGATGTTGGCCCTATAATTAACAATCTCCAGATTTCATTTTTCCTGAGCTTCATGTACACAATATTGTTTTTTTCATGAATCAACAGCACCTGCCATTTAAATCACACAGCAGCGGTATTTAAATCACATGATCATAATCCAACATTTTCATTGGTAGGCGGTCTTTCCTCATTGGTCAGTGGACTTGCTAGGTTTTTGTCTTGCAGTATGTAAAATATTTTGTACAAACTAGATTCTTCCATCATGCTATCACCGGAATAAAGACATATTTCGCCATCACCACTATCTTATAAGATGAAGAAAGACCTAGTAACTTTCCTGGATTAAAAAAACCTCAAATTTGAAAAAAATGGCAATTATTAGGCAACGAAACACCAAATGAGCTAAAACTAAATTAAAAACTCAACTGAGACACTTTTTCTGACTCTTTTTGAAAAACATTTTTACAAAAGGAGGCCTCACCCCACTTCTTGCCCCAATTAAGTGATCTCAAAACATGGGAAAACCATCACACAAGCTCAAGGTCAAATTTCATGGGGACCAAAGCCTGCATGAATCTGAAAACAGACTGGCAATACATGTCTTTCATGTCTTGGTCATTTACCAAACATCCCTAAAACTCAATCTTAAAGATTTGACAATAAAGTAGCTGTCCTAATATCAGATTGATTAAATATTGGGATGGCAGAGATTACTTTAAACAGAAAGCACACTCATGTTTTTAACAGGAAAAGTCTAATGCACTATGAGATATTAAACCGGGCACCCTATCAGAGGGAAAGAGAAGCAGAGAAAAGCTTAATTATTAGAAAATAAAACACCAAATTTTTCCATAGATGTCAAGGCTCGAGACAGAGCCCTTTAGGTTTTTCAACATTCCATCTGAGCTGAAACACTCAGTACATTGTGCACCTTAATATAAGATGGCTAAAATAATGTCTCACACACAATGCATTAGTGCTCATGTCTTAGCTGCAATTGTGACCCATCTAACAGTCATCAAAGTAATGCCCAGAAAGCAAAATATAAACAAAAAGCAAAATAATTCCTTGAAAAAATAATAAGTGTAAACTAAAAATAGTACCCTAACAAGGCCATTAGATCCTAGCAAACAACAATAGGGTGGTGAATGTGATCTCTTTTTTAAATGCTAACCCATTCAGGACTGCTTGAAATTTTTTGTTCTACATCTGTACCTGCAATGTCTATTAACAGTATTCACCCTTTAGAAGTTTTACATTTAATTGTTATACAACATTGAATCACAGTGGATTTAATTTGGATTTTTTCATACTGATCAACAAAATAGGACTATTTATTATCAAAGTGAAAAATGATCTTTGTAAAGTCTTCTAAATTAAGTACAAGTACTAAAACCAAAATAAATGATTGCATTAGTATTCAATATGACATACCTAAATCATTACTGCTGCAGCCAATTGGCTTTAGAAGACACATAATTAGTCAAATGGTGATCACTTGTCTCTAGTTTAGGGGATTCCATTGACTGTAGTATAAATGGACCTGATCTGGAAGGTCCAAATTCTGGTGAGTCAGTATTGGGGACTAACCTAAACAATGAAGATAAAGGAACATAAACTGAGTGATGGTTCAAGAGGACTAGTGAGAGCGTTTAGAGGAATGCCATTTTATAATGCTATATTTCAATTTTTTTAAATTGTTAACAAGGAATATCGATAATACTTCTTTACGTTGTAAACTGGAAGTTCTTTTCTTTACTTGAACTTCTAATCTCTTCAGTAGCTTGTCTAACCACAGAAAAAGAAAATGTTAGTAGAGACAGCAGCAGACTGCAAAAACTAGCAAAAATTAAACTTTAAAAACAGCAGTGTAGCAAGATGAAAATGAGAACTTCAAGTTGTAAAGTGATAATTTTCTTGACTTTCCAGATGCAAAAAACCGAAGCTCTTGAACAGTTGGTTATCTTTGTGTATGTACACCTTTGTGAACATGTACTGATATGGTCTTTCAAAATTACATTAGACCAGCTTAAAGTGTATATTGAATTGGAAAGAGGGAGGACCAAGAAGATCATAGTCACTAAGAAGTCTCAACAATGTAACCTTAACAGACTGAACACCAGACACATATGGTTGTGCAAGCCAGAGTCATATGCAGTATGACAGTTCCAGAAATAATCAGGTTGTATGGTGATTTGCTTTAACATTAAGAATATTTAAAATGTTAAATACTATAATGACTGAATAAGAGTTTATTACCAGCCCCCCTGGCTTGCATTTAATATTTGCTCTATCCTGCTTCCTGGGGTATAAATGAATAAAGAGAAGATGTCCTCTAATAGGAGAAGCGAAGCACATTAGTGAAGCACTAATGCAGAATGGACCCATTAGTCCCAGTTCCAAATGGACTGTGGCTGTGTCTCTTTCCAGGCCAGGTAAACACAATGTTTAAAGACTAAGAGTTAGGGAGTAGGACATACACAACATTGCCAAAAGTACTGGGACACCCCTCCAAATAAAATCACAGAGTGGGTACAGCGCATACTGAGGTGGAGTGTGCACAAGTCACCAACTTTCTGTACAGTCAATATCTACAGACCTCCAAACGTCATATGGCTTTCAGATTAGGTCAAGAATAGTACATAGATAGCTTCATGGAATGGGTTGCCATGGCCGAGCAGCTGTATCCAAACCTTACACTACCAAGTGCAATGCAAAGTGTCAGATGCAGTGGTGTAAAGCACACTGCCACTGGACTCTGGAGCAGTGGAGATGTGTCCTCTGGAGTGACAAATCACACTTCTCTGTCTGGCAATCCGATGGATGAGTCTGGGTTTGGCGGTTGCCAGGAGAAGAATACTTGCCTGACTGCATTGTGTCAACACAAATGTAAAGTTTGGTAGAGGGGGGATTATGGTGTGGGGTTGTTTTTCAGGGGTTAGGCTTGGCCCCTTAGTTTCAGTGAAAGGAACTTTAAACACTTCAGCATACAAAGCAATTTTGGACAATTTCATGCTGCCAATTCTGTGCAAACAGTTTGGGGATGGCTCCTTACTGTTTCAACATGACTGCGCACCAGTACAAAAAGCAAGGTCTATAAAGAAATGGATGAGCATGTTTGGTGTGGAGAAACTTGACTGGCCCTCACAGAGCCCTAACCTTAACCAGATAGAACACCTTTGGGATGAATTAGCGAGAAGACTGCGAGCCAGGCCTTCTTGTCAAACATCAGTGCCTAACCTCACAAATGCTCTCCTGGAAGAATGGTCAAAAATCCCTACAAACACACTGCTAAACCTTGTTGAAAGCCTTCCCAGAAGAGATGAAGCTGTTATAGCTGCAAAGGGTGGGCCAACCCCATAATAAAGCCTATGTATAAAGAATGGAATGTCATTAAAGTTCACGTGTGTGTAAAGGCTGGCATCCCAATATTTTTGGCAATATACTGTATCTGTGGATCTATATACAACAAAAGTAGGACAGAGTCACCCCAAAACCCGTCCACAATAAATCAGGGAGGCTACCAAGGGATCTATGACAACTCTGAAGAAGGTACAAGCTATAGTGGCTGAGATTAGAGAGACTGTGCATATAACTACTGTTGCCAGGGTGTTTCACCTGTGGAAGCTTTATGGGAATGGCAAGGAGAAAGTCTCTGTTAAAAACCACATACAGTACATGACATCTCAGCTAGAGTTTGCCAGAAAGAGCAAGAGGTACTCATGAATGAGCTGTAAGGTTCAGAAGTTTCTATGGTCTAATCAGGATCAGACCAAAATTTATGTTTCTGACTCAGGTTAAACATAA
>JANRMT010062795.1:4458090-4474048 GCA_026402145.1 Polypterus bichir lapradei
ATCAGGATCAGACCAAAATTTATGTTTCTGACTCAGGTTAAACATAATGCATTATGAAAAACTCACCATTCCCACCATAAAGCATGGGGTGGCAGCATCATACTTTGGGGTTTGCTTCTCTGCAGCAGATCTTGAAAGTCTTGTAGATGGTAAAATAAATGCTGAAAAATGCAGTCAAATCCTGGATTAAAACCTGATGCAACTTGCATTTTGGAAGATTTTTTTCTGCAGCAAAACAGCGACCCTAGGTATAAAATCAAAGCTACACTGGAATGGCTTAGAAACAACATCAACATTCTGGAGCTACTAAGTCCGAGTCCAAATCTCAATCCAATTAAAAATTTGAGCCTGGACTTCTCATAGGCACTGAACTTCTTCTTGTATATATGATGTTGATTAACATGTGTGGAACAAGTGCTGACCCAACACAGACGGACACCAGAGGCACATAAAAATTAACAAAAAAATTTTTTTTTTTCACCTTTTCTTCAATACAGTCCCCAAAACCACACACAAAAGAAAAACTACATCACAAAACACTCTTCTTTCTCCTCCACTCCTCCAAGGCAGCTTTGTCCTCCTCCTCCTCCCGACTCTGGTGCCCGGAATGGAGTGAAGCGGCCCCTTTTATACAGTACCCGGATGTGCTCCAGGTTCTGTATGAGCACCCGGAAACACTCCGGGTGTATCTGTCTTCTGGTTTGGCAGCACTTCCTGTTGTGGCGGAAGTGCTGCAGTCCATGTTTCCTGGAACGTTTGGATGCCCCCTGGCAGTGGCTACATCCCCAACAGGGTGGAGCATCCCAGCTCTGATCTTGTGGCTCCCCTGCACCCCAGGACGGCCGCCCTTTTGCACCCCAGGGAAGGTATTAGCACTCTCCTGGTCCTTCCACGTCCCAGGCATCCCAATTGTGCAGCCGTCTATCACACGTTACATTAACTTTATAGTATAGAATATCATAGTATTCTCGAGACAGTTTAAATTAATCCAAGGCATCATGGTCACAGTATATCCCAGTAGCACTTGTTGCAAGTTAAGAATCACCCCTGGATAGGACACCATTCTGTCACAAGGCACATTAATTATACTATAACAAATATTTATGAATATGAATATTTTCATTTTAACCAAAGGAAAGTCAAAATCTCCTGCTTTAGTTGTTTTCAACACAGCATGTAGCGGGAATCCGGCTACTCACATTTATATATACACTGTCTTGTATGTAATTCTTATTCACAACAGAAAACTACAACCTTAACTTTAGTTTAATTCGTTTCAAATTGTTGAGAACTGCTCTAAAGTATTTGCATTTTCATAAAGAGCATTCAACCCCCATGTTCACTACAAGAGTGCATGAGACCTGAACGCTTATAAAAGGCTCCAAAAGATGCTGACCATGAAATGGAATTTGATTTTCTTGTCATCTGCCATTATGCTTGTAGAGAAACAAGCCTTAAATTTGGCGAGGAAACTGAAGGGGAGAAATAAATGAATTTGGTCCAAATAGAAGGCAACTTGTCAGTTTATTCCGAGATCCAGCAAAATGCAATTTATATTTTGTTTTGCTATTCAACACCTGAGTGAGTATTCTTGGGAGTTTATTCTATTTTATGTGCAACTCTTCTGAAGTACTTATATCACTAAATTTCAAACTGATGCATTTAGACTCAGTTACATTTCTACAGATCTGTGTGTGGCAATAATACTTACTTTTCCTGGCTTTGCTAACTTTCCTGCAGCAAACTAAATCATATATTTTATAAAAATTCAGCATCCCATTTGCTGCTTTGTCTGTTGCTTTTTGTCTGATTGTCTCAGATAAACAGATATATGTTCCTAAAGACAATTTTGAGATAAAATAAACATTTTAATGCAATCAAATTTGGGAGAACATTTGAAAACATTGTAGGCATTACACTCTAGTTCAAATCCTGAAATGAACATGAATGTTTTTCTAAAACACACATGCCCAAAGTGCAGTCTGTTAGTTTCTGACGTATGTAATAAATACATATTTTAAATAATGTCTTAGACTAGTCTTAGCTTTAGACAAAATCACGGGTGGCTCATTTAAAAAACTGGTATGGTGTGGCTAAGGCGATTCAAAAACCTCCGCAAAAAAAAAAAAAAAAACAGAAACAGGAGTAGCAGGCTTAAATAGTGAGGACTAGGGACATAAAAGGTGCATGATGACTTGACAAAACTTTGAACAAAACCACTGAGGGCTTGAAAAAAAAAAAAAACAGGAGTAGATGGCTGAATGCATTCAATGGCAAAAACAGGGCCCTTGACTTTTGTTTCTTCCTGGGATATATACTCTGCTCTGAACACAGGCTTGACTGGAGCTACCGGGGGAGGTAATGGTGGCATCTTTAACATTTGCAACTGCTGCATTTCTGTGGCTCTCCATAGTACGGATAGCATACCAATTTAGCAGGCAAACAATTTAACCTAAGCATAAGCCACACCATCGTTCTGATCATAAAAAAAAATTGTCCTCCTCCAAAATGTTAAGTCTAGCTATGAATGCCACGGCCTCTGGCAACTGATCTTCTATTTCCCTTATTGCATTGTATTTTCTCAGCCAAAGTAATGGTGATAGGTCTGTACTCCGGGCCTCGTAATAAGAGTGAAAATGCTGATCTACTATGGTTAGTGAAACCTTGAGATGCTGCAGCTCTATCTGCACATTACAGTTGCTAATCAGACTTTTTTTTAATTTTGAAGGTGGTTCATTCTGTCATGAAACTGAGGGAGTCCCTAAAGCACCAGTTCAAAAAACACTTTGAAATGTTGGCCACTAGTGGGAGAAAGCATCGTTGAAAACCCCAACTCGAAAGGGCCTAAAACAAATATTTATAAAAATATATATATTTTTTCTTTCCTAAAGGTTCTAAAATACACAATGCATTGCCTGAAAAGGCAAGGTAATCCACAGTGAACAAAGGCCCAACACAGAAAACAAATGTGGTGGTCAAAACAGAGCAGGGATTCAAAACATTAGTAAGCACAGTTCAAAAACAGAATCCAAAGACAAAGTTGAAACACAGAGCACCAGGGTTGAAGTACCAGAAAATCAAGAAGCAAAAACACAAAACACAGAAAAATGCTATAACACTCCACATAACTCATTCTCAATGAACTATGGGAGGCCCTCCCTTAAATAGGGTGGAGGGCTGTTCCTGGAGGTGATTTGCAGGTGTTCCTGCCCTTTGGGAAGCCACCCACAACACACAATGAACACAACCGAAGGCCACATTCATTTAAAATGAACACAAAGAAAAATGTACATAATAAACAGAAGAAACATAAATACAAATAAATGACATGAAATTAGACATTACAAGCAAAATAAACATAACTGCGATTCCCAGACAAAAGCAAAATACCAGCTGAAATATGACACTGATGGGAAAGCCCATACACCCCTCCTACGACACAGTGCTAAGAAGAATGGGAGAATCCGCTAAACACCCCTCTTAATGAAGTAGTGTCCAGGATAATGGGAGAATTGACATGAGTCAGAAATTACTACTGGCTTTAGTTGATTGGAGGAGGTGACAAAGTTCTGCATATTAAGAGTCAGATGACTGATGAATTAGATAAGGTGATGTACTGCAATTAGAAAAAAGTATAAAAGCAGATGAAATGTTTAAATGATTGCCCACTCCATGGACTGAGACATTTGTGCATTTGTGCAAATAAAGCAATGTTCTGCATTCTCCATGCTCCATGACTGCCTTCTTTGAAGACAGATTAAAGTTTTTTCCATGACACCATTTGAGAAGATGACAGAAGAGATTAAAACATTAATCATTAAGACCTGATGAAAAATGTGATCACGGACAGAGGGGAGCTTAGTTTCTTCTGTCTTTATTTGAAAAGTGTCTTTGTAGCCCTGTGAAATAGGATTTGCAAGGTCGTTGATCTTAATGACTGGACATGTATCCTGAAAAGGGTCTGCTAGCTGTCTCCCTGTTTCACCTATGCAGATGGCTGGACATGGACGAGAAATGGACGAGACAGAGGAGCAGATACAAGAATATTGTTGGTAACGTATTTGCAAGTGACACTGTGGCTCATGCTACAGTTCAGAGTGCCTGGTGAGGAATGTGGCTTTCCTCCATATTGTTTTTTTCAGCAACAACAACAACATTTATTTATATAGCACATTTTCATACAAATGATGTATCTCAAAGTTCTTCACAGAATGAAGCAAGAGGGGAAAAAAGACAAAATATAAGAATATAATTAGGCAATACTAATTAACATAGAATTAAAGTAAGGCCCGATGGCCAGGCCAGACAGAAAAAACAAAAAACAAAAATGGCTGGTGAAAAAAAAACTAAATCTGTAGGGGTTCTAGGCCACGAGACCACCTAGCCACCTCTAGGCATTCTACCTAACAGAAATGATCTAAATCAGTCCTCATGGTTTTCAGACTTCACATGGAAGAACTTGATGATGATGGTCATGTGGACCTCTGGCCTTCAATCCATCAATGTAGGGGCAGCATGGTGCTTTGATCAGGTGGTGGTGGCGCAGATCAGTCCCATACAATAGGCAAGTAGAAGGTTTAGAAGATATTTTTATTAGCTATTTAATGAATTATAACATGGCCTTCATGAGTATTGACATCAAGGTCTTTGATTGTGATGATGTTCACTAGGTTAAATAATGCTCATGTAGTGCAAAGGTTAATGTTATATTTCCAAAAATCAAATGGATAACAAATTGTTGTTTATCATTGTTTAATTATTCTTGCAATATATGTGTTTTTTTCAGTTGCTGCCATTCTTTGTTGATTTCTGCATAGCCATATTTTTTGGCTACTATTATTTGTTACTAAACACTAGTGATGAGCGAGCACCAAAGTGTTCGGGTGTTCGGTCTGAACACATCGCGATGTTCGTGTGCTCTACCGAGCACCCGAGTATAATGTAAGTCAATGGAAGACAACCATGCACCCCCTGCTCTGAAGAGGGGAGGGTGCCTGGTCCATTGGAAAAGGTCAGAAAGTGACACAAACACCACACATGTTAATCGGAGACGTGCAGGTCTGTCAGGTGGAAGACAACATTTAACAAGCGGAGAGGTATGTACTGCGACAAGAACAGGTTGAGTAACTTGAGAAAAAGAGAGGACTGGGCAGTCCTGGGGTGCCAGTCGTCGGACAGCATCATAGACATGTTCGGTGTGTTCTCCGAAAGCCCATTTTTAATGTTTTAAAAGTCCGGACACTTAGCGCTGTTCCTGGTCATTCGCATTCCGTGATTGTCCTCCTGATCAGAGACGTGAGGTGAGTTTCATGGCTGGTGAGGCACTGACTCCTTTAGAGTCTGTCAGATTTACAAATATATGAACCCAAAAGAGCAGCTTATTCACTATTTGATTGGCAGCCAGGGTGCACATTGACTACTGGTTACGTTTCATATCTCATCAGCATTTACATTTAGAGCGACAGGAGAGAGCGCATTTGATCCTCACCCTTCCGTGTGCTCTAAATTTGCCGTTGCAATTCCACAATTCATACTCATTCAATGTAAATGAAAGTATAGAGTCATATGACTTCTGGCATTACAGTGAGGGCAGTAGTTACCTGCCCCTTGATTGGCTGTCTTCAACCCGTGAAATGTGCGAGGCGGAGACTCAAGCATGGCGCACGAGCACATGTGGTGCTCATTCGAGTAGCGCCATGCTCCGATCATAGCAATGCTCAAGCCGAACACATGCTCAGCCGAGCATGCTCGCTCATCACTACTAAACACGTGACATGGAAAGATGTGAGTGTACTGCTTTCAGTATTCATAGTTCAAATTGCCTTTTATTTTTATCAAGATTATTTTTGCTAGTGTGGAGGAAGCTAAAGGGCATTTCCACAAATAATTTTTGTTAAAACTTACTTAAAACTTTTCCTACAATTTTCTCTAAAACAAGTATAGACCGGCCGAATCATTAATGATCGCTGTGTAAAAAGTCAGGTATACAAAAAAAGTTATTTAATACCCCTTTTTGTTTTACAAACCACAAAGAAGGTGAACTTTTGCAGTATGAATATTGAGTCTGGGGCAGAGGTGGTAGTTACATTTTACATTTACTCCGTTACATTTATTTGAGTAACTTTTTAAAAAAATTGTACTTCTAAGAGTAGTGTTACTGCACCATACTTTTTACTTTTACTTGAGTACATTTGTGAAGAAGAAATGCTACTCTTACTCCGCTACATTGGGCAACACTTGACTCTTCACTTTTTTTCATTTACATATTAAATATGCTATATATTTTTGCCAGAGAGAAGTCGCCAGTGGATCTACTGCATGGCTGTTTCACCAATCAGACGTAGTAGCAATAATCACATGACCATCTTTCACTAATCAGACTTAGCAACAATAATCACATGACTTTGTTTCACCAATCAGATGTAGCCATGCAGTCACATGACCACACACAAACTTCCTGCATCTGCAGCCTGTGAGAGACTTTTTAGTCATGTGGGGCTCCTGTTCACTGCAAGAACCTTAAGAGCCAACTACTGCTGAAGCTTAACCATCACTTCACTGAGTGAAGAACAAGCACGTTTTAACCAAACATGCACAGACACACAGTCATGGTAAAGTGAGACTTCTTGTACGTGCACAAGCTGCCTTGTTCTAATGTTATTTTCTATCAGCTGTGTTATTTGGAGGGCAAGTGTGTGATGATGCCGGTCCCCTACAGACTCCCTCTTCCACATGGGTGTCTGCTGAACCCACACCGTCGAAAGTCATGACCAAGATGAGCTGACATATGAGGATAATTCACATGAGGCCAGAGGATGGTGGAAAAAGTGCTCAAGTGCTTTTATTAGAAACCAGTCAAAACAAAAGTAAAATCAACAAAAGTGTCAATGGTGCAGTGTTCTTAAAAAACAGTACATATTTAAATCCATAAAAATCATTGTGAAAAGTGGGGATAAAAAAATCAATTAATAAATCCGTTAAAAATCCAAGGTTAGAATGCAGACTAACTCCTCCTGAACTCAGCCCACCTCCTTCTCATTCTCCCCGGCTCACCCATTGCTCGTGCAGCCGACGGAGACTCAGCCACAAGCTCCTTTCGGCCGACCTCTGTCTTGGCTGCCTCAAGGCATCACGGCCAGACCGTCCGAGGTCGGCTCTCCTTCCTTTGCACTGACGTGGTCGCACATCGGAAGCATAGTGAGAGCACCTGCCTTGCTTGCCACACTCCACCCAAATGTTCAGTGGGGCGAACTAGCCCCTAGAGTGCCACAGCTAACGCTCATTCATGGGGCCCTAGCTCGCACTGCTTCCTCCAGGTGGCCAGATCGTCATTCCCAAGCCTGCCTTTCATGTTTTTTAAACTCTTTTCTCTTTTTCTTTGATTCCCCCTTCTTTTTTTTGTGCCGACCCGTATATATACACTCCCATCTCCGTGGGCCTTCATCACATGCCGCAGGAAGCCAATGAAGCAATTGAAAATGATCGCACCTGCACGTGCAAGTGCGACTTGCTCCAACTACCTCATTAACTCCCTGCGGTCATGAAATTGCTTTATGGATTTATGGATTTGAAACTGGCCTTTTTTTTTTTTGAAGCCGCGGATCCGCTACACCACAAAGTGAATATACAGTATTATACTATCAGTGTATAGTATACAATATCTTGTCACTGTTAAGTAGTTTGCACTGTTCAAACATACATGTTACCTACTGTAGGTATTGGCTTCAAAAGGTTTGTTGTGAAAAACTGAGATTTGGAACTTTGTGTTATTTGTGCATCTTTATTTTGTAAAGATGTTATTTATTTTTACTCATTTTTTTATTTTATTATTTGGAAAAAGCAGAATTTGCACATTACTTTATATTTTTGTCTGTCTTATTACAACATTTCTAAAAAATAAATAATTTATTATGTTCAAACAGTTACTCAGTACTTGTGTAGTCTTTTCACCAAATACTTCTTTACTCTTACTGGAGTCATTTTTTAAATGACAACTTTTTACTTCTACTTGAGTAATATTATTTTAAAGTAACGCTACTCTTACTTGAGTACTATTTTTGGCTACTCTACCCATCTCTGGTCTAGGGACATTTTCAAACATGCATTGCTAAAACTAACCTGATTAAATCTACAGTCACCTGGCAGAATGAAGCGGGTAGTGTATATAACTATATAGTTAGGTCCATAAGTATTTGGACAGTGACACAGTGACAAAATTTTCATAATTTTGACTGTTCACCACTACAATGGATTTGAAATAAAGCCATCATTATATGAGACTTTCTTCTTTGATTTAAGAGGTTGATCAAAAATATTGTATGATCTGTTTAGGAATGACGGAAATTGTTCTGCTTAGCCCCCCATTTCCAGGGGCTCCAAAGTATTTAGACATTTAACTGACAAGCTCTTCCACAGCCACAAAGATGCAATTCCCTCATTATTTCATTAACTACTAAAAAGTCTGGAATTGATTCCAAGTGTGGAAATTTCATTTGGAAGCAATCACTGTGAACTCTGAATATGAGGTCCAAAGAGCTGTCCATGCAAGTAAAAACAGTCCATCATTAGCCTGAGAAAACAAAACAAACGTTTTAGAGAGACAGCAGAAACATGAGTAGTGGTCAAATAAACCATCTGGTACATTCTTAATGAAAAGGATGTGGCATGTGTTCTGTGGTGCTGCGGTTATTTTAAATAAATAAATAACTGGACACACTCGCGCTGGGGAGTGGAGCAGGTGCGAAGAATTGTCTGAGAAGATGGCTTGTCTCTGGGTTGGTGCAAGGTGGTCAGCGGGCCATGTGTTGCCTTGCCGGCATGCTGGTCTGGTTGTCTCATTATCAACCCGAGGTAGCAGATGATCGCACCTGCAACTGCTCCCCAGCATATAAAAGAGGAGCACAAGGGGCAGATGATAGGAGCAGACAGAAGAGGTTTAAAGAAGAAAACAGAAGCAGACAGGAAGATGGAAGAGATAATTGGTGTGAGTGTGAGCAAGAAGGAGAGCGTATGAAGCAGGAGGCAGGTAGCTGTGAGGGCAGCCCCTCCAGGGAGCGAGTGGCCACAGCTCAGGGGCTGTCATGGAGGATCGCTCCAGCTGAGCAGCTCAGTGAGCTGGAGTGACCAGGTGGTGCAGGCGGCTCACTGCAGAAGTCCATGAAGGCAGCGGGAGTCAGTGAGCCTTGGACTGGGAGTCCCATTGAGTCCCAAGGTCAATATGTCTATCTAATCCTGGATGCTCCAGATGTTTATTTTCTCCAGGGATGTTGATAACTGGAATTTTTGTTTTCCTCTCTTCTAATGTCAACTGGCCACTTTTCACCAATTATGTTAATGGGAAGATATTGTTAGGTTTCATCTATGTTCATCAGTTTGCAGCTGTTTCTTTGTATTTAAGTAAATAAGTTTATTTATGTGAATTTAATGTGTAATTGGTAAAACTGCATTTTTAACTGCATTTACCTGTGAATTTGTTACACCGCTCAGAGCCTGTCTCAGTGTAGAGTGCTAAGCAAAACTGAACTGAATTAAATATAGAAATAAATATAAAAATATGGTATAAATACCTCTCTGGGATTTATGCTGTGACATTTTGCCAGCATTCATCTAAAAGTCTGGTATCTTTGCAGTGAAGTCTTGATATATAAAGACATTTCTTGGCAAGCGGTATTGCTTCCTTTGGAAGAAAGTGAGCACAGTAATTAAAAGTATGAGTGAATCATTAAGCAAGAAAATTAAAACCTCAAATTGGACAAGGATTTAATTACATTATCTGATTTCTTGAAGTCAACTAGGTTTCCATCAGAATTATTTCCATCCTACTGTAAAGAACAAGACCCAGTTTACAGCCTTCACAAGAGGCTCTCACCATGAAGAGATGCATAATTCATCACACAGAATTACTTGTAAATTAACTACTTTACTATATGGAAAATAATTTAAATAATGATTGTAAAATAAGTGTGTACAAATTCTCTTTTATTGACCATTTAGTTAAAATCCCAAATAAGTTTCTCTTTTGGAACATTGAACATCCCCCATAAGTCTACTATGTCTACACATGTATAAGAATGACATTTACACCATCACTACAGGTACATGCTCTGTGTAGTGCAAACAGCGACATTTTCGGTAATATAAGTTGTGGTCATTAGTGTGCAAACAGAGAGAAGGGAAAAATCAAATAAATGTGAAAAATAACTGCTCACAACAAAGAATACAAAAGTGTGCACTTGTGTCCATGGCCTGACTTTGTATTATTGGAAGAAGGTGAAAAATGAGAAATAATGAATAGCTCTTTATAATATGAAATTGAAAAAAATCCCTCCCTTATTCTAGACAAGAAAGGCAGCCAAACACAGTTTTAAATGTGAAACAGATTAGTTTTAGAGGAATAAAAATGGTGAAAAAAAGTAGCAGGACCATGAACTGGAACACTATAGCTATGCAGTATATAAGTATATTGAAAAACCTCATGAACCAAAGTTGAAAGTCACTAAAATTGGGAATAAGACAACACCAATAATTTATTTAAAAACAAAAGCACATAGTTATTTTAACTACTGTATATGCTCATGTATAAGTCGGGTCACAAAAAATCAATCATAAAATCAGACCCCGACTTATATGGCCGTTCAAAAATGTGACACTCAATTTTTTTTTTTTTACATCTTCTTGCCTCCTCCAATATTACACCAGTTTCTCAGATGTATCGAATTTTGTTGTAGCAGCGCAATTACCAATTTCTTTCGCTACTTCAATGACTTTTAATTTAAAACCAGCTTCATATTTTCTTCTGATCGAACTCTCCATCGTAGATAAAGAATGCTCTTACGATAAATGTGTATGATGGTGTGAGATACAAAAACACAAATCAGTGCAAACATTGCTTCGGAATAGTTCAGGTATTACCATGTGGTCACTTAGGCACAACAGAGAGAGAGAGAGAGAGAGAGAGGTTAGGAGCACCCACTGATACAGCGCATTTCCACACCCACGTAGGAAAAAAAGGCAGTGTGCTCCGTGGTTACTCTCTCAGGTACCTGTTAGCATATCATAATCCCTTGTACCAATAGCATGAGTTTTCCTCAATCGACTTATATAACCGACATTATAAAATACCAGAAATTATACTGTAAAATCAAGTCCCAACTTATCCGCGGGAGAACATATACGGCAGTGAGAATCTTTCCTTTATTTTACTAAAACAAATTTCATACAATCTTTCTAATGCATGACCATACTTACTGTATAACAGTGCCTGCTATGACACCATATGCTGTACCACCTAGAAATGTCTTATTAGGAAAAATGCAAATTTATCTAGAAAATCTGAACAATTCAAAAATGATGAACATATATAAAAAGAAAGGTAGACATAAATACCACCAATTACAATTGAATTAAATTCTGTGTGCTACCCATAGCTAGGTTCAGCATGTGTATCCCCACAGCTTACTAATTGCAAAAATCTTTCTGCTAGTAGAAGATGGCAGAAAGTTAATACTGTCTCAATTTCATTCTATCATTATGAGACACCACTTGTGATGTCTCAGTGTTCCACATCATTCTTTGTAAACATGTTTCTGGCTGGTGTTTCAGAAAAAAGCAGATCGAAAGTTGGATGAAAACAAATATATTCTAGCTGAAATACTCTCTTCTCCACGAACCTACACTGAATAAAGTGAGGTAGAAAATTTATGGATAATGGTTTCTTTCATTTATAATTTTGACTACAGTATTAAATCAGCATCAGTTAACTACATACTTTTATCCTGTTATCAGATCACCAGTGACATACACCTAACAAAAAAGGTACCAACTAGCATCTTACGTTCTTTTCTTAATGGGGGAATAGGAAGAAATGGCAAAACCAACTATGTACTTGTTACCTGTAACCTCTTACATGTCTCATTGTCTGTTTTGCATCCAAAGGGTTTCACCCTCTTATGTCAGGCTGTTAAGTGACGGGGGCTGTCTGTAGTTTTGCTTTTTTTACTTCAACCCAATTTACCAGCAAAAAAGGGCTTTACAAAAACATCCTCTGTGCCCTTAACGGACCACAGTTAGACAAGGAATGAACAATGTAGCTTCACAGCTACTCTAATAACAATCAGACAGAGATCCTTTGATTTAATCTTTCACTTAAAACTTATATTTATTAGTATTGCAATGATGACAAATATAAGCAATACAAGGAATAATACATTCTGGGTCAGTTCATGCAGTTCGGTTTTCACCCAGATGACAATTCCCAGATGGTTTCTTTACTCTAGTGGCAAATTCTATATCCTTAACTGAAAATTGAAAAAGAAAGATTTTTATGCCTGAGAAAGAGCTCTTTTCCTAGTGTCCAGTAACTAAGAGATAGATTCCCTCTGAAAGGAAGAAGAGAGGAAATTGCCATGAGAAATTCCAATAAATTGATTAGATTTTTTGTGGGACATTCTTTAAAGGCTAAATAAATGGGGTGGAAGAACGAATAAAGTACCTGTTAAAATTACTGTAAAAAATGAAGAAAAGGAGAAAGTAAATATTGTATATAATGCATATGGACAGTTAGGGGCATATGAAACCACATTGTTCTGTTAAAACCAAGGTGAACTTGTTTTACTTTCCTGCCGAGGTTAAAAAACAATATTAGCTATAGTGCTGAAATGATTGGAGTGCTTATAGTGGGTAAAACACATGAAGATTTAATCAATATGTGAAATACGTAAACTTTAGTTATGGCAGAATGTGTACCAGCTAACTTGGTGTTCACTGGTTCTTTCAAATTTAAGTGTGTATATAGAGATGACAGGATTTACCCAGAAGTTACTTTATCTATAACAATTGAGCATTATGTGTACATTCTCCCTGTAAGGGTGTTAAATCAGTTACCCTATTCAGTCATATTAGGTAGCAATATTCCTATTATTAAATGACTTGATTCAGACTCACACTGGCCAGGTGGTGAACAGTTGTGCAGTTACTAGGTCACAAAGTAACAAAGATAATCCAAATATTGATCGGGCAGAAATACCTTTTTCTGATAAAGATGATGACAATTAATGGAAAACTCAAAGGCAATGACAAAGAGCAAAAATCACAGAACAGTGATTAAGGAGGTTACAACATCAAGATAAGTTCATTACTATCCAGTTTCCTGTCACTTTTTTAACCGTCCAAGTCTCTTATCCATACAACAATACCGCTTTCTCCAGTTTTCATTTGTGTATTCCACATTAATGTAATTAGTGTTGTGAAAAAAACACAATTAGAAATTGCAAGATTCCAAGATAAAATTATGAAGTTCCTCACATTACATTAGTTCAAATGTTTGTCCTGAGTTTGTAAATGAAGTGATTCGACATCTTTAGCAGATGTTTTTGGGACCGCATGGATAATGAAAAAGAACATTAAACCACAATGACACGGAGACTGTGTGACAATGAGATGAGAAATAAAAGGCATTTAAAATGCTCTTTTGCAAACTAAAATAAACCCATCCTTTTAATAGGCCAAAATCAATTGTACTTTTGATTCAATTTTCAGTTTTACTTGCTTTGAATTTCTTATTATTTTTGGAAAAGATTTTACCATCTTTTTTTTCCAATCCTTGCTAACTAAAACATACAACCAAAGCCTGGCTAGATTTCTGAAAGTGACAAACACAAAAGGTGAATTCTCCACTTGGAAAGATTATATGTCAGTATGTGGCTGTGGAGTAGATGGGAAATGAAGAAAGGACTTTTTAGGAAATCACTTAACCTGTCCGTGTCCCATTTAGACTGGAAACTCTATCTTTGTAAAAGTTTCATTGCATGTCCTGCTTCTTTCTTATCCATGCCTCTCACTTGACATTGTATTTTAATGCTCTGCTGCAATTATTCATCTGTCACCTGAAGCCTTGTTTGAGTTAATTGCCCTGCTATTTAAAGATGGCTCAGTTCTCTCTTACAGGGTCAAATTTCTTTGTCTTGTGAAATCTCTTGTTAGTTTTTCTATTACATTTTAACCTATGTGCTGCTGCAATTTGATGTCTTGTGCTTTGCTTCGTTGTTTGTAGTTTATGTAAGTTACAATAAACACCACACCATGTGGCTCAAACTTTATGATTATATTTTTGTCAGTTTTTTTGAATGTCATTTGCACATAATCAGTTTTACGTACAGTAGCTAGAACATCTTTCTATTTTTCTGCAACAACCAATATAACTGACATCCTGCTGGTTCTTATTTTAACTTACTCTTTAAACTCAGCTGTCACATTATCCCAGAGATAGTCAGTGTCTCCCTTGACATGTTGAGACATGAAAGGTGTTAGACATGGTAACATGCATCATCATTCCATTTTAGGATCAATCATTCACACAAAGAAACTATTAGTATTGTTAAATATCAACCTTCAACATATAAGGCACCTTTTTGGATATAGGAGATAAACTCCTAAAGACCTTGGAAGGACTTCCAAACTCTGCACAGACATGACTGAGGTAGCATTCAAACACATTTCCCAGAAACTGAAAGACAGCAGTACTGACAACAGTGTCCCCATGATATTCATGACACCATTTATATATGTGAAGCCTACATTGGTTATATTTAGAGGCTTTGGAGTGCAGGGGAACTATATGTTTCTACAGTCAGAATTTCCTTAAATGTCTACAGATTCCTAATAGATTTAAAAAAAAAAACTCATGAGCAGGATAAACAGTCTGAACCAACTGCAACACAGTATTCTGAGCGAAAACTCCATATTTATACTTGCATAACACCAATAGACAAATGGAGGGATCACAGTAACCTCCACAAATAGAAACAGGGATCTCAATATCTTCACTAATACAAGAAGACTGTTCTGACTTCCTGTCTTATCCACAAGAACAATAAACAGAAGGCAACATAATAGAAGACAAATCCATAGTCAAAAATGAAAGACAAAAATAAAGTACTATTAACTAATGATCAACAAGAAATTTTACATTACAAAGAGTAAGGAAGAACAAGTTTACACATAGTAAAAACTCCAATCCAAAAATACAGAGATTTTAACATCAGCTCCCAATTAATTTGAAGATCAGAACAAGAGATTCTCAATTATACAGGAAAACTACAATTAAATCTAGTACAGTGTAAGACACTATAAACCTTAGACCAACATCATATCAGAGTACAGAAACAAACATTTTACAACAGCATAATACAGACACACAACAGATGGAAACTCACAAAAAGAATACAGATAAAATATGCAATATACAACCAACAAGAACTGTTTCAGAAGAACAACAAGATTCATAATAGTAGGTAGAACAAGCAGAATTCACACAAGAACAAGTAAGGACCTCAAAAAAGATAAACCTTATTAACCAATTTACCAATTTAACCAATTTACATAATCCAAGAACAATACAAGTTCAAAATCCAGCTCACTAAGACAGGAAAATAGTTGAGAATATAACACTGAAAGGCCATAAGAAGAGGAAAAACAGGACAGCAACACTCCAGAAGGCTTCCCTACAGCAAGACAACATTCAACATAAGGCTGATTTTTTACATATGATGGCAAAACTGTAAAGAAAACTAAACACTACAGTTTAACAGTAACCAAATCCATAATCTTTATAGGAGATTGTAACCTTACTTTATCTATCTATCTATCTATCTATCTATCTATATATATATATATATATATATATATACAGTGGTGTGAAAAACTATTTGCCCCCTTCCTGATTTCTTATTCTTTTGCATGTTTGTCACACAAAATGTTTCTGATCATCAAACACATGTAACCATTAGTCAAATATAATACAAGTAAACACAAAATGCAGTTTTTAAATGATGGTTTTTATTATTTAGGGAGAAAAAAAAATCCAAACCTACATGGCCCTGTGTGAAAAAGTAATTGCCCCCTGAACCTAATAGCTGGTTGGGCCACCCTTAGCAGCAATAACTGCAATCAAGCGTTTGCG
>JANRMT010062795.1:4474448-4605688 GCA_026402145.1 Polypterus bichir lapradei
TTATCAATGGGGTTGGGACCAGCAGTTGTGTTGTGCAGAAGTCAGGTAAGTTGGACGATCATTTATTTTTCAACAGGACAATGACCCCAAACACACCTCCAGGCTGTGTAAGGGCTATTTGACCAAGAAGGAAAGTGATGGAGTGCTGTAAATGGTCATGAAAATATTATCATACAATACAGTGATCAGTAGGGGGCTTTACAGCACCCAAACCCCAGGTACAACCACACAGATACAAGTCCTAATATGAGATTCCCAAGGAGATTATTTTCTTTCTTTCTTTCTTGGGCCCAACTTCTGGTGCTAGGGCATAACCCAATGGAATCAAAAGTCCCACAAAGTAGGGGCTGTTAATCCCTTCAGTTCCAATGGAACCCAAAGAGGGCTGCATCGCGTGACTACACATTTGTGCATGCCCTTCAGGTGTCTGCATGGCCTAAGAATAAGGGACCATACAATAATATTATTCCAATTATCAATATATTTTCTTGACTCACAGTGGAATCAAACACCATCATCAGAAATAACTTTCAACATCTACAAAATACAATAAACAGAAAAAACAAGATCCTAGGTGTGACCTACCAGTGTCAAGTAAAATTGGATAACAATAAAAGAAACCCCTCTAATGGAAACCAAATTCTGATAAAACACTGGAACCATAAAATAATCATAAAAAATAATCATACCACAATCCAAAAAGAAATACAACACCATTTATACTTTAAGCAAGGAACTGTACTTATAACATCAAGTGTACACTTTTCAAACTGCTGTACATTGTGGAAATTAAGAATGAATTAAAAGCAAGACTAGGACAACACTTGTCTAATACTAGACACTATAAAACAAACAAGTCACTGTATAACAGCTATTCTGGAAAAAGCAACAGGAAAAGAAAGGAAAAAATTGACTGAAAGACTTAATGCCATCTTACCACATGACCTAAACTTAAGAAAAGGCTAAACTAAAAACAGACTACAGTAACCAGATGCTTTTTTCCGTTACTTACATTGTATTGTTACAGTTAAAATAAGTTACAAAAGATTTAAAACGCCCTGCATATATAATTATTTAAACCTTTCAATTTTCAACTAACCTGAACAAAAAAAAAAGATCTTCAAACATGAACCTCAATCCAAGAACAAAAACTAAAAGTAGCAAAAGAAAAAGAAATGTAAGGTCCACATTTAACTCTAGAATTCGTGCAGCCTACAAAAAATCTCTTAATCCCAGCCCACGTTAAATTCCTTCGCACCTCTCCTTCAGTATCTTTTGTTTCTGTTTCTGTTTTGTAAATGTGTCGATCAGCACCAGCAGCAAGCAGCCTGCTATCCCACCATGAGCTGCTAATATTATTACTATAATATAATAAAGACATACATTTGATTTGAGTCTGTAATACCCGGCATAAATTTTGCTTACTTGTAAAAGTTAGCACTTGTTTTTTTATTATTCAATTTTATTCTCTCAATGACATTCATGTGGTACAACCAACTTGTCTCTCCCTCTCTGAGTTGATGGCATTTATCTCCATTCTTTTCACAAGAGAAGCGATGAGCACAGTTGGTGCTGTGATTGATGCCTTCTCAAAACTACTGTATTTGTTGTACTGGCAATCAAAGATATGATGTCCTGTGAACGCTATTAGACTACCATTCGGCATTTGCGCTTTGACAACAAAGACAGGTGCAGAACGTGTGAAAAACAACAGATTTGCTGCGATCTCAGATATCGGGCAACATTTTGTTGAGAACTGTGTTTTGAGTTACAACTCAGTGCGAAGACTTTCTGAGTCTGTGGTCATGAAGCTTATGGAGCCATTTTTGGACAAAGGCACAACCGTAACAACAGACGGCTTCTTCAAATCAATTTAGCTGGCTAATGCACAGCTGCACTGAGACACAATTCTGCTTGGTACCATCAATAAAATGGGACTTCCACCTGCAGCTAAAGTCACTTCAGTACGCAAGCAACTCACCACGCTAGTGTTTAGACTTGGCAGTGCCGTGCTGATGGTTTATGCGCCCATAAAGAAGAAGCCTTTGATTTCAGTCTGTAGCAGCCGGTGTAAAGTTTTGCTACCTGTAAAAGATATCATTGAAGGGATAGAAGCAGACACACAAACACTGCTGAATCATGTCTTCTTGGTATTTTGTCACTTTATATTCCAGTAACCACTTGAATGAGATCAGATCCGTTTCTGCCTCTCTCGTACACACACACACACATTCATACATGAAAACGTCACTATTTAAAATGCTATGCCATTTGAGCATGCGTTGTCTTTTGAACATATTTTTTTTCTCAATCTTGCCTGTACTCCGCGTTATGGTGCATGGTACTGAAAATGCAGACAGGCTTCTTCTTTTTGGGCGCATACACCACCAGCATGGCACTGCCAGGTCTAAACACTTGCCTCGTATTTCCCTTCAACCTACACTTACACAAATTGTTGTAAACTCAGAACGCACATGAAATGTATGTATTTCAAATAACGATATATTATTTACCCTATACAACTCCAGGCACCTCACTGCCAGATAAAGAGACTTGATCTCTGAGAATTTTCTGACTGACTTCAGCTTTGTCGGTGTGGGTGGGATAGCAGGCTGCTTGCTGGACGCATTTTCAAAACAAAAGATGCTGCTGAGTAGAGGTGCGAAGGAATTTAAGGTGGCCCAGGATTACGAGTTTTTTCGTAGGCTTCATGAATTCTAGTGTTAATTTTAACATACAAGTTAAAAGGAAACATCTGTTATTGAAACTTCGATAAAGTTATCAGTTCAACAAACCCTGTTAGAAACCAAAACCAGATTACATTTGAATAAACAGATTTTGAGCAACATGTAATCACCTTGAACACTACAACAATATACAAGGTTGAGAACCCCAATATAAAACAATTCAAAGCCTGAAGTTAAAGACTAAGGAAGATCACTAATATTGATAAAAAAAGAAATGCCCTAAAAGACATTAAGATATAAAATTATCAAACAAAACAAATATAAGGATTACTAATGTTAGTAAAACTTAATAACCTCCAAGGATCTTCCCTGAGGTAGCCATTTGAAAACAAAAGGAACTCTTAAACAACTTATTAAGGACATTTAAAAAAAAAAACCAACAGCTAGCATTGGAATAACCTGTCAAACATAAGTAAGGCATATACACATTAATTGAAAGGCACAAAAGGTTGACAACACGAAATACTGAACAAAAGAAATTCAATATAACTTTAAGCACTCCTTATAAAAGACAACAGATCCCTACAAAACATATTTTTAAACTAACTACACTAATGTTAAGATACTTTAAAGCAAAACAAATGGCAATACTATTACTTTATTTAAACAAACAGAAATGCATCATCTTCCACAAAAATAATTTGGATCCAAAATAATCCTATAGAAAAAAAAATATCCTTAATCACAATTAAAGTAAACACAGTTTAATATCACTGGATAAATGAAACTCATTGTGAAGAAGGGGTTATACCAACAAATCCTACAATAACCCTAATCTTAAAAATAATGGAAGAAACAATATTCTTCTAATTATTTAATTAAAAAACCAAACATAGCTTAACATTGAAGGAAATAATGTAAACAATACAACATCAAGATTAACTCCAATATATATTTATATTATTCAGTGAGAAAAATGAAAATGAAAACAAACTTACAGATGAGAAATTAAATATTAACAAAAATATACACAAATTTAAAAAGGAAACCTAATAGATAGATACTTTATTAATCCCAAGGGGAAATTCAGATACTCCAGCAGCAGCATACTGATAAAGAACAATATTAAATTAAAGAGTGATAAAAATGAAGGTATAACAGACAGACAATAACTTTGTACAATGTTAACGTTTACACCTCCTACCTACCCTCCCCCGGTGGAATTGAAGATTCGCATAGTGTGGGGGAGGAACGATCTCCTCAGTCTGTCAGTGGAGCAGGACAGTGACAGCAGTCTGCTGCTGAAGCTGCTCCTCTGTCTGGAGATGATCCTGTTCAGTGGATGCAGTGGATTCTCCATGATTGACAGGAGCCTGCTCAGTGTCCATCGCTCTGCCACAGATGTCAAACTGTCCAGCTCTGACCCTACAATAGAGCCTGCCTTCCTCACCAGTTTTTCCAGGCGTGAGGCGTCCCTCTTCTTTATGCTGCCTCCCCAGCACACCACTATGTAGAAGAGGGTGCTCGCCACAACCGTCTGATAGAACATCTGCAGCATCTTATTGCAGATGTTGAAGGATGCCAGCCTTCTAAGGAAGTATGGTCGGCTCTGTCCTTTCTTATACAGAGCATCACTATCGGCAGTCCAGTCCAATTTTTCCTCCAGCTGCACTCCCAGGTATTTATAGGCCTGCACCCTCTGCACACAGTCACCTCTGATGACCACGGGGTCTATGAGGGGCATGGTCCTCCTAAAATCCACCACCAGCTCCTTGGTTTTGCTGGTGTTCAGTTGTAGGTGGTTTGAGTTGAACAATTTAACAAAGTCCTTGATTAGGTTTCTATACTCCTCCTCCTGCCCACTCCTGATACAGCCCACAATAGCAGTGTCGTCAGCAAACTTTTGCACGTGGCAGGACTCCGAGTTGTATTGGAAGTCCGATGTATATAGGCTGAACAAGACTGGAGAAAGTACAGTCCCCTGCGACGCTCCTGTATTGCTGACCACAATGTCAGACCTGCAGTTCCCGAGACGCACATACTGAGGTCTGTTTGTAAGATAGTCCACGATCCATGCCACCAGGTATGAATCTACTCTCATCTCTGTCAGCTTGTTCCCAAGGAGCAGAGGTTGAAATGTGTTGAAGGTGCTAGAGAAGTCAAAAAACATAATTCTTACAGCACCACTGCCTCTGTCCAAGTAGGAGAGGGATCAGTGTAGCATATAGATTGTGGCATCCTCCGCTCCCACCTTCTCCTGGTATGCGAACTGCAGAAGGTCGAGGGCGTGGTGGACCTGTGGCCCCAGGTGGTGAAGCAGCAGCCGCTCCATGGTCTTCATCACATGTGATGTCAGAGCGACAGGCTGGAAGTCGTTCAGCTCACTAGGATGTGATGCCTTTGGGACTGGAGTGATGCAAGATGTTTTCCAAAGCCTCGGGGACTCTTCTCTGTTCCAGGCTCAGGTTGAAGATGCGCTGTAGAAGACTCCCCAGCTCCAACGCACAGGCCTTCAGCAGTCGTGGTGATACTCCATCTGGACCCGCTGCTTTGCTGGCACAAAGTCTCCTCATCCCTCTGCTTACCTGGGCTGCTGTAATTGTGGGTTGGGGAAACTCTCTCCTATGCTGGTATCAGCAGAAGGATGGGTGGAGGGTGAAGTACTCTGAGGTGAGAGTGGGTTAGGGTGGTCAAACCTGTTGAAGAAGTTGTTCATCTGGTTTGCACTCTCCACGTCTCTCTTGATGGTGGCACCCCGCTTCGAGCTGCAGCCAGTGATGATCTTCATCCCATCCCACACTTCCTTCATGCTGTTATTCTGCAACTTCTGCTCCTGTTTTCTTTTGTACTGCTTCTTCGCTGCCCTGAGCTGGACTTGGAGTTCCTTCTGCACGCGCTTGAGCTCTTGCTGAAAAGCCCTTTTCTTCTGGTTCAAAAGGCCCTTGATGTCACTTGTAATCCATGGCTTGTTGTTAGCATAGCAACGTACTGTTCTTACTGGAACTACAATGTCCGTACAGAAGTTGATGTAGTGAGTAGTGCAGTCAACAACCTCCTCAATGTTCTCACTATATGATCCCTGCAGGATATCCCAGTCCATAGTTCTAAAGCAAGACTGTATTAATATATGCATTCAATAAAAAGATTTAAAGAAGTTAAAATATAAAAGATAAAGGGAGACAAGAAATAGAGAACAAAAAGAAAAATATACTTGAAAGGTCATGGAATTCAATGATCTCTTTATTAGAAAGAAAAAAGGCTATATGATAAATTTATTTAAAAGGATTAGCAGATTAAAAACCATAAAGACAATGTGACAAAAATTTGAATTTGAATAAGAATAAAAGAAAACTTGTGGATTTGTATATTTAAACAAAAATGTAGAACTTTACTAAGAGCATCGTTTTCACAAAAAGAAAAAGACTCACTAATCTTTCTTTCATATAAAATAAAAGACCTACAAGGCCAAAAAAAAAACTTTCAAAATGTCAATTAAAATAAAGGATGAAAGGATGAAATCTTATTGGCTCGTGAACAGAATCCTCCCAATCCCTACAATGGTCAGACTAAAACAAACTGTTCTCAGACACATTATCAATTGCATGCAAACAGAGAATAGTGAAGGACGAAATCAAAGAATAATATAGCAAAAATATATACTTTTTAGACTACAAACAAATAGAACAAAACAGGACAGAAAGATACAGAACAAGATGATCTGCTGTGGCAACCCTTAACAGGAGCAGCTGAAAGAAGAAGAAGAATAAGCGGTTAGAAAAGAATAGAGAAAAAGCAATGAATGGCAGAGGAGCATGCATAGATCCATGTGAGTGGGAAGAAGTGAGACAAATTGTTTCATTAAATAATTAAATAATAATAATAAAACTAAAATAAATAAAAGTGGGGTGGACAGTGTGATCTGTCATGATAAATAAGTATCAAGGAGAAGCTTCTAGTTGCTTAATCTTCAAAGGCAAAAAAAAACTTAACCCTAACTATAACCCTATTGAATTGTAGAGCACATATTTTACTGGCTAAAAAACAGGATATACTTTGGAAAAATAATTCTGTCTTCTCCACAAGAGACTAACATTTGTTTGGACAAAAATGCCAAATGATTTCAAGTAAGCAAAAGAATTCTGTTTCATTATTAATGTATGTATTTATAATGTTCACATATTCCTATAAAGATAATTTTTTATATTTTTATTAAATCTTCACTTTTTTCTTAATTTTTTTGTGTATCTATTATTATGCATAGGTTTAATACATCTAATCATTGTTTAGGTTTAAAATATTTGGAACATAACAAGACTGAACCAGATTCACAGCATTTGGAAAAAATGGTCTTGGATGGGATAAGAGATATTTTAAATTTCTGCAAGCAATACATCATCTCAAGATAGTTTACAACAGTCTCGAATTAAACCAAATTCCAGCTGGCATGGTAAAACATTCTCAAAAAATAACTAATTTTACTAATCCAGCTTGCCCAAATGAAAGTGCTATCCACAAAATTAAAATTAAAACTAAAAATTAGCTTAAAAGTAATTTACAAGTTCTTACGGATTATTATACAGAATTAAGTTATGAATTCATGATTGTTTCTGAGGGAGGCGAAGAACATTGAGTCTGAATGGGCCTTGTTCCGAGCCTCCATTGTCGGAGTAGCAGAACGGAGCTGTGGCCGCAAGGTTGTCAGTGCCTCTTGTGGCGGCAATCCACGAACCTGGTGGTGGACACCTAAGGTTCGATAGGTCGTCAAGCTGAAGAAAGAGTCCTATCGGGTCTGGTTGACCAGTGGGACTCCAGAGGCAGCTAAGGGGTACCGGTGGGCCAAGCGTGTGGAAGCATCTGCTGTTGCACAGGCAAAAACTCGGGCATGGGAGGAGTTTGGGGAAGCCATGGTAAACGACTTTCGGTTGGCACCAAGAAGGTTCTGGCAAACCGTCAGGTGCATCAGGAGGGGAAAGCGGTGCTCCACCAACACTGTGTACAGTGGAGATGGGGCCCTGCTGACTTCAACTGCAGATGTTATTGACCGGTGGAAAGAATACTTCGAGGATCTTCTGAATTCCACCAGAATGTCTTCCTTAGAGGAAGCAGAGCTGGAGGACTCCGGGGGGTGCCCTTCCATAACAGGGGCTGAGGTTGCCGAGATAGTTAAAAAGCTCAGAGGTGGCGGGGCCCCTGGGGTAGACGAGGTTCACCCTGGGTTTCTCAAGGCTCTGGATGTTGTGGGGCTGTCCTGGTTGACACGTCTCTGCAACATCGCATGGACATTGGAGGCAGTACCTCTGGATTGGCAAACCGGGGTGGTGATCCCCTTTTCTAAGAAGAGTGACCGTAGCATATGCTCCAACTATAGGGGGATCACACTTTTCAGGCTCCCTGGTAAGGTCTATTCAGGGGTGCTGGTGAAGAGAGTTCTGTCGATGGTTGAATCTCGAATTCAAGAGGAACAATGCGAATTCCGTCCCGGCCGTGGTACATTGGACCAGCTCTACACCTTGGCCAGGATCCTGGAGGGGGCATGGGAGTTTGCCCAACCAGTCCACATGTGTTTTGTGGATTTGGAGAAGGCATTCGACCGTGTCCCTTGAAACTTCCTGTGGGGTGTGCTCCAAGAGTACCATTCAGTCCCTGTACAGATGGAGCAGGAGCTTGGTCCGCATTTCCGGTAATAAGTCGGACTCGTTTCCTGTTGAGGTTCGACTCTGCCAGGGCTACCCTTTGTCACCGATTCTGTTCATAAGTTATATGGACAGAATTTCTAGGCGCAGCCAAGGAGCGGAGGGGGTCTGGTTTGGTGACCTCAGAATCTCGTCTCTGCTATTTGCAGATGACATGGTTCTGTTGGCTTCCTCGGACAGTGACCTCCAGCTCTCACTGGAGCGGTTTGCAGCCAAGTGTGAAGTGGCAGGGATGAGAGTCAGCATCTCTAAATCCGAGGCCATGGTTCTCAGCTGGAAAAGGGTGGAATGCTCTCTTCGGGTTGGGAACACATTACTGCCTCAAGTGGAGAAGTTCAAGTATCTCGGGGTCTTGTTTCATGAGTGAGGGAAGAATGGAGTGGGAGGTTGACGGACGGATCGGTGCGGCATCCGCAGTAATGCAGGCTCTGCAACGGTCCGTCGTGGTGAAGAGAGAACTGAGCCAAAAGGCGAGGCTGTCGATTTACCAGTCGATCTATGCTCCTACCCTCACCTATGGCCACGAGCTTTGGGTAGTGACCAAAAGAGAAAGATCGCGGATACAAGCGGCTGAAATGAGTTTTCTCCGCAGGGTGGCTGGACTTTCCCTTAGAGATAGGGTGAGGAGTTCAGTTATCTGGGAGAGACTTGGAGTAGAGTCGGTGCTCCTCCGCATTGAGAGGAGTCAGTTGAGGTGGTTTGGGCATCTGGTTAGGATGCCCCCTGGACGCCTCCCTGGGGGGGTGTTCGGGGCATACCCCACTGGGAGAAGGCCACTGGGCAGACCCAGGACACGCTGGAGGGATTATTTCTCCCGGCTGGCCTTGGAATACCTCGGGGTCCTCCCAGAGGAGCTGGAGGAGGTGGCCGGAAGAGGGAGGTCTGGGCTTCCCTGCTTAGGCTGCTGCCCCCGCAACCAGACCTCGGATAAGCGGTGGATAATGGATGGATGGATGATTGTTTTTCATTGGATCAGAATTACATAAATAAAGTCCAGTTTGCAAAAGTCAGATATTGCTTGAAACTGTCACAATTATCAATTTAAATGTTTAATTTCCATAATCTTAATACGCATGAATAGGATCAACATGGACATTGTGAACCTCTCAATGGATGGAAAGAAGTACTGTAGTGAGATCCAAAAGGAAAAAGGTGGGTTGAATTGTACATCCCAAGCTGTCAAAAAACAATTCTTTATTACAAAGAGATCCCTCTTCTTTTGTTTCTAACACTTGCATATCTCCTCAAAACATATTATTTCTCCAAAGCCTTGTGTTTCTTCTATTTCTGAACTTTAAAATTCTGATAAAAAATCTTTACACTCTTCTTTATCTTTAAATACTAATTCTAAACTTGGTTATTTGCCAGATACTACTGCAGATGTTCAAAGACAATCAAATCCTGCATCTCTTACATGTCTTACAAAAAAGGTTGTTACCAAAGATGCTCTATTCCTTTAGCTGATTCTGTATTTCCTTTATTTTCTTCTTCTTCATCTTTATAACATAATAATAAAAATTCAGATCTGAAAATATCTTCTGTTCTTTCTTCCTATAGTGTTCTACTTCTTTAGCTGACTATTTCCTTTCTCTTCATTCTCTCCACTACAACTGAACAATTAAAATAAAAATTCAAGTCAGATAATACTTACCTTGTCTTCTTCTCCTTCTAAATTTCCTCCAGCATCTATGATTGATCCATCTTCAGTAGATTATATTTCTTTTTCTTCTTCCTTTGACGCTTCAGTTTTAGAACTTCTGACGCTTCAGTTTTTCTTCTAAAAACCCTATTTTACATAAAAAGTCAGGATCTTTATGAATAGAAAAATGACTATTGGAACTTCATAATTCTCCTCTAAAAATAATTTCTGGTTCTTCTTATTTTTCTTACCCTACAGGTTTATCACGTCCAGCTGGTATCTATGCGTCCCATTCACAATATAATTTTTGCCAAATTTCTCCATCACATGAGAGGGAAGAGATGACAAAGGACTAATCAACTGAAAACAAAAAGTGTGAGATTGGGTCCATATTTGATTAATTTCTTCCTTCACAATCAAATCCAAATGAAACTGAAATTGTTTGTCAACCAATAATTCATAATAGAACTACAAGCAAAAACACAGAATGTTCAGTAACTCCAGAAAAAAACGTAATAACTTATTATTGGGGATTCCAACCTAGCTAGAATCCCTTGCTTCCATAATTGTTCACTGGAAATTAATAGCTACCTTTGGGCCAGGGTTAGTAATTTAAATAGTAATCTGCAAAAATTATATCCTAACAATGCAATTCAAAAGTTACATTTTCAGTTGGTATTAATAATTGCAGTTCAAATAATAAATTTGAAACTGTACATCACAAGTTAAGAATGTGGTAAGAAAAGCTAAAATTACATTACAGATTTTAATAGCAAAAATCCCTTTTTCAGATTCACAATCTCCACAGTTAAAAGAGTCAGTTATGACAGTTAATAACTATCTAAGCTACCACATTGTTTAGAATCTCCTCCTTTGGACTTAAATCAATTGGCCCCTGTGTATGACATACATTGTTAATCAGATTCAGCATTTTTAGTTTTGATTAGGTTGCTGGAACAATTAAACTTTTTGATGGGTTAAGGGAAACCTATTCCACTCTAGAAGTTATTCTTTATAACCTACAGTATCTGCTTACAGAATCTGATATTTCTCTTTTGCAGAAGGGCATGAAATTCATTCATTCTCACACCTTCCTCTGTGAACATGGAGGAACTAAGGGGAGATATTCATCATTACCATAGAAAACGTAAGGTACTTGATTTTTATGATTAAACCATATATAATCTACCTCAGTTTTTCAGAGACCCTTCTACTTGTGTTGCTGATTCATCTAAAATAAGTCAACCAATACTGTATTTAATTAAAAAAAAATTACATTTCATAGACCAAATTAATTATCACAATATGATATATGATAATTTAATTGAACAGAAGAAGGCATCATTAAAACATCTTCTGAATAATAAAAATGTAATTATTAAACCTGTAGACAAAGGATCAATGATGGTGATCATAGATACAATCATAATAGCTTTATGAGACATACCACTAGTTAAACAATATATCTCATTGCCTACTACTTTCATGCTCACTATAAATAAAAACAAAACAAAGTTTCTTTAATTGTGTCTAAACTCTTAGAAGAGGAATACATAGATCTCAAACAAAAGAAATATTTTTGCAGCCATACAAGACCATCAACGACAAAATTTTATTTACTACATAAAATTTACAAATAACTGGAATCTTGAACAATCCCATTTGAGATACCTTCAGGTAGGCCTATCATATCAGACTGTTCTTTGGAATCATATCACATATCAGAATACATGATCATTTAATCAGTTATCACAGAGACCTAATAATTATGTTAGGGACATTTCTCACTTTTTGCATATCATAAAAAATATTAAATTCTCTCTTCTTCCTTCATGTTTAAATTGAATGTGGAATCCTTATATACTAACATAGAAACTCAACTTAGCTTAAATCCCATTTGAAACATTTTTAGATTTCTGGAACCAGAAAGGCCTGATAGACCACTTTTGGATTTACTGGAGTTAAGCTTAACCCACAATGATTTTGAGTTTGTTGCCAAAATATTTTTACAAATCCACGTTATGGCCATGAGAAAAAGATTCACACCATCTTATGCTAACACTTACATGGCTGAGTGGGAGAGGAGTGCTTTTCTTAAATGCCCCTGCCTCCCTCTCATTTATCTTAGATTTCTTGATGATATACTTCTTTTCATGATTTTTTCTCATTACAGAATGTGGATTTTTCCTTTTTAACTATCTATGAATCCTTGTTTTCGGACTCTGCTTCATTTTATAGTTGATGCACCTTCTGATACTTTGAGGATGCAGCTGGTTTGAACTGGATTCCAAATTTCTTTTTCTGTTTGTTTTTCTTATTATAATTTACAAACTGATCTGTTTACTACTTTTTACCAATTTTCTTTCATTTTTGCCATTTTGGGATGTTGACTTGATATTCATAAATAGTTTGTTGACCCTGGGGATTGTTTATCTAATGCCTCTATCTTCGGTCATTTCAATTCCTATTTTTACCTTAATAGGAATAGTCTAATCTACTTCCCCCTTTTGATTAATCAGAAAATAAATTGTAGTCCCAATCTTAAAAGTAAATCTTTATTAAAATTTGATCTTATCTCTAGCCAAATCTCAATTCAATAAAGATCTGAATGTTTTTATTTCATCTCCAAAATCTACTCAGGTTAAATTAGATCTGGGTACTCAGTATGGGGAGGGAAAGTTATATAATTCTGCTGCAATTGCCCTGCATTCCTCCTCTCAAACAAATGTTCTAAACTAAAATGACTTCATATTCGATGATCAGTATTTTCTACAGATTAAAGAAACAGCAATGTGCAAAAAATTTCCCCCAGCATATGCAAACCTTTTTTTATCTAAATGGGAGCTTGAAATTGAAAAGAACCTAAAATATAAACCCTCAGCTTACTACAGGTACTTAGACAACATTTTTGGTATCTGGGAACATGGCCTGTATACATTCAAAGAATATCTTCATAAATTAAATAATAATTTGTCAAAAATAAAGTTGAAAGCTAAAAAAAGTAATAATTCAGTTAATTTCCTAGACACTGAAGTATATAAATCAGGAGAAAACTTGCATACTAGAGTTTACTTTAAACCCTTCCACCCGTCCCACACCCATAAAGGTATCATTAAATCACAACTTCTTAGATATAAGAGAATTAGCTCCACACCCAAAGACTTTTTCAGATATACAAAGATATTGTTTCAGGCTCTAAGAAGAAGGGGATACACTAGAACCCTTCTTAGAAATAGCCTTAATGACTTATAATCATCAGAGACCACTATAATGATAGCCTGTTTACAGTGGAGGAACTGGGAAAAGAAGTATTTGCCCATCCAAACGATTGTGCTACCTGAACTTCAGCTGAAGGTTCAAAGTCACCACACTTGGAAGAAACTGGGACAAAATATTGCAACATTACATCAACCAGACTAACGCAGACAACACACTAACAAGACAGATAAAAGAACAGATTACAGATACTGCTAACCAGACCCCAACCAGAGAACATATAGAGTAGTGAACACAGAGGACCAAAGGAACACATGGCAGCAACAACAATTACAGTGGTAACTGGCAATAGATTCAAATGACTACAGAAAGTAGAGACACCACTTATCCCCATATACAAGAGAGGAACAAAGGACATCACTGGGAATAGACTAAAGGGAAGGTGGCTCATTTTTAAATCACTGAGGTTTCCATTATATGAAAATGAAGATATCCACAAGCGACAAGGGACTCTGTGAGGAGGACCAGTGCTGGACAAGAGAAGCAGAATGAATAGGGAGTTCAGACAAAGACACACAGACTATGCAGAAAAAAGAACAACCTTAGCCCCAGGAACAGTACAGGGAAGCCCCAACTGCAATAGAAGAGCAGTACATCCAGGAGGATACTAGAGAAGGAGAACAACAGAGGCTGCAATCGCATCACCACAACAGCCTGCCAAGACAGTCAGACCAACCAGACATTGTACCCTGTACACCCCAGAGGAAAATATGGACTGGTAGCTGAAAGTTAAGAAAAAGATACTCATCCTGGGAGTCTCTGGCTTCAGCAACATTTTACCCCACACAGACTATTTAAGTGGACAGTTATCCCAATGCAAACTTCAACCATACAGCACCAGTCTTGGAGAAGACTAGAGAGAAAGAGGACATTCAGCTGTTCATCCTCTCCTTTGGGATTAATAACAAAAAACAAAAATTCAGAGAAATTTCATTGAAACAGCTTAAAACAATGTATTGGCAAGCAAGAAGACCTTTTCTCAACACCAACCCCAGAGCGCCTCTCTTTGCCTGTGTACCTATCAATACCAGGAAAACTAAAAACAATTGATTGACAATACATCAGGGAATCCCTACTGTACATCTCCCCATTTTCCTCCCAGGACTTTGGTAAAGATCCACTGGTAAATTTAAAACTAGGCGCACCTACAAACACCAATAGAAACCGAAAGAACGCAAAATCAAACACTGTGAATAGCCATCGTGCGCCAATTATATTTAAAGATTATGCTTTTTGTTAAACGGGTGACCCAGCTGGCACCCCAGGGTTTATTGGGATCAGTTCTCATATCTTGTACGACCACTGTTTATTAGAAAATTACAACAATCTAGACGAGAAGCTCACCAGTCCAAATATATACAATGTGTATAAAGGACATTATTTGTATGTATATATGTATACACACAGTTATTTGCAAATATTATATATTTATACAGAGTGCATTTTATCTTACAATATTTGTTATTATTAATTGACTGTTCAATAACCTTATGACTTGTAGGTATAAACTCTCTCTTTGAATCCACTGGTGCAAGTGCCAGTGGTGTAGTACCATTTGCCAGAAGGGAGGTGTAAGAAAAGCAGCTCTGTAGGATGTCTTTAATTAAACTTTTGCCTTTCTAAGAAAGTGAGTGTTGTCTGTGTCCTGAAGAGAAAATAGCTGCATGGCAGTAATATTCAGTGCCACTTTAACCACCCTCTGCAGTGATTCACAATCTTGAGTTGAACATATGACATACCAGGATGTGATGGAACCAGTGAGGAAAAACTCCTGTGTTCACCTCTAGGAGTGCATGAGAACAGATGGAGAAATAAAGAAATGCAAGTTTGTCTAAAACAGATGAGAGAATAGAGGCACTGGTGAGCTATTTTGACAAGGAACGAAATGTGGGGTACCCACTTAATTTCATCAGTGGTAATCAGTCCAAGAAATTTATAGCTGCTCGGCATCATGTGTCATTATTGGAACAGCAAGGGCAAGTACCGATCTTTTGCCATGTCTCCTTGGCCTTGCTTTGATTTCAAGAAAAGGGTCAGACACACCAGGGCCATACTGGGTTACATCACCTCTAGTGTCCTGGTAAAGTCTGTAATTCTCCTAATTTGAAATAGAATTAATCTATAAGGTAAAAACGATATTTCTTCTAAATTAAGCAAAATCTACTTTATTTTAAACTGCTGAACATAGAATCACCAAAACAAGGCCCCTTAGCCTGTCAATAACCCTAGTCAGGATAACCAGTAGTAAATCATCAAAATCACAACTGATCTTCATTTTGCATTCACTAGGCATTTCATATATTCAAACATCACTATTTAAAATATGCAGTTAAAGTTTAATATGTTTTTTCTTCTCAGCACCTCCAGTAATGTAATAAAAAAACAAAAATGCACAGCAGAGTATGACACCTCAGCTAACAAAATATACTTGCCTATTAATGTTACAGCAGCACTCACTAAATGCTATTAACTCCCTTAATCTGACAGGTCCTTCCTTATGACTTGACAAAACAGAAAAAAATGCCACTACAAAGGCAAAGTTCCTAATATGTGGAAAAATAAGACATCTTTAATGTATAGTATAAGTGCTTTATAAATCAAAACAGATCTATTCATGGTTATTTTTGTAGCCTGTTACAATTCCTTCTGGAACTTTCATGTGCACGGTTCTTTAGGGCACCAAATATTTCTCAAATGGAGTTTTTTTTTGTTTTTTCTGTCCCCCCTGGCCATTGGACCTTACACTTATTCTATGTTAATTAATGTTGACTTATTTTATTTTCTTAATGTGTCTCTTATTTTTCTATTCTTCATTATGTAAAGCACTTTGAGCTACATTTTTTTTGTATGAAAATGTGCTATATAAATAAATGTTGTTGTTGTTGTTGTTGTTAAACTGAAGAACTAATTTGGCACTTTTATTTTTAACAATGTACCATACAAGGCAATAATCTCAATACAAACTATTTCCCCCGCTATATCAAGAAATAATTTGACTGAAACATATTCGAACAAAAACACAACTGACATTAATGTAATAAATGTCTTCTGAATTCTTCATATGCACCACACGGTTTTAGGGCCAACTGAAGGTCTTTCTCTTGCTAACAAAAGATTTGTTCTGGTGTATCCTTCACAATGCGGCACCTCCTCTTTTGCTAGGGAGGATATTGCTGCCTCTTTTCAACACCAGTGGGTGTCATGTACAAAATTAAAGCTATCGCTAACCCTGTCTCATGGCCCATGGGCTTAGGCTTTGCATAGAGTTTAGTGATTCTCACTCAGCCTTGCTGAATATTATCTTTGACCTAAGGTCATAACATGACACACTTTACTACCTCTTTACCTTGTCCTCATAATGATTGTACAAGGTCCTCTCAGATTGTAAGGCTTCAAGCCTCACTAGTTAATGGACACCATCATCTGCCTCTTTTTCGGTTCATACATGCCAAAAAATCTAAGAAAAAAGATGCTCAGAAAAAAAAAAAAAAATATTATTATATACAGTAATTATTTGTCTTGAACATGTTTGGAGATGCATGCATAAAACCCACTATATCAATTTAATTTATTAAAACATATTTTCATAATAATATTTTAATGCTGTAATTTTAATTTGCTTAAAAGGACCAGATGAGTCTGATTAAATATCTGTTGGTCAAGTGCGGCATGACTGTAGTAATTGTAACAAAATAACAAGAAGCTGGAGAGCCAAGTTACTCTGACGTTGCCAGGGCTTTGCAACATCAGGTGCCTTTTTATCCTTTTTATTTGATAAATGAACCTCTGAGCTAAACTAGAAGGTATTATAATTTGTTTTCATGGTCCAGCTGCCAGAAAAGACATTCATTCTGTGTAACACAATCCTCCATATTAATTTCTAGCTCATCCAGTTCAACATGAAATAGCAGGGGCATCACCAGAAAACAGCATTCATAAATCTGCTTAGTGATTAGGCTGCTAAATGCAATTAGCTTTGTTGTTCCAAATATGAGAGGAAGACAATAAGATGATTCACAGGAACTGGAAAGTTTTTTGGACTGACAGTGAAAGAATGATTTCTTCTATTTAAAGTTTCTTTTTAGGATTCTGTAACTCTACCTGATTTCATTTAAACACTTCATAAAATTCACACTTTAGAAGCTGTTCTGACCTGTCAGTTATTGTTGCATTGTCTTCTTCTGGAGGGTGAAATGGTTTATTTTTATTTCTCACCCATGATGCCCTTAAGAACAGTAGTTTGAGTTTTTTTTAGCAAAGCAAAGGTATCCTTTACGGTAAAAATGTGTGACCTTTGGAGACCTTGTAGTGACTGGTTTCAGCTCTGAGGGCATTTATATCTTTAAATTATTGGACACTCTGTTTATTTTTCAGAGTAAAATCCTCCAGGGTACAGGGGTCAATTTAGTAAAAGACATTGAAAGTTAGGTGGCCGTAGACTTAGTCTTTTGAAATAGTCCCTTATACAGATGGTATGAGGACTAATTCTGGTATGAGGACTAATGCTGAAATGGGTCAAAATTATAAGGCTCGGGTATTTAGGAGGTATATGTCAGCTAAAGGCTCTGACACAGTACAAGATTTGTTCGGCAATTTTAAGTTGCAGACTCATTTAAAGTATATAATCCTAGTGAGTCCAGGGCAATTGCAGTGCACTGCAGTAAGCACCACTTGTGACTCAGTCCATACAACCAATCAATGCTCACCTAGAAGTGCCGTGCAGCTGCAAGTAGGCAGGGGAAGCACATGTTTTGGATCTTATTGATAAAAGAGAGGTATCTAGCTGATGTCTCATATTTTACATACCATGACAGAATGAAAAAAACAAAAAAATGGCAGAGATTGCATCTGAAGTCGCTATAGCTGAAAAACATTTGCACAGCACCATCACACTCTGGCAGAAAAATATTGGTTGGAAGCAAAATCAAAAAGCTTGCAATACTTTGGAAATTTGAAACTATAATGGAAAGTGTCACAGAGTCATATAATTTATTATCCGCTGCATAATTTAGTTTTGTAATTTGACAAGATTAGTAGCCAAAGCGATGTGACCAGTAGTACAGGCAGAGGCAGATGTGTGCTTCCATTAAATTGATTAACTTCAGGCACATGGTAGCACTGACAGCAATATTCACAAGTCTGTGTTACTCTTTATGTAATAACAGGCGGCAATACCAACTTGCACTCTGTGCATTTCTTACCTGAACTAGTCAGACATTTTCCATCAGTGTCATTAAACCTAAAGAAACCACCATCTTCAAAAGTTTATTTTGTGATTCATCCATCCAATATCTGTAACAGACTCTTAATGTGATGACTTCTTCAGTATACTGTGTAAAAAATGGCATTATAACACAGCACACTAGTACTTATTAACTCCATAACAATAAGTAAAGCAAATAATAGCTAGGTGATTTCTCTCATTCCCGTAGAAGCTGATGAGCTGTACATACAATTTATCCACTAAACACTAATACAAAACTAAACCAAATCAACAATACTAAGGACATAAGATGCAAGACATTGCCATCATTATAAAGATATGTTGAATTGATAATCAAAAGAAGCATGCAACATAAAATGTTTCTCTACAACATACTAGCCACAGTACCTGTCAAATACAGGTAATAAAATAGTTTAACCCTATTCACTATCTCTTGCCCTACATGTACTTTCAGCGCCTTTCCTCAGTACTTGTTTTTTTGTCCGACTCTCTCTTCTTCAGTGCTACTTTTCTTCGTCCTTGTGCATCGCACTCACACGTCCTCATTCGTTGTGTCACCAAAGCCAAACCGACTAATCAGATTGCTCTTAGGGACTGGACACACAGACCTTAGTGTTTATTAATGTAGTTGATATCAAAAATCTTTCCTAACTACATCAAACATTTAATTGACGAGACCAACTTCTGTTCCTACATAATTCAGGATCATTTTGGTGAGCCCATTGCTTCCTGGAAAACAGACATCTGCCATTTCTTTCTGTCTGGAAAACATTGTGGCACCTGAAATCTTTTAAAGCAGAACCTCTGCTTATTGAAATCTCTTTAACACATCAATCTCTTTAGATCTGTGGAATCTATCACTTAAAACTCTCCCTAATGTGTGTTCATGAATTTGTTTGTGAAAAGCCCAGTTTTTTTTCACTGTCCTGCTCTAAGGACATGACATTTTCAAACTTTTTATTTATTTTCACTTGAATTAGTGTTACTGATTTACATGTTCTGTGTTTTTCTGTCCCTTTGCTGATTGGCTGTTAAAAAAGGATTTATTGTAATAAACACAGAATATAAGAAATACGTATGGTTATTTTTCTTAAATATCCTTATTTTCATTATTTATTTTTTTGTTTGTTTCAGCATGGTGACAAATAGATAACATTTAACATTGCATCTTCACAGTTGTGTAAATATAATATGTAACATCCATCTTTTTGTGGCGTCTTTGTTTTAATTTGTTATTCACTTTTCTTTTTTTAAGACAGTTTTGGTTTGTGAGGTTCGCACTTTGGAAGACTTTACCATATCATTTTTTTAACGTGATCAAGTTTACTTCAGTATGTCACACAATCCAGAACCTTTTTTCTCAGATAATCCCTCTTTGTTTAGTTTGTTTCAGTGTATGAAGCAAGTAGAGTCAGTGGTAGGTCCCTTTATAATGTCATTACATTTGTGAGGCACTTCACTGTGAGAGTTTATCTTTTATAGGGGTAAATTTCATCACATCATTAGCCATTTAGATTTCTGCAATGCATTCCTAACAGGTCTGACAAAAGTGAATTGAATAGATTACAGTTGGTTCAAAATGAAGTTGCAAGAATCCTATCTAAAAAAAAGAAATTGAACTACATTGCATTGGTACCAGTGTTTTTACAATGTCAGCCTGTGTCTTTCAGAATCAATTTTAAAATACTGCTGTTTATAAGGCTTTGAATAATCTTGCATCTCCATATATTACGGAATGTTTGTCCCTTTACATAACTTTAGATCCTCAAATTCTGGTTTACAATCAAAATGTAAAAGGAGTTGTGAGACTGCTTTAAGTTTCTGTGCTCTAAAAATATGGAATAATCTAGAGATATGGCAGGCTGGCACAATAGACTTGATTAATTTATGTCTTAAAACTTACATTTTGATCTGTGTTTTTGTTAAATTTGTAACTAATCACTTTGCCTGTCCTTTATTTTCTCTTCTTGGTATCTGGCGTCAGCCCTGTTGGCACACCTTCTGGGCTAATTTCCCTAAATTGTTGGAAATAAGAAGAATACTGAGGCCCTGTCTTTAATGACATTTTCACTGACTTACTCTTTTATTCTTTTTTTGAATCTCAGATATGTGATAGAATGTCCAGCAGAACCTGGATGGAATTTTGGTTGTGGAACTCCAGAGTTTTTTCTCCACTGGAGTTTTTTCCTCTTCCCACTGACCTGTTGACCTTTAGTATTTTTTTCCTACTTTCTACCATCTGTAAAGCACCATGAATTATGCTTTGTATTGGAAGGCACTCTATAAATATATGCTGTTTTTGTACTAAAATTTGTTGTCAAGAGGAATTTTCTCATGTATCTATCAAGATATTCCCTGCTTTCATTACAGTAATTTTTTGTTAATACAACAACCACAAAACGTTTATTTACATAGCAAATATTCATACAAGTGGTGTAGATCAAAGTGCTTTACAAGATGAAGAAAGAAACGTTTATAAAAAATAAAAATAACATTAGGCAATACTAAATGACAATGAATAAAGTAAGGACAATAAAAACAAACACAACTCCAGAGGGCTGGAGAAGAAAAACAAAATCTGCAGGGGTTCCAAGGCCACGGGACCACCTAGCCCCCACTTGGCATTCTACCTAACATAAATAATCTCAATCTTGGTTTTCAGGCTTCACGTGAAAGAATTATATGATGATGGTCATGTGGACTTCTGGCCTTCAATCCATCAATGTAGGGACTGCATGGTGTCATGATCGGTAGTGGATGCACAGATCTCCATCACAGAAAAAAATTGTGCTGTCTTTTTCAGTTAAACCTTTATTTTATTTATGGAATTTTTACCTGTAGATTAATGGCAATTATTGCCATTAATGTTAGTGGAAGTAATTTGCCTGACTTTGTGTGTACGTTTGTCCATACCCTAATGTGGTATGGAGTCTTGACAAAGACTCGTTCCTGCTTTGCTTCTTTTTATTCCTAAGTGGGGTCTGGCTGTTTTCAACCTTAAGCTGCAGATAAAGCGAAACAATTGATGGATGCTATATTGACTTGTTAGATCTTGATAGTTTTATAAAGTATAATATCAATATGCCGATAATGAGCAGGGTTACATAAAACAAAGATTATCTGAGGTTGTGTTATTGAGACATTTCCATATACTGTACCACTAATGGCAATTATTGTATCTATAAATGAAGAAAGGGGAGAAGTACTGGATCATTAAAACATGACTAATAATTTGCTTTAAATTTTATTATACAGAGTTTCAGAGAGTGCTGAATAAAGAATATCATATTCTTTAGAAATAAGGACATCTGATGTCTTTTGAAAGATCTTTCATATTTTTGATTCATTTGTCCTTTTTCAGTCATTCTTATGTATTCTCTGTCTTTTGAAGTTTCTGCTTTCCATAATTCATCCTTGATAATGATCTATTTATAGGGTTATGTAATGCAAATTATTTTTCAGACTGTTATATAAAAAAAAATCTGTTTCTTCACCTTGACTGTGAATATTTGCATGTAACAAGAACTGCTTTTGGGTCTTAACAGATGGACTTCAGGATTGATGGTCTTATTTCAAAAAGAGGGTCTTATTTTAAAAATCCACATAATTAAAGTTTATGAGAACTGAATCCTGGCAGTGTGATGTCCAACCAAATTCAGAACAGCATGAGTGCACCAGGCACCAGTCGATTGTTGGATGAAATAAAACCTCTGATAGAGGTGCCATAGAAAGGAATTTGCTTAATTTCTAACAAAGAAAATAAACGTGTTTTATTGACAATGGCAGATAGGCACTTTATTATAGGTTATGTAATTAGGAAACAGAAGCAACCATAGTTAACCTTGTAACAATTGTGAACCTGCAATCATCTCATATTATCATACATCCACTGGGGCTGCTTTATTATGTACACATATCTAATTGCGTATTGCTCCCCTGGTTGTTATCAGAATAGTCTTAATGTGCCAAGGCGTGATTGCAGCATGCTATAAAAACTAAGGCACATCTCCAATGAAATGACTTATGTTAACTATAATGCATCCGACAGTTGTTACAAATAAGCTGATTGACTGGTGTCCCCATTCAAAATTAGTTCCTGCCTTGTATTGGATGCTACTGAGATGAGTATCCTGCAAACTCTCAGTGAGATTAAGGAGGTTCATGAATGTCATGTTATGTTAGAATCTTCACTGCATGTAGCTACTTCCATCTCAGGTGACATATTTTTGACTGGACAGAAAACTACTGAATGGGGAGGCACTTGCAATAAGATGAATTCACTGTAATGTTACTGGAAACATTGGGCAGCCTGTTTACAACATTAACACTCTCCACATCATCACATCACCAACATCAATATTTTTCCACCCCTCCAAGTTTCAGTGTTTGTGTTACTTTTTTGCTCACATCAGCTGGTTTTCCCCTGAAAAGAGTGACTAAACAAGGCACATAAGTTATATATTCAGACATCTTTCACTATGGCCCCTCTGAATCTTATTAGTCTCTAAAGTATTTAATAACAAAGTTTCTGACCAAAAGAGTATGAGTTGGATGTTCTGTAGGAAGTGTTTAATTCTTAAATTACTCATAACTATGTCATGCTTGAAAATGACAGCAGGGATGCCGTTTTTGCTATAATTAGTAATGTAGTACTGTGAAGTATTCAACTTAAACCATAAGTCTCACCCACTCTGCCTCTGAATTGAATCCAAACACAATCTGTTCTTACCTGCCTACCTAATTTATATTGGCTTGCAGTCACTTATGTGGGGCAGACAGATCTATCTAATAACATAGCAAAAGAGATAAGGTATATAACTTAAACTTCTTCTTCTTCTAATTTATTCAAGGAAATACAGCTGCTAAGATATATAGTTGTGTATTTCCAAGTATACAGAGAAACCTTAACAAAGCATATTCTATTTGTTCATTACTTAGAAAATTGATTTGACACTGATGTTTCTTACAAAACTATATGTAGATTCATCAGAAATTATCATTGTCACTACATGTTAGGTATGTTTGCTATGGATAAATAATAGGATAGGCAAATGAAGATTTGGGGATCAGACCAGCAATACTCTGAAATCACAAAAATGGTCAAGTCAGAAAGGCAGTTTTCTCCTCAGTGATTAATACAGTGTACCAAATACTAAAAATAACAAAACAAAAAGAAATTAGACTTAAAGGACAAACCACAAGTAAATGGCAGTTTCTGCTCTTTTAAGGTTAAGGATAGAGTATTGGTGCCGTCTTGTGGAAAAAAAGTAGAATCACAAGAGCAAGTTGTCTTCTGTTTAAATAACGCCCTGCTTAGTGACGTTGCACTTTTTACTCTGGTTAAGTGGAAGAGGTGGGACTTGAGGAGGATATAACGTCAGGTGTCTTTCAGTTGGTCTTCTTCCACTCTAAGGAGGGAAATGAATATTGTTAGGAAAATTGTTTCACCTGTCTGGTAGATACATCACTCCCGCGCCTTACCTTAAGAAATGTCTGTGTAAAGGACTCCTGATGCCCGCGTGTGCAACACTGCTGTTATCATATTTCTATGTCTTAATGATTAATATTGATGTATAAGATTTTAGGACGTAGCTCACATAAAACAGATATTCGTGTGGATGAATAGCGTTGAGACTTGAAAAATTAAATACTGTTCATGGAGCTTCTGATTTCATTTAGTAAATATTTGAGCTGTGCTTCAAACAAAGTACTTGTTTTGTGATATTCTGCAAAACATAGCTCAATTACTTTAATCCTATGAATTGTTTATGTATTTATTTATTTTAACTGAACTTTGCACAGATCAGATCATTTACTCTCAGTTTTATAAAAACGGTGAATTCCAGCTGTGAGTAAGATTAATTATGTAGGCTAACAAGATTGAAGACAGAGTTACGTCTTGTTTAAGTAACTTAATTAAAGGGAGAATATATTAATTTATTTGAACTTTGGTGATCCTGATATACACCTGCATAAATATCAAAGGCTGCTGTGTTTAAAAGTGCACAAACTACAGGTGGCGTCAATTACCTTCTTTTTATGAAGTCTGGCTATTTAATCAACATGTTTTTGAAGATTTGTGTGTATCAATTATTTAAAGGTTTAAATATTTATTTATATCAGTTGCTTTACATAAGAAACAATATTTTAAAATTAGACTGTTTTGTTCTTAGAGGCTTGATTTGACATTTATGTTATTCACTGATGTCTTTGTTTCCCAAGTAAGGGCCTGAGAATTTACTGGGGATAAACTGTTCAAGCTATTGTCACCATAAATGGTAATTTGAAATAAAATGAAGTAGGTTTATTTATATTATTTATTTTAAAAAAGAAAAAGTGAAAGCCCATGACTAATAGTTCATCTCAAATGTGCAATTCTGTTTTTCGTTTATTCTGAACATAGTGTTGAATTGTCTCATTCAATTTAATCATCTTTTTTCCAAATAGTTATAGCAATTTTATCATTTTCAGTTTTCAGGAAGATGTTATCAGAAGGGTTTTGGTCTGAAGACTATAACATCATTGAAAATGAAAGTATACTTTATTAAATTAAATATACTTTTGTACAGGAGATAAGTTACTGTACATGGAACTTTTGAATAATATTTGTCCTATTTCCTTGACACTTTAAATGTGAGCTACAGTATGAGGTAATTCGTATCTCATTGAGCCTGTTAAGGTGCAACATATGAGAGAAGTCATATCTCAGCCACTATAGACATACTCAGCTTGATGGCAATCTTTACTGCCCTATCTCATATACCTGCTACTGTGCTGGCCTCTAGTGGATAGCCATAGATTTCACAGAAAATAGTGTTATAAATAGGCTGTCCATACTTGTGTTGTTATGAAAACTATTTATTGCAAGATGAATATTTTAATAATGAGAGTGATCAAGACATTGACAATCTATTGGATGATATTGAACGTGTAGGCTATGGTAATTAAGTGGATAGCTGCTCCGAAGGAAATTCTGCATCACAAGGCATCTGACTACATGAATATTCTGCAGCCCAATTACTGCAAACAGTCAGTAACTATCAAATGTGTTGTGTGCAACAAGCATTGACAGGGCAAAGTAACGTGTTATATTTACACGACATGTGCTTCAAATCTTGCACTCTGCATGGTGCCGTGCTTCTAGGATTCTCATTCAAATGGAGACATTACATTACAAAATAAAGTAACGACAGTTTCTTTACATTTTTGACATAGTTACTGTCGATAATAAAAACAATAATTGCTTTCTGATACATTTATTTAAATTTTTGATAGAGTTCATTATTTGATATGTATGCATAGACCTGTACTGCAGCACCCTTGTAATAAATGGTCCTGCAGTCAATGTGTTAAAATCCCTTAACAGCAAGACTATGACTTTCAAGGTTTTCTTCCACGTCTCACAGATGTTGTGGTTAAATTGATTAACACTCTGACCTGGCCCATTATAAGTAAGGACATGTGAGATTCTATAAGCACCTTCTGTTAGATTGACATCCAGTAAATCAAATGGTGCATACACACACAGGATTGTCCCTAGTTTCTGCATGATGCTGCACTACTAACCTACTAGTAGACTAGTGGAACAAATTAGTGAATGAGTAAAGTCATATATATTTTCTGCACAAAAAATGTTAAATTCCTTGATGCAAAGTATCTTCAAAGTGTTGAAAGGAATTCATTGCGTAGACCCAATGGTACACTTTTCTACATTTTTCAATATTATGTGTAATTAATTCTTTGGCACAGTCAATTCATTAATTACTTTTAATTCTGTTTCTAGCCATAGCATATTCCTTTACTGAAACTCCTCTGCAAGTTTAGTTCATGTTTCTTAGCTACTACACAGTAATAAACTGCTGTTTTTGGTTCATATGTTTCAATTTTTAGACTGCAGTATGAAATGACAAACATGTTTGGTCAGGTCATTCAGCAGTGAAACTCAGATGTTCAACATTTCAAGCAGAAATTGAGGGGGAAAATCAGGTATGCTTCATGTACACAGTAGTTTAAGAATAGGAAATGCTTTAAGAGTAGTTCTTAGCAAATATAACTCAGATAAGAGGTATCATTGCTAAGCAAAATACTGCAGTGACATAATACAGCATGATGTATGGCCTGAAGACCATAGATGCCAGAAAAAAATCTGGTATGTCATATTTGATTTGCTAATGGTGACACTACATACCCAGCTAAAAAGGAATTTTACAACTTATATATTCTGTTCTGACATACAGTATCTACAGAAACTGAAATGTAGTATAAATTCAAAATTTAAAATAAACAGTACTGCTTGTATAGAATCTTGTTTCAGAATTTGACAAAAGCGTATTCGACTGTAAATGGATTCTCCACACTAGACACGCGGGTACATGCTTGAGTTCACATGTAATTTAAATTCACCTAATGTTCTGCCTCTTGAGTATGTGCCTCTTACCATGAAACAATTCTGAAAAATTTCTCTCTATCTTTTCCCATAGGAAAAAATTACATGGGAGCAATATCACCAGCAAATGTTAAAGAGTGTATATCCAGAGAATAGGTCTAAGGTGAGAATCAAATCTGCAAGATGTGGTAGTACATCTCTAAACAAAGTAATAGTGTACATTTGTGAAATAATCCTCTTTAATAAAACCCCTGTGTGCATCCAGGTGTCCGTGTGTGTGTGTCTTCTGGTGAAGTGCGCATGCGCGGGGCCACAAGGCATGTGTTCAGTATCTTCCTGTGCATTCCCTGTGTGTGCAGAGAGAGAGACACACACACAGGTGCATGCGCGTGCGAGACAGACACACACACAGGCGCGCGCGAAACAGACAGACAGACATACAGACACGCACACACAGGCGCGTGCACGACAGACATACATGCACGCAAGACACACACACACAGGCACGCGCGAGAGACAGACACAAACGCAGGCGTGCGCAACAGACACACACAGAGGCGCGCGCGAGACAGACACACACACACAGAGGCGCGCGCGAGAGAGACAGACACACACACAGGCGTGTGCGAGACACACACACACACATAGACAGACACAGAGGCGCGCGCGAAACAGACACACACAGGCGCAAGAGACACACACACACACGCACGCACACGTAGACAGACACAGAGGCGCGCACTTAAGAGAGACACACATGCGAGAGATATACACACACACGCAGGCCCGCAAGACAGAGAGACACACACACACAGGCGCGCGCGTGCATTGGGACAATGTTACTTTTCTTGGTTGTTTATTAAATTACGAATTTTTCAAATGTTTTTCCCTGTGCTTAAAACTCATTAAAAAAAAGTGTTTTTAGCGAGTGGGTCATAAGGCTATAGCGCGAACTCTTGCAGTTTTCTTTGTTGTTCAAGGTTTTCTTAGTGTTATTCAATGTTTTTACATTTAGTTTACTATTACGCTGTGCATTCAATGGTATAATTAACTATATTTGTGCTCAAAAACTTAAAAAAAATATATATTTACATACAGTTCATCAGTCTGGAACGTATTTATTGTATTTACATACAATCCTATGGGGGGAAATTACTTCAGTTCACAACCACATCGGATTACAACCAGAGTTTTGGAATGAATTATGGTCGTGAACCGAGGTTCCACTGTATTACTGTTAGACAAAATTACAGGCATTTTACGGAAATACAAACCAGTATTACTGAGAGAGAAAATTAAAGGCACACAATACAGTGACACATTTTACAGCCACATACAAGGTTCCTTGCCATTTAATATAGACTGTTCCTACTAATGTTTATGCACTACTGTTCTAGCGCCCGTTATTGTAACGGGCTTAATGTCTAGTACAATCATAATTGTGAAATAAGGCACTCTAAAAATAAATAAATGGTGGGTTATAATCTTCTACAGTAGAAGATAGTACCTCTGTAATGTTATGTTTTTTCTCCAAAAAAATTGTCATTTTTCAATGCAACGCATTTTACATTTTTATTATATCTTTCTACTATAAAACGTGCAAAACACTAACTACAAAGTCAGAAGTGTAAAAAAGTATAATGATACAAGTAATATGGTGTATCTTTGAATTGGAAAACTGCTTAGGTGTTCAGCATAACAGTTTGTCTAAACAACAATTCTTTTGATCACACCATCATCACGAAATAACTTCAAGTAAGTAAATGGATCTTGGCTGTCAACGTTCGCTTTTATTCCTGGATGCCCCACAAAATTAAAATGAGAGGGTGCTGGTTTATTTGAAGCAGGGTCTACACAAACCCAAATGTGAGCATCACTTTCGATTTCATGGTCTGTTTCACTTTCACTGCCTGGAGACAGATTCACTTCATCATAACTGCTGATGAAAGGTTCCTCGTAATCACTGTCAACAGCATGCAACACCTGGGTTGCTGAAAAATGTTTCTTACGAGACGCCATTACGAGACTAGGAGAAGAAGCGCCTACACCATTGCCTAGGTAACACTCAGGCCTGACTCTCACATAAGACATGCCTATGCAGTTGCCCAAGTTATGCTTGGGACTAACAGGGTTAATACTTTTATAGCCCGAGTAATGCTCGGGTTTAACGCTTACACAAGATTATACAATTGCCCAAGTAACATTTTGAACTAACATATGTAACACTGTTTTCACAGGATGAGTGACCTTCAGGTCTAACGTTACAGAGGTTAAAGAAAGAATAAACAGTATAATAACAATTATAAGAGACTTCACAATAAATCCATGCATTTATTGTACTAGGATTATACAGAAAGCAGTTCACCGTATGAGCGGTTGAAAGTACAAAAACTACATAAATTACATTTACAAAATAAAAGCCATGATTTATGAGTTGTCAATGAGGCAATACATAGCAAGGAAAAATTCTAATATTGCAGAAAATGCAACAAACTCAAGAGCTGTACTGTACATTGTCTGAGTCAAAAGTTAAATGTAGAGTACAAAATAACAGCAAAAAAATCTTTTTACTCTAGTTGCATTTTGTAGTCAATGCTGAGGTTTAATTATTTGCCAACACTCCCAAAAAATTAGCTGTGTTTGCTGTGGAACACTCTGTAAGGAAATATGACCATGAAGACAAAACACACAAATACTGTAGGAGCAAAATGCTATTAACCAAATGTAACCAACATACCTATTGTATTGCTAAAACCTGATATTATATTTAAATTTGCAGTAGTATTTTTTAATTATTTTAAGTATTAGAAGGAAAAAGACGTTTTACCAAAATTAATTAATTAATAAATACTATTACCATTAACCTTTTTAAGCAGAAGCACTGTTTATAATCATTGGTAAATTATTTTACTAGCCAGCTCAGACCATGATAGATCAGAACTAGTGGTCTGATGTTTATATTTCAGTGCAGAAGTTTAATCTAATTCAAATGTGTTAACCGTGGTAGGTTACATAGATCCCCTTCTACATGCTGTTCTAGGCAATATCTGACCATAAATACTAAAGCTGGTCCATTCTCTCAAGGTTCAGCAATTTTAGGACACATAGAGGCAAAAAAGATGGACATGGCTATGGTGAATACATATTTTAAGAAGAGGGAGGGACATAGGGTAACATACAAGAGTGGGAGAAAATGCACACAGGTAGATTTTATTTTATGCAGAAGACTACAAAGTGGTGGTAGGGTAAATTGTAGTTAGGCAGCTTAGGATGGTAGTCAGTAGGATGACGGAGATCATGAAAAGGAAGAGAGTGAGGGAAGAGCCAAGGATCTAATGGTAGAAGTTGAAAAAGTAAGACTGCAAAGTTGAGTTCAGAGAGGAGGTAAGATAAGCACTGGGTGTCAGACAAGAGTTATCAGATAGCTTGGCAACTACAGCACAAATAGTAAAGGTGACAGCAAAAAGTGTGCTTGGCATAACATCTAGACAGGAAGGAGGAAAAGGAAACCTGGTAGTGGAATGGGGCAGTACAGGAGAGTATATAGTGGAAGAGGTTAGCAAAGAAGAAGTGGGATAGTCAGAGATATGGAGAAAGTAAACAAGAGTATAAGGAGCTAAGGCGTTAGGTGAAGAGAGAGGTGGCAAAGGCTAAAGAAAAGGCATATGATGAGTTGTATGAGAGGTTGGACACTAAGGAGGAACAAAAGGACCTGTACTGATTGACGAGAAAGAGGGACCAAATTGAGAAAGATGTGCAGCAGATTAGGGTGATAAAGGATAAAGATGGAAACGTACTCACAAGCGAGGAGAGCGTGTTGAACAGATGGGAAGAGTAGTTTGAGAGGCTGATGAATGAAGAGAATGAGAGAGAGAGAGAAGGTTGGATGATGTGGAGATAGTGGATCAACAAGTGCAACGGATTAGCAAGGAGGAAGAACAGCTATGAAAAGGATGAAGAATAGAAAGGCTGTTTGTCCAGATGACATACCTGTGGAAGCATGGAGGTGTTTATTAGAGATGGCAGTGGAGTTTTTAAGCAGATTGTTTAATGGAATCTTGGAAAGTGAGAGGATATCTGAGGATTGGAGAAGTGTACTAGTACTGATTTTTAACACTAGAATCCCTGAAGCCTATAAAAAAACTTTTAATCCTGGCCAACCTTAAATTCCTTTGCACCTCTCCTTGTCAGCGTCTTTTGTTTTGCAAATGTTTTGATCAGCACAAGCATCAAGCAGCCTGCTATCCCATCCCCCCACCTCCAGAGTTCAAGTCGCAGAGAAGATTTTCAGAGCTAAAGTCTGTTTATCTGTCAGTGAGGTGTCTGGAGATATGTAGGGTAAATAATATATTGTTATTTAGAATACACACATATGTATAATCTGTGTCTACAATAATCTGTCTAAGTGTAGGATGGCAGGAAATGACAGGCAAGAAATAATGCTGAAGCAGAAACTTTTTCCATGTTATAATAATAATTATGTGAAGTGTATAAAGTGTGAAGACTTTAGTCCAAATATCAAATAAACACGTTGGTATCAATGAGTTAAAAACCCAAGCTCAAATGTCAATTGACAGGAAGTTGATATGTATTCTTGAATGGTGTAGAGGTAAGAACTGCTGCCTTATAACCCAAAGGTTCCGGGTTTGAGGCCGGGTGCTCTGTGTTTTGAGTAGTGAGATGCTATTATTATTACTATCTACTCTCTATATATAAAATCCTAAGCCTAAAAGTGCAAAGATTTTGTGCAGCGATTTTATGTCACTTTTTTGTCACGCTTTAAATCTGGCTTATTTTAAAACCTACATATATATGTTTGTTATCATTCTTTTTAGTATTTATCAAACTTTAATATATGTTGTTAGATTTTCAGATTCTTATTCAATTTTTAAATTATAAACTAAAATATCAAGAAAGTTGTGGCTTTTATTTTTGATTGAGTAAACTTTCTTTCACAGGAACAAACTATTAACCATTCATAACACCAATGTTTGTATTTCAGTGATTTAATTAGCTGAAGGTCGAGTTATGATAACCCATTGCATACCACTTTAGTTTTCACGTGATTTTTCCTATTATTTAAATGTCATTTTTAATTTTTTTTTTTATCTATAAGAATGTCAGTTAAAGCAAATAGATTATTTATTTAGTCTCTTGCAAATATTCATCGAGCATAGTGGACCTCAGTTTAACGGGAATTCTCCAATTGGTAAGAGAGTAAATATTTTATTCTCATTTCATGATTTTTACTCTGTTAAATAATACATTTTTCTTTTACATATTTATAGAATTTTGTGATTTTGACTCCAATAAATACACATTTTTGTTTTGTACATTTACATATTTTACTAATATTCTGGCAGCAACTGGGGGTTGGGTGCCAAAAGGCTCCAGGGAGGCTTGCCCCCCTATTAATACAATAAAAGAACACATTTGATTTGAGTCTGTAACACCTGGTGTAAATTTTGGTTACTAGTAAAATTTTGCTGTTTTTTTTTATTATTCACTTTTATTCTCAGTGACTTTCACATGATACAACAAACTTGGCTCTCCATCTCTAAGCTGATGACATTTATCTCCATTCTATAACAGCAGTGATGACCACAGTTGGTGATGTGGTTGATGCCTACTCAGAACTATTTGTTGTACTGACAATCAAAGATTCGATGTCCCATGACTGTTATCAGACCACCATGTGGCATCTGTGCTTTGACAACAAAGATACCCGTGTCTTTCCCTGGAGAAACTGAATAAACTTTGTCAGCTGGCTTCTCATCTTAAAATTTATCAAAATAGAATATTCACAACAGAGTTCCATGGCATCACAGTAATGCAAATATTTAACTTCTTAATTTGGTAATGCAAATTCTGCTATATTTTTTTGGAGTTTCTTATATTTGTTGAATTTGTTTTTTTGCATTTACAGCTGTTGATAACTAGCAAACCATTGTAATCAGTTTGTATGCTGATGTTGAGTTTCATTGACTTTTATGAAACATTTTCTTGTGGCATCTGCCTCAAATTTCCAAATTTTTGCTTCTTCAGATTCATTTGCACGTTGTAATTATGTGTTGCAATTTATGTTTTTATATCTATTGTGTGCTTCTTTATCAGTTACATTTATTATATTGTAAACTTTGGTTCAGCTTCTCTTCCTAAGCTTACCTTTCATTTTTTATTTTGTTAATATTGACACATACTTATCTGCAGTGCTTTTTTTGCATATCTTATTCGGAGTTGGACATCATTGCTTAACTATGCTAAAAGATTTGAAATCTATTTTCTTTGAATTTCAGCAAAGTTGGTTTTACCAAAAGGCATGCTTCAATTAATTGAAACTGATGAATGAAACAGAAATTGGCTTATATAATTACAGAATGTAATTTCACCTATGATAACTTAAGTTTTGAAATTTAGCAAACAAAGAAAAAAATATGTAGTTTTGTTTACAAAATAAATCTATTCAAATTAAGTAAAAGATTAGCTATTTATGAAGAACACACCTGACATAATGAAAGAATAGGTTTTGTAACCTGCAAAGATCTTTAACCAGATTTTTATAAAAGTACACAAGCTAAGATGTATTTTTTAGTAATTCAATGTTTACATATCATCAGAACTAGAAAATCTGAACCACAGAATTCTAGATTTCAAGAATTTACACTGGCTTCTAGATAAGCTTAAGTCAGATTTCAAAATTATCCCTTTAATTTATAAAGCCTTAAATAGTCAAGGCCCTGCTTACTTATCTGAGCTCATCATTACAAACAAACTGGAGCACACCTTGCAGATCTTAAGATGCCGGCCTACTTGTAATTCCAAGGATTAATAAAAAAAATTGAAAAGTCGAGCTTTTAGTTACGTGGCCCTGAAATTGAAGAATGATTTAACTGCTGATATAAGAGATGCCTATTCAGTGTCAACTTTTAAATCCAGGCTGAGGAATGTGTACTTTAGTCAGGCATACCCTGACTAGAACTGCAAATTATCCATGCATACTGCATTTCTACATAATATTTTTAAACCTCCTCTATTCTGCTACTCTTCTTGGTATGTTGATGTGGCATTTGGTGTCAATGCTGCATTGCCTGGTTGCTCTCCTCTATATGGAAAACTCATCTCTGATAAAGAAGTGTTCGAATCATTGGATAGAAAGATTCTCTCATCAGATTGGACGGCCATCACAAACTCCACTATAGAAAACCCAGCAGTGAGTAGGCAGCAAGTGGGCTGAGGTCTCCAGGACAGTGGCTTTATTTTTTGACTTTCTTTTTTACAATTTTAATCTTCATTATTGTCAATTGGCCATAGTTCATCAATGAATTAATAGGTAGATGTTGTTGGCTTCTATTTATGTTTAATCAGTTGTTGCCTTGTTCTATGCATGTTTTAACAAATCTACATTTATATGTTTACCAGTTCAATATTTAATCATTAGAAAATTGTGCACTTGTGTTACAACTAAAAATTGTTCACAGTGCTCTGCACTTGCACTCAGTGTAGAGCTCTTTACAAAAATAAATTGTACTGTATCGTATTAACTTTTACACAATTTATTATTTTATTGAATTTTCTATTGCACTTGTCACTGGTACACACTCAGATTACTTACACATTTATATAGTCTAAAATACAAAAGCAATAAGTTATTAAATCATATAACATTAACTGTTGTAAATGCTAAAAAATATGGTAAGCAACCCTTAAAATATAATGAATCTCCACTTATCATTGAGAGGAAAAGATACTACTCTATGAGAAAACAAAACCTCTGCGGGGTCCATGGTCAATTATGAATGTAATTACTTATCTAGAAAATTATTGCTTCCTATACTATGTGAAATGTCTTTTTGCTGGGTGTACGAGTCTAATTGAGGGTAAGAATCCTACAGTGTTCCCTGTATTTTTGGGGGTGTATTTTTCTGTGTATCATGAAGTTTCCACATGTGTAGAACATGTCAGCGAGGAGATATGAAAAGTCCCGTACCATTTGCACCCATTAAGTTAACCACACTAATCTGAAAAGACATTATGCTGCACCTCTTCACTTAGACCCGAGGAGAGCTGTGCTAAAAATGAAAAAGCCACTAAGGAAGCCTACATATGCTCTTTCCAGTTCATGGTAAAAGTATCCAGCAGTATGACACTCCTGATTCAAAGATGCACATAGTTCTGGTGCAGAAAGGACAAGTACCTACTATATGTATAGAATTATTTTTTCAAATATTTATGGCTTTGCAATGACCAGTAAACATCTGGCCACACAGTAGTTTGTGCCGCTGCCGGACGTGCAGTTTATAGTCATGCAGCTTGTAGTCTGTATGTTCATATTCATATTCTTGATACTTGTCTACAGTGTAGCCAGTTGGTCTGTACCTATATATATTTAGACACCTGTGTAAGGTCCTATGGTCTTTCTCGACTACACAGGTCTGCCATTGAACTGTGTCTGATGATGCCACCTCAGCGTAGTAACACATCTTTGTTCAGACTCTTCTGGTGTGTAGCTCCTGGCTGGTGAACAAGCTGTCCACCTCTATTCAAAATTCTGTCTTACTCAATGTGTTTAAGAAGCATTAGAAGACTAATTTTTTCTTAATTTGTGCCTAACATATTAGCCTTTAGGCATTTTAAATCTGTGAATTGTAACTAGCTTATATTTTATTTTGAGCTTTCACTTTTGGTAATCTATTTTGTACCTTTGTCCTGTCACACTGGTTCCTAAACAGCCCCAGACAGATGTAACCTTATTATGTTGACCTCTTTTGTAAGTCACTTGGTTCACTTAGCAGAAAGCATCTGCTAAGCAAATATATATACTGTAAATGTAAATATTCATTTTGTTATTGTAGCTTGCTCCTTTTCACCTCAAAGTCTTTTCAATTATAAAGTTCATAAGATTGACCGTCACATTTTTTATAGAGTGTAAATGTCTGTGGTTTTAGTTTGTTGCATGATGACGATGTCAGAGGGTATCACAAAGATCTTATACCAGTTGAGATTCACCAGCCACCAGCATTCCATTGTTTGATGAATTTTTAGTCTGACAAAGAAGGTTGCATGCATTTACATGTTTCTCTAGTCAGTAGCAAGAGAGGAACAAGGGACAGATTTTATTAGCTAGTGTCACACATGTGCGCATGGAAGTCAACCAAAGGGACCACGAAACGCCAGTTCCACGCCAGGCCAAGGGTCAGTGGGGTGTGCTAAACCTCTTTCTTTTCTCTCTGCAGACCAAACATTAGAAATCCTGCCTGTCCCAGCCCCGAGGACGTCAGTTCATGTCTCGGCCCTGAGGACGTCATTTCCTGTGAACCACCAATACTGTAGAACCTCTCTTCCTCCATACTTAAACAGTTCTGTTTTGAACTCTAATCAGTATACATTGTACTTTAAAGTCTGTTGCAGCCAGGGAAACTATACAGGTGGCTGCCCCAAACCTTTGTTGTGTGTCCGGCTGTTTCTTTCACACTAGATAAATTAATGTTTACATTAGAAACGTCTACACACTTGTAAAACCACTCTGGTATGGACCTTCCAGAATTTACACACCAAAACCACCACTGGATATATTTCCTAGTTATAGAAATTAACAGGAAGAGTTTAAATTAATGTAAATCCGTAAATACTTTTAGAATGGTTTGAGTAGTCAATGAAAAGATCATTGTGACATTTTACATTTTATTGAGTTTGTGACAGAGAGCAATCTAGATGAATGCATAAAAACACACAGTAACTCTGCAAATTCATAATTTCTTCTTGCACAGAACAGCTATTTTGACAGTAGCTTTCTGCATAATCTTAGTAAACATGACTAACCCAAGTACTATATGCTGTCCTGATTAGCACTGCAAATTGCTTAAAAGTAATTAATGTACAGTAAAGTCCTAGATGGTCCTTCCCTCAAATAAGCATGAATTTGAGTTCCTAAAGCTTCTTCCCTTATGCATTTTCCCTTTGTCAATTGAATGTTCAGGTTTTTGTTAGTCTTTTAACATAATATAGCACAAGAAAAGTGTGTATTTGCAGCTTAGTATAATAAAGCAGTCATTTAATAATACAACATTAAATAAAATTGTTTTTTTGGCATTTAGCTGCGACTTATTTCTTCCGACTGCAGTGTAGAATTATTAGGAGAAGAATTACCAAGGAAATTAATCCATAATATATATATTTACTTTACTATACTATATCTCTCTGTGAGTGAGTGTGTCATCCATTTGACTGTCACAGCTATTATGACCATTCATACATGTAAGTACAATGCTTTTAAATGTGCTAGTAGGGGGGCATCCACTGAATCCATGCTCATTATTAACTCTTAATGGGCTATACAATTATTTTTCAAGGTACTTTGTTGAATTGAATCTTGATTGATTGCTAAGCTGCTAAGGTCTTTTTGAACGATTTCTGTTCATTCTGAGACCTAGAATAATTTTTATTTAATAGTCTACATTTTTAGATCTACTTCATGGGCTTATTTGCCAGCAGTAGTGCTGAATTTGGGTAGATTTTTTTCCTCTGTTTGAGCACAGTTGTACTTCTGTCCTTGGTCTAGATTGCAACATTGACCTTTAGGTACATCCTTGGTGATCCTGCTGCCTGTATACTACAAACACTCTTCGGGAGATAAACCCTTGACTCTGAGTTCCTTTTCAGTCAACCAGATGAGCTGACAATAAAACACCTGACCCCCTCTAACCGCATAGCATTCTTGAATTATATATGTCAAAGCCATAAATTCAATACTGCATTGAAAAAAAGAGTATGTAATCCTAGTATCCTGAAACAACTGTGATACTATTAGTTTTAGACCATCCTAAGCAAATCTGTTGTAATATGAGGTCCTTTACTGTATACTCCACTTTATGATGTATTCTTTAGTGTACTCCTACTGCAGCAGTATTGATGTTGTCATCATCAGGCACACCATGATAGACATATTCTGCCTCTTAATGCATGTGTCCAATGCACTTTATTGCTTTTGTAAATCTTTGTTGTTAATTTTCATTTATTTGTTTGTTTCAGGTAAAACAAACATTTTTAGTTTGTTTGTGACTGCTTAGGGACTTGTCTACTACCAAGGTAAAATCAAAATATATAATGTTGGAATAGGACAATAAAAATTTGGGTAGCTTCTCAGCCATCCGCCAATAGCGTCCCTTGTATGAAATCAACTGGGCAGACCCACTGAGGAAGCATGTACCAGAAGTAAAAAGACCCATTGTCCACAGAACCCGTGAAGCAGCGAAAAATCCACATTATACATTTAGATATGCTTACATATAAAATCCACGATAGAATGAAGCCGGGAAAGTCGAAGCGTGATATAGCGAGGGATTACTGTAATCAAGCTTTTAGGCAGCAATATCATTAAATGTTTTTAGGAACAGTGCTTAACAACTGTATAATAAAACTTGAGGTAGACAGATTAAACCAATTAGATCAACAGTGAAGACTGTAATGCAGTACACAAGAATTTTAAGGATTCCCTGACATCCATTTTTAAAAATTTCTGACCACCTCTGACAATATAAATCAAGATCTATAAAGAATACATAGACATTCTCAAAACTAAGCAAATCTGATATACAGCAGTAAATATCAGTGTTTCAGACCAATTGCTCTCAATCACTGGAGCATCCTAATTTTCAGTTTTTATGTGCATAAATCAGTCCAAAAAGCATCATACAACCAAAGATGACACTACGTAGGTTTTGCAGAACTTCCATGCCTTCAAAGTACAATGGTAACATCTGTAGGCTCCTGTTCAGGACCGGAACCCGCTGCACAAATGATGTAGAAGCCCATTGCTGTGTGTGTAATCCTAGACTCGGCCTCTGCACAATCACAGTCCTGGAGAATAAGCAAAGAAGAATGAGCTTTGAAAGTGTTTTACACATTTACAGCTGACAAGTATCTCATTTAGATTGTATGATCAAAATCCAAATGCTGCATTTTTTTCCTCTTTCAGTGCACCCTGCAAACATGTGCAATGCTAAACTATGATGTCTATAAGGCAATTAACGTAATGTAAATACATGTATATCCATAACTTACCTATAATGTAAAGAGAGCAGGTAGACGTACACTTAACATGTATTCTTTGACAAGTGTCTCCATGTCTTCATTGAGGTAGACACTTAAGCTCCTCAGGACACAGTCACGCTTAATGTTTATGTGTTCATTCTGAAACAAGCATACCAAAAAGCTCCCAAAGAAAATTACATTTGTCAATGTACAGACATAATTTAATTAGTTTAACTAATGCTGAATTCAAAGTTAAATCAATGAAGTAGTGTTTAAATTTTATATATCACCCAGGGCTGTATTTGGTGGATCCATTCCCAAGACATGTTTGTAGCCACATTATCCTAATGATTTTGATATAGTAATATAATCTTAAATACAATATACAATTTCTGATTGGTATTTAATTTTGCATGAGAGAAATTGTTTGTCATTTGTGTGTATTAAGCTGTTTTAATACAAAGATCAACAAAAGGTCTAAGAATTACAAGATTCATGAAAACATATAGACAGATATGTAACATATATGCAAATATGTTTAACTTTTAGAGAAGGAGATACAATGGATTAGGAAGAGAAAGAGAAAAAATCTTATGAATTCCAGCAGCTTGTTGCTTGACTCAAACAAATACTACATAAAAACACACCTACTGTAGCTGCCGATGCCATTATGGCATGTATTTTCTGTCCTGTAGATCCTCCTTTGGCATGGCAAACCTTAATCAGGCCTTTAGTGTATCTGTCCAGTTTTCCAATGAATTTTGATATTAGAGGACCAGCGTGGTCCAGATCTAATTACACAATTATGGAAAAGCGAACACATCGTACCTGCTGTTAGACTGACAACCATCTCCCCGCCATTTTGGATTGCATGGCAGGTGCTGCCATCTATCGGCAACAAAAATAATTTTTTGTGAATTCTCTATGTAATAAACTTAAGTTATAGCGTAATGAAAATTGCATAATTAGATCTGGACCACCCTATACACATGAACTCCAGATTTACCTGAAGGAGAGGAGAAAAAACATAACAAGATGTATGACACTTAATGCAGTTACTGTAGTATGAAGATTTGCATCTACATTTCAAACTAATGGGTTATTAAACTTACTGTACTTCACCAACTTCAAACAGTGCTGGCCATCTGTTTCGCACCTCCGCAATCATTGGCTCCTGAAGAACTTCTTGTCTTCTGTACGAAAAGTTACACTGCATCTTTTCCTTGATCACTGCCTCATTATTCTTTTTTTTAACCTCGGTCAAAAGAGCAACCATTTTCATCTTTAGGGTGTCTGTGGTCCTACATCTTGGATGGTTTGGACAGAAATTATAACCTCTGAATTCAGGGGCTTCTTTATGTTTGCAGTTGGTTTTCCCTGACTTTTCCGTTTGCCCTTAAGTGAGTTGGCAAGAACTTCTGGGTGTCCAGCTTGGCCGAGCTTGGTACAGAAGTTCATCACTTTATTCTTAATGCAGTGCTTCCATTCACAATACAGCAGGGAAAATAAGTATTTTTCTCAGTAAATATATTTCTTATGGGGCTATTGACATGAAATTTTCACCAGATGCCGGTAACAACCCAAGTAATCCACACGTACAAAGAAATCAATACAAATAAGTCCATAAATGAAGTCCTGTGTAATAAAGTGGAATGACACAGGGAAAAAGTAATGAACATGCTTACTGAAATTTATTTAATACTTAGTAGAAAAGCTTTTGTTGGTAATGACAGCTTCAAGACGCCTCCTGTAAAGCTAGTCACATGCATTGCTCAGGTGTGATTTTGGCCCATTCTTCCACACAAACTGTCTTCAAATCTTGAAGGTTCCAGGGGCCTCTTCTATGAACTCTGATCTTCAGTTCTTTCTATTGATTTTCAATTGGATTCAAGTCAGGTGATTGACTGGGCCATTCTAGCAGCTTTATTTTCTTTCTCTTAAACAAATTGAGAGTTTCCTTGGATGTGTGTTTGGGATCATTGTCTTGCTGAAATGTCCACCCTCATTTCATCTTCAGCATCCTGGTAGATGGCAGCAGATTCTTATCAAGAATGTCCCAGTACATTTCTCCATTCTTCGTTCCTTCGAATTATATGAAGTCTGCCAGCACCATATGTTGAAAAACAGCCCCACACCATGATGATGTGCAGTGCCATTTCTCCTCCAAACATGGTGTGTGCAATGACATCCAAAGAGTTCAATTTTGGACTAATTTGAACAGACTATACTATATGAATAATCTGCCGTTATAATAAAACAGCTTTTAATCCTTAGTAGCTTGCAAGCAATTAAATTTTCTTTCACAGATCCTTGGGTATTGGAGAACTCTTCTGATTATTCTTTTGACACTGTGACGATGTGGGTTCTCTCCATGAGCTTTTAATCCTTGGTAGTTTGCAAGCAATTAATTTTCTTTCACATTTCCCTCATTTTCTTTTTTTTTTAAATGTCTGAGGAATAGTTGAAACATTGTACATAGTCTGTCTGATCTGTATACTCAGGAACTGGAGAAGGAATTGATGTGTCACAAAATAGGTGATGTGGGAATGTACACAGGGAAGTGCACAACAAAAGAATAGACAGACAATAAGAAAGATAGTGCCTACCATGGTAGCAAACTGAGTAAGGGACACTATCCAGTTGGAAAATGGCAAATGGAACCAGTCAAAAATTGACGTACTGTAGGTGCAATAAGTACATAATCAGTAAATTCTTTTTGGAGCGACTTTAGCTTGTTTAAGGGCTGTAGTAAAGGATCAATTAGGAGCAGTGTTGTTAGGAATTAAAGTTCATCAACTGTTGCTGAACACAACACACACAATCCTCGCTTTTCAGTTAGGAGCATTTCTAGCGTGTACTTCCTGAAATTAAGATACACTTGAAAGGGCAACCGAGAGAGTTATGTGCATCCTTAAAAATATCACAAGTGAAAAGGTTATAGGGAAGGGGTACAACTAGGAGATAGTATTTAGCAGTGGCACATGCATAACAAGACTCTGTTCTTAATTGTGTAACAGTAACCTTCAACCACTTATACCACAGATTATCCTCTAGGAAAGAGGGAATAATCCCTTGACAGAGTCCCAACACAGATAGTCCAAAAAGTAGCAACAACTTGATGATTCAGTCCACTTTTTACAGTGAGAGACGTGCATTCAAGAAAGGAGTCCTTCAACCTTCACAGCATGTGGGGTGCTAAGCAACACCTGGAGTGGTCCTCTCCACCTGGGCTCATGCCAGTTTTTTCACCATGTGTCTCTAATGAGAGCCCAAGTCCCAATTGGTATAGAAATTTACGTTTCAGGTAATGAGGTAGTTCACCACGTTTCCCTCACTTGTTCATGCACTGTCTGTAAGGCACTACATGAACCTGAAAGAAAAGATGCAAGATCATTGTTGACCATGTGGAAAGTAATTTTACATAGTGGAAAGCACATTAGCATGGGGCGGCCAATAAGAATCTCAAACAGAAAGAGCCCTATCTGGCGATGAGTCCTTCCCCGCAGACCAGCCAAAGGCAATACATCAGACCAAGATAGGCCTATTGTTCAAAGATTTTTGGCAATTTAAATTATAAGGTGGAATTTACACGCTCCACCATCCCTCAACTCTGGGGCTGGTACTTGCAGTAGTGGCAGACATCAATGTACAGCCACTGAGACAGCTCTTGTAACCAAGTATTTACTTGCAATTTCTGAGGCAAAACCCAATGCGCGATGATTTCTTTAACTAGCACTTTGGCTACTGACTTGGCATCTGCGTGCCAGCATGGGAAAGCCTTCACTCAAGGAGAGAAAACGTTGATGATTACCAAGCAATATTTATACCCATGAGACGGGGTTAGTTCAATAAAATCCATCTGCAGATGTTCAAAGGGCCTTCTGGCATTGGTGTTACAACCGGACTTACCTGCAATCTTTTTCCTACATTAAATCTTTGGCATAGTGCACACCTTTTACAGAACTGGTCAGCAAAGTTGGAAAACCCCGGGGTGCGACAGGATTGTTGCACCTGTGCCATCATTGTGTCTCTGGAAGCGTGGGCCAGACAATGCGCAGCCTTTGCAATACCAGGAAAGGAATCTTTGGGGAGAAAAGGATGTTTAGTTAATGGATGGATCCAAATTCCTTTCGGGTCTTTTTCTGCACCCTCTTTCTGCCACGTCTTTATCTCCTTTTCTGTTGTCTACAGTTTGTAGAGATAAAACTTCGAGTGACTCTTGTTCTTCCTCCTGTTGTAGGAATAAAGTGGTTAGTGGTGAGGTGGGATCCCGGGTGGCTTTCATTGCCCACATGTCTGCTTGCACATTGCCCTCACTCACTGGATTCGTTTACTCCATGTGAGCTTCACACTTCATTACCGCAATTGCTGCTGGTAGCATTTACGGCATTCAACCAGCACATGATGCTGAATCAGTTTTCCAGTACTAGTTTTATAACCCCTTAGTTCCCACAATGAGCCATGGTCATGGCAGACCCCGAAAGCATACAGAGAATTGGTGTAAATGGTCACTTGTTTGTCTTGGAACAGTTGAGGGCATGCAATTCAACAGCCTGTGATGATATATTTGACTTTAGTCTGCCTGCCTCTAGCAGGTGCATATCCTGGACGTTTGCATATAGTGGACGGGCTTCCATTGTCCAATCTTAAGAAACACCCATCTACAAACACTGTTGCTCATTCTTCTAGCAGGGTCTTTTTAAAATCATCTATAGGTTTGGTGACTGCTAGTATTTTTTGTTCACAATTACGTGGCTCTCTGTCTATTTCCATTGGCAGGAGAGTCACAGGGTTCAATGTATATTACAATGTTCAAGCGTAACGTTAGCAAGAGAAAGCAACACATTTTGATAATGAGTTTCCCAAGCAGCTGTCAAATGAGATGTTCTTGCCTGTGCTAAGATGGAATGTACAGCATGTAGTACCTTAACAGTTAATGGACTTATGAGAACAACATCTGAGCATTTCCGGCAATATGCTAACACTCCAAGGACGGACAACCAGCCACCTTATAGTAGGACGAGGTAAAATTTTAATAGCCTTGATCCTATCATTAGACAGTGCACAATTCCCTGCTGTCAAATCATGACTCGGGTACTGTATTTCGTTTTTCTTTCAACCAGTTGCAACTTTTTCCCGGGTCACCTTGTGCCCGTTTTCCACTAAGAAGACCAACAAAGCCTTTGTGTCGTCTTCGCATTATTCCTGAGCCTCAGAACATAACAGCAAATCATCTACATACTGCACCCGGACGCTATCCCCCTTTGGCCAATAACCTTCCAAATTTTTTGCTAATGCTTGTCCACACACACACACACACACATGCACATACGGAGCCTCTGTATATCCCTGCAGCCTCACAGTCCAGGTCCAGCGCTTCCCTTTAAAAGTGAATGCGAACATGAACTGGGATTCAGGGTGAACAGGAATAGAAAATAAAGCATTTGCGACATCAATAACAAAAAAACACATAGCATTGGATGGGACTGTAGAGAGAATAGTGGAAGGATTCAGGACTATAGGAGCCCAAGGGTGTATAGCAGCATTGAGTCTGCAGAGGTCCTAAACGAACCACCACAAGCCATCTGCTTTTCAAACTGGTAGAACAGGAGAGTTCACAGGAGAGTATTGGATTGGAATAATAGCACCCTACTTAACTAAGTCAGCATGAACAATGGTAATACCGGCTTCGGCCTCAGGCGAAAAAGGATATTGTGCACAATGTAAATGGAAGGATGACTTTGGGAACATGACCAAGGGTTCAACATGAGCTATTCAGCTAAAATAATTTCTCCCTTGTGCCCAGAGAGATGAGGGGAGCGAGTCTAACCAAAAGATTTGAAGGGTAATTAGTATGGGTGTAGGTGGAGAGGTGAAAGATGAAGTGCGATCAGGTTACAGGTACAACTAGTCCTACTGCAATTTTCTTAATAGATCTATCTGGGGTGGACCAAATATTAGGCCCCACATACTCCCAATCCTCCACTTCCTGACATGCTAATACTCATTGGTCTCACATCATGCCACTGAAAGCGAGCAGATTTAGAAATGGAGACATGTGGGATAGAACCACTCCAGAAGAGAGGCAGTTGTTGTGACAAAAGGGAGACTGCTGCTTCAGCCAGTTCTGCTAAGATATACAGTTTGTTAGGCAAATAGTCTCTTTGTTGATAGTGCTGGCTAGAAAGTCCAAGAGCCAGACTTCATCATAATACAGTCCAAAAAATCATGCAATACAGTGAAAAGATTTTGAACAATGTAATCCAGGAGGAACCCGGGACAGCAGAGATATTTGTTGTTTTGAGGAAAACATGAACAACCAAGGCAGCATAGGAGCATGTAATGGTGGTGGTCAGTGCAAGGGCGGTGTGTTGTTTTGATGTGACTGTCACTGTCTTGTTCGTAAGAAAGATGCAAAGGCACAGGTGGGCCATCAAGTCTTGTCCTAACAAGTTCATTGGGCATAGAGGGCTGATATATTTTGTGATTATTTGTGCTTATAACTGTTCACTGAACATTGAACTGGCCACTACCAGCTCCCTGTTGTCCCAGAGTCTCATTCCATTGCCCTCACATCATTTCAGCTTGGACTTAACTTGCTTCTAAGGATCTGAGTCCATTCTGCAACATTTGGCTTATACATGTCATCTAGCTGCTTCACCGCCATCACAAACTTCTGTCCCCCTACTTCTTGGGTTTGGTAATTCCTGCACCACCTCTTTTAATTCTTGCAGGTCCCAGTTTTTATGCACCATCAAGGTGGGACGGTTTTAATCTGAATCAGGCCGTTGTGCATTATATCGCGAATTGGGCACTTGTATTAATGGTGCTTGAAATTCCATCCTTTCATATGCATGTTTGACCGTGGGGGTCGGAATCAGGGCTTATGGGGTGTCCCTTTCCCCGAGCCGTGTCTTTTTGCCGTAGTACTTGTTTGCACCAATTGTGACTGGTGTCGGTGGTGATCTTCTCTACCCTCTCCCTCGTCTTTGCTCCTCTCTGTCTGAAACTGTTCGTCATAGAAATCATCGAGATAATCTTCTTCCTGTCCTTCATTAATTCTTCCAGCTGCCACGAGGGGTGGTGATGGACTAATGTCCTCATAGGAAGGAGGAGTGCATGCTGTTGCTAAATCAGGGTACAATCTATTCTTTTTTTGATTTATATTATTTTTATTTACTTATTCTTCCTTTCTTGTCCTGACATTTGGGATGGTTCTTGCATTACCAAAAACAGCTTTTCTTTTCTGCCATGAGTTTCATTTCCCTTTGCAGTCCCTTATTGTGTTTCTGCATCGCTTTCAGGGTTCTATCTTTCATTATCAATTCCCATCTATCAAACACTTCCATTCTATATGGCCCTTGACTACAGCACCCTCGTTTATTTCTACATAGAATCTTCCTAACTTCCTATATTTCACTTATATCACTAGACTTTTACTGGCCACCTGCCCCCACTCTGTTTATTCCACTGTTTACATTCTTCTTTAAAATCTAACCCTGTTTTCTGTTCTACGTAGCGTCTTGGAGAGACACCTTTCTTTCACTTTGGTACATTTTCCGAAAATAATCCTCCGAACAGAGGCTCCTCATTCACACCCTGTTTTTTCGATTTCTTTCTTAATACATTCCCCATCTTGACCTCCCCAATGTCACTTCACTCCAAATCCCTTCCTTTCCCCGGATCGCAGTCTGTTGTTTCCTTCTTTAGTAAACTAACAATTAAGCTGGTTACTGCTCATGGTTTCCACGACAGACTTAACCCGTTGAGTCAGGAATATAACCAGACTATCAGAGTGAAGAATCTCACCCTCCCACACAACAGTGCTTTCCTCGACCGTGAGGTGCTTACCACCCATCTGTTCTTCCCACTCCCACCCTTTTTTATTTTATTCCGAGCCTCTCAAAAGACTCTGTCTTGTTCCAGGTAGTGTACTAACCCAGCATTCCCAGCACCTCACTAATCATTTTACACTTCACACTGCTCAGTGTCCTTTTACTTCAGCGATTCCCCGACCGGTAGGTACTTTCCCTTTTTACTAAACTTTCACCTCTCCCTTCTAATTACGAGACTACCTAAGACTCCGTCTCAATCCAGGAGGCGCTCTTATCACAACGTCCCCAGTACCTCTCTCGGACAGTAAAGCAGTTGCACTCACCGATCACTGATCTTGTTCCTGTCTGCAATTCACACCTTCACTCAGGTTCTTCAACAGGAGGGGAACTGAAGCTCACAGTTCCCAGCCTGGGGACGAGCCAGTCCTAACTTTTTTCCGGAGCTGGTATCACCAGTTGTAACTATCTCGCTGGTCCTCTGTGCATCCCAGAATTGGACGTGAACCAGGAACCTGTAGCTGCCACCTGCCCCACGTTGGGCACCAAATAAACTGTGGAAGTAACACCCAAGGAAGACAGGAATAGTTCAATCAATCAGTCTTTATTCAGTCACAGATGAGTATGTGGATTCATGCTTTGCAAAGCAGAAGAGAAAAGTTTTCCGGTTTAAATCGCCTTTAATATTAATCTTCCTCCCTCCTCCTTACTTATGAAACAGCATCTAAGTATTTCATCAATTTGGCCAACCGTTCCTTTTTTGTGTACGTGTCAAAAGGGGCCCCAAAGAAGGAAAAGTCATCTTTCCTGTGTCTAACGGACACATTCCTACAGGAAGTCACCCAAGTTCAGTTACTTCACCTTATCTTATGACAGACACCTGTGTGAATAACCTGAGGAAGGCCTACAGTAAGCAATGATTTATGGATGTGGTGAGAGAGGACATGCAGGTGATGGGTGTAACAGAACACGATGCAGAGGACAGAAAGATATGGAAGAAGACGATCCGCTGTGGCGACCCCTAACGAGAGCAGCCAAAAGCTCCATCTGGACTGAGACTTGGGTTCCTACCCCAGAGCCTCCACAACTACCGCTGCCTTTTGACGGCCAGTCGTCTTCATCATTGGTCACTCCAGCTCATTGATTGCTCAGCTGGAGCAACCACTTCCTTCAGCCCCACCTAGTGTTGGCCTAACACTCTTTCTCGGGGCTCTCCTTCCAGCTGCCTCCAACAGAGTGAAGCTTCAGACCGCAATACCTCTGACATTAGACACAGAATGCACTCCATATCACGGAACACCCAGCGTCAGTGACGGAACGCCCTTGACATTACACTCCATGTAATGACACGATTTATTATAATGCCCTTTCCCAGCGTCACTCGCATCATGCCCTCTGTGAGACAGTATTGACGCACTCGTTGCACAGTATTCTGCAGTTGTACAAATTACAACATTTTCTATTTGGATAAACATAAATGACTTCCAGTCTCATACTTACATTATCCAACCATTCTAAGCACTTTGCCGATATAGTTTTTTTTTTTACTATTTTGAATGGTTGTTCATTATCTATTCTCCTGAACCGTTACATTATAGTAAAAGTAACAAATCTTATTACCATTTAGTGTATAAAACAGAATGTACCTTATGAAACTCATAGCTAGATATTTCCAATCCTTAAATGTATTTCATATTCCCACTAGCAAATCATAATCATGTGAAACAATATTAAGCTTAATTCATTTTTAAAAATTTTGCAAAAATAGCGCTACATATAAAATTGGTTTTAAAATAACTGGGAAACATATTAGGAAACAGTCAGTCATTTATTTATTGATTTGATCCATCAACATTTTCATTAATAAAAGTTGTATGTGTGAAATACTGTATGTCATCACCTGAACGGTATGTGACAGCCAATAAATTTTTTATTTTTGAATAACATTTGACTTTGAGACAATCATGATTGTTCTTAAACCTTTTCCGTGCAACACTTAAGTAGATTGCAAAGACCTAACTTAGATCGGCATAAAAACAAACTGTCTTTGAGTCGTCGTCTTTTTTATTTTTGATAAATATCAAATACTATTACTACTACTACTACTATTAATATTAATAATAATAAATAGTGTCAGTTGCATTGGGCATTCAGCAGGGAATTATCCTGAGGTGATCTCATCATTAAACATACAATTTTTATTGTCTCGTGCATACAGTATATATTATATTATTACTTACATGTCTCTCCAGAACAGTGATAATATAATAAAACACAAAAATATACATAGAATACAATGTACAGTATAGATATATATTCAGTTATATTTCAAATATTTATACATAGTCTTTTTCTTACAATGTTTCTTATTATGTTTGGCTCTTCAGTAACTCCACAACTAAAACACTTTTCTCTGAAGCCATACTGAGGACCACTGGTTCTTTACTATTTGCTAGAAGGCAGGAGCAAGAAAAACAGCTGTGCAGAATGGCTGAGTGTGTAATAATCGTAGCAGAATGTCTTTTAGATACCCTGGACAGAAGGCAGCTGGGTGCTAGTAATATTTTGTGGCTTTCACCACCCTCTGCAGTGAACCAAGCATGTGTGTCCTACCAGGATGTGATGCAACCAGTGAAGATGGACTCCAGACAGCACCTGTGAGATGTCTCAGGAAGGCATTGGTGAACTTGGCAATAGACAAACCATGCTGTTCCCTCCTCAATTAATTAATGATTATTACTGTACGAAATTTAAACAAGCTCACCTTTTCCATAGCACTCCACAAAAACACACCACAGCGTAATCCGTCTTCCAAAGTCTATGATCTGCTCCTTAATTTTTGGACATTAAAGTCAGATTGTCCTGGGACCGCTGATTCAGGCAGATAGATCTCTTGTCTGCAAGCCATTTAATCATTGGTGGTGATCAGGCCTATGAAGGTGATGTCAATAGCATTTTTAATGATGGAGCTCGTGTGGTGTCTGGACACACAGTCACACTGGGAGATTAGCACACTACCCCATAGTGTGCCTGGGTTGAGAGTGAGCATAGAGGATATGATGCTGGCAATCTGCAAAGCCGAGGTCTGTTCGGTATGAAGTCCAAAATCCAGTTCTTTTGGCACAACAGTGTTGAATGCTAAGCTATTGTCTATAAACATACCTCTGTAAGAGCAGTTTTTACATTACCCAGATATGCCAAGTTGGAGTATAAGACTTAACTGCTGTACCAGTATGCATCATGGAGATGTTGAAGTGGGGCAAAGTTATGTACTAAGTTAAAGAAGTCTGAGTGAGTGTAGTTAGTTCTAAAATGAGTTCTCACATACAACACACACTGTTATGGACATGAAATGGATGAATAAACAGATAAGCACATTTTAAACATTACAAAAGATGTAAATCATGAAATACACATATATTCCCTCTCACTCATATATACCTACATACATACACACACACAGACACATATAGTATATATTAATAATCCTGATTTGTAACATGGCATTGTTTCATACAGTGGTTCTCATATTCAGTCCCAGGGGCTGTAGATTTTTGTCCCAGCTAATTTTTGCTTTTAATTAGACTCTCATCTTGAACTTGCAAACCAACAGTCTAGATCTTGAAAGTTAAAGTGATGTATCAAAACTACCACATAGGAGAGTGTAACCTGTGGGAGGTATTTTAGTACCCAAACCCTGGACACAACCACACACATACAAGTTCCAGGTTCAAATATTAATATATTTTAAATTAATAAAGCACACAATCCCAGTCAGGACATCCACCCGTGTCCTCCATCCACTATATGGGTCTTTTGAGTAGACAAGGCACTGTTGAACCAGGTCAGAAGGCCAATCCATCCCCACCTTTCTTTACAATGGAAACTAAGGTTTACAAAATGAAAACATAACAACCTAATTGGTAGAACAGCAGCAAGTAATGGGAACTTTTTTTTACCTCATATCTCATCAAGATATGAGAGCATATCCTTCATGCAGTCAAAACTAAATAACAAGGAGGACATGACTTCTTCAATATCTTCATCGTCTGCACTTTGGTCTAATTTTCCAATTGTGTGTGTTACTTCATCCTCGTCCATATCCAGAATTCTTGACCTGAGTTTTTGATCAATGAAGACTTTTTTTGTGAAAAAGAAAACAATACAGAATGTGAAGTATTTTATTAGGAATATCAAAACATTAACTCCACTTTTACTCAAAGTACAGTCAAATTGACATATGAAATAAACACACCAAAATGTCCAAAGCTTGTCATAGGAATGCTTAGCTCGATTGATTTCTCTGGCTTTTTACCTCTGCTGTACTCCCTGTATTCATGATGTAGAGTAACAAAGAAAAAATAAACTCCAGTGTACAACCATAGCAGTTCATCTTCAATGGAATGTCATGTCTAGTTAGAAACCATTGAGAAAGTGCACAAATAATTAAAAAGGACTAAGTGCTCTGAAGTGAAAAAAGCATACATTTTTATTTACTAATACATTGCTGTAAGACCCATTTCAATTCAATCTGTATGTCTACAGGAATTGTACTTATGTGAGTACCTGAAAGACAAAAATAGTCCAATTACCACAATATAGTCACTTTTGAAGGCCAAATTAATCATTTCAAATAACAGGTAATTTAATTGTTCCCAATTTAGTAAGTACACTTTAAAAACCACTAAAACGTTCACCTAAACATACTGCAATAGAAATGCTACATGTAAAATGTTATACATGATTTAAAGTGTTTACCTAAATGAAACAATCACTCCTTTCTAGATTGACTGATGACTGAAAGATATCGAAAAGGAAAAAGAGAATCCTTACCTTTAAAAGATTTCCTGTGTTTAAGCCGTAAGAATCATTTCACTACATACAGTAACTGACAGGGCTGTGCCTTTGTGAGGACCACATTTTCCATGCTACAAGGCACAGCAATACAGATTATTAAATATTATGCATTTCTGCAAATTGATTACAATTTACTAACAACTACACATAACCATAAATATTTTGAATTGCAAATTCAGTTACTGCTACCTAATGCCACAGATGAAACTGATCTTTGAAGAACAAGGAAACCAGTCAAAAAGTTACAGTCTTGGCTGGAAGAAAAAAAATTCAGAAATACTGTAAACTGGCAAATTCTGATAATTTTTCTTCCCTTAAAAAAAGCTTGAAAGGTTACACACCTTTAATGTTGGCTTTCCAAAGAAAGAGAAGACACCTAAGAAATGTAAATCAGGAAATTGCAATAAATTCTATGAATAAAAAATAGCATGCTATTTCTTTTAATCAGAACAAACATTATAATAAAAGATACAGCCAATGATGCTTTTAAACATTTGTAAAAATATACAGTATGTTGCCAGTCAATTGTAGGTAATGTAAGTCCATGCTTACGTTCCTAAAAATTAAAGTATTTGTACGATGATCTTTGTCATATCCTACTAAATATTTTAAAAGAGAAAATTGTGTTAATAAACAGTCATGAATGAATTAATCTAAAATTAATCAAAGCAAGCTTTTCAAAAGGTGGAAGGTACACAGTATACTATTTTGTCAAATAAAATCTTGTTCTTAAGATGGAGATCTAGCTGCATTCAATTGTGTTAAAAGTGTCAATTGATCAAAGTTTACAAATTCTGAGAGCTTCACACACCCCTCCATGGACCACCACTGTCGTTTTGTGGCTGATGATCCCTGCAAAATCTGTTCTTTTATAGCAAAATAGACAAGCAAACTCCTGAACACCAAACACAACTGTAGGTTCCTCCGTGGACTTACTGTAAATATACTTATGTGTCTCTGGTGAATATGAAATAGATATAAAGTTCTTAAAACTGACAAATATACACAAGAACAAACGTTTCACTTCATTTAAATTTAAAAAAAGAACTTATAAATCAGTATTTTTGAAGAATGCAGGAGAAGTAAGCATGAGACATTGAATATTGTTTTAACAGTTTAAAAAAACTATACTATCATTGAAAGAATTTTACAAAATAATAATAATAATAATATTTAACTGGCTGTTTTTCCCCCATTGTCTAGATTCTAATTTGAACTTTCTTGAACAGGAGGTAATTGAGTATTGCTTTAACACTTGACCTTTGTTTGTAGCTATTGTTACAATTTTCCGTTATGTACTGTAAATATATACATAACTAAGAAAAAAGATCTAAAGTGACCTAAGTGTATTCAGACTTTTGACTAGTAACATTACTATACGAGAAAAAATAGCATATCCTCTATTAACTGTGTTTGTTTTAGAAACTTGTGCTCTTTTTCCACTTTTCAGTGGAATATCACTTTATATTGGCTCAAACTCTCTTCACTGTCTTTCTGAAATATATTTTGGTATCTAAAATACCAGGTTACAAACAGGTTTTGCTTCTGATTAACTAGCATACATTATATACAGGACAATTATAGGGCAGGGAAATTCTAAGTATTTAATCGCGGTTACAGATGTTTGATTACGATCCGTTACACTTAGCTATGGTCAATTATATTCAACAACGGACAATTACATATAATATTAGTTATTATAAAAATTAATCGACATCTGAATCTGTCGATTTATTGTTCCGAATTGAGTATCCCGAACAGCCCTGTTGCAATACGCTACACAAATGGACCTGCTTGTTTTTTAATACTTTCTTAGTATTGCATGGCACCTGAAAGTCGATTCAACTCACATCTTTAATACACTCTAGTATAATTTGTATCCTACCAGTAAAGTATGATATTATCTAATACTAGCCAACCCGCGGCATACCATATGCCGCATATAATTCTTTATTGATGAGTGAACACTTCCTGAAACACGCAGTTTTCCAAATGGGGAGGGTTTGAGGATACAACTGTCAGTGAATGAAAAGATGGAACTCTGGAGAGAGCAACATACAATTGTCCGTGAGTGAAAACAGGTTTTGGCAGATACAGGCATATTTTTTTTGAACGTTTGTCCTTGTGCCTTATTAATAGTCATTGCAAACGCCAATCTAACAGGAAATTGTCTCCGTGTAAAAGTAAAAGGCAAATTAGAATCTGATGGGGTCAGGGAAATCTGGGGAATGACAGTTTTTGAGGTAGCACATGTGATAGTCTTACACTCCAGTACATTGCGGTGAATGCTGGTAACAGAAAGTCTAGTGCCATTACAGAGACCTTTTGCTGGCATGAGGTTCCTGAGAAGCATGATAACTGAACCAATTTTAATTTTGAATTTATGTAGAGGCCTGCCAGTGGGAGTAAGACTATTAAGAAATTCTTCGGGGAATGCAAGTTGATCTGCAGGATCGTCTGTGACGATGGAGTCAACGCTGGTGAAAGTTACCTCGTCATTAGGGATATTTCAGCACCTGTACATTAAGGTGTAGTGAGTCTTTGTTGGTGATGCTTAATATGGCTCGCGTACTGAGTTGTTCCAGAGTGACAGTTGAGAAGTCGATGTCGCCATATAATTGCCTCGAGAGCGATGTTGGAAGCCTGCGGAGGGTGAGAGTTGGTGGGCAGGGCCTTGTCATGCCTTCTCCATGATGTGGGAGGAGGGTTAGAGTGGGCGTTCGTGGCTCTTTCGTGCGTAACCCATGGGCGGGGCTCTGTTAGAGTTGGCGGGTGGGGCTCTGTGAGTTGGCGGTCGTGGCTCTCTGTCGTGTGTAGTGAAAAGTCAACGTGGCTCAGAGGTGCATGTGGACTTTTGCACAGACGAAAGCGAATGAGGCTGTGTTTGGTGAGTTGTTGCGTGCGGGCACATGAGCAGGCAGTGCACATGCCTTGAGAGTGACGCTGGACGTGGGAGGACAGTTACAGTTGGCGTGTGTGGCTCTGTCGTGTGTATCCCATGACACGGTAGGAGAGTTAGAGTTGGCGGGCGGGGCTCTGTCGAGCATATCCCATGGTCTTAGAGTTTTAGGCGGAGCTCTGTGAGTTGACGGGCATGGCTCTCTGTCTTGCTTGCGCTCACTGTCTTGCTTGCCCTTAGTGAATTATATATATAGATTAATAAAACTTGCAACAAACTCAATGCCATCTTGATTTCAAACTCTGTCTTATTCTTCTTTTCTCAAAAAGCTTTCATAAAGATTTATTCAAAGTCCACCATTCCTTCGAGAGCCAACAAAAACAATGATTGGCATATCGAAACTGACATCAAAGGGCGTTCCGTGACTGGCATTAGGAGCATTCCATGATATGAAGGGCATTCCATGTCTAACATCATAGGTATTGCGGGCTACAGCTAGACCCTTCTCGCTGCTTCTGCTACATCGAGTCTGCTCTCGCTCGCTAACCCGCACCAGCTCTCTCCTTATATTTAGAAATATGTCTGCACCCAATGCCATCAGTATATTTTGCAACAGTAAGGTTGCAACGGTCTTGAGACACCTTGGTAATGAGAAACCTTTTTATAGGCCATCAATTAGGACAAAACCCGCTAATATTAATTTGCACTGATAAGGGGCAGGATTGTTTTCTAAATGCTGACAGGTTTCAGCTGGTTTCTTGGCTTTCCATGACTTTTTGCACCTCTTTTTCTTCATGTATTCAATACTTTTTTCCTATGTCATTCCACTTTATTACACATAATTTATGGACTTATTTGTTTTGATTTCTTTGTATGTGTAGATTACTTGGGTTGTTACCAACAGCTGGTGTAAATTTCATGTCAATAGAAATAAAAATTAGAAATATATTTATTGAGAAAAACGTGGCTGCGTTCAATATTTATTTTACCCACTGTATATCTGCGCATACACAGGGATGCCAGCATTTATGGCCATAGTGGATATGTTTCAGCCTAAAATGTTTTAGCAAGTCATGCCTGGTAGATAATGAAATGTTATATATTTTGCATGGCCACATTTATATATCTGTAAACAAAAAACAGATTTAGTTGTGTGATATGCAAATATGATTTATGTCATACTTTTTATTACAAACTTTGCAAAACTTATTTTAACTAAGCATCAGGAATGTTATGCTTATGTTTATGCTTTTAATTAAACATAAATTAAATAATTAAAACCTCAAAATGAGCTTTATTTTTATTTATCTGATGAAATCTAATTTCTGGGTTTTATAAATCAAAGTTTTTTATCTTGCATACTTACGAAATCTAACAGGTTTCTCTGGTATTCAGTTTGGTCTAGGGAAAAAACAATTAGGTACGTGTAAAAGACAAATGGTTCTAACTGGACACATAATACATTTAACATCTAATTTTATAATTGTGTGATGTTCTTGCTTATGAAATCACAAAGACGGATTTTTTTTATTAGTACTCAGTCTTCCCTTAGACCAAAATGTATCCATTTTATACTGACTGCAGTAGGTCATGCTTCTGAAAAATATAAAATATGGTTGACTGCCACTCCAACCCAAACTGACAAGGAAAATGTCTGCACCACCCTTAATGTAAGTTAACATTTGCAAACTATTGACATTTTGTTTTTCAACTACAGTTACCATCATTTTTGCACAATTGCTTAATGCCTATTTTTGCTGCTCTGAATTGTAAGGCAGTGATATTCAGGCAATATTTTACAATAAATGAGAAACTTTTCTAAAAACTGAACCAACTGCCATATGCACACAAGGGACATCATGACAATCCTAACCAAAATATCACAGTTATCAGTATTATAGCTGTATTGTTTTTTAGTGTGATGAAAATGTTCAAAAAGTACACAAACTAAAAAAAAAAATCTGTAAATTTTATTTTGAAAATCACAAATAAAATTTGCAGCACTTGCAATTTTTGTTTGTATAAACATGATCACTTGCAATCACAACACGGGCAGGTTGCAACCACACTTTTTATTAGGTGGGTAGTGCATTCGTAAAGTTTGGGAACTACTGCTCTTGTTAGCCCATTCCCTTAATCAAAGTTGAAGTGAGGAAGCAACATTTTACACTCTTCCCAACCCCCATCAACAGTTCTCCATCTGTTCTTTTTGCGCTGCATTCTGTGTTCTGACAAAAAGAATATCCGCTTTCTGAGCATGCGAGTAAATAAGATGGCTACTGACATCATCAATGGAAAAGTCCACTGCCCTTTTTTAATTACTGACTTATTTTCATTTCCAATATGTGGAGTGCTGGCTAATGAAAAAGCTGACTTGCTAAAGTTGGCTGATATTTATTAGAACTGTGTGCAAGTTGACTACAGCAGACATGACAAACATATTTACTTATTGATTTTGATTATTAATATATTGATAAAAGCATTATACAATATTAGTTGTACAAATAACATGTACATACAGTTAGGTCCATAAATATTTGGACAGAGACAACTTTTTTCTAATTTTGGTTCTGTACATTGCCACAATGAATTTTAAATGAAACAATTCAGATGCAGTTGAAGTGCAGACTTTCAGCTTTAATTCAGTGGGGTGAACAAAAAGATTGTATAAAAATGTGAGGCAACTAAAGCATTTTTTAACACAAAAAATTTTAAAATATTTCCCTGCATTTTAACTGATTAAATGTAATTATTTTTACAGTTAACAAATTATTGCTGATTTTAAGTGGTTTGAATAAATATATTTTGAAAATCTTAGTATTTAAATAAAATACTTAATAAAAACTATGCCATGATTCTGTTTTTGAGTGTATAATGTCACTAAGACCTAACTTCTGCTATAAGCAAATCATTAGTTACCTAAAGTAGAGCAGTTTCACAGCTGTTTTGCACCCAGAAGCCAGACTGAAATGGATCCATCAATTTATTAGAAGTTAAGTAATTGGTGAATTGGGAGGCTACAACATGCTCAAGAAGTTTTAACAGAAAAGGTAAGTGAGAAATAGGCTGAGAAGGGTTAACATCGTTAGCATCAATGCCAGTGTCAAGGTATGTATTTATTATTGTCTTAACAGTTGCGATTATGGAATGAAGGTAGGATTTAAGAAGTGTTGGGGGAATGGGGTCCAGTACACAGGTAGTGGGCCTCATCTTACAAAGCAGGTCATTAACAAATGCAGATATGACTGGTGAAAATTTAGAAAATGAGCTGGATGGAGTGGGAAGACAAAGAAAGATATAAATGGATGATGAATTTATGTTAGTTGAATTATTTAGATCTTTAATCTTATTACAGAAAAAGTGGAGGAGTTTTTCAAAGACTTCAGTAGAGGAGGTAATTGGGCCAGATGCAGGTTGAAGTAGTTTATTAACTACAGAGAACAAAACCTTTGGGTTATCATGGCCACTTTTTACTCTTCTGCCAAAATGTTTCTTCTTGACTGCAGTTAGTGGATCCCTAAGCCCTTTGATGGTCAGAGAAAGCTTGAATATGCATGGTGAGGTCAGCCTTATGTGACATTCTCTTAAGGTGTTGGCCAGGTATTTTTATAGACCATAACTCTGAATTGTACCGTACAGCAGAGTGCTTAAAGAAAATCCTCCTTATGCCTTATCTAGTACTAAAAGAAGGGCTGTGTTATAGTGGTCAACAAGACAAAAAAAGATCAGAAGTGGAAGTAGCAAGAAAGACAGATATTTTTAAGGTTTCTGAAAGAAATTTGACGTTTACAGTTTAAGAGGATGGAGAGCTAATGAGACAGTGAATTGTACTGCCTTATGATAAGAGAGTACCAAATCACTACTATAAGTATTGCCAACAAATACACCAGATGTGCAGAACATGTCCAATATATGACCACAAAACTGAATAGGAAAATCAACATGTCGCATCAAGTCAAAACAGTCCAGTAAAGATAGTAATTAATTTCTCAGCTTACACATGTAGTAGTGTCAATATGGATGTTGAAATTCGGTCAGATCAGATAAAAAAGACGAATTGTATTTTGGAAGACGATGGAGAACAATGAGGACCTGATTTTGTTATTAGCTTAAGAGTCAGACACTTGAAAGACAATGGGCAGTCAATTGGGATTCTTTTGATGTTTAGTTCTGCTCTAACATTTACTGTGACTCCTCTGCCTTGTCTCTGCAAAGTAAATGTATCTAGATGTGGTGTTTTCTCCGTGAGAGACATAAAATCTTTGGGTTTTTGTCAGGTTTCTGTTGGGCATAGCATTTTAAGGTTGGAATCTGTAATGAATTCTGATAGCACCAGTATTTTGCCATTAAGAGTGTGACGATGTGGGTTCTGCTCTACGCTTCCATTTTCCTTCTGGGAGCCCTTGAACCTGACACTGTCGATAATGTCACTGATGAGCTAGGCAGTGAGGCACAACACAGCAAGGGGATGGTGCAAAAGTGCCAAGTGCTTTTATTTAAAATCAATAAACAAAACAAGTGTTCAAATAAATAGTGTAGTGCTTTAAATTTTCAATAAATAAATAATCCATAAAATGAGTGAAGTAGTGGAGGTTAAAATCCATTATAAAAAAAACCTTTGAAATACAAGGTTAAAACAATGGCTGGAAGCTGTCCTTTTAAAACAAATCCTGGTGCCTTTCTACTGCTGGTGACTCCCCTGCTTCTCCCGTCCAGGCTATGCACCAGGGGAGCCACCCTATCTGCAGCTGACTTTCTCTTAGTCCTCTCCTGCTGGTTTGTTCACCTCACCGATCCCTGGCTCCGGTAGGCCAGGGCCGTTTGAAGGAATTTGGGGGCCCCAAGCAAAATGGACATGGAGGCCCCCCGCACGCACGCACGCACGCAAAGGAACCACAGCATAGCCATACAGTTTAAATTCACTCACACTTTATATAAATAAAAAAGGTTTACAGTGCAAATACTGCTGTTGCATATACTGTGCATAAATAAAAAAATGTTTAGAGTGCAAATACTGCTGTTGCATATAAAGTGCATAAAATTTGAACATTTTCAACAATTGAACAAAAAAAAACCTATTACAAAGCTATAGCAATGTCATGTCATTTATGTATGATACATAAACATATTTCTGCTAGCCTACCTGCTGCAAAATTGCACCATTTGTACAAGACAAGTAGAGCTATTTTATGTGTGTAATTTATCACTTACCACTGTCTTGTTTTTTCTTATCCTCCTCTTCCTTTCTCTTCTTTCTTTTTTGGCTTCCTGAAGCATAATTCCGCTTCATGACTGCCGAGGTAGTTTTGTATTTTGCCGGCAGCAGAGATCGCGTGGTTGGCTGGCTGCTGTCAGCGAGGGGGGCCCCCTTGAGGGGGATCCCGATAACAGTGTCATTGCACTTTACTGCATTCACTATCAATGGGGCGCTCACACAGTTTGTCGCTGCATTTTATTCTTAACCAGTCGTTGTCTTGGGGCCCCAGGCCAGCTCGGGGCCCCAAGCAATTGCTTGGTTTGCCTGCCTTGTCGCGACGGGCCTGCGGTAGGCTCCACCAAACCGCATCTTGGACTCCAAAGCGACCAGGGAATCCATGTCCCAAGTCCCGACTCCCGCTGCCTTCTCGGCCTTATGCGGCCAGCCATTCTTCTTCCAGTAACTCCCGCTCTTTATAAAATGTTCAGCGGGAGCGACCACATCCGACTGCCCTGGGTGCCGGCCAAACACCCCACGAGGGCTCACAGCTCACCTGCTCTCTAGCCTGTGCTTGCTCGCTCGCTCTCTCCTGCACCGGGTTTTCTATCCCTGATTCCTGCCTTCTTCTTCTCCTGCAACCTCTATCCATTTTTTTCTTCCTCTCCCCCTTTTATCCACCTCACGCTTCTATTTATCATGGGGACGTGGATCAGATGTGGCAATTAGCAGCTCCCGGTGCCAATTACGGATGCAGATGACTCCTCACCTGTGCACTTAAGCGAGGACCGCCTGCATCAGAAATTCACCGGGGAACCGCTTCCAACCACACATACCATGCCCCTCTCTATGCTGCGAGTGCGGCGATTATTATTTAAAAAGTGGCCCAGTTGACTTGAGCTGCGGACCTGCTACACCACATTCCACCCCCCATAAGCCCCAGCTCCACGGGAAGGCTTCATGCCACTGCCAACCCTGTGCAACTGCCGGCCCAGGTCCACAGCTTGGCCACACTACCGCTGCACTAAAACAATCAATAAATAAATAAATGTCCATTAAAAAGCTCAGTTCTTTAAAATGTCCTCCTCCGGCTTGGGTCCATGGATTCTTTAAAAATCTGGCACCAATCCCACTTGCTGCTCTGTCTCCTTCTCCTCAGTCCTCACTGCCAGCTCATCCTACCGCTGGCACCAAATGTGATGATGCGGGTTCGCTCCATGCTCCCATCTTGCTTCTGGGAGCCCTCGAAATGGACACCGCACTACCCACTGCGCCACCATGCCGCCCAGAAGAAGCATAGTAGATATTACAAGGTGCACATGAAGATACCAGAATTTGGATGTTCCTTTATACCAGGGGTGTCGAACTCCATTCCTGGAGGGCCGAAGTGGCTGAAGGTTTTCATTCTAACCACCTTCTTAATTAGTGACCAGTTTTTGATGCTAATTAACTTATTTAGTCTTAGCTTTAATTAGCTTGACTCAGGCCCCTTAGTTGTTTTGACAGTAATGAGACATAAAACATGCACGACATGACCAGCTCACCTGTACCCATGAAACAAAATCTGAAAATAAAGATGAAGGTCTCAGTAAGGTTGATCCCTCAGGTTACCAAAACATTTTATGAGTTCTTAGGAAAAAACAGAATATCAACAGTTTTGGAAATGTCTGCTGTGGCAAAAAGAGAGCAGCAACAAGCCATGGAATTGAATAACGGGTTTAATTAACAGCAAGAATCAGCTTCTCATTAAGGAACTGGTTGGAGTTTGAAGCCCCAATTTAGCTGGTCATCTGTTGGCTCGTTTCATGTCTCATTTCTGTTTGGCTGTCATTTAGTGAAGAAAAGAATCAATTCAGAAGACTTAATCCATAAAAACAGGACTATTAAAATAGAGGGAAAAGAAGTTAATTAGCAGTGAAAACTGGACACTGATTAGGAAAAGTGTTAGAAAGAAAACCTGCACCCACTGCAGCCCTCCAGGCCTGGAGTTTGACACGTGTGTTATACAGCCACATACATATAACCCTTGGTATTATAAGCACGATTGCCCCAGAGCGACAAACCATGTGGGCGTAAAATCAGATCATTTCACAGTCTTTAAGTATGTACAGAAGTAATCGAGAGCAATCCAGTACAGTGTTTCCCAACCTCGGTCCTGGTGGCACACTGTGGCTGCAGATTTTTGTTCCAACCAAATTCCTAATCAGTGACAACACCTGATAACACAGATCTCATTTAATTATAATTCAAAGATAAACACATGCTAATCAAATACTGTAGTAGTTCACAGACAAAAGTAAAAGTCTTACTTGCATTTCCAATGCTATTAGGATTTGAACCCAAACTCCTGGAGTTGAAAGGCAGTAGAGCTAAACAATGTGCAGCTAGGCTAGTCTAAAGGAAACAATACAATGTATTTGTCCTTACCCACATACACTCACGTTATTGGTTCTTTTTAAAGAATAGTCTTCTTTCCTAGTGGGAACATATACCTACAAATCCAGTATTAAAGATTCTAATGCAGCCCTTCCGTCTGCTAGAGAGACAACTAATTGCCAAGTTTATCAACACCTTTATTGCTCTTTGTTTGCAGTTTCATGCCTAGCTAACCACAAATTCTGCCACTTATAAGAATGCAAGGCAACACCAGCATCAAATACATAACATACCTCTTTTAGAGTATAATATGAAAGGTACACCAGAGACAGATACTGGCACAATGCATTCACTCATCCATTTCCCTTTCTCCCAAAAGTTCAGAAATCCACAAACCAGCTCACCGCTGGCTCTACACCTTTCTGGCCAGCCACTATAAAGGTGAAGCAGTCTTAAACAAGGTGGCTAGTCACCCGATCTGACAGTGAAGGCATGAGAATGAAATTAGGAAAGAAATTATACTTTGTGGTGGAAATAGCGCCAAGCTTTTGTGTTGAATTATTCTGATGTTTCAAACTAATGGAATGGAAAAAGCTCCAATAACTGGTAACTGATTCTATTATTAATTCATAGCTGATTTTGCATGTTTTTAGTATTAGGGATACAAAACTATAAAAACATTAGAAAAGAACATACTCAATCTGAAATGAGCCAAAGGATTTGAAACTACATCCATTTTCTGAACCTGTTAAATTTTTCATTATAGGGCTCTGAGGATCCACAGAGTGTCCTGGGAGCAGTAAAATGTGTTGTTTGTCACTTAAGGTTACATTTATCTTATTTTAGAGCTTGGTGAGGACTATATTATTGTTAATATCTTGATGTGTACACATGTTCACATGAATTTAGGAAGGTTTTTATAGTATAGGTATTTCTGTTTTTTTGGGGGTTTTTTGGAAACAAAGAGTTGATATGGTGTTCATTTTTACGTTTTAAAATATAATGTAATTCAATGTCTTTTTTTTATATAATTGTTATACTTACACTGCAGTATTGTATTTTGTTTATATGGTATCTGTACATTTCCCCCTTCAGGCTCCTTTAACAACAGTCTTTCATTATTTAGTCATTCTTGCTGTATTTACAATAACCATCCGCATTGTTCTTCGGTTCATCTGGTCATATATATTAAATGAATTTATACATGCAATATTTTTATTCCCGCTTAATATGAATTTATACATGATATATTTTTTGTGTGCGATAATCTAATAATAATGTAATGACCTTTTCATTTACTGAATTCTTCATAATAACATTTATATGTGTTAGTTTATATTTATTTTTATATATCTCTATCTATCTATCTATCTATCTATCTATCTATCTATTCTGTATATATAATAAAAAAAAGGTATATTTTTCAGAGCTTGTCATAAAAAAATCCAGGAAAAATGTTTTAACTCTTTGGTGTTGTGTTTAATGTTTCTCCAAGTGGTGCTACAGTATACTTTTTAATTTTGCTGTTTCACAGAGGGCACAAAGGGTTGGCTACAGTGAATAAAGCCCCTGTCTCTTTACCTTCATTGGCTCAAATAGCCTCTTCTATGTTTAGGAATTAACTGATTACTTTCAAGCACAAGTGTGTGCCTCTTGTTTTTGTATGAAACAGATGAAAAGTAACACTAAGCTACACACCTTGTTAAAGCTAGGTCACGCTACTGTTACAGTATGACTTATCTGGCTCTAACAAAACAGTGAAGGGTAAGGCCTTCAAAAATAGCCCACAAAACAAGCCTCACTCCCAAGGCAAGCATGGCTCCAAGAAAATGAGAGGCTACAGGCCACACTAGGCCACAAAATGGAGGTCAGGATTTTAAATTTGAAAGGGAATAGCAAAAAATTCGGAAAGCTTAAAGTATGTCTCTCCATGGGGATCTCTGGCTGGGGATAGAGAAGACCACAAAAAATCTTTACAGAATTGAAGGTTTAATTAAATAAAGTACAAATATAAGAAAATACTCAAAAGGCAAAAAAGATCTGAAAAGGTATTTGCTAAAAGGCAATCCTCAGCAAACGAGTTCCAATAACAAAAACCAGAATCCTTAAAATAAGAAGTCACAAAAAACAGTAGATACAAAGATTCTACAGAACATTTTTAGAGCATTTTTGTTTAAAATAAAAATTTTATTTTATAAAGATTCTTCAGGGCCCTTTTTTTGTATAGCCAGATTTTTTTGACATTTCCCCCAATGTGGGCATTTTTTGGAACTGTCATGACTTATGTGCTTTGGGACTCTGAGCAATCATAACAACAATTAACAAAATGAGAACTCAGCAAATCAGCAAGCACATTCAGTGAATAACAAGCTACTGCACTTCCAGTCAGCCTTTGTACGGCTGGAAGCAGTCCCTCAACAGTGAAGAACAAGTGGGAACCCATCCACAAAATACAATGAGCATCAAAGAACAAATCTAAGCAGAAAGAAAGTCAATAATAAACCTTTCCCTGTCCTTTGTACTGATCTGCCACAGTTTCAATTTGTTATGGTAAAGGATTTAAGTGGTAAGATTCTCACAAGCAGAGGATTTTTTCGCAGTCGATCTTTAATTTACAATTGTAGGGAGAGCTTATCATGACAATCTGTGAAACAGACATCCACTTTGAACTTGTGCCGAGGTTGTCACCCTTTTTGTGCCCCTATCAGATGCTAATACGAGTCTGCATAATCATAGTTGACTTCCATAATTAACATTTTTCTTTGGAGGCATCAATGATTGACCGAAAGCAACACTGTGACTTCTAGGTCACTAGCAGACTAAATTATACACTTTTACCTGAATGAGCAAAAGCTGAGAGCAATGGTTTTTGCACACAACAGGCTTGTCATAAAGGGTTTTCCACAGTTAAATTAAATTTCAGGGACCACGATGCGTACCACCTGAAATGGCTCGCAGTTAGGAGACCCGGGTTCGCTTCCCAGGTCCTCCCTGCGTGGAGTTTGCATGTTCTCCCCGTGTCTGCGTGGGTTTCCTCCGGGCGCTCCGGTTTCCTCCCACAGTCCAAAGACATGCAGGTTAGGTGGATTGGCGATTCTAAATTGGCCCTAGTGTGTGCTTGGTGTGTGGGTGTGTTTGTGTGTGTCCTGCGGTGGGTTGGCACCCTGCTCGGGATTGGTTCCTGCCTTGTGCCCTGTGTTGGCTGGGATTGGCTCCAGCAGACCCTCGTGACCCTGTGTTCGGATTCAGCGGGTTGGATAATGGATGGATGCTTGTGTTAGTTTCTTACCACTTTAAAAACATTAGCTATATATGACTTTTTGTTTCTGTTGTTCATGTACCAGATATTGTTCAGTGTCACATTTTGAAATGACACATGAATGTACTGTACACATATTATTATTCCCTGGTTATATTTGAATGTAAATGTAGAGTGTAAGGAGGTAGAACAGTGGTGCAGTAGTTAGTGCTGCTGCCTCACAGCTAGTAAACCTTGTGTTGAAATTTCACCCTAAGCACTGTCTGCTTAGGCTTTATACGTCCAACTGAGAGTTTTCTTAGCACTCTGGTCCAGTTATCTCCCACACCTAAACGTCTTATATGTGAGCCTAACTGGCAAAACCAAAATGGCCCCTTATGAATATGTGTAGCTGTATCTTTTAATGGATTAGTTCAGCCTCTAGGGATGTCTTCTTCTCTGTGGCCACTCATGTCAGAAAAGGCTCTAACCACTTGTAACTCTGTAGTGGAATTACAGTTTCAGAAATTTAATAAATGCTCTAATTGCTTTTTTTAAAGACATTAGAAACACAGTTTGCCAATTAATGTTATTGTTTTAGGATTGAAGAAATTCTGTATACATTTCCGATGGTAGTGTTAAGTTCACAATATGTACAAAGCTTCAGTGCATGTAAAAAGAATTCACCCTTCCGAAGTTTTCACAAATTCATTGTTATACAACACCAAATTACATTTTCATGGCAATGTATAAATGGCATTTTCAACAACAAAACACACTTTCATTTGATTTCTGCAAAATGGTCTACATTAATTACAAGTATAAAGCAAAATAAGTAATTGATCACATTAGTATTCAGCCCCTTTAATATGACACATCTAAATCATCACTGGTGCAGCCAGCTGGTTTCAGAAATTACACCATTAATTAGATGAAGTCTACCTGTAAAGGGGTCAAGGGGTTTCAATTGATCATACCTTAAATGCACCATTATCTGGCGAATCAGTATTGTGGCCAAACCGACACAATGAAGACAACAAGAACTCTCCAAGCAACTCCTAGAAAAGGTAATTGACAAGCACAAGTCAAGGGGTGGAGACAAGAAACTATCCAAGTGACTGAATATCTGTTGCAGTCCAGCTAAATCAGTCATTAAGAAATGGAAAAAGTATGACACAGCTGTAAATGAGCCTAGAGCAGGTCAACCACAACAACTGATTGTGTAAAAAGACTGACGGAGTTCACCAAGAAATGTATCGTAAGGAGTTATAAGCTACATTGTTGAGATTAGAGAGATTGTGCATTAAACAACTCTTGCCCATGTGCTTCCCCAGTTGTTGATTTATGGGAGAGTGGCAAAATGAAAAGCACTGTTAAAATATATAAACATTAAATCTTGGCTTGAGTTTGCCAGAAGGCATATTGGAGACTCTGAAGTCAGCTGGAAGCAGGTTGTATGGTCTGATGAGGCACAAAATTGAGCTTTTTGGCTATCAGACTAAATGCCATGTTTGTTGTAAGCCAAACACTGAACATTATCAAAACACACAATCCACACCATGAAGTATGGTGGTAGCAGCCTTATTTTGTGGTTAATGTTATGTCTGCAGCAGGAATTGGAAGGCATGTGAAGACCTGATGTAGTCTGCAAGAAACCTTCATCTTAGGAGAAGATATGTTTTCCAATGTTCCCAAGCATTAAGCCGAAGCTACAAAGGAATAACTTAAAAAAACACAATGTTCATGTCTTGGAGTGTCTGAGCCAGAGTCCAGATTTTAGTCCAAATTAGAATTTATGACTGCACTTATAAAAGGCTTTTCACGGTACTCATGTAACATGGCTGACTCTAAGCAGTATTGCAAATCAGAATGGGGGAAAACTGTAGGGTCCAGATTTGCAAACTGTAATGACTTCCAAAGGTGCATCTACTAAAAACTGACTTGGAGGAAGTGAATACTTATGCATTCAGTTATTCTGTGCTTTATGTTTGTAATTAATTTAGGTCAACTTGCAGATATCTGTGTTCTCTTTGACTTTAATGAGTCTTTTTTTCTGTTGACCAATGTAAAAAACAACAAACAAACTAAATCCAAAGATGTACAATAATAAAATGTAAAAACTTTCAAGGGGTGAACACTTTTTATATGCTTTTTGAACAAGCTCATATATTTCAACCCAACTTTTAATCTAACTCTCAGAACTGATGTAGGAGTGTGACTGCGTACGACTAGACTGTCAAGGTCTTAAAGAGATTCATGCAGTTTTTTATATATTTTCTAATTGTTGCATAGCATAATGTGGCCATTCAGCTATGAACATAAATATATATAAATGACTACTATCATTCTTTAAAATGCAGAAGCATGTCCTTGGTGCTCAGCCTTTTTAATTCCGTCTGCAACAGGATCTGCCTCTCCACAATAACATAATAATGTTTGGGGTATACCATGAGCTGTCACAAATGCATTTGCTTCTTTCACTCAAAAGGAATTCTATTGAGCTAACAGGCATTGTTTAAAATGACACACTATCTATAATTCAAGATTTCACTGTTTGCTTGGCAACTGTAATGCAGGAGATAATGCTTCATTGTGATAAAGTGTGTATGTGTATTCTGAATGTATGGTCATATAATGCCCTTGAGAAAACAAATAACTGTATAAAAATGCCAGCCAGTAGTGCTAGCCACATACCCATCAAATTTATTTCTATTTGTTTCAAACTAAAGGCTGTTAAGCAAGTTCCTTTATGTATTGGACAGCCAGTTTAAGCAGATTTCAAACATGTGGGATTGTTTTCCTCTGTCGCTTCAGCTTACTCTTCAGCTTGGCAACATGATGTTTGTCACACAGATGTAACTTATTTATTTCTTTCCCATTTGTAATTTATTTAAAAATAAAAATCATTTAAACTAATTGCTGGAGAAATGGGATACAACTAGTGTGAAGGGCTCTGTAGACAGTTGTCCTTCAGCTCTTTATTCATTTCAGTTTTGCAGAATTACAAATTAAAAATTCCAACAATCCAACTTCTTGGTCTACCATTGTGCCAGACTATTCTTGTTTCAGAGCTTTAAAGATAACAAGTCTTGTGGACCAACTGAAAGTAAAACGTTCTAAAAGCCTTTGTGAATGAAATGATAGGCATCAGCTGCTCATCAGAATTTTGCCTTCTGAAAGCAGGTGAATACTAAATCAAATTTGGGTTTAAACAGAATGAAGACTTCCCATTCTCAGTAGGTTAATAGAGATCAATGGGATCCTGGAAATTTTACGTTACCACAGAGATTTCTTTGCAGGACAATACCTGTGTATGAAGTTAACATAAAGGTTAACAGCAGCACAAACACTGGTCAGTGAAAAAGCTCCTTTCCCAGCAGAGCACTACCAAACCCACCTTTTAAAGATTTATAAACAAATTCCTTTAGGAATATAAAGTATTCTCCAAGGTGAACCCAGAATTACTGTGTCATGGTTAATAAAAGATTCGGAGAGGAGTTGTCCCATTGGGATTGACTTCATTCTTTAGTTCTCCTAAACTGGACAATTTTAAGTGAAAAGAATAAAAAGACAGTGTTGCAATCTACTGATAAATTGTAAAATAAAGCAGCTGATCACCATATACCAGCTGGTTTAACATACTGGTTAAAGTACATAAACAGTGAATTGTTGATAAATATTGGAGATGCACATGTGAAAGAGGGTGAAGGAGGGTGTTAAATTAAGGGTACACCCTACCCTAAGGTTCAAAATGTTATTGTCTGAGTACTTAATTAAACCACATGGGCCAACTTCACATCTGAATTGACACAGGTATACTGCTTCTCAGCCTTGGGTTGAGGATTCAACATTAGAGTTAGCTGGTATTCCTGAAAAGGATACCCACTGTCTCCCAGCAACTAGCCACTAGCAAATGCACCATACCTTGCCATCTGACACACTGATGAGTTGGACCAGATATGAACATCATGTGTATTATCAGTCTTTGGCCACAATGTCTGTAAAAGTCCCTGATGGCTAGTTGCATATCACCTGGAAATTCAGTGCTGAGAACCCTTTTCAACAGGTTTGGATGGGATTCAAGAAGATGGGAGTATGAATAGGGATGAGTTTTGATCCACTCTACCTAAAGTGTCAGGTAAGCCTGCAGTGACATGAAAACCAATTTTAGTATTATGCAAGGCATCGTATTATTGTTATTTATTTACTTACTTATGCTTATGCCTTTATCTAAGGCAACTTATATTTGACATACATTTAGTTGCATTTCTTTTGTTTTCATGTTGGATCACCCAGTGTCAGTGGTGAGATTTAAGCCCACAACCTCAGCGTTGTGAATGGTGCAGTAGCAATCTGGCCACTGGAAGCACACATCTGGACAAAGCAGCTTTGCTGAGGTTATGTGCATCACAGATGTTATGCATGAATCTCCCACAGAAATGGAGAGCTGTCAGCAACTGAATAGTGGGCCCGAGGGCAAAATTTCAGAGTGCTGTTACTGTATTTTCAACTCATTCTTCACCAGACCAAGGAAGGTTATTATTTCACCCCTTAGCTGTCTGCATTTCTTTATTAGTTGTTGAATGCTGAGATGGTCCAAAGGGGATTATGTCTTTCCTAAAAAAACAACATTGAGAACTCAACTTGGCTTCTTGGATGGCTTTGTCTCAGATGACGCTTCCATTTGGGTTGCATGATTCCCTGGACAGCTTCCATCGTCATTGCTTGTACTAGGGGACAATTAACATTCTCACTTTAAAGGGTGTGACCGATGAAGCATTGCAAGTTTGATTAGTGAACTCATTATGAACTTGAATTGTCTATAGGTGTTAAAGCTACAAAGATCCCCTTTTGCAATTTATTTATAGAGGTTGGGAGTATGCGCCGATTACAGCACGTTGCCTTACCAACCACACGACGAGCTACCTGTATTGGGATTCGAGGGCAGCCGTGCAATGGGTGACACCTCAGCACCACAATGAACAGTGTGAGGTTTTTTACAGTGGTTAGAGTGCCAATCTTGCCATCAACCCCCGAGTTTTCCTGTTTAAGGTGGAGTACTTGCTTGCAGGGCTGGATTCAGATTAACGACATACCTAGGACAGAGCAATTGGAGGTTAAGGGTCTTGCTCAAGTGCCCAACGGAGTAGAGTCACTTCTGGCATTTACAGGATTTGAACCATCAACCTTCTGATTGCCAGCACAGATCCCTAGCCTCAGAACCTCTCCTCTGCCTTTACATGATTCTTTTATCCATTGATTTCCTTTTATTAAGGGTAAAATAATTTGAAAATTTACTTTTTTGGACTGTTTAGAGATCTGACTTTGATGCTCAGTGAGTCACAGGATGCACTAATTTCCTTTTACTGCAATGTAAAATTCTACAAGATTGTCCTGTATTTTAAACACTACATTTCAAGAATCTTTGAGGCCATGGACATTATGCAAATGTTTTAAAATATTTAGTATTTAGGAATATCAGTTTAATAAATCTCTTTACTATGATTTTGTTTTCATGATTTTAAAAGCCAATTGCAGAGACATTTTTCCAATGACATTTTCTGTACTCAGAAGGAAGCAATCCCCTTGTTCAGTTATCTTGTAAAACCTCTAACCCTTTCTGTTACCATTTTATGCTGCACCTGCTAGCTTGAATGTACTTGTTAATTAAAGCTTCTTCATTAGACTGCAGAGCCACAATGTAGAAGTTTTTCTTTTGTTCTGCTTTCAAAAATTCTACAGCATGCCATAAGATTTTTTTTTTTTTGTCACTGGAGAATATACCCAGGCAAATGTTGGCTACAACTCTTTCTAGAAGAGTAAAAAATACAATGAATGTAATGAGCTCCCTAAAGTACAGACTGAAATTCGTTTAAACATTCCTGTGTGTTGTGTTTATTCATAAGTTGCTCAGTGTGAGACTTCCAACATTCTGGAAACATCACAGTAGCTGGCAGCAATGCTGGGTGAAGGGCAAAAAGAAAATTTAGAAAACAGTGTGCAGTAGTTTCTCTGGCTATCCAGCACTAACAAAACCCATTCCCAAGCAGAATCAATATATTAAACAGTTTTCCTTAAAGTGGTATGGTGGCACTGTGGTTAGTTTTTTAATTTCAGAATTTTTAATTTCTTAGTTTGGATTCTTGGCCCAAGAGCATTACACCATTGGCACAACTTTGAAGACAGACTGCCTAAGAAAACTTGAGAATCCAAAATAGTGTAACGCATCTAAAGTCCTATTCTCTTTTACAATAGTCTATAATTTATTCAGTGTTTGTATATGTTCGCTTTGTTAAGAAAAACTTTATAATTTACTGTTAATGAGTTTCCAAATGTGTCCCCCGAGTTCTTTTTGAATTTATTGTAAAGTAACAGGTGGGATACATGTTGCTAATTCCTTTCATAATTTTAAAAATTTTACTAATGTCACCTCTTAGTTGCTGATTGCTTAAACTAAAAAAGATTTAACTCCTTTAATCTTTCCTAATAACTCATACTTGTAAACCTGGAGTTGGCCTACAGTAGTTGCTTTTCTCTGGACTTTTCCTAGCACTGCTATGTCTCTTTTGTAATATGGAAATTAAAACCACATACAGTACCCCAGGTGAGGGCTCACTAATGTTATATTAGTTAAGCCTAACATCCCTCCAGTTGTTTTCCACATATTGTGATATATAACCTAATATCCTATCGGTTTTCTTGATTGCTTCTGTGCACTGTCTAAATGTAGATAGTGATGAGTCTGCTACGACTTCCAGGTCCTTCTCATAAGGTGCACTTTGAAGTAAGTCCTATATATAATACTTTACTCTCCTAAACTTGTATTCTGTCCAAATTTCCCTCTAATCGTTTTGTTGATTCTAGATTACCTACCCTTCCACCTAGTTTTGTATCATCATGCAAAATTGGGCCAGTTGTTATTTATATTCCTATCCAGATCTGTTATATATATTAAAATCAAAAGCGACTCCAGCACTAATCCCTGAAGGATACCACATTTAACTTCATCAAATTATGGTAAGGTTCTTGATAACATTGCCATTTTCTTCCTGTGTTTTAGCCTTTTTTCACCCACCTACAGTACACACTACATCCTAAATTCACACTTCTGTTTGTTGGATGCTTGGCCTTTTATGTGGAAATATAAACAAGTCCTTTGCAGGACGCAGCCACACATACATCCTCACAGTTGTACGATGCTGGTCTACAGATGCTAAGTCAATCAGTCAGTCATGGCTGTCCGTTAATCCAGTGATGATGCTCTCTACTTATCACTTCCAGTTATTTCTGAATGTCATTATTTTGTGGGTAGGATATAGAAAAGAAAAAAAATGTTTTATTTGAAGAAAAAGGGAGAAAGGAAACGATCCTGGCTTTCTTTTGTCTGTCTAAAAAAATCTTTTTTTCTAATTGTAGACTGAATACTATAACCCAGAGTTGAGTAGGGTCCCAGGGAAAAATAAATCAGTTTCTGGTTCCTGCAGAGAGTGTGCATTAATATAGAACCCATTTAGTATCTCTGGTGCTAATTTTAATAGCTGTTGTCACACTTGGGTCACAGATTTGCACAGAAACACAAGAGGTTGTAGAAAACAGGAATTTTATTCAAACACTGCAAACAAACATTTGTTTCTTTTTCAAAAGCTTAAACGTGCTCCATGACAAGTCAGAGATGACAGTTCCGCCATGAGAAGAGAATGTCAGAGAGAGAGAGAGATAAAAGCAAAACAATCAATTCCAAAAACTGACAGGCGCTGTACAAGGCGTTTAAGTTAGTGGAGTACCGCGCGAGAGGTTTATCACACATTATAGCGCAAGTGAGAAGGGTAAGGAGCAATGTGAAGGTAGACTGTGTTTCAGGGGTTTTCCCAGGGGCGTCTGTGTCCTCTGGGGGTGCGATCATCCCTCCAGCTTACACTGCCCTGTCAAAGCCTTTTAGACACTTTAAGGGCTTTTTAATAACTGGCTTTCTTTTTTCTAGTCAAATACACACTGCAAAATATCAGCCACCATGTTTTATTTTATTTTTTTCTGTACACCCTGTTGACTCTCACCCAACTAGCAGTCGGCAATATCCTGGTCACTGTACAGATAGCCCATTTTCAACATATCAGCAGACAACAACATTCCTTATTTATCTCTCTGGCTAGGTTATTCAACTTAGTGTTAGCTGTCTATTGCTGCCAGTCTGTGCCTCCATATTCAATCAGGTGGCCTAATGGCAGACTATTTCGAATTATCTTTCGAATTATCTGACATTTTTATATTTGCCCATGCTTTTCCTTTTCCATTTTTGTGTGTGTCTGGTACTTTTTGTATGTATTTTGCTGTGCTTTTCTCTAAAATTCTTTTAGTGCTTATGCACTTGACTTCTGCCATTCAGAATTTCCAGCAGTCATGAAGGAGAAATGATTGCTTTTGGTTGTTATTTCTTTTCCCATATGGATTGCAACACCAGGGCACCATGTGGCCACGCTGCCCCTGGCAACTGCATGCCAGCCAAGCAATCTGTTACAGTATAATGTGGTGCTTGTTTTTCCTTTTACTCATCATGTTTAAAATGATGTCTTTTTGTGTGTAATTTGTTGCCCTTGTGAACAATGACAGAAAAGGTAGGAGGCAGTGGAAGGGGGGAATAGAAAGCTGGGTGGATAGCAGGAGTGATTTGATTTTTTTCTTTATTCCTCTGGATTCTGTCTAGGCTGTTCAGTGACTTTAATAGGGACTAATTTTATATTACCAGTAGCTAGGCTGTGCATCGTCACAATCTGAAAATAACATTAATGGATTTAAAATAATATTCACTCTTAGCCAACTTGTCATTGTATTGTATTCTGTTCCTGATCACCTTCATTAAATTATACTCTTTGCCGCCAGCAGTTCATGACTATTGTTCTGCAGGTATGTGCTTATTTCTAATCTTATATTATCATTTAACAAACTTCCAATTACAGACTTAATATACAAGATCTGTATTAACTTTTATTTATGCTTCAGGTCATATTTGGCACACTCAAAAGCAAAAAATGCTATTTGTCCTGGTTTAATACTGAAAAAAGAAAATTGATCAATACCTTAGATGATCTTAAAGGGACCCTGCTTAGATTTTCTTCAATTGCTGGTACAACGTAGCAGTATACATTAAGGTGAATGTATTGCTATTAGATCTGAACAGTACAATTTTTTTTTCTAACATTACTGTGGAAATATGCAGTATATAGTACAGTACATATTACAACACAATAGACATATGTTAATAAAAAGAAATGATAAAAATAAATAAATGATACCACTGTATCATACTAAAACAATTACATAAATAAAAAAGTATATGTAATCAAAACATGTATCAGACAGAACAAGTAAAATGGTATTGCGCATTATTACATAATGTAGTCTTGGTCACAGGTCAAGAAAATGAATGTATGGGAGATAACAGTTTAATGGCCGTGAAGGAAGAAACTGTCAGAGATTGTGCTGGTGCTGCGTTAAATACTACAATATTACATGCCGAAAAGGACAAATGTTTTGCTGCTAAAGCGTGTGAGATCTGTCACAATGAAAAAGGCTTTCCACAGGCATCTATTGTCATAAATGTCCTGCATATAGGGGAGCAAGGCTTCAGTGAGCTGTCTGCTTCAACGCAATTGCTATACCAGACTTGTGTTACAGCAAGTCAAGGGTCTGTGGCAATGCACAATTTCTTTATAAAAACAGTGTGGTACAGACCTTTGGTTACTTGTGCATGTGGGGTGAAAAGCCATATTTTTCTTGAGTGTTTAATGGGGAAATTGTTAATGTGCAAGCATAATCAGCACACTCATTCCCCAATGACATTTTCTATGAAAGCACCTACACCCACAAAGTATATAAGGCTTGAGAGGAATACAGACATAGAAAAAAAGGAAAGAAAAGTAAAGGGACAAATCAAGAAAGACAGTGATGGAGTGATCAAAGGAAAAAAATGAGAGATTGAGCCAGTGTAATAGATAGTAGGCAAGGTGGTCAGGTGGCCCCACACAGAGTGAGAGGATCTCCTTTGCTGAATATTAGCAGGCACAGCAGTAGCTGAAGACTTGGAGTGTAGTCCCAGAGACTTCAAGGGATGGTGATGGGATGACAGAGCTGAGCTGTGGGTATCCCAGCACTTTACCAGCTTAGTTGGCTGGGATGAAAGCCATTGATGGTGGACCGTGATTGTGGTATCTGCATCTGCAGGGAAAGAAAGAGTTGCACTGGGGCTCAGAATAGTGAAGTGCAGTAATACAGTTTTAACTCTGGGTTTTGGTCTTGATTTTAACATTTTTTTGGATTTATATATTGATTTTAACTCCCACCAGAGCTCTTGCTTTTATAGAATGCTAGCTGTGTAATCCCGTGCTGTAAAAAGCCTGGGGTCATAGAAACTATTGAAATCATCAGAAAGAAAATTGAAATGTGGAGGTGTCAGGTAATTGAAAGCAACTCCTCTGGGCATCTCTCTCCTAGGAGGTTTTGTTTTGCCAACATGCTTGCATCGTTTGTGCATTAAGCGACTGTCTTTTTTCGGAGGTTTCGTTTTGCTGACGTGCTCACCTTGCTTGTGTATTAGTGGCAGGAGGAAAAGTAAAAGGGATACCATTTTCGTCTCGCTTCTGTATTAGCTGCTAAGTGAATGATTCTTTCTTCGGAGGTTTCATTTTGCTGACGTGCTGGCCTTACTTGTGTATCCTCGAAGGAGGAGCCCTTACCCAGACTCCACCTCTCACTTCCAGGACGGAAAGACACACACACTTCCATACATAGATGTTTATATATAAGATATATTTATGGAAGAATTAATTTATTGAAGAATTTGCACCAAATACACTGCTTATTATTTAAATAAACTGCACTAAGAACTTCTGAACCGATTTTGTTGTTTGTGTTCTCATTATACTAGTCCATCCTCAGTACATGATTATTGATATCCCGGGAGTTAGATGCTGCAGGCACTCAGGGCATCTCAAGACTGTGAAATAGTTTGTCAGTATCTATGTCACTGTTCATTTCTAGACATTATTAAGGATCTGGAAAGTCAGGCTGACTTTCCTAAGCCATCTCAATAAGTGAAAAATGTCTTCTTAAAAAGGTTGTTGAGGACGCATAAGAGATCCTCAGAAATACAGGTGAAAAGGCAACAAAATTTTGGAATTTTATGAAATCCAAGAATGATGATGAATGTAGCACATCTAGGAAAAAAATCACACAAGTAAAAAAGCAATGAAAGCTTGTGTTTGTGATTAGTCATCAAAATCAACTAGACATAGAAACCCTGTTGGTGAAAATGATTAAGCTATAATTGATAGGTATCCTGGACTAGATAATTCTAAAACAACGATGCACAAAATTGAAATTAAGAATGTATCATTAGATAAAGAAAAATTATAGATGAAGATGACAAAGTGGCAGTCAGGTTAAAGTAATCCTCACAATTCTCCCTGTCCCCCACTGCTCTAACCCAGTTTACAAACTTCAAAATTACATTCTGCGATTTGATAAAGGCTGGCAGTCAGCATTGAATCAAGTTCATTCTGTTGCAGGGAATTATGGAGCGATTAGGACAGAAAAGAGGACTCATAACTGAGTTAATTTTTTGAATTAGAGCACTGATGAGCAAACCAGACAACTGAACAGTTGTAAAATTCAGATATCTCAATAAATATTCCAACAGAATATTTCTTTGTTGTTGATCGGCTGCTTGATCTGCAAAAGAGCCATCAAATATTTGCTCATTATTATTATTAAAAAAAATGTATTAAATTACATTTCTCCAAATTTAATACAGCCAGAATAAAGACCACAGATAGCATGACCTGACAAAAGTAACCCATAGACACTAATTGCCTCTATAATAGGTGTGAATTTACAGTAGCTACAAAATGTTTGTTTCATTTTGCAAGCTACTAAATCAGATATGAGTGTGTAAAGATATTTTGAATGTTTTCTTACATAAGTCCACCACCTTATTTTTTTCATTAGCCTGCTGTTTGTCATTCATTTTAATTTTCAATGCAGAGATATAATCTGTGAAATAAAATAGCATAGTGGTCTAACTCATTACACCTTGCCTGAATAGTGGGCCTGAGTTGCCTTGAAAGCTTGCATATTGTAATCGTTTTAGTTAGCCAAGAAAATGTGTAATTTTGCTTGACTTCTCACTACATTCATAATGGCTAACATGGTACAACACCCTAGTACTAAAGACATAAAGAAAAGGCATTGCTAGCATGCACTTTCCAGAAGAAACTTCAACAAATAACAAAAAGACATGTTTTCTTCTTGCAAACAGAATGAAAAGTTAATACTCTCTTTCTTGAAAAAGAAGATCCTGATTTCTGTTAATTTCTTCACATCTGCAAAATGATATACAGGATTACGCTTAGGGCTTCCTCATAAGTGGACACAAGTTGAGCACTCTTACAATTGCCGGTAAGTTTAAAGTGAGTGTTATTTCATGCTGAACTGGTTGCTGCACATTCACTTTTCTGCTGTTTTTCAAATGTTTTGACTTCCCAACCCTCCCTTTGATTGTTGTTGAGGAATAATCACCTCTTTCAGGTATCACACAACTAGATGATAACAATTACACAGAAAGTTATGTCTTGACCATGTAGATACATGTAAATGTATTGCCTATTCAGTGAATATAAGCAGCATTTTTTATTTTTAAATTTCAAATCAACATAACACAAGGAAAGCCCATACAGAATTTGTATGAAGAGATCAAGCATATTTGAACATAGAGTACAACTAGGATAAAGTATGGACCCTTAAGCTACTGCACCCCAAAGCAGAAAGTATATTAACTGAGATTTGTAATTAGTAATATCATAAAAATACTAACATTATCTTGTTTGCAAAATTTATACCCAGAACACAGGAGTACTTTATAAGGCACTTTAAGGTGAGAAAATCAGTCCTGTCACAAATTAAGATTTTTTTGTATATTTTTTGTGAAAAAGGATGGATGGGTGGGTGACTCTTTAATGGGGTTATGCTTCTTGTTGAGTTCTTTCTCTGACAAGTTTTAGCAAATATTAACCATACCTAAATCAATGGCTGCTTTTGCTTAGCAACTAGTAACTGGCCCTGCGTCACTTTGCTCTCCGATAGACTGGTGAAGTGAGTGCTTAGTACTTTGTGAGAATTTCTAGGGACTCTGATTTTTATGACCATTTTTTTCAAAAATCACCACACAGTGTAAATTTGGTGGATTCTCTAAACGTGATAGGTGAACACATATTTTGTTTTTTATTGCAATTTAGATTTTACAAATGTTCTACCTCTGGATTAGATGCAAAGTGGTGAAACCTTACTTGTATGTATTCCGATAGGATAGAAGAACATTTGTGCAATTTCACCAACTTTCAACCAAGTACCTGCAGAGTGGAGTTCCAAATAAAAATCAACAATGGAGGATGCAGAAGTTTATTCCTAGACAAATTATACATTCATGAAATAATGCAATCACAACTGTAAAATATGCAATGATATAAAAAAAAATGACTGGTGGGAATAAGCTTCTGTAGTATCAAGGAAGAAATCTACTTTATAACAAGAACAACAATAAGAGGCTTCACAATAAACCTCATCTCCCTTTTTTACATAAAACTAAAGTCAAAGAGTGTGAAAATTCAAAAGGAGAAAAAGGGTAAAAATGAAAAAGAAAACATAGTAAACAAATTGGGTTGTCTAGGGTTATTTAAGTAGTAAGAATTGTCACACATGTGCACTTTGGAGGCAGCTAAAGGGCTTGAATGAGAGTATTTCCGAGCCAGACCAGGAGGTAGTGGAGTGCACTGACTCTTTTTCTCGCTTTTCTATATAGGGTTCACAGGAAATTCCACCTGGCCCTGATGACATCATTCCTGGTTCCGGCCCATTTGACGTTACTTCCGGGTGTGAGCCTATGGATGAAGACCCTTCCGGTTCCTGCCCCTTTGATGTCACTTCCTATACTGACCTTAAAAGCCACCACCTTTCCTCCATCCTCTCAACTCCAATCTGTACACATCAGTACAAACCGTTAAACCATTTTCCAGCCAGGGAATAATATGCGGGTGGCTGACCCAAAACCTTTCTGTGGCTTTTTTATTTTTGTGACAGATTATATACAGCAATTAAATGTAATCAATTACTTTAAAGACTAAGTTATATTAATAAAAGGCTTCAAATGCACTGCAAAATTTACTAGTTCTTTATCATTTTTTTCTCATTTCAAGTAGTATAATAAATATATTTCCCATTGTAAACTCATTTCTGTTGAGTAAAATGAAATAGTAACCCAGTAAATTTATCACAGTAGAGAATTTATGGAGCAAATATGTCTATTTGGCCTCTGAATTTTTACCATTCACTTTTGAAAGAATTTTTAAACTGCTAGAGATGCTGCTATCAACTCAGCCCTGTGCACTAGCCCGCCTTGGCTGTCTCTTAGATAAGCTGCATACTTGGGAAATGTTACATGGTGAGTGTAAAAGATCTGATGGCTGCCTACATCTGTAACATCTGAGAATGTGAGAGACTCTGAGGAATGTAAAGTGGGATATATTAGACGTTACTGTATTCACCACTGGAGGAAGTGCTATTGGAGAAAGTGCTCATCTGAAAATGAAAAGGGCAAATGTCCGTAGCAAGGTTAAAAGTCACAAGATCATCTGGAGATCGAGGAGGTGAAGGTCTGGAGTCAGGAGGAGAATAAGGTGGAAAGGATTCAGACCTGCCCTGCTTTCATGTAAGTTGTTTCAACAGTCATGTCTCTTTAGTTATGGCTAGTTCAGGTACTGTTATATTTTGAGTACTGCAGAGAACCGGCTTACACCTATTATTTTAGATGTTATTTTAATGCTGGATGGGTTTCACTGAACTGAGTGGCAAAAGCAGGAAGGGGACTGGAGGTTTGTTTGAGTGTGCAATGGCGAAAAGGGGAGTACAGTACAATTAAAGCTAACATTTGTAATCACAACATTGAAATGCAGATTGAATTCGTCCATGGCATTGTGCAGGAAAGTAAGTTACATCTTTCTGGCTGACACAGCAACAGAAATGACCCATTCTATACCAATATATTAATGATGAATTATTCTGAATGTTGGTGACTTCAAAGAAGTAATCAAGTGTCTATTAGTCATGTTCCATTTGTGGATACTACAAGCTAGACCTCTTCTAGCCAAATACTGTATTAGTTAAGTTGGATATAAGTCTGTGGTACAATCTGTACAGGTCTGACCTCATCTTACTGTCATCTACAAGCCTGTTACTGACAACGTGGGGTTTGGGGTGGTTTTTTTTTTTGCTTATATTTATTTATTCAATTTTTGGGGAGCTTCTGTAAAATTTTAATTCCCCCTTGGTGACAATAATATATAATCTATCTATCTATCTATCTATCTGGTATACTTCATAAAGGAACTATGCAACCCCTATAAATGCTTGATTAGTAGGAAAAAGTTTAGTTTATGACATAGCAATGAATAGTGAGTGCTTGATGACTCTCGTAGGCATTAGTATGTATGAGTCACAAAAAGTGTGCAGAAGAGTCTTTTAGTTCTTTGTTGATCCAGCTTTAGCATTTTACATGTCACACTTCCAAGAAAAACATAATGCATTCAGAACAGGGGCCAAAGACTGCTTTCTTCATGGTTCCACAGGGGTCCTCTTTGGTAGGCACTGGTGGTAGCTTTCTTTTATTTAACTAACGGTCAATGTAAAATGTAATTTGTTGCTGTAAGTTTACAAATATCTTGCAATAGATAATGTTTTCAGTAAACATCTGTTTACAGTTTAGAGCTAGCCTTGCTGAGGAGTATCCATAATCTTACCCTTCATGTCAGATGCCCTTCAAAACTGTGAAATAGCTGCATATACTTACCAATGTCCAAACACAAGAGGTTTGTCCTTGAGAGTGCATAGCCATAGAAAATGCAAGTTCCACAACAAACTGTCTATGTCTTAACATGATAGGTAAATCTGTATCAGAAGGTGACAAATCATTTCTCAGCTTCAAGATGGAATTCTTCATTAGCACTTTACGTTATACATACTGCTGTTTCACTTTTACATCAGCTGTACACAAAACTGTCACATTTATCCTCCATTTACACTTTACTGCAGCTTCTCTTTCTAATGTAGATTTTCATGTTCAAATGTTTCAGTTGCCGAGCTTGATATACTCACTCTGCATTGCATTTTCTTCATTTGTATTGAACAATATTGATTGCTTAAATATGTTTGACAATTCAGTCGAAGTGCTAATTCTAAAGGTCTTTTGCTTTAATTTCAGTAAAACTGCAATTACCTAGAAACAAGCTTGGTTTAATTGTAGCTGCCAGAAGCACTGAAATCTGCTTATATTATATAGACACTGGATATAACAAGTTTAATTAAGGTTTAGTTAAAAAGGTAAGCTCAGTCATTCTGGACTGCCTGGGAATAGTAACGAAGTAAAGAATAAAAAGAAAACGGAGTGCCATTACGAACAATGCTGCACGTCCTGTCTCTCTGACACACTAACTTTCATCCAACTGCTGCTTCACCACCTGAGGCCACAGGTCCACAACCCCCTTGACCCTTTGCAGTTCACATACCAGGAGAAGGTGGGAGCGGAGGATGCCATCATCTATATGCTACACCGATCCCTCTCCCACTTGGACAGAGGCAGTGCTGCTGTAAGAATTAGGTTTCTAGACTTCTCTAACACCTTCAACACCATCCAACCTCTGCTCCTTAGGGACAACCTGACAGAGATGGGAGTAGATTCATACCTGGTGGCATGGATCATGGACTATCTTACAGACAGACCTCAGTATATGCGTCTCAGGAAGTGCAGGTCTGAAATTGTGGTCAGCAACACAGGTGTGTCGCAGGGGACTGTACTTTCTCCGGTCCTGTTCAGCTTATATACATCGGACTTCCAATACAACTTGGAGTCCTGCCACGTGCAAAAGTTTGCTGATGACACTGCTATCCTGGGCTGCAACAGGAGTGGGCAGAAGGAGTATAGAAACCTAATGAAGGACTTTGTTAAATGGTGCGACTCAAACCACTTACACCTGAACACCAGCAAAACCAAGAAGCTGATGGTGAATTTTAGGAGACCCAGGCCCCCCCTGGACCCCGTGATTATCAGAGGTGACTGTGTGCAGAGGGTGCAGACCTATAAATGCCTGGGAGTGCAGCCGGATGATAAATTGGACTGGACTGCCAATACTGATACTCTGTGCAAGACAAGACAGAGCCGACTATACTTCCTTAGAAGACTGGCGTTCTTCAACATCTGCAATAAGATGCTGCAGATGTTCTATCAGACAGTTGTGACGAGTGCCCTCTTCTACTTGGTGGTGTGCTGGGGAGGCAGCATAAAGAAGAAGGACGCCTCACGCCTGGACAAACTGGTGAGGATGGCACGCTCTATGTAGGCAGCGGAGCTGGACAGTCTGACATCCGTGGCAGAGCAATCGGCGCTGAGCAGGCTCCTGTCAATCATGGAGAATCCACTGCATCCACTGAACAGTACCATCTCCAGACAGAGGAGCAGCTTCAGCGACAGACTGCTGTCACTGCCCTGCTCCACTGACAGACTGAGGAGATTGCTCCTTCCCAACACTATGCGACTCTTCAGTTCCACCCGGGGGGGTAAACGTTAACATCATACAAAGTTATTGTCTGTTATACCTGCATTTTTATCACTCTTTAATTGAATATTGTTCTTTATCAGTATGCTGCTGCTGGAGTATGTGAATTTCCCCTCGGGATTAATAAAGTATCTATCTATTTATCTATCTATCAAATCATTCAGCAGAAGTGTGTAAAGAAACGTTACTGGGGCTCCTTTATACCAACAGCAATACATCTGCATAATTCCTCACTTGGACTGTGACTGCAAAGTCAAAAGTTTTCTTTCTTTTAATTTTGTTGCTTTATAGTCATTATGGTATGTGTTCAGATCACAGTGGGGACTATCTATCTATCTATCTATCTATCTATCTATCTATCTATCTATTTATCTATTGTCAGTGAGTGGAGGCTAGGTGTCACTGTTGCCACTTTAAACCCAACAGACAGATGCTCTGCACTTCCACCAACAATAAACAGGCAAATCAATACTATTTACAATATACACAAATCTCTCCTCCACACCTCCCAGCAAGCTCTGTCCTATTCATCTCGACTCCAGCTCGCCTGCACTTCCGGGTCAGACGAAGTATTTTAAATTATACATTATTATATATTATTAAATGGATTAATTTCTCAGCCAGATCACTGTCTTTGTGGGGTCTGCATAGTCTCTCTGTTTTCCCTTCATACTCTCCAGCTACTATATATGTTCACAATGAGTGAGAACAGGTGGTTTCTCCTTCTTTTGTTTTCTATTGATTAATCTATATGGGTGTTAATAAAGGATTTTAATGACTAAAATATTATCAAAATACTTACTGAATTATTACAAGTAGCACATTGATTCATGCTGCTACCTCATAGTTCCTGAGGCTCGGAAGTACTTCAGGGTTTCCGACATCGTGAACCCCCCTTGTACTTTGGGCTAGGTGAGAGCTTCGTCTCTCACCATCTTTCCACAGCGTTCTCTGGCGGCATCCACGGTACCCAGCAGGGCTGTTTTGCCGAACTCCATATCCCATAGTGCCCTGCGGGAATCCGGGGCACCACCCAGTCCAGGGAAGCTGCCATCTAGCGTCTTGGGGGAGTCTCCTACACTATCTATCTATAGTATCTATCTATCTATCTTGGTCAATTATCAGTTTGCTTTGATATTATTGTGTTTTAATGATTTTTACACACACATACTTAAAATGTTCTCTAATAAAAATAGCAAGTAAACACTGCAAATGTTTTGTTGCTGTATTGTGTATTGTAAATGTACAAAATAAAATACAGTAATAAAATACAGTAAAGTATTCTTTTTGTATGAAGAACATTTTTTGAAGCAAAAATAAATTGTTTGTACCTCTGCAGAAAGGAAACACACTAATAAAATATTGTACACTTGTTTTCCCCATTGCTGCTTTTAAAATACTGAATCAGCAAGTGCCACACAAGAGAATTTCAGCATTTCAATTTTTTACACATAACCCCAAAACTAACCTGCCATGTCATTTACTTCACTTATAAGCAGTGCCTACTCTCTATCATTACAGTTAATGACACTTAAGGAGGATGCATGAATATATTTTCAGTTTTTTAAACCTCATGACCTGTGGGCACATTCTTTGGGCAGTTAGTTACACATTAATTTAGTCCTACTCAATTCCAGGAGGAAAGACTCTTGGAAGGAGCAACATGTAGACTACTTTTCTCAGAAACACTGAAACCCATTATGTCTTTTGTCAGTTTCAATACAGTTTTCAAAACAAAATGTACATTACCATTTATAATCTTTCTAAATCTTGATTTAGTGTGAATAGCGAGTTTAGTGTGCAAGTTACTTATTTTATGCAAGCCCATATGTGAAGTGCAGCAAATCAACATCATATTTGCATTTAACAAAGATTAAGTAATAACAATTTAAATACTAACCAAAAAGTTATAACATTTTTCATTATAACTGGTTGAAAATAATCCAAACTATTTCAAATACTAAAAATACTGCATAAAATAAAAACTGATCCCTGCAACAACAGTGGTGTATGTGTATTTGTTCACCTAACCACTCAACTAACAATTATCCAATACCCAGTTCTCTAAATGCTAGAATCAGGTGGTATTTTATATTCCATTTTGGAAAGCCTTGCTAAAGAACAAAATCCATTTTTATAATAGTGTTTATACTTATTAAACTATGCCAATCAAACTTGCCAGTTACATATCAGGTAAAAGGCACAGGTGTTACCTAACTGTTCACTTATTAGGTGATTCAAACACTTAACGGTATGTGAAATCAAGCAATTTCAATCCTTAATTTCAATTAAAATTTTCACTGAACTTCATCCAAATTTGAGAAGGAGAAGCTTTAGCTGATTAATGTTTCTAGTGCTGTTTTTTCACTTTAGCTGAGCCTTCTAATTGCAGTTAAGAAAAGCAGTAAATAAAATGACTGCATGTCAATTTTTTCTGTATTCTGACACTCATAGCATCCAGCAAAATTTCAAACAAACTCCCTGAATTCTCAGACTGCTTGAAATTTCCACTTTTAGCAGATGAAGAATTTACCTCTAAAAGGAAAAAAATACAATGTTTTAAGTCAATGTGTCAATGGTTTCATTTGGAATGTAGTAGAAAACCTATTTTTTAAAATAAGCCTAAAAACAAGTCTGTTGCCTAATACAATACTTTACTATCAGCATATGGCAAAAAGGGAATTTCAATCTTAAGTGCAGAAATTATTTAGGGTTAACACTTTAAACATGTTAGCCCACAAACATCACAGCTGTGTCCATTTTTGCTGCAGAAAGCTCAAGACTTCTTTTTCATCAGACAGAGAATAGTGTAGTGGATCTACAACTGACATCAAAAAGATCAGTTTAATAATTCATTAAAATGTCTCTTGACAGTGTTTTATTCATATTGGTAAAAATATATGCAAAACCAAATGGAAAACTATACTTTAAGATAAATATTTTTGTAATAGTGTGATTTATAAAAGGTGGTGTATAACATACAGACTAATTGTTAACATGGGTGACCTGAAACCTGTGTGAACAGACACATTGAAGCATCATTTACCGTAATCCCTATATCGCGCTTCGACTTTCGTGGCTTCACTCCATCGCGGATTTTAAATGTAAGCATATCTAAATATATATCACGGATTTTTCGCTCGTTCGCGGATTTCTGCGGACAATGGGTCTTTTAATTTATGGTACATGCTTCTTCAGTTTGTTTGCCCAGTTGATTTCATACAAGGGACGCTATTGGCGGATGGCTTAGAAGCTACCCAATCAGAGCATGTATTACATATTAACTAAAACTCCTCAATGATATAAGATATGCTTCCCGCGCGGTGCTTGATTGTTCTTGTTCTCTCTCTCACTCTCTGACATTCTCTGCGCCTGACGGAGGGGGTGTGAGCAGAGGGGCTATTTGCACAGAGGATACAGACGCTCCTCTAGAAAATGCCGCTTTATCGAGGTGCATCGGCATACTTAAAAGCACGTATTGATTTTTTGATTGTTTGCTTTTCTTATCTCGCTCTCTCTCTCTGACATTCTCTGCTCCTGACGGCGCTCCTTTGAAGAGAAGATATGTTTGCATTCTTTTAATTGTGAAAAAGAACTGCCATCTCTGTCTTGTCATGGAGCACAGTTTAAACTTTTGACTAAAGGGTGTTATTTCATGTCTAGAGGGCTCTAATAATGTTAACAGTGTGGGAGAGTTTATAAGGGCTTAAAATATATAAAAATAACCATACAAACATATGGTTTCTACTTCGCGGATTTTCACCTATCGCGGGGGGGGGCTGGAACGCAACCCCCGCGATCGAGGAGGGATTACTGTAGTTGGATTTTTGTTTTCTTAGAATCATTTTGGTCTTCCACATATAGTCATGATGCTTGACATTATCCAACCCACTGGAGCCAATCCCAGCCAACACAGGGTGCAAGGCAGAAAAGAAACCCCGGGCAGGGTGCCAGCCCACCGCAGAGCACACACACGCACACACCACCAGCACACACTAGGGACAATTTAGGATCGCCAATGCACCTAACCTGCATGTCTTTGGACTGCGGGAGGAAACCCACACAGACATGGGGAGAATATGCAAACTCCACGCAGGGAGGACCTGGGAAGTGAACCCGGGTCTCCTAACTGCGAGGCAGCAGCGCTGCCCACCGTGCCGCGCCTTGACATAATACATGCACCTTAAAAAATTAAAGGGAAGCTCTTTTTGTGGCCTTTTACTATACACATCAAAATCCTATCTAAAACCTTCTTTTTTCCAACATAAGAAAAATAGAAAAATTAAGAAGTTTTGTATACTGTATATGGAAGATATTGAAAAGGCAATTCATGCATTTATTTCTACTACTATTTCAGTGCATTTTACAAATTATTCTATTTGCAATTTTGCGTTAATTTAAAATACTAGCAATAGGAAGTGTAGCCACCACAACCCCTGTTCTTAAGTGTTTACACTTGCATCCAGTTAAGCTTTGTGTCAATTTTGAAAATCTTTCTTCCTACTCTATATACAAAACATTATATGACCTTTTCCTTTTTTTCATATCTGCACCTATCAATACATATATAGAATGAATTATGTTCTCAAGATGCCAGCCTATTAAGGATCCCCACAATTAATAAAATAACAGAGGGAGGTTGAACATTAAGCTATAAGGCTATAAAGTTGTGGAATGACCAGTGTGTTTAAAAAATTTCCCTTGAGATTTTGCTTTTAAAAGAAGGCATAAGACCCATTTCTTTAGTCTAGCATATGCAGATTTCAGCTGCTCGTTAGCTGTTTTTATTGCATTTTTTGTTCATTATCTATTTAGTAATTTAGACAAAAACATAAAAATAAATAAATATAAAAATAAAATGTACAGTTACTGACCCTTGTCTCTTCTTTTTATCTAATCTGCATGCCACTGTGGTGCAAATGTTATATGCTGTCAAGCTTTTTGTCAAACAGTTACTCCTGCCTGTGGAAAGACACCACAGATACTGAGAGCATTAGATTCCTAGAATTAAACAGTTTATTAATCTGATTAGACTCCCCCGCATATATTTATATATTATTGTAGAATGCCCAAGAGAGTCAGCCAGTTGTTGACTTTATCTATTATAACTGACCATGGCCCCGAAGAGGTTTATTTTTTAGGTATGTTTCTGGATGGAATTTTTTTGGCTTTTTCTCTATAGTCCACTGGCCATAATCATAATGTCAATGACTTGTTTATCTTAATGTATTTGAAATTGCTATTATATTACTTTGTGAATTTAACCAAATCTGTATTTTTATGTACTGTACATTCATGATGTACTGTATTTTGTTTTTCAGCTTTGGGTATTTTGCAGATCTTGTAATCAGTGAAGAGTGCTATACAAAAAAAAATTAATCTGACTGTGTGGTACAATCACCTACTCAACCTGTCGTGGCGAAAAATTCGTCACCAGAAGGCTTTTTACCTGAAAATGAAGGCTATTAGGACTCGGGATAGACAGACAGAGTTTTAAAAGCTTTATTGCAATAAAACAACACAAATAACAAACACGGACTCAACCCAATATGGCCAAATTGAGCTGAGCCCTGAACATTGCAGCAATCGAAGTTTATATAACAATTTCTTATCATCTTGACTCCGTTCAATTAGCTCATTCTGCACCTGTCTATACTGTCTATTGCTCACTCTAGTTTCTGTTTTGCTTATTTTGATTGGTTCTTCGACTGGGCAGATGTTCCTTATTCCATATTTGGTCTTTCATGATGTCACTTCCTACTCTAGCCTTTCAAGCTATGCTATAATGGTGGCTTAAAGCTAAGCTTTAATTAAAAAGAAATATGGTATATGCTTTCATTAAATCATTTGCTTGGCATGCTTGACTTGCCTTAATTTCTAAGCTAAAGTTAATTTCTAATATATCCTCTTTAATAAAACCCCTGTGTGCGTCCAGGTGTCCGTGTGTGTCTTCTGGTGAAGTGCGCATATGCGGGGTCACACAGCACGTGTTCAGTCTCTTCCTGTGCATTCCCTGTGTGTGCAGAGAGAAAGACACACACAGGTGCGTGCGTGAGAGAGACAGACACACACACACACAGAGGCACGTGAGAGACAGACACACATACAGGTGCGTGAGAGACAGACACACACACACACACACACACACACAGGCGCGCGCGAGACAGACACACACACACACACACACACACACACAGGTGTGCGCGAGACAGACACACACACAGGCGCGCGCGAGACAGACAGAAACACACAGAGGCGCGCTCAAGACAGACACACACAGGCGCGCACGAGACAGACAGAAACACACACAGGCGCGCGCACAACAGACACACACACACACACACACACAGGTGCGCACGAGACAGACACACACACACACAGGCGCGAGAGAGAGAGAAACAGACAGACACAACACACAGGGGAGAGAGACACACAGACACAGAGGCGCGCGCTTAAGAGAGACACACACACACACGAGAGACAGACACACACACACACACACACACACACACACACGCAGGCCCGCAAGAGAGACACACACACACACAGGCGCGCGCGTGCATTGTTGCAATGTTACCTTTCTTGGTTGTTTATTAAATTACGGATTTTTCAAATGTTCATTTTTTTCCCTGTGCTTAAAACTCATTAAAAAAAGTGTTTTTAGCGAGCGGGTCGTAAGGCTATAGCACAAACTCTTGCAGTGTTAGTTTTCTCTGTTGTTCAAGATTTTCTTAGTGTTATTCAATGTTTTTACATTTAGTTTACTATTACGCTGTGCATTCAATGGTATAATTAACTATATTTGTGCATAAAAACTTAAAAAAATATATATTTACATACAGTTCATACGGTCTTGAACGGATTAATTGTATTTACATACAATCCTATGGGGGAAATTACTTCGGTTCATGATCAAATCGGGTTACAACCAGAGTTTTGGAACGAATTATGGTCGTGAGCTGAGGTTCCACTGTATTACTGTCAGACAAAATTATAGGCATTTTACGGAAATACAAACCAGTATTACTGAGAGAGAAAATTAAAGGCACACAATACAGTGACGCATATTACAGCCACATACAAGGTCCCTTGCCATTTAATATAGACTGTTCCTACTAATATTTATGCACTGCTGTTCTAGCGCCCATTATTGTAACGGGCTTAATGTCTAGTTCTTCTATATTTATTGCTAATGCCTGAATATACTAGTGTTTCTTTCATGCATTACATCAGTGTGTGACCTTGCATACAGCAAAAGCCTTTTGTTGCCCTTCTGCTGATTCATCAATCCAGCTGGTTTCTTTACGTGCCTACCAGCGGCATCTTCTATCTGTGGTATCGTTCCCTTAGCTTCTCAGCCTTGAACACAGGTGTTCACAATCTCCTTATCCTGTTCTAAGCTGGTTTGTACACGTCATTTCTGTTCTTTTCCCATTCTAACAATCCTACTTCAAGCTTGAAAAGTAATGCAATATGACTGATTTTTTATTTAACTATTTGCTTGACCTATCTTATTTTCTAAACATTCTAATTTATGGTTAATCTAATGTTTTAGAAGCTTTTAATTACTTTTTATGGCTCTTTATGTTAATTTTGCTATTTTATGCTAATATAAAAATTTTTCCTTCTACAAACCCAGGTTTCCTAAGATCACTGCCACAGTGGAGTTTAAAACAGCTAATTGATCTTTCTGCAATCATTCAGGTCTTTCCACTCTCCAGTGAACTAGGCGACATGGACCAGCTGCACTAACCAGTACCAGTATTATGTGAGGCAAAGCGGCACAGGAAAGTAAAACAATAAATAAACTTTTGCAATCTGTACAATACTGAAAACTAGAATTAGGATTGGGAATCAAAATTTAACAGGTATACAACATGTAACAATTTAATATTATGTTTAAGAAGCCTAAGTGTTTGATGTCCTGTCTAAAGTCAAACACTACAAAACGCAAACCTTTTGTTATATAGACATGAAATGTAAGAATGCAGTATGTAAAATATTAAAGCATTTTTGCTCAATTTCCAGTATAGCCTTTTTCATTGTACATCATGCACAGTCAGGAATGAGATGTGAACATATCTGCAGGTGTCTCCACCATCTAGAGCACAACATAATTATTGCTTAGGGAAAACTATGTGAGATTAAATCAGTTCCTTGCAGAAGTACCTCTTTGGTAACTTTTAAATATATTTTTTTTAACAAAATGTATTTGTTTATTTATTACAGAATTTGCTTAGCTTTCCCTTATTATATATGGATACCTAAATACAAAATGTATTTAAAATTTCCATCTCTACAACAATTTTAGCAACATCTCCAATTCCTGTTCCTCCCATGGACATTCATAACCATGAAACTGCACCCATTCACTCAACTATAAATGTTGCAAATTACCTTGACACCATTATATGATGCCACTTCACAACTGTCAAGATCTACATCTGGGAGGGCACAAGCAGCATGCATGTACTGTGTGACTTGAACTATGGAACATTCAGTCTAGCGATATTAGTCAAAAAGTGCAGAAATGTTTGAGTTATCTCTTTATGATCAACTTTTTTTTACGAAGGGACATGAGCTAAACAACAAACGTAAGAGCCAGTTATAGAAAGTTCATGTTTAATGTTAAATTTATATAAGTGCATAATTTCTATAGAACATCAGTTTCTTATAGCTGCCCAGAATATGATATGGCCTTTTACCCCGTGTAAGTTAACATGAGACAGAAATTTTTCTTGGCTACATCTGTAGAACAGAATGTTAATTAACCCAGTGAGGAAATAGTCCTACTGCTAGCATGGGCTGTGAGATATGATTGCAAATAGAACAAGAGATGGCATACAGTTTCCTGACAGTGTTTAACATGGCTAGCTAATGTGTTAACTTCCTAATGTGCCTCAAGCACGACTGTATGACCAAACTTAAAGAATGATATAAGATATACAGTATAAGCCTTACACAGAACCTTTCTTTTCTTTAACACCAATTTTTTCTCGATTTTTGTGTTAATTGTTCTTTCCTTGAAATTTTACTAAAACTTTTAAACTTAAGAATTTTGGTCTGTGGAATTATTTGAACACGCGTCACACTGGTGTTTGAATCGTCCTATGAAGCAAACTAAAAGCTAGAGAACTTAAATTTGGAAAAATGCAGCTACAACAAGTACCTGAGATTTTGATATGATTTGTGTTTCTTTTACATTAATTACAAAATCGGGTAATTAATTATTTACCCAATTTTGTCTTCAGTTTTTGATTAGAGATTTTTTTTAATAGTTACATATTTTTCACATCTTTTTTCTGACATTATCTTTGTTTTTTCTGGCATATTAAGCATAAATTCTTAACCTTCAGAGGGACATGGAGCCAACGTTTCACAGGGAAGGGATAAATTGACTGCACCATGCACTTTCCTTCACTCAAGTTTGTGAATAATTAAATACAAATCTTTTCTGTGTTGCTTTTTGTGTTCTTAATAAGCATTTCATACTTTTTTTTTCTGACTTCTCAGTATTAGATTTTTGCTGAAATTTTTGACATTTCTTTTCCTGGTCACTTCCATTTGTTTAGTTTAACATCCTTTTACTTAGCAAACTTATAACACATTTGTGAGTAAACACAGGTTGATTAATCAAAGTGTTTTCTGAAATTATTTCTAATATGAATTTAGTTTCAACTATTACATTTTTCATTCAGGTTGTAATAAAAGGATTTTAAAAATCTATACCCTTATAGTTATAAGATGAGTTAAGTGAAATTTTAGGGAGCCATCTCTTACTTTCTATCACAGTTCTTGGCAAATGAAATTGTAATTCCTATTTTTGCCAACTGGGTATGCAGTACATAGTAATTTTACCTTCATGAAAATCTTTCTATTTTAATAATTAAAAGTCACACTGTAATTTTGGGTTGGGACTTTCTTCTAGGGCACTGGCTGACATATGAATTTGGAACTAAAAACATTGCACTTTACGCAAATAATCTGTTTTTCTGACACATTATTTATTTTCACTATAGGTCAAAACTGTAATTACTTCTCCTTCTGTCAGAAAAAAAGCACTAATAGATGATCATAGCTTTATTAGACCATTCTGCCTGCTGTAGTCTTCCTGGACTACCATAAGTACTTCCTGGAACTGACTACAGGATTTACAGTCTCTAGAATGCTTTCATCTGTCTGATTGATCAGTCCTTCCCCAATACCTATACATCTCATGAAAAGTAACAGTCATGAATATTTTTACCTTTTTGCAGAAAGTTATTAAATAGTCTCTATTGTTACCATTACTGTCCTTGTAAAAAAGTCAAAGCTCTTCATAAATACTGAAAGTTCTTGCATGAATCTCTGCAAGAAGTCATGTCTCAAGCACCCTGAAGACAACTTTCTCCCAAGAAAGAAACATTAAAAAATGTTTTATTAGAGGTTGTTAGAAGAAAATTGCTAACAGTGGTAATCATTTTACTTAGGTCATCCTTATGCTTTTTTTTACAGAATAACCTAAGCTGGAAAAAGCTGGAGTAATTTTCCCAAAGCATTCTTTCATTCATTTCCTTACTTGACTGATCCTGGACCAGAATCTGGAGATAACCTAATGACCGTTGTAAAAGCTAGCCCAGCCACAGACAGACACGACAACGCAGTGTCCACCACACACACGTTTATTTACAGCCAACAATATTTACATGTATTTACAGTTCACAGTTCTTTGTTCTTCTGGCTGCCTCCACTCCTGTCTCGCAAGCTCCGTCTTTCGTCCACCAGACTCCGGCTCTCCAAATGGAGTGAGGCAGCTCCTTTTATCCATCCCTGGATGTGCTCCAGGTGCCTGATGATGGACTTCCAGCAGCACTCACCAGTGTGGCGGAAGTGCTGCCCTTGCACCCGGAAGCACTCCGGACATAAACCATTCCTGGTCTGTCAGCACTTCCTGGTGTCTCGGAAGTGCTGTCCCCCAGGGATCAAGGACTGGCTGGGTACCCAGGAAAAAGAACCACTCTCCCAGTTCCTACTTCCTTCAGGTATCCCGGCGGGGCAGGATTCCTGGCCATCTGTCACACTGCCCCTCCCCCAGCTGAAGCCCATAGGGCGAAGCGGCCCATCCCGCAAGGGTTGTCCTTTGACAGGTTAGGGCGCCGGCCTGTCCTGGGTCACAGTTCCACCCTGAAAAACACGACAAGGGCGGGGAGGCGCGTCCCCGACACCACTCCCTGGTGTCATCTGTCAGTGTATATGGACAGCGCCTCCACCTGTGACCACTGTTGTTACAATTAAAGCTTCCCTCCATGTCCCCATGCCCTCCGGACATGGCAACAGGACGGGTTTGTGTGCTCAGCCTGGTCCCCAGCCAGGCTCGGGGTTTCCCTATGCACCCGCAGAGGGCGGCTCACGACAGCAGGTGGGCGCACAGGCCCTGCCTGCACCTTGTCAGGAGGTCCGGACCTCTGTCTCTGGTTCCTTCTCCTTCTACTCTGAGACGCAAGGATGGTCTAAGTCTCCTTATAGGATAAAAAGAGACCCCCCGCCGCCTGCATCCCTGTGGACCTCAGCGAGGCTGCTGCCGGCTTTTGGAGCTGTATACTTTGGCAGCCGGCACTCACCAGCTGGCTCCTTGTACACCCCCGCACCGGACTCTCCCCTACAGCACGATCAGCCACTCGCCCCGCGTCCACTGTAGGAGACCTGGCTACTTGGTGTCCGGAACGAAATAATACCGGCCCCACTGATCAATGGGGCACTTCAGTGATGATGAAACTATATTTATATAGTGTGTAATAATGGATAACACTAGGATTTTGTTTGTATATAAATGTGTATATAAATTTTGGCTTTGACTTGAAAGACATTCTGCATACATCAAAAAAAATCTCTTACTTAAGATGGCAAGTAAACATAAACACAAGCGCGCTCACTTTCTTGGAGTTGTTCTTTTTTTCAGGCTGTATTCATGCCATTTGAACACTTTGATATCCTCTTTTGGTGAATGCTAAGATGTGATTGAACTCTTTTAAGTGGCTGCTACTGTAGGTTTAACTGTAATTAATGGAATATTTGAATAATGGTATTATTCACATTTACATGAAGTGAGGTACAATAATGAAGTTTATTTATAACTAGCAAAATACCCGCGCTTCGCAGCGGAGAAGTAGTGTGTTAAAGAAGTAATGAAAAAGAAAAGGAAACATTTTGAAAATAACGTAACATGATTGTCAATGTAATTGTTTTGTCACTGTTATGAGTGTTGCTGTTATATACACACACACACACACACACACATATAAACATATATATACATATACACATATACATATATATATATACACACACATACATCCACATATATACATATATATATATACTGTATATATATATACATATCTACATATATACACACATACATATACACACACATATATATATATATATATATATATATATTTATATATATTTACCCTTTGGGGTGCGAGCAGCTGTTGCTGGGGGTGCCAGAATCCATCGAGGAAGAAAAATGAAAAACATTATTTGTACAAAATCTTAATTTATCTATCCATGCCTAAATAATTAAATGGGCAGGCTATTTCGTATCAGTGCAATATGCTGTTTGTTAAAACGGATGACTTCCGCTCTTACGTGCACTTAGTGCTGCGTGGGTATTATGAACTATCATATCTATTCAAGTTCTATTTAAATTTTAAATATAAGTAATTTTTATTTAGTCGACAGAAATATCTTTGGTAGGAATGTAAGTTAAATTTAGTCATCATTGCATACATTTTTTTTCACCATAGAAATTTAAAGACTAAATTCAATGCACATTCCTACCAAAGATATTTCTATCGACTAAATAGAACCTACTTATATCCAAACAGAACTTGAAAAGATATATTCTTTCGAATCTGATCGCGCATTTTAGATCGACTTGACGTGCACTACATCGAGCCCGCGTGCTATTGTGTTCTCCCCTGCCTGCCTCAATAAGTCACCGTCGCTTTGCTCTTACTTTTTTACCGTTCATTTAATCATGGCTACTCGCGAAAAAATTAGAAAATGGAAGGAGGATTACACTGAGTATGGCTTTACCAAAACAATTATTGATGGCGAATAAAGTATCCATTATTCATAAAGCTTCAATTGGTGATCTGTTTTTCTGCGTTAACCTCATATTTTTTCATACTTCTTCTCAAACCAAGGGGGTGCGAAAGTAAAATGAATCGGGAAGCGCTGATATATATGTATGTGTGTGTGTATATATAATATATGTATATCTATACTAATAAAAGGCAAAGCCCTCACTGACTGACTGACTGACTCACTCACTCACTCACTCACTCATCACTAATCCTCCAACTTCCCGTGTAGGTAGAAGGCTGAAATTTGGCAGGCTTATTCCTTACAGCTTACTTACAAAAGTTAAGCAGGTTTCATTTCGAAATTCTACACGTAACGGTCATAACGGTCGATAACGGTTGATAACGGTCGACAACGTCCGCCATGTTGAACTTTCTTATTTATGGCCCCATCTTCACAAAATTTGGTAGGCGGCTTCCCTGCGCTAACTGAAACCGATGTACTTACTTATTTCGATGGTATGACGCCACTGTCGGCCGCCATATTGAACTTTCCAACGTCACCTATTTTCCAACTTCCCGTGTAGGTAGAAGGCTGACCCCGTCTTCACGAAATTTGGTAGGTGGCTTCCCTGCGCTAACCAAAACCGATGTACATACTTATTTCGGTGGTATGACGCCACTGTCGGCCGCCATATTGAATTTTCCAAACGTCACAAATTCTCCAACTTCCCGAGTAGGTAGAAGGCTGAAATTTGGCAGGCCCATTCCTTACAGCTTACTTACAAAAGCTAAGCAGGTTTCATTTCGAAATTCTACGCGTAACAGTCAAAACGGTCAACAACGTCCGCCATATTGAACTTTCTTATTCATGGCCCCATCTTCACGAAATTTGGTAGGCGGCTTCCCTGCGCTAACTGAAACCAATGTACATACTTATTTCGGTGGTATGACACAACTGTCAGCCGCCATATTGAACTTTCCAACGTCACTAATTCTCCAACTTCCCGTGTAGGTAGAAGGCTAAAATTTGGTACTTATTTCGGTGGTATGATGCCACTGTCAACCGCCATATTAAACTTTTAACGGAAACCGATGTACATACTTATTTCATTGGTATGACACCACTGTCGGCCGCCATATTGAACTTTCCAACGTCACTAATTCTCAAACTTCCTGTGCAGGTAGAAGGCTGAAATTTGGCAGGCTCATTCCTTACAGCTTACTTACAAAAGTTTAGCAGGTTTCATTTCGAAATTCTATGCGTAGCGGTCATAACGGTCAACAACGTCCGCCATGTTGAACTTTCTTATTTACGGCCCCATCTTCACGAAATTTGGTAGGTGGCTTCCCTGAGCTAACCGAAACCAATGTTCATACTTATTTCGGTGGTATGACGCCACTGTCAGCCGCCGTATTGAACTTTCCAATGTCACTAATTCTCCATCTTCCCGTGTAGGTAGAAGGCTGAAATTTGGCAGGCTCATTCCTTACAGCTTACTTACAAAAGTTAAGCAGGTTTCATTTCGAAATTCTATGTGTAATGATCGTAATGGTCAACAACGTCCGCCATGTTGAACTTTCTTATTTATGGCCCGATCTTCTCGACATTTTATAGGCGGCTTCCCTGCACTAACCGAAACCAATGTACGTACTTATTTCGGTGGTATGATGCCATTGTCGGCCGCCATATTGAACTTTTCAACAGTCTTTGTTACTTATGGGCCCATCTTCAAGAAATTTGGTACACGGGTTCCCAACGCTAACTGAATCCTACTTACGTACATATATACGTTCATAGCCTGCAGCTCGGTCACCGTGTGAGGTGGCGTTGGGTCCCCCATCCCATCGCCTCCCACGTTGTTGGCTGCCTGCCTATATAAGACCGTCCGTCGCTCCGGTCTCTACATTCCCTTCCTTGCTTCGCCACGGGATTCACGTCTCCCTACTGATAACTACAGCCTTTTTGTTTAATCCACGGCTTCTCCGCTGTTTTATTGTTTGTTTATTACAATTATAGTTATTGTATAGGTATTTTAGACTTACTTTACATTGCTCAGGTACCCATTTCCTTTATCATTCCAACCCCCATTACCATGTCTATCGAGGTGATCACTATCGATCAAAGAACTGTCACTTACTGAGTGGTTTCCATGCCCGGAGATGGCACCTACCTTTTCCATTCTCTTTGTTACATATTGCACGGCCATATCAGGTTCACTCTTGATATCCGGAGGAACATTGTGTCTTATGTATTGAATGACTGGGACATGTTCAAGGTGTGGACTGATGACGGTACAGGAGATAATTATACTACACAGGAGCACTATAAGAGTGAAATGCTTAAGCCCTTCACCTATGGTTCTGCATGTGAGTTGATGGCTGCCGCTGAATTGTTCGGTTGTCGCTTTCAAGTGTACTGAAATGGCCAAATATTTTACACCTTTCGACAACCGCCAATGCCTCTTAAACATCTTAGATTCACAGGTGACGATTTCAGTAGTGGACACTTTAATGTTTATGAATATTTAAACTCTCAAAAGCTGGATGTGATTTTATTGATGAAACCGGTTGTGTGCTTACAACGCTTGACAGATGCCGAATGTCACTTCAACACAACAAATCCTGCAAATACTGTCGTAATTGAAACAAACCATGAAACTCAAACTGATTATGACAGCAGCAATCCAAGCTGTGAGATTTGAGACAAGATTACTGTTCACATGGCCAACTGTAAGTTACATGCTCAGCGCACAACTTGGTAATGTTACAACCGGAGGGCCGAACTGACAACATGGTATACAAAGAGATCCTTAACAAATAATTATTGGCATATTTTCCCTCAGTTTAAAAAGGTTAAATTGTCTTCTTAATAAAAATTTTAAGGCAGTACTTCGCCGCTGCGAAGCACGGGTATTTTGCTAGTATATACATATATATATATATATATTGAAATAGTTTTACTGTCAAATAATGCAAAGACAACGCAACACGTGTTTCGCCCTAATTCTGGGCTCATCAGGCGTACACACTCACTGCACCCCCTCTTGGGAATCGAACCTCGGACATCAGCGCTAGAGGCAAAGCCTCTTGCGTTGCGACACGGCGTGTGGTTCATTTATTTGACAGTATGTAGATCGGGGTATATATATATATATATATATATCAAAATACCCGCGCTTCACAGCGGAGAAGTAGTGTGTTAAAGAAGTTATGAAAAAGAAAAGGGAACATTTTAAAAATAACGTAACATGATTGTCAATGTAATTGTTTTGTGACTGTTATGACTGTTGCTTTTATCAAGGATTTGATTATCATTATTTCTTTCAATCAGGTTCATATTTGGAGGATGTGTTGTGTTCAAGTTACATTTCGTGTTTGTCAATCAGGTTCATTTATTGATTCCTTTCTTACTGCATCAATAAACAGCTCGTCTTCCTCTTTATTTGAGACATCACACACTACATGCACGGGTTTTTTTTACACTGTCTTCCTTTAGCTGGACATTGACTTTTTCCACCGTGGCTTTGTTTCCGCAGTAGCTGCACTTATGAATATGCTTGTATGCGTCACTTGCGCGGTACAGTGTTTCTATTGGATTGCCGCTGACGGACGGCCTTATTTGGGCAGGCACTCAATTACGTGGGAGGCGTGACAATGAGAGATGCAACTCCGCCTCACATGGCGACCAAGCTGCAGTCTATGGCCAGTATATATATAAATAAGTAGGTTCCAGTTATGACTGTTACGCGTAGAATTTCGAAATGAAACCTGCCTAACTTTTGTAAGTAAGCTGTAAGGAATAAGCCTGCCAAATTTCAGCCTTCTACCTACACGGGACGTTAGAGAATTAGTGATAAGTGAGTCAGTGAGTGAGTGAGTCAGTCAGTCAGTTAGGGCTTTGCCTTTTATTAGTATAGATGAAATTATGTACTATCTAAGAAGAAGGTACTCTTCATTATGTAACAGTTTGTGCTTTCCAAGAAAACCTGCTGACTACTGCTGCTCCAGTATGTTTAGGTTTAATTTATTTCATTTAAGTTATTTTCTTGCGATAATTTAGTCCTGAATCAAATTTCCTCAAAACAAAGCTATGAGATGCACAGAAGTAAAATGTAAAGTACACAATATATTCTATGAAATGTATTTAAATACAGACATAATTGCACAAAATATACAATTTCTTTGTTATTTTGAAAGATTTAATCATTCTGTTGGCTCTCCTCTCTTTCTCAGGGGGTGGGGGGAGGTTGAATTCTTGTTTGTTAAGTTTGGTATGATTTTATAGAACATTGTTTTCTTCAAATAAAATCAATAAAAATAATATATTAAAGACTATGTTGCTGTAGATTTCTTTCTCGGTGCACTCATGAAATCCTGTCCTAAAACAGACACACGTTACCTGCACCTTTGACTCTTTATAAAAAGCTCAGGACTGTTTCAGGAGACCTTTTAGCTTTTGTAAGATTTTAATTAATTTGCATGTCAATGTCTGATATTGCAGTATAATAGTTTAGTCCTCTGTCACCTACAGCTGTGCATTATAGCAAGTGAGGGCTGAATGTTATGTCCCCTTAAACTTCCAAAAGCATAAAACTTGTAAAATCAAGAAAACCGAGAAAATCTTTAGACAAAGAGTGGCCAGCCTCTTCTGTTATGTGTCTATGTGACCTGTCACGTGGGACATCTTTTAATACACTGTTGTCATGAACAGCCAGGAGGCCTCTACAGTCCAAGGACCAGGGGAGTGAGCTTATTCAGTGTATTACCTCCCTTGGAGCACTAGGGTTGCAGTGGTACCTCCGACTCCCACAGGGCTCCATGGGAGTTGCACTTTGGAGCAACCCTCTTTGGTTCTATGGGCACCAATAGGGGATGCTGCAGGTACGGATGAGCCTTTTGTTGCAGCACTTCCACCACACCCGGATGTGCTGCCGGAAGAATGTCACTGGACACCTGGAGCACTTCAGGGTGCTCTATAAAAGGGGTGAGCTGCCACTACTCCGGAAGCCAGAGTCCGGAGGAAGGGAGATGAAGCTTGCCAGGAAGTGGAGGCGAACAGAGAGGAAGAAGAAGAGAAAGGGAAAGGAAAAGAAGAAAAGAGTGTTTGGTGCTGTGAATTGTGCTGTACAGGTTGGAAACGGGGTAAGGCATTTCCCACAGGCAAAAAATAAAAAGCGTGTGCTGAACTTGTGTCCTGCGTTTGTCTGTGTCAGGTTTGAGCAGGCCACACTGTGAATAGTTACCACATTTTTATAATTTCTGTTTATCAGTAAATGGAATGGTTCTGTTTATTAAACCCTTATCCTTTAGTTACTTTTATATACTGTATGTCTAATAGCTGGCAGCAATACTTACAAACAAAGGAAAGGAAAATAAACTAGGAGGCATATGCAATTTTCTAATTAATTATTAGCACTGTCTAATTATTTAATTAATTAACACCACACTGATAATTGGTTCTTCTCACCCACACTTTCTAATAATGGAATATGGTAGTAACTGCAATCACTCCTCTTTGTTGGCTTTGGCTGCTATGTTGTTTCAAGTTGCTGTTGTCTTCCTCCACTGCAGTCTTCCTCACTAAAGCCAACTCCATGTACTGCTTGTTTTTATGTGACCTTCTGGCACCAGTTATGGAGGTCTTCTGTTGTGGGTTCTGCTTTTTCACTAGTGTTGTTTTCCATCTGTAGTATATAACTAATACAAAACAGCAGAGGATGCTGAAAATTGTATGCCATTAAATTATCTTATACTGAAGATACATGCTCTATATGTAGCTTTAGCATGTTTACATTTTGACATTAGCATTTACAATTGTTTAGCGTTTCTCATTTGAGTTTTACATTAAAATGTATCATAGAATAAAAAAATGGTAATTGAATTTCAGAATCATTGAGAGGATTGTCAGGAATGCTGCTAGCACTTCTTATCATAGTCATTAAATGAATTGAGCTATTGTGAACCTAACAAAGTCATCTCTTAGATGTAATAAAAGAATAGCTATACCACCCGCTTTAGAATTTAATAGTAGGTCATTAACAACTTTAAGGAACAAATATTCTCTGCTGTTATTTGTTTAAAAGCATGACTAGAATTTATATTGAATATTATTGCATTAGTCCACATGTTTGCTAAAAAACAGTATTTTAAAGATTTTATACTTCATTGACCATTAATTCTTCTTATTTAAGATTTTATCTTTACATTTTTTTTGAAAAACACATTGTGTTTAAATATAACTGGCTTTAAATTCTTATTTTGTACATTTCAAAGCACATCCATTAAATATGCACAGACACTGCTTATCTACTGTCAATTGCTATCTCATAATGTGGTATCATATTGCATGACCAGCTTGTTTCTGATTCTTTCTTCTGAGAGAACCCTGAGGCAGCAGGTGCTCATGTGAATTATTTCTAATTAAATGGAGAGCCTGACATTTCATTCAACTTCTTTTATTTGATGCATTGTTTCTGTTCTCATAGAAGCAAAAAGTACCTCATAGTGGGTGTTTTTTCTGTGATAGCTTTTAATGTTTTTTTTTTTCTCATTGACACTTCATTTTTAAATTAACCATCTTGCAGAGCCCTTACCTATTATCTGATCCTGTTAAGTTTAGGAGAATAGGTGTGGTAGCCACCAGAACAGCAGTAACAAAAGTGGCAAGAACTCAGAACAGTTGGAATGTGTGAGGGAAAATGGTCAAATACAGAAGGACAATGTTATTTTATGATTTTTTGAAAATGAGAGTTTTAGTATGAAATATAAACTAAACAGAAACAGAAAGGATGCTCAAGTATCAGTAAAATGTATCTCTTCATAAACATATGAACTTAGGGAAGCTTTACATGAGTGGAAAATGATGAACCATAATTTTACTGATAAAATAGTTCCAATTCTAAAAGTAGTTTTCCTAATGATTGGTTATCAGAGGTAAATTTCAGATTTCTTGTTTTGATTTGTGTAATAATCTATGATTATTGTCTTGATTGCTCTCTTATTTTTGGTTTAGCTTTTGTTATTGTGTCCTGTTTTTCTGGCTTTGATCTTGCATTCTATTTTAAACATTAACATGGTTTTGGTTGCTAAGAGTTTATTCTTTAGGTGCTTCTCTGAGTTTTATTTTACTATTTTTTCCTTCCACAAAGTTCTTTGTAAATTAATCATTTGTTTTTAATAAATTATTTTAATTACACTTTTTGTTCAATTATATATTCATCTTGTGCTTTTGTTTGATAATTGGTAATTAAATTTTACTTATGGCTCTAACTATCTTGCCATATTGATTTTTGCTGAATGAATATAACATAATAAATATTGATAATTAGGATTATTTTGATAGTTTTGGACCTTGAGGAAATAATCATAGTTACACAGATATCATGATTCCATTCCTCAGCCTAACATACAGCATCTGCTTCTCAGTAAAATCAGCTAAAGAATGCAGAGAATTAAAGACTGCCCTCAGCAGCAGTATTCCAATGGGCGTCTTTTGGTTGCTCTTGCTATAGAGTGCAAGCAATCTCCATTATTGAAACTAGCCAAGTGTATTTCACTGGCTATTTAGATTTTTTGCGTAATCAAAGTAAGCTAAACCTGGGTTGCAAGTTTCTTGAAATAACCTAATTTGCATGGAATGTAGAGTTCCTTGCTGCATATAACTGGCAAATATGCTTAATAAGCAGCACGTTTCAACACAGACTCCACCTTAAAAAGACAGCATCCTTCCCCCACCATTTTCCACACACGCAGCACCGGTTGTACAGTGGTGTGAAAAACTATTTGCCCCCTTCCTGATTTCTTATTCTTTTGCATGTTTGTCACACAAAATGTTTCTGATCATCAAACACATGTAACCATTAGTCAAATATAACACAAGTAAACACAAAATGCAGTTTTTAATTGATGGTTTTTATTATTTAGGGAGAAAAAAAAATCCAAACCTACATGGCCCTGTGTGAAAAAGTAATTGCCCCCTGAACCTAATAACTGGTTGGGCCACCCTTAGCAGCAATAACTGCAATCAAGCGTTTGCGATAACTTGCAATGAGTCTTTTACAGCGCTCTGGAGGAATTTTGGCCCACTCATTTTTGCAGAATTGTTGTAATTCAGCTTTATTTGAGGGTTTTCTAGCATGAACCGCCTTTTTAAGGTCATGCCATAGCATCTCAATTGGATTCAGGTCAGGAATTTGACTAGGCCACTCCAAAGTCTTCATTTTGTTTTTCTTCAGCCATTCAGAGGTGGATTTGCTGGTGTGTTTTGGGTCATTGTCCTGTTGCAGCACCCAAGATCGCTTCAGCTTGAGTTGACGAACAGATGGCCGGACATTCTCCTTCAGGATTTTTTGGTAGACAGTAGAATTCATGGTTCCATCTATCACAGCAAGCCTTCCAGGTCCTGAAGCAGCAAAACAACCGCAGACCATCACACTACCACCACCATATTTTACTGTTGGTATGATGTTCTTTTTCTGAAATGCTGTGTTCCTTTTACGCCAGATGTAACGGGACATTTGCCTTCCAAAAAGTTCAACTTTTGTCTCATCAGTCCACAAGGTATTTTCCCAAAAGTCTTGGCAATCATTGAGATGTTTCTTAGCAAAATTGAGACGAGCCCTAATTTTCTTTTTGCTTAACAGTGGTTTGCGTCTTGGAAATCTGCCATGCAGGCCGTTTTTGCCCAGTCTCTTTCTTATGGTGGAGTCGTGAACACTGACCTTAATTGAGGCAAGTGAGGCCTGCAGTTCTTTAGACGTTGTCCTGGGGTCTTTTGTGACCTCTCGGATGAGTCGTCTCTGCGCTCTTGGGGTAATTTTGGTCGGCCAGCCACTCCTGGGAAGGTTCACCACTGTTTCATGTTTTTGCCATTTGTGGATAATGGCTCTCACTGTGGTTCACTGGAGTCCCAAAGCTTTAGAAATGGCTTTATAACCTTTACCAGACTGATAGATCTCAATTACTTCTGTTCTCATTTGTTCCTGAATTTCTTTGGATCTTGGCATGATGTCTAGCTTTTGAGGTGCTTTTGGTCTACTTCTCTGTGTCAGGCAGCTCCAATTTAAGTGATTTCTTGATTGAAACAGGTGTGGCAGTAATCAGGCCTGGGGGTGGCTACGGAAATTGAACTCAGATGTGATACACCACAGTTAGGTTATTTTCTAACAAGGGGGCAATTACTTTTTCACACAGGGCAATGTAGGTTTGGATTTTTTTTCTCCATAAATAATTAAAACCATCATTTAAAAACTGCATTTTGAGTTTACTTGTGTTATATTTGACTAATGGTTACATGTGTTTCATGATCAGAAACATTGCAAACATGCAAAAGAATAAGAAATCAGGAAGGGGGCAAATAGTTTTTCACACCACTGTATGTCACTTCTCTCTGTAGTTGCCATCGCCAACATCTGTTAGATGACAGCACAGTCCAACACAGACGCTCCCTACTGTGTAATAGGACTCGCCTTTTTGTCAAGACTCTCTATCCAAATATTATTAAAGCAACTATCATGACAGGTTGCGCAAAACGTGAAGATGTTTTCATACCAAGAATACCGCTGATTCAGAATGATTTTCCCTTTGATTTCAAACGGCTTCAATTTCCTGTTTGTTTGGCTTTTGCTATGTCAATTAATAAGGCTCAAGGCCAATCACTGCAAGTTGCAGGCATCAATTTCAAAAATCAATGCTTTTCACACAGACAACTCTACGTAGCACGTTCTACAGTGGGCAATCCTCAGAATTTGTTCATTTTCTCATCACAAGGGAAAACAAAAAATATAGGGTATCCAAAGGCTCTGGAATGACCACTTATATAACCTATTACAATAAAATGTGAATCAGAACACTGTTTGTTCTATTTCTATGTTCTGTTTCTTTCATTTGGGTAATTCACCGCTTATACAATCCGGGGCAACGCGGGGTACTCCTGCTAGTGCTTAATAAAATAACTGAAACTGATAGTATCTTATCAGTCAGTTGGTGTTACTGTTTACTACTCTAATACAGAATTTTCTTCTGCATCTGTCTAACCTACAATATTTATTGTAACCATTGCTTGGGCAGTCTCCTTCTTCATTGTCTACCTATTAGCCTCTCCTATTTCCAAATTAAGCCTAACATGTCTTCACTAAATTTCAAATATTTTCAGAGTGTAAGAAACTTATCAGTAGAGATATCAAAAAATACTCTCTTTCTGCACCTATTGTCTAAACTTCACCAGTGAATTCTATAACTGTCAGTAGAACAATGAAGAAGAGATGAGATGGACTGGTTGTGAAGGAGCTAAAAAGGAAGGAGATTCAGGGAGGGGCCTTGACAAAGTGGGAGGGATGGGGGTATCAATATTCAAACTTGGTAATAAAAGAAGGGAGGCAATAAGTAGGTACGCAAAGCTTATAAATTCAGATATGAGACAAAGAGGATGAGGTAAACATATTGCAGTAGCAGGAAGAAAGTAGGCTCCGTTCTGAATTGTAACAGTGCTATTTAGTACGGACTTCAGTTCGTAGCAACATTTGAAGTACTGTGCTATTAAGCAGCACTCACTTTGCCACAGGGGTTGCTGAGAAGAAGAAAAGTAATAAGGCTCTACTTAAAAAAGGAGCTGTAAGATACAGGAAAATATTGTGATCATCTATTTCTGTTTATTTCAATGCTTCACTTTCAGTCTGATTACATTTAAAACCACTCTGGATTACAGTTTTTCTGGATTTATGTTCTTGTCATGGGCCTGCTTGTCTTTCATCTTGGTTGGAATAGTCTTCATCTGGTGAGAGCGCCTAGTCATTTCAAATCTTCATGTGACAACGGGAACTCAGTAGGAGAATAGGCTTTTCACTTGATCATCATGGTTTGCACCTGTGGAATGGGACTGTTTGTGAACTGTATTGTCAGTGTTTACCGTTGTGTTGAATTTCATTTGTTTTGTGTTAGTTAAGTAATTATCGCTGTCAGAGAAATTGGGTGGGATTTGCATGACTGTTGTTTGTTCATTTTTTATTCTTTTTATTTGTTTAATAAATATTATTTATTATTAATTCATTTGTGCTGCTGTGTTACATATCACTGTTTGTGAGTGTGCAAGAAGGGTGAAGGTTGGGTACATTCCCGAGGTCCCCGAAATAAACTAACCAAATTATTGTTTTAAATCTGAGCATCTTGAGACCACTATAAAATGATACATCAAGAAGCGTTTGGGTGATTAAATTAAAAATTAAACAGTAACACAAGGGTATTATGTTGCGAAATCTAAAAAATAGCCGCTATAGCAAGCCTTTAAAATCCCCTATTCTAAAATGTTACCAATAGAACTTCACGCAGAGGACCATTACTCAGATCGTGTGAGGGGGCAGGAAGAGCAATGGTAGGTATGTTCTGCTCCTTCTAAAACACAAACTAGAACAGGAGAGAAGGGGATCTACAAGGTTTTAAACAACCATCTATATTTTCAAATAAGCTTGAGTGTTCAAATTCTTTTGAAAAGGAACATTTGCTTTAAACGTCGTTTTTTTTCGTTAACATATAAAGACATCTTTCTTGACCTTTGATTTTATAATTAAATATATGACATTTTAATTTAGTTAATTCCTTAAAACATAGCCTTATTATGTTCAGTTCTTCTTTCTTTGTGCCTGTTTGCACTCCTTAGTTAGTATATGGTGTTGCTGACCTCAGTGTCCTAATTATTGACTGCTTTCTTTGAAAGTGCATTAAGCAAAAGACTAATAACTAGCCCTTTGATTTCTTCTTTGTAAGGTCTTGTGCGTGGCCTGTCTTCTTATCGGCGCCTCAAAAGACATCCACGAACTGATTTACTTTTAAAAAGGCTAATGGCAGCTTTAAATGACAGGTCATCCGGTCTTGTACAAATGTGCATAGAATTGCATTTTGCATTTTTATCGAATTGATTCAGACAAAATAGCTTTTTATTTACTTTGTTTTAAGCTTTTCATTTGTAATTTGCAAGTATGTTACACTTGAAGAGATTCTGGAAAAAGATGTGCATGCTGGTAATTCAGGCTCCTTACATAGGAACTGACAGATAAAAAAATATTCTGTTGTTAGATCTGCATATATTTTAGCAATCTAGATTGTTCGGTGCTGTGGAAATTAAAATGATGTCCATACTCTCTCCTATGTCTCAATGTATCATTCCTTCATTATTCTCTTATAACTCTTGCATGTCTTGCACGTGCAAAATTAATTTAGAGTCAAAATTGCACTGGCTGTTTTGCACTGTAATAGTTTAACTCTTGGTTAATTTACCATAATTGGTTTTGGTCTCGTCCGATGCGAGAGATGGACGTCTGAAGTGAAGCTCCGCTAGCAGTGGAGTTATTTTTCATATTATTTGCTTATTATCCTGAGATATCCTGTATTTATTTGACCCGAGAGGCACTGCTACAGTATATGTAAGCACATATAAACATGGCCAACAAGAAGGGGGGTTCGAAAGAATCGAAAACTAAAGCTACACCCAAGCTGCGATCAGCAAGCCCCAGTTCTAGATACGGCCTTTCAGACACAGACCTGGATCAGATGGGCGAAAGCACAGACTCCTCGGGACCACGGTCCGCTACATCGTCGCCGGCTGAGAGCGAAAAGGGGAGCGAAGGTGCGATCGTGAGTGCAGATCTGGATAGCTCGCCGAGTGGAGAAGATCACATGAAACTGGAAAGGGCCTTGAAGTCCATGGCTTCAATTACGCAATTACGCGAGCCTGGAGCAGCGGGGACACCGGCTACAGCAAAGTCTGCTGCTTCATCTACGGTACAAGAAAGCACAATTGAACTATCTCAACTGAAGGTGTTGCTCACTGAGCTCACGCAAGATATAAAGAAAAGCGAGAGGGCTAATGAGAAAGCAAGGGCAAAGGCACATGAGAGACTGAAACAGGAATTGAAACAGGAGGTGAAACAGGCCAATGAATGGCTGCGTCAAGAGGTGCAACTTGTGCTTCGACAGGTGCTGGGTAAAATTGAAGAGCGCATTCAGGAAAACTCGGTTAAACTGAGCACGCTTACTGATCAATTGGAGCATTTCAAGGAGACATTCACGAATCAGATTGAAATGGTCGAACATTCAGCTGCCAGTGCCGAAGAAAGAGCAATAAATGTCAGTTCCGAATGCAAAAAACTCGGAGAAAAACTTGGAGACAGACTGGCTGCTTTAGAAGATGGGAGTAGAAGGTATAATGTCAGAATTGAAGGCCTGCCGGAGAATCGAGAAAGTTCAAACCCTGTGAAATTCGCAGCTGAACTTTTTTCTAAAACAATCGGGGACGACTTTAAAGCAGAATCTGAGATAGCAGCGGCTTACCGCGTACGCGGATCAAACACCGTCAGACCCCAACCAAGATCTTTTATAGTTCGTTTTGAACGATTATCATTTAAGCTAGAGGTGATGGCACTCCACAGAAACAAGGAAGATATTATATATGAAAATAACCACATTCTTATCTTCCATGACTTCTCTCCAGCAATAGCTACTAAACGCGCAGCCTTCTATAATATTAAACAGCGGCTACGGCAAGCCAGTGTCAAATACATCCTCCTGTATCTGGCAAAACTGAAAGTGGAATGGCAGGGTCAAGTCTATGTCTTCGCTAGCAAAGAAGCAGCAGAAAAGGAATTAAGAAAGCTGATCCCGGGACTATTCTGATACATAATAGTGAGTCATGGCGGTTAAAATGATAAAGCAAAGATTAATAATCTTTTGTCTGATCTATTCGTTTTAAAATACGGGTTTTTATCAGCATATATTCTAATATATTCTCATTATTACTTAGTATTACTAGGGCGCTATCTGTTTATGTTTTATTGTGCTTAATTATTCTTTTTTTTTTTTTTTTTTTCTTTTTTTTTTTTAGAGATATCTCTATCTTTTAACCCTAAAGCGCCGCTGCATTGGAGCTTGTTTTGCTTTGGACGTACTCTGTATCTGGGTATGTCAGAGGACTGGGACTGTGTGAAGTGGGTTTTAGCCTCACTTGGGGAGGCAAAAAGGGAGGGTGGGGAGTTAAGGGGGGGAGAGAGAGAGAGCAGGCCTGATCTATACCTAATCTATCCTCTCAGTCTTTATAATTATAATAAGACTATAAAATGACATCAAAAACTCAGAATCAATGTATCCATGATGGGACAGTTAACTTCGTAAGCTGGAATGTTAAAGGCCTGAATCACGAATTAAAGAGAAAGAAAGTACTCTCTCACCTAACAGGTCTAAATGCTAAAATAGCATTTTTACAGGAAACTCACTTAATAAGCAAGGATCAGTTCCGGCTGCAAAAAGACTGGACTGGCCAAATGTTCCATTCTAGCTTTACGAAGAAAACTAGAGGTGTGGGAATTCTCATACATAGAACTGTTCCATTTGTAGCATCAGATGTAGTATTAGATCCTGAAGGGAGATATGTAATGGTTATGGGAGACTTATCTAACTGTAAAATGATCTTGATAAATGTTTATGCACCTAATGTTGATGATAAGGAATTTATACAAAATTTATTTGCATCCATTCCCAATCTGAACACTCATAAAGTTATAATGGCTAGGGACTTTAATTGTGTTCTAAATCCACTTTTAGGTAGGACTTCCTCCACAGGGGGAACGGCATCTAATACTGCAAAAATAATTACAAAGTTTATAACTGATCACAACTTAACAGATCCCTGGAGGTTTTTAAACCCAAATTCAAGAACATATTCTTTCTACTCACCAGTACATCATTGTTACTCAAGGATCGATTACTTCTTTATAGACAATAACTTCTTGCCTAAGATTAAATCTTGCAAATACGATGCTATTGTTATTTCTGACCATGCACCTATGATCTTGGAGCTAAAATTACTAAGCCCCATGCACTCACCCCGCAGATGGCGCCTCAACCCGCTTCTATTAGCTGATGAGAATTGTACTGAATTTATATCCAAACAAATCAAATTCTTTCTAGAGACAAATACATCCCCCAAGATCTCTGCTAGAATACTCTGGGAAACTCTTAAGGCCTTCTTAAGAGGACAGATTATTTCATATCTTTCCCACAGAAATAAATCCGAGGCCAAGAAAGTAGCATAGATAAAAAGCTAAATTACTAAAATAGATGAAGAACATGCCAGACTACCAAGCGAGACTCTACATAGGAGAAGGTAGGCTCTACATTCGGAATTAAACCTCTTGACAACTAAAGAAACTGAACAACTAATTTACAAATCCAGACATCATTACTATGAACATGGGGAGAAAGCTAATAAGCTTTTAGCTCAACAAATTCACAAACAAGAAGTGTGCAACGCAATCTCGGTAATCACTAGCATGAACAGAGATAAAATCATCGAACACCAAAATATAATGCACACTTTCAGAGACTACTATAAATCCCTATATACTACTGAGTTTAAGGAAGACAATACACAATCTAATGCATTTCTGGATACATTACAGATACCACAAATAGACGCTTTTAGTGCGGAGGAACTTGATAAACCTCTGGCGTTATCAGAATTACTAGATGCTATAAAGTCACTCCAAGGCGGGAAAGCAGCAGGCCCTGATGGCTACCCTGCAGAATTTTACAAGAAATTCTCCGCTCAGCTAGCTCCCCTCCTATTAGCAACATTTACAGAAGCCAGAGATAACCAATCTCTTCCACAAACCTTTCGCCAAGCACTAATCACTGTCTTTCCAAAACAAAATACGGACTTATTACAATGTGCATCATACAGACCAATTTCACTTCTGAATAACGATGTTAAAATACTCTCTAAAATCTTAGCCAGAAGGATGGAGAAAGTGCTCCCCTCAGTAATATCACAAGACCAAACTGGATTTATTAGGGGCCGGCACTTATCTTCAAGTCTTCGACACCTGTTTAATGTAATATACTCACCAACTAAATCAAACACCCCAGAAACATTATTATCATTGGATGCAGAAAAAGCATTCGACATGATTGAATGGAAATACCTTTTTACTATATTGGAGAAGTTTGGGTTTGGCCCAAACATTTGTGCATGGATTAAATTACTGTATACTAACCCAGAAGCTTCAGTTTGCATCAACAACATTTGCTCAGACTACTTTAAACTAGAACGTGGCACTAGACAAGGATGCCCCTTGTCACCGCTGCTGTTTGCGATTGCCATTGAACCACTGGCAATACATTGTCGAAATACTGATCAGATAAAGGGGATTAGCAGAGAAGAACTGGAACAGAAAATCTCATTATATGCAGATGACATGGTACTGTATATATCAGACCCAGAAAATTCTTTGCCTGCAGTCTTAGCAGCACTCACAGAATTTCAAAAGATCTCTGGTCTCAGAATTAATCTGAATAAAAGTGTACTCTTTCCAGTGAACTCTCAAGCATATAATATTAGATTAGATACCCTACCTTTTATCATTGCAGAACAGTTTAAATACCTAGGGGTAAACATCACAAGTAAACATAAAGCTCTATATCAACAAAATTTCGCCGTTTGCATGGAAAAAATTAAACAAGACTTGCATAGATGGTCAACCCATCATCTCACACTAGCTGGAAGAATTAACACTGTTAAGATGAATATTCTTCCTAAACTTCTTTTTTTATTTCAAAACATCCCAATATACATTAATAAATCATTTTTTAGGCAATTAGATTCGACAATAACCTCATTTATTTGGAATTCAAAACATCCACGCATCAAAAGAGCGACCTTACAAAGACAAAAGGCAGAAGGCGGCATGGCTCTACCTAACTTCCAGTTTTATTACTGGGCAGCAAATATACAGGCGATAAGAACCTGGACACAAATAGAAGAACATATAGAGGCTTGGTCCGCAATAGAAGTAAAATCCTGCAGTACTTCTTTGTATTCCTTGCTCTGTGCTCCAATAAACACACGTTATCCGCAATACACTAATAACCCAATTGTGCTCCACTCACTTAGAATCTGGAACCAATGTAGAAAGCATTTTAAGACGGAGAAGCTTCTATCTGTAGCACCCCTGCAAGAGAACCACCTCTTTCAACCTTCACAAACATATGCAGTTTTTAATATTTGGAAAAAATTTGGAATTAACTTGCTTAGAGATCTTTATATAGACAATGTCTTTGCATCCTATGAACAATTACATTCCAAATTTAACATTCCAGCTACACATTTCTTTCACTATCTTCAAATCAGAAACTTTGTTAAACAAAACCTTCCAGATTTTTCTCATCTTGCACCCTCATCCATGCTGGAAAAAATATTGTTCAATCTCAAGGACTTAGGGCTCATTTATATTTCACGCTCAGAACGCATACGCGCCCGCATCATGGCTGCCACGCGTCCCCAGCGTTCATTTCATGCGTCCTCTGAGCAGGTCCTCAGAAATTAACGCGACGCGTGCGCGATTAGCAGTACCAGCAAAAAGTCGGGGGGTGCAGTGTGCTAAAAGTCGGAATGTGACGTCAGAGTCTCTGTTTACTATCTACATGTGACAGAAAACCTTTATGCAGATCCTACGGGGATCGATGTGCGTGCTTTGCTGTTTGGTGAATGGTTTGATGTGGTGAAGCACAATGCTGACATACAGATGCATTCGTGGTGATTTTATATTCAAGCGTCGCATATTCCCGATTGTAATGACACGATGCATTTTAAAAATCTCACATAACATCTTTGTGCCGTCTTTTTTTTTTTTTTTTTTTTTTTCAACTTAACAACAGCAACATAATGTATATCGCTGTATTTGAGCCACTGAGAAAAAAATAAAGGACACGGTGAAAACGTGTATTTTGTGATTAAAGTGGAAATTTCGGCCTTTAATCTCAAATTGCCCACTTTAACCTTATAGTTTACTTAATCATTAAAACAGACGGTTGTAAACGTCACCCCAGTTTTTAATCGCTATGAGCTTCTTGGACCTGACAGCTGTGGCAAGCAGCAATATATCACCACACAGAAAAATTAAATGTATGATATTTCAACTCTCTGCACATTTAGAATCTTTAGATTTGTACTTGATATCACTTTTCTTGATTAAATGCATTAAGGTGTGTATGTTACATTTTAAATATAATTTTGTTTAAATAATGAATACTGTTAATAATTACACACATGGGGGGAATAATTACACACATGGGGGTGACACGGCGGCGGAGCGATAGCACTGCTGTCTCACAGGGAGTTATGTTGCTGGTATATCCTGCTTGTATTCCACACTGTGCTCCGGTTTCCTTCCAAAGATATGCAGATTTGGGGATTTGGTGCAGCTAAAATGACGCTAGTGTATGCGAGTGCTTGTATTCACCTTGCGATGAGCGGACACCTTGTCCAGGGATTGTTTCTCAGTCGTGCCCAATGCTTGCTGGAATAGACACATCCCTGGATTTATGGATTTAATCAATAAACATCCTTTTCAGAGATATTGCGGTAAGGTGTTATCGGAATTTAATAGGTGTTTTAGGCAATTCACAACACAGAAGTCGAACATGTTCTCACCGTGATAATATCTCGCACTGCCAACTGGTGGATTCCTCCAGATTTACGTAAAGTACGCGCACAAGTATAAACACTACAACGCTTGCGTAGCAGGAGCGTCCTCTGCAGCATGCGTCGCGTCGCGTGAAGTATAACTCCGGCCTTAGACTCCATCTCTACAATATATAAAATCATTTTACAATCCCTCCCTTTCAAAGATCCAAGAAGACACTGGGAAAAAGATCTTTCAATTAATATATCAGAAAAGGAGTGGAAAGTAGCAATACAGAGAATTCACTCGAGCTCCATATGCGCAAAGCATACAATTATACAACTCAAAATTATATATCGAGCACATCTGTCTTGACTAAAACTCTCCAAAATGTTTCCAGGGCATGATTCAACCTGCGAACGTTGCAACCAAGTCCCAGCCTCACTAGGTCACATGTTCTGGTCCTGCACCAAATTAACATTATTCTGGACAAATATTTTTAATTACCTTTCAGATAGCCTTGGACTCACAATCCCTCCAAACCCATTAACAGCTGTGTTTGGTGTTCTTCCAGATGGGTTTAAAGCGGAGAAAGACAAACAAATTATGATTGCATTCACTACACTTTTGGCACGTAGACTTATTCTCATAAACTGGAAGAACCCAAACTCTCCTCTTTTAAGTCAGTGGGAAACCAATGTGTTATATTATTTGAAGTTGGAAAAAATCAAATACTCAGTTAGAGGATCTGTACAGACTTTTTTCAAAACATGGCAGGATCTAATCAGTAATATTTTAAAATAAGTGCATAAAGCACAGAGAATTTATTAATTTAGGTATGTTTACAAGCCTTAAATTTAACGTTGTCTGGCTTGCTCTCTCTCTCATGGGTGGGGATCGATCTGTTCTTAATTTTTCTCTTTGTAAAAACTTGATTGCTTTGTATAGATTGTAATAAAATCAATTAAAAAAAAAAAAATTACCATAATCAACGTAAATATTTCACACATGTAAACCAAACTATTTTAATGAAATGAAACTCTTATCTTTTAACATTTTCAAATATTTAAAATTTAAGGTCAGAAACAGGAATAAACACAAAAACATTTTCAGAAAATGCATCACTGTTTTAATATAGCAACACAGTTAAGCCTAAAATGAGTCAGGGAGGATGAACCATGAATAATGATTTAAAAGTTTACTTTGTAAATTGTACCTAAAAATTGCATGTTCTGCTTGTTTTTATTTGGGTTTTCCTTCAGGTGGTCCACTTTACTCCAATATTACCAAATATACACTAGTTAGGTTGGCTGAATTTTCCAAAATTGTCCATTGAGTTGGCTCTGTCATGAATACATATTTATCTGTTTAGAGCTATTTTCTGTGTTACACACAGTACTAACGTGATTGGTCCTAATTCCCATTATTGAACTTTGAATTTGATTCAGAGTTTTATAATATTATGTTTATGTTAGGTAGTCCTGTCTGTTCACCATCTCACATTGATTTTTTTTTTCTTTTCTCATCTACCTGTATTCATGAATAGTCCGGAATGCTCTGTTTATCAATTATGGAGTTAATAACCTCTAAAGGTTTGGAACACCTTCATAGGTTAAACGTTTTTGGCCTGAAAACTTCAAATAGATCCTGTTCACATCACTATTCTATGCTACATCCCTAAATCTATTTGTTCAGTCAAGAATTTCAAGAAACATTCTAAGCTAATGGTCTGATTCACCATCAGGTCTCTAACACTCACATTATGTACAAGAACTTCGATTTTAAGATGCTGGTGCTGTCCCATCATTCAATTTGAATTAGTACATCCTTCCTGTTCAATATTTCTCCAGTCAAGGCCATGCAACATATGCTAGCTAAGAGATAGAAAAGGTCTGATACCATTTGTTTACTTAAAAGTAGCCACAGTAATAAAAAAAAGATCAATATTTTGAATGCATTGTTCACAAAATGTTATACTGCATCATCATTTTTACCCACAACTATGAAGTGCTTTAGTAAATTAAAAAAGACACTAAGGAAGATTATATGTGTGCACCTTCTAATTTGTGTGAAAGAAGACAATATAATTCTCCTGTCTCAAAGAAGTGCAGAATCCTGGTGCAGATGGAGCAGGTGTGTATGTACAAAACTGTTTTATTAATTGTTTGCTGGCATCTTGTTGCTTTAAAAACACCTGTTGGCACGGTATTTAGCACAGCTACTGGACATGCAGTGTGCAAGTTCAAGTCATGCAGTGTGTGTAGTCTGCATGTTCCTTCCATGTTATTGTGACTTGTTCTTTCTCATCTCAATGCCACTCAGGTCTAAAGTTGCTGTTTTAATTTACACAGTTCACATTCAATAGCTTTTCCTGAGCAGTGGGATGTTGCAAAACTCTTGTCTTACTGGAAATCAAGAATGAAAATAATCTCATTAATACCTCCCATAACAAACTTAAATAATATTACAGAATGACAAGAAGGGGGTGGGTGGCCATTTGGCGTAGAGCACAGAGACTGTGATTGTGTTACACTTTTTCTGTGATTTTGTTATGTTTGTACCGAGACTCTACGAGAGGTTTATTTTATCCAGGAAAGCTGATAACTGGAGTTTTTGTTTCTTCTCCTCCATTGTGCATAGGCCATTTCACAACTATGTTGTTGATTTACATTTATTGTTATGATTGTTATGTTAACCAAATTGAATTTTCTGTGTTCTACAGTGTGTTTAACCTAATTTGTGTTTTTAAACATGCAAATGATAAAATCTGCATTATAGATATAGCCTTGTTACAGTACCTTATGCCAATGTTTGGTGAAGAACACTATAAAAATATTGAAATGACAGAGTCGGAAGGGGCAGAGAAGCATGCAAGTGTGGTATATGTACGAGGGTAGTGTGACAGTGGTGAGAACTGCAGTAGGAGTGACAGATGCATTCAACGTGGAGGTGGGATTACATCTGAACCCTTTTTTATTTGCAATGGTGATGGATAGGTTGACAGACGAGATTAGACAGGAGTCCCCATGGACTATGATGTTTGCTGATGACATTGTGATCTGTAGCGAGAGTAGGGAGCAGGCAGAGGAGACCCTGGAGAGGTGGTGATATGCTATGGAGAGGAGAGGAATGAAGACCAGTAAAAACAAGACAGAATACATGTGCGTGAATAAGAGGGAGGGCAGAGGAATGGTGAGGATGCAGGGAAGGAGTGTTGGTGAAAGTGCATGAGTTTAAATACTTGGGATCAACAATTCATAGTAATGGGGATTGTGGAAGAGAAGTGAAAAAGAGAGTGCAGGCAGGGTGGAATGAGTGGAGAGTGTTAGGAGTAATTTGTGACAGACGGGTATTAGCAAGAGTGAAAGGGAAGGTCTACAGGACGGTAGTAAGACCAGCTATGTTATATGGGTTGTAGATGGTGGCACTGACCAGAAAGCAGGAGACAGAGCTGGAGGTGGCAGAGTTAAAGATGTTAAGATTTGCATTTGATGTGACGAGAATGGATAGGATTAGAAATGAGTACATGAGAGGGTCAGCTCAAGTTGAAAGGTTGGGAGACAAAGTCAGAGAGGCGAGATTGTATTGGGCTGTGCATGTGCAGAGGAGAGATGCTGGGTAAATTGGGAAAAGGATGTTAATGATAGAGCCGCCAGGAAAGAGGAAAAGAGGAAGACCTAAGAGAAGGTGTGTGGATGTGGTGAGAGAGGACATGCAGGTGGTGGGTGTAACAGAGCAAGCTGGAGAAGACACAAAGAATGGAAAAAGATGATCCTCTGTGGCAGCCCCTAACAGGAGCAGCCGAAAGAAGAAGTAGACGACTGTCATATGATGGACTGGCTTACGGTACAGGATCCTACCTTGCATCTGATGCTGTTGAGACAGACTCTACTACCCTTCCACAACACATTCAACACAACTGGTTTACAAAATGAATAGTTTTCTCTTATTACAAGAACATAATTTATTAACTTCTCAACCCCACTATCTTCACCGTCATCATACAGAATAATTCCAAGCTTAGCACCCCCAATATTATTTGCACTTTGTTGTTAACTATTTCATTTACTGGGAGATGTGAAAATTGACAGAATTTTTCAGATAAGATCAGTTCCAATGGGCATGAGTAGGTGCCACTTATGTTAATGATTCTGCTAGCTTTCAAAAGTCACCATGACTTCTATCTAATCTTGTATCGCCTGGCCTGTTCATTCTGCATAAAACCCACACATCACCTTTGGACAGTATAAAAAGAGCAAACTATATCTCAAAAAGATATTTGTATCTTTACTGCATCTATTTGCTGAAGTCTGTGATGTGTCATTGCAGGCAATGCCTCAAAAATAAGAAGATGAAAAAAATTCAGACAAAGCGAAAACTTCTCACGAGCTGGGTGGATCAAGGACTCCATAACAGGCAAAAATGTCCACAATAATAAGTCTATCCATCAAGTCTGGATTGTGCTGTCCTACAGTGATATGCTTCTGCTATTCCTGTGGTTCAAATCTGGTGAAATATCAGTTTACCCCCAGGCTACCAGTGAGATAAGCAAAAATAAAGGACATAACTGGAAGGCTCAAATTGAAACCTGAGTAAAAACCATCAAAGTCAGTATAAGGGATGAAAAAAGGGGAAAGCAATTTTTGATGTTTCTGGTAATAAAAATATGAAATTCTTCACAGAGGGGATTCACATCACCAGCAAGAACAGGATCTACACTGAAGTGACTGCATGTTTGCCCGAGGGCTGTGTGAGAGTTGGGGATTAGCCTTGACAAAATGATTGGCAGGACTGATTTTTCGTCTTCGGTTACACAGCTTGCCTCTTTTGTTTGTGCCTCTGCCACTATCAAAATAGGAATTAGAATCTGCCGTTTCGGCTTTTTGTTCCACACAATTGGTGAAATCAGTCATAACCTTCACTGTCTGGTATTTACAGTCGCCTGGCTCTTTAAAACTGTCTCATCAACTGAAACTAGCAAGAGAAACACATTTATGAAAGTAAGTTTTACTCTCTCTCTTCCTTCAATGTTCATATTTTACAGAGTAAAATTCATACTGCTCTTTCTTTATTGCTTCACAGAGAAAATGGTCACTAAACTTTATTTGGAACAGTGCAATTGGAATCAAGCAGATTAAGGGATTTATTCAGTAAGTCAGTAATGAGGATTAAAGCTTCAGCATTTTACTTTAAATTCCAGATCCTTTGGCACTAGGTTACACTGCCTGGCACGTCTGCAGGGATAAGTTGTTGGACATCTCACACTTGTCTCAAGGCAATAATTACATGTTTTATGCCAGTGAAAATATCTTCCAGCAAAGGTTGAATTCAGTCCCTAGGGAGTCGAGCCATATTGTACTAAAACTGAATACAGGCTACAGGCCAGTGAGCAAAGCAAAAAGCATTTGCAATAAGCACAAATAAACTAATGCCCCTTACATAAGCTACTGAATACTTGTTTGCCCTCTGTTATTGCAGTATTTCTTGCTTAAATACCTTTTTACAGTCAATGATGCAAGTTTTTATTTATTTACCTATTTATTAATTTGTATTGTTATTAACTGTGTGTGTGTGATTCCAGTCACCATATTACTGTAATGCTTGACTCAGCATTGCCTTGTCAACTGTGCCTTCATAAGCAGTGGGCACTCAAAGCTTAAACTGCTAGCAGGACTGTAATGATGACCTCCTTGAACTGCTATATGCACAGTGACTGGTCAGCTTACAGGCACTAATGATGGCCACACAAAACTGGTATGTTGAAGATGGTATTGCATCACTTGTAAATACGTAATGATGACAACTATGAACTACTGAAAGGGTCCTAAAGAAAAGCCTAACTGTGCTAGTATGGAATAAAGCCCTTTAACTATTCAAGCAATCCATTTTCTTAATCTGATTATTCATTTAATGAATTGAACAAAATTGTAGCCAAAGGCATCAGGCAAGTCTTAAACTAAGTTTGAAAATGATGCCAGTCCAACATACGGTGCACAAGGCGCAGTCCTTTACTATGTGCTATACTGCGCTATACTGTGGGAGATGGTATAAGAGTACAGGGTCCGGGGTCATTGATGTGTGCCATTCTTTCACTGTATTTAATGAAGCAATAGTTGAATTTCATCTCTTGCCATTTAGTCAAAAACTAAGGACATGAGCATTAGACTCCTATTTCCCTTATTATTGGTACACAAGTTTTGTATATTTGCTGTTTGCGAATGACATACTCTTTTTGGATTAATTTGATTGTGATCTCCACTGTTCATTTTAGTAGTTCGCAACCAGTTAAGATGCATTTGAGATGAGAATCAGCATCTTCAAACATAAAGTGTCACACACGTGTGCATGGGAGACAGCTAAAGGGCCCGAAGGAGGATAATTCCATGCCAGACCAAGGAAAGGTGAAGTGCACTAACCCTTTTCCCATTTCCTCTGCAGACCAGGTACTGGAAATTCCGCCTGATTCCGTTTCCACCCCCAGTGGCATCACTTCCGTTTCTGCCCCTGAACACAACACTTCCATTTCCGCCACCGATGATATCACTTCTGGTTCTGGCCAAGACGACATCACTTCCGGCTCCGCCAAAACTTCCCCCGAAGACGACACCACTTCCAGTTCTGGACAAGAAGACATCACTTCCAGTCCAGGCCCTGATGACGTCACTTCTTCTGCCTCACCATAAAACCGCCATTTATGAAAGCCAGTTCCGTTTTGAATTCCTAAAAGATTTGTTTTCTTTTGCTGCTACAGCTACCTACAATATACGGGGCAACTACACCAAACCTCCTTTAGCTTACTTTTGTCTTTGTTAGTGTGACAAAAGTCATAATCCTCTTCTGGAAAATAGTGCCATGTTTTGTGCAGGTCAAGTAGGAGAGTTTAAGTGCTGATAACAGTGTGTCAGGTTAGGGATATCTGCTATGACCAAATCAATTGTTGCCACAATGACTCAAATGGATGTTTGGCACAACTTTGAAGGTGTTTTCATATTCATAGTCTGATTTTTTTTGTTCCGAATCAAGGTAAATTTTGCTACTTTGTTTCAATTTCCAGTTAGTCTGGTTGCATTTTACACTGCAAACTTTCAAGTGAACTAAACACATCAATAAACATCCCACTGACGTGTCGTGGATTATTTTGTTATTGGGCAGAAACATTTTTTCCCAGCATAAAATATTACGCCAGGTGTTTGCACACCACTGTATTTTCCATAATTATTAACTGGAAGACTACTTGAAAATTATACGCTACTAAGTTTATGTGCAAAATGATTAATTTCAAATAGCTAAATGTACAGCAGAAGACAAGTTCAGCTGATGGCATACACTGATGTGCTTCAGTATTATGACAGTAGATTTATCACACAATTTTCAGTTAACTGCATGATGTTTTGTATTTACTCTCCCGTAGCCATAATATGAACGTAACCTCAATTTAGTTTATCTCAAATCTCATGTACTGTCTCAAGTCTTTTACATATTTGTTATTAATATTTATTTTGGAATGCTTGATTAATATGTCAATATTAGTGTGCATATTGAGAGGACGCCCCTCTTGCGCACATAGATTCGGATGTTCGATCTGAGGTCTAACAGAGTACTGCTGTTCATTTCTCGTCATCACTGTATGTGTTCCAATCAACCCAATCACAAGTAAATTTACACCAAAATTTTCTATTTTTTTTTAAACATTGTCAACTGCTGCTCAATCACACACATATGCAAATGAGCAAGTGCGAGTGGCTTTGAGACTGAATGAGTTACTGCTCTGATTGAGCGATCAATTGTGTGACTTGTTTTCTACCAATTGTGTCATATTTGTATATGTGCATTTTTTCTTTTTATTGTTTTTAATACTTCATGCTAATCTGCTATTCATTATGCTATGAATGGGATTTCCTAATTACTGAAAGCAGACATTCAGCATGACTACCACAACACACAAAATGTCACGCATAATGCACATTATTTCATGTAGTTAAATCAGTCCCATGCTGAATCACATTCCAACCTTATGTGAACCATTCCAGGGTTTGCTTGGTACATCTGAGAACACTCTTTAGAAAGGGTCTCTGTACAGTTGTTTTGGAATGCAACAGAATGTGAAAGGGATGTACCTAAACAAACCAGACTTTCAGGGAAATCGTGCCAGGGTTTGAAAAAAGTGGTCCAGACAAACTAGGTGCGAAAATGCCTTAAAGCTCACCTTTGAAGTAGTAATCACATCTGGGATCAGCCTTAGCTACAGAAATGCCAGTCTTGAATTTCCTCAAAGGTGGTCCTAAGACAGACTAACAGATCAGTGTAGCAGCCGCAGTACTGGGGGTGATGAATGCGATGACATTTCTATTTTAAGGACCAGTGAGCCTCATAAGTAATAGGCTTCCTCAGTAATTTCACTTACTATTAGAATGTTTAAAACAACTCTTTACATTGCCTTTTTGAGCAATTTTTTCAAATCTTCCATCCAATGGTCACGGTAATCTATATATATATATATTATGGGTGATCTTGCGGTCTTGTATGCATGTTATCATCCAGTTAACGCTCGGAACTACCACCAGAAGGAGAACTGGAGGTGACTGCCAGCATTCTTTATGTCTGAGCACCACCACGCGCCGGTTGTTTTTGAAATTAAACAGAGTTGGCCAGTTCCGAGCATCAACTAGATGGTAACATACATAGAAGACAGCAAGACAAGCACATTAGTGAGTGTTCATTGTTTGTTAATTTTTTTTTAAAGTTTTGTTTTTTTAATTATATTAAATCAAACAATAAAAAAAGCACTTTATTTTCCTCCCAGGCAACACTTGCCATTTCAGCTAGTTTCATATATAAAATAATTTTGCTTTTTGAATTATCTGAAACTCTCTCCATGCCAGGTAATGAAAGCCTGTTTCCTGCTGATAGGACTAACTTTGTTTTCCCTGTAGTATTTTAGGTTTACCCTAAATTGTTTTTGTGCATTTGCACCCTCAACTTTCCTGTATAGCAATGAGGCTTAAAACCTAGAGCCCTGATTCTCATCTGTAACATGACAAGTGCCTCCTTTTATTACCTGCATATTTGCATTTCCGGTTCTAGTTTTTCCCAGTTAAGGCCATGCAGTGCAAGAGGAACAAGAAGTCTATACCATTTGCTCACTTAAAGGTATCTACAGTAAATTTGAAAAAAAAAAACAAACAAAAAAAAAAAAAAAACAAAGAGATCAGTATCAGGAATGCAGCAAGCTTGAGTGAGTGTTCAGGCCAGAATGGGGCTGACTGGCATCTTTATTTTCATCCACTGTTGAGGAGGACTGCCTGCCAGTGCTAAATTTGAAAAAGCCAAATTGTGTAACGAAGCCAGCAATATTACATCCTTGTTTTAAAGATTAGCAGGTAACATTTATGGAAATAATGATATTTAGAAAATTATTTGATCAGCTGCTTTACAGCTTCATGGAGTCCAGCAAACACCTGGCTATAGGTTGGTTAATGTTGCTAACATTCCATACTGCTAGTTTTGCTGTGTGTCTAGTCTGCATGATCTTTACATGTTATTGTGACTTATCCCTTTTCACTTTACAGCTGTATAATTCTAAACTTTAGGTGTTGAGGTTTCAATTTAGGCAGGTTATAGTCAATACATTGTCCTCAGGAGTGTGTGGTTCCCAGTTTACTTAATGTTTAAATCTATATGTTGTGACAGATTAGGGCTGTATCGCTCCCTTGAACCCCTGTCCAATATGCCAGACACCAGATAAAAGTCCAAAATATGACTTTATTCATAAGCCACAGTGCACAAAGCACCCTCTCCTCCACAATACTCAAATATACTCAAAACAATCACAATAACTAATCCACCACTCCCAGACGCGTTGCCCTCCTACCACCCAGCTCGGCTCACCATCTGGGAGCTCCCACAGTCCTTTTATCCTCCCTGACCCGGAAGTGTTTCCAATCCCCAGTCCACGTGATTCTTTATTACTTCCGGGTCAGGTACAAGTCCTTCTTCTCACCCCGGAAGCACGTCGCTCTTCCTTTGATGCACTTCCGGGTTATAGGGCACAGATGAGTCTTCGGTCCTCCCTGCAGCTCCCTCTTGCGGCCCCTGTGGTATGCAGCAGGGCCGTGTATAAAAACTACATAGTCCATGACTACCTGCTGGTCTTTGGGGCACCTCCATACTGCAGGGAGGGCTCCATCTGGTGGCCTGGGGGTATTGGTCCGGATAACAAGCCGGCCAAAGACCACAATGTGTGTATTTTGTCAGATGGTGATGATGTCAAAGGGTATCACAACGCCAACCCTAACCCTACATCTCATTGTTTGATTTTTTCTGACTCAAAGAGTGCTTGACCTTGGACATCATACTGAATCATTAGTAAAAGAGAGACAGATAATATCGGACAGGTAAACTGATGTTAACATTAGGGAATTCTGCATATATAGAAGAAAATTCTGATATGGCCTCCCAAGTTTTAAGCCAAAAACACCACTGGATGTATGACATCCTTAAAATAGAATTCACATCCTTGCACAAAGGTTTCAATTTTTTGGTCCTTCTGTATTCCCAAATTTCCCCCATGATGAACTTTAGGTATTGACCAAAAGCATTAAACTGTGAGTACACGAAATGAGTTTCTTGCAAAAGGATTGCTGAGCTCAGTCCCCAAGCAATGCCAAGGGGACCTTTGAGTAAAGCTATCTCTAGATCAGTACTAACTGAAGCTGTTTTGGCATACAATGAAGTTGCCACCCTGAAGAAACTTTACTTATCCGGTATGGACCACCAGAAGAGCACTCATGGGTAGACTAAGAACATCCTGGTTTAATTATATCTTTAAGCTTTACTTAACAGCACCTAAGAATTCCTCACAAAGAGTAAAGCTGGGAAGAACTGTTCTTATCATAATCAGTCTGTTGCCACAATGAACCTAATCATGATGGCCAAATGCATGTTACGTTAGATAAATTAAGTTCTGTATTTTAATACATTCTTGTTTATCATGGCACTGGTGAGTGGTGACTTATTGCATGTTGGTTAGACAAGTGTTTAAGAATATATATATATATATATATATATATATATATATAGTCACAAATGGCTGGGGTTCTTACCTGACCGGGATGCCTGGAGGGACCAGAAAGAGTCATTAAGAGCTTCCGGGTCATGAGGGGGCAACCGCCCTGGAGAAGGAGAGGACCACAGGAGAGGAGGAGAGACTTTCCAACTCATTGGGATCTGTGGCCACTGCCAGGGGGAAAACCCGGGAAACCTTTACTTCTGCCACACTTGGCAAGATGGCGGAGGAACCTGCCACGGACACCCGGAGTGCTTCCTGTGCAAAGGGCAGCATTTCTGCCACACCAGGAAGTGCTGCCGGAAGATCGTCACCAACCACCTGTAGCACATCGGGCAGGAATAAAAGGCGCCGCCTCCTAACAGTTTGAGAGCTAGAGTCAGGAGCGGGAGCAGGACGAAGCTTCCAGGAGGAGATTGGCAGCTAAAAGACTGAGAAAGAAGGTTTATTGGGGAGATTTACTTGCTCTGTGCATTATGTTGTGTTCGAGACTTTATTCCTGTGATTATTTGTGGTGAAAAAATATGTGACTTTTGATAAAGATGTGGTTTCCGACTGGTGGTGTCCGGGCAAGTCTCACAATATATATATATATATATATATATATATATATATATATATATATATATATATATCCATCCATTATCCAACCTGCTATATCCTAACTACAGGGTCACAGGGGTCTGCTGGAACCAATCCCAGCCAACACAGGGCACAAGGCAGGAAACAAACCCCGGGCAGGGCGCACACACACTCACACACACACACACCAAGCACACACTAGGGACAATTTAGAATCGCCAATGCACGTAACCTGCATGTCTTTGGACTGTGGGAGGAAACCGGAGCACCCGCAGGAAATAGAAGTGGAACGAAAATCATACATGATTCCAAACATTTTTTACAAATAAATAACTGAAAAGTGGGGTGTGCGTAATTATTTAGCCCCCTGAGTCAATACTTTGTAGAACCACCTTTTGCTGTAATTACAGCTGCCAGTCTTTTAGGGTATGTCTCTACCAGCTTTGCACATCTAGAGACTGAAATCCTTGCCCATTCTTCTTTGCAAAACAGCTCCAGCTCAGTCAGATTAGATGGACAGCGTTTGTGAACAGCAGTTTTCAGATCTTGCCACAGATTCTCGATTGGATTTAGATTTGGACTTTGACTGGGCCATTCTAACTCATGGATATGTTTTGTTTTAAACCATTCCATTGTTTCCCTGGCTTTATGTTTAGGGTCGTCCTGCTTGAAGGTGAACCTCCGCCCCAGTCTCAAGTCTTTTGCAGACACCAAGAGGTTTTCTTCCAAGATTGCCCTGTATTTGGCTCCATCCATCTTCCCATCAACTGTGACCAGCTTCCCTGTCCCTGCTGAAGAGAAGCACCCCCAGAACATAATGCTGCCACCACCATATTTGACAGTGGGGATGGTGTATTCAGAGTGATGTGCAGTGTTAGTTTTCCGCCACACATAGCGTTTTGCATTTTGCCCAAAAAGTTCCATTTTGGTCTCATCTGACCAGAGCACCTTCTTCCACATGTTTGCTGTGTCCCCCACATGGCTTGTGGCAAACTGCAAATGGGACTTCTTATGGTTTTCTGTTAACAATGGCTTTCTTCTTGCCACTCTTCCATAAAGGCCAACTTTGTGCAGTGCACGACTAATAGTTGTCCTATGGACAGATTCCCCCACCTGAGCTGTAGATCTCTGCAGCTCGTCCAGAGTCACCATGGGCCTCTTGGCTGCATTTCTTATCAGCGCTCTCCTTGTTCGGCCTGTGAGTTTAGGTGGACGGTCTTGTCTTGGTAGGTTTACAGTTGTGCCATACTCCTTCAATTTCTGAATGATCGCTTGAACAGTACTCCGTGGGATGTTCAAGGCTTTGGAAATCTTTTTGTAGCCTAAGCCTGCTTTAAATTTCTCAATAACTTTATCCCTGACCTGTCTGGTGTGTTCTTTGGACTTCATGGTGTTGTTGCTCCCAATATTCTCTTAGACAACCTCTGAGGCCGTCACAGAGCAGCTGTATTTGTACTGACATTAGATTACACACAGGTGCACTCTATTTAGTCATTAGCAATCATCAGGAAATGTCTATGGGCAACTGACTGCACTCAGACCAAAGGGGGCTGAATAATTACGCACACCCCACTTTGCAGTTATTTATTTGTAAAAAATGTTTGGAATCATTTTGTTCCACTTCTCAAGTGTACACCACTTTGTATTGGTCTTTCACGTGGAATTCCAATGAAATTGATTCATGTTTGTGGCTGTAATGTGACAAAATGTGGAAAAGTTCAAGGGGGCCGAATACTTTTGCAAGCCACTGTATATATATGTGTGTGTGTGTGTGTATTCTGTACACATGACAAAACTACTGCTATTAATGCATTTTATTTAAGCAGTGGTGCCTTTTTTATTTGTTAATGTCAACATTCTCCTGTTTTTGTGATTTTGAGCCACCATAGTAAGACACTGAAAGTAACCAACATAAGACAAACAGGTTGATGTGATTTTCTCAAGATCACTGCAATTCTGTCAATTTGTCTGCCTACTGCTGTGGATTAGCAGAAGGCAAGTGAGGCCTGCCACTCACAGCAAGCAGACAGTGCATCAGTATTTGTTTGTTATCTGGTAAAGATTACTTTTCTCATTACAGCTGCACCTCCAGGAGTGTGCCAATGTATCTTCACTCCATTTGGATGCTGACAAAGTGCCAAAGATCAGTTTTCCACCTGAAGCATCCTAATGCTGTCATTGAACCAATAGTCTTAGATTGCTATTTTGTAAATGTATAGTGACCTCAATACCACAGAAGCCACAGGTATCAAAAGGGGAATGTTATTAGCACACAAAACTCACAGAAGAGAGTTGCATAAACAGAAAGCATGAAGTTATTGCACAGCTACAAAGCCTACTGCTCCCATATCTGTCTAATATAGTGGTCTGTTACCTCACCAGTACTCTCACGGAACTGTCCCTTCTCAGCTCTCTTCTTTCCTTACCACTCACACAATACTGGTGTCTTCCTCCTTACAGTCACTCTGTCACCTAAGCCTCTTGTTGACTCTAGAATCACAAGTAGTATACTTGGCGCATTAAATCGTTTGACTGAACCGGCTAATGTGTAATCTGAGCTCAGGTGTGCAGAGCTCATACACATTCATTGGAGGAAGGCTTTTGCTGAATAAAAGTAATAACATGAATGGGTGTTCATTTATTTATCCAGTTAAATTTTCTGAAATATTTGCCATCTTGACATACTCAAGGCTTTGATAAACAAGTTTCATAATCAAAGTAATTTCATTTGGTCAGTGTGCATTTTTACAATACTTATTCACATATACAGGAACTACTCCTTTTAGTTTTGTGTGTTTTACAACAAATAAAAAGCTACATATGATCCTGATCTCTCTGCTACTTCCTTGTTAATTGTACTGGTGTATGAGCAGAAAATAAAAATATGAAACCGTTTCGAATCACTGCATGTGAAGTTGATAAAATCTATTACAGAACACAAAGTGTTTCATACCTGGCTCATATGTCTTTTTTTTTTCTATAGTCTGTTGTTTCTTTCAAATAATATTTTACTTTGCTTTATGAATATTATTTTCTTTTTTTATATTATTGAATTAAATATTACAATATAATTACTTTGTTAGGGATGTGTTTCTCATTTTCCTTGTGTTTTATATTTTGGGCCCAAGCTACAAATTCTGCCTGTAATTAAGGAACTAGCAGGCCATAAGTCCATTGTCCCGGGAAATATCTGAAGATTCCTCTCAGAGTTGCTCCCTCTGTCCTCTGTCACTTTCAATTTAGCTCTTTCTCCTTCTTGCAGGTCTGCTGTATTAGTTTACTTAGCCCTGTGCCATCCTGGTGGTGCTCTTGCCTCCAGTAACCTTCATAATAAATACTTTGCATAAATATACATACATTTAGAGTGATTTAGATATTTAACAGAAGTAAATGAATAGTTTGGTGAGTAGTTTGCAATTATCAAAGATACATTTTTCTACTGATTAAATGTTTGTGATGCATCGTCTGTTGGAATAACAAATGTAATGCATTTTGTTACTAAAATTGCTTTGCAATGACAGATAAATAGTAACCAGACGGACACACAGACACTTATCCTTTTAATAAGGTGAAAGTAAACTTTGCACATTCTCAAAGGTCTCAATGGATTTCCTCTAAGTACACTGGATTTCCATCCACTACCCCAAAGATACTGTATATGTGTGTGTTCGGTTAACTGGTAACATAGAAATGAGAATGTGTAGGAGTGTGTGTGAATGTATTGCAAAGCACTGGATGCTTGTTTCTGTCTTGTGAACATTGCTGCCAGGATAGGCTCCATTTCCCTGTGACTCAGATTGGGATTAAGCAGGCCTGAGAATGTTTGTTTACTGTTAATGGGGTTATTAGGCTTTATCAAGTATGGAGTGTAAATATCTGCTGAAGGGTATGGTCCTTTCTTCAGTGCTTTGTTGTTGGAGACATTGTGTATCTACCACTCTGTAATCCAATACAGGCTTTTAGAAATGTGGTAAGTGTAAATAAATATGTGCTAGAATTTTTTTAGTATTTCTTAATCGATTATACACTGTACATACATTATTATAATTTTCCTCCAGATCTGAGTTATAATGCCAAAACACATCTAATCCTACTCTAAACATCTGTGCCAATTGTTTAATGGTCTAATATATTTAAAGGTGTCTTGACAAAATGCCAATTTCCAGCCTCAGATATTCACTGTTGGCACATGTGGGCACATTTTTAATCTTATTTACTGCTATGGAAAAACACATGTTTTACATTAGTACACTTACTTAGAGTAACTGCAGAACTCTCTTTAAAGGGAGAATATGAATTTGCCTACATCAGTTCTGTGCTTGTGTCAGTACTTGAGAGCGAGAGCATCACAAACAGAGAGTGACCAGTAAGATAAATGCAAAGAATATGTATTCAGCACTTTATTTTCTTGCACCTATTCTTAACCTAGTAAGCCTGACTTTTAAAAATATCATGTTTTATTAAAATGGAATTGATAATGAAAAATAACTGTAAACTAATATTTTGTAGCTTACAAAGGCATTAGATCATCTCACATTTCCACATCCTGACAAAATGAAAGTAGTATGTGAAACTGGCAGACCACCATCTGGTGGGCAAGTAAAGTAAGGCAGATACTTTGAGAAAATGCAGTCAAAATTCAGAACGGAAGAATTTACAATTACTCCCATGCAAATTCATTAAACATTCTTATTTACTCTGCAACTAATGCCTTAAAAATGTGTTATTCCAATAATTTATGTGAAGTACTCGTTTAGGAAATTCTGCTTCTACAGGTTTAGTATAATTGTTTCTTTTTTATCACTCTTTTATCTTGATTACCATTTTCACTCTATTTCCAAGGAGCTTTTAAAAATAATTGAACAAGAAAATGTTTATTAAATATATAAGCTTCTTCACAGAATATATTTAAATTTCTACATGTATTAGTTATAAGTGTACTTTTTATCTGACCCCCCAAAAAATGTGAAGAAAAGCTCTTAAGCAGAATTCACATTTTGGAGATATCTTAGAACAGGGGTGCCCACACTTTTTCGACTTGCGAGCTACTTTTAAAATGACCAGGTCGAAATTATCTACCTACATTAAAAAT